>JAPQRN010000027.1:8973920-9040331 GCA_037367275.1 Coranthus polyacanthus
CACACACACACACACACACACACACACACTTTGAATGGAGTTATTTCCTTGATAAGAAATACCGTTCTTTGAAGATGTATTCAGTTTGATTTCCTGACCTATACCTTTTATATCAAGGCCTTAATTCAAGCCCAGAAGACTCTTGTGGGGATATATTTTGTCACGAACCCCTCTCAAGTAGAGAATAGAGTCAACTAAGAGTTGTTATGTTCAAGAACAAAGACTTAAAAATAAAAAGAAAGGCTACTGTCACCCAGGATCAACTCTTAGGTGGAAGTAAAAAGCTCAGACTACAATGAATTTAAGATTGTCCTCTTTACATCCACACACAGACTATGTAGTATTTGACTAAGTATGCAGTGGGAGAATGACCTGCATCTGGTTACATGAAGTGACGTAAAACTGCCAGTCTCCAACTTCTGTTGACCTTAACTTTACAAAGAGAGTCTGTTTCTCCGTAAACTGGAACTCATCCAAAGTGAAGCAAGTTGGTTTTCTTGCTCTGAATCAGTATCAACCAGTGTTGAACAGGGAACGTATTACCAAAATCTAAAATGTAACTCACAATTTTGCATTAATTAGAAGTCAATGAAAAGGTAATTACATTTCTTTACTTATTACTAAGTAAGAACAAGTAAATTGTAGCATTACCTGTTGCATTCTTCGCTCTAAAATCTCTTTAAAATCTTGACACCAACATGTTGTATCATGGGGCAATTTGTAAGATAAGAATAAAAAAAATAACCAGAAAGTTGTGGCGTCGTTGGAAAACAAAGCCACGTATCAACAGACAGCAACAACCTCTCAAATATATCGATACTATCAGTAACATTATACAATGAGCTGCCTTCATAAGCTAATGCTGCATAGCCAGTGTAGAAGTCGAGAAGAAACGTAAGCTTCATTCCTTTGCTGGTCGACAGCTGCCTGCGTACTGTTTACTGTTGCTCTCAGAGACTTCCCGTCCTTCCAGATGAATGACAAGACGTTGGAATATGCCCTCAGCCCTTGAATGTTTTAAAATAAAAATATTACAAATTGGCCCTTTTAATGAGCAGCCATCGTTCTGTTTGGAGATATTCAGTCGTCATCTTCTTTACAGTAAAACTTACATCTTCCACTGGTGAAGCAAACCAGCTGATTTGTGAATGCATGTGTACTAGTGGCCTTCTGTCCACTAAGAATATAAATACAGAAGAATAGAACGTAAACAAACAACTCAGAAAGTTACTAGAAGGAGTTGTCCTCCTCTTTGAAAACAAGCCTCCTCTATTCCTTCTGCCAAGCTGATGAGATTTGGTAGGTGTGCACATCAGCTCCTCTGTGATGCCCTGCAACCTATAGTTACCCATAATACCCTTCTCTGTGTTTTCCAATAAACACAAGCTTCCACAGCTTTAAAAAATTTCAGGGCTGAGTCTGGTTCTGTCGTGTTCAGACTATACAGTATTGACTCAGTAACGGCGTGATCCTCGCAGTGTCCCGACCAACAAGGCTCGACTGTCTGAAATTTCTTGCCCTCTTTAGAAACTCGAAGAAGATGTGAGCAACATTGTGCGCCACCTCCATCTTTGCCACAAAGAACTCTTTGGTTGAGCACCTGTTAAAAGGGTTTTTGGATGATCACAACATTATTGGCACTTTTCCACCACATGGAACCAGCTCGACTCGACTACGCACTTGTGGTATCGGGTGCTTCACAGAAAACACCTCAAAGTATCTGGTCATCAGGGCGACGCTGCGTGAAATTGCAGTGACGTCATCTCCGTCAAAACACACACAGGAAAATTGGAGAATAGTGAAGGGATGCTGTTCTTAATTCTCAGTCTTAGGCTCTTTCAGAGAGTTCTTAGAGAACCACAGCTATTTAACAATGGCTGGTTTGTTCATGCCTGCACAATGACAACCAGTGGAGAGTAAGAGTAGT
Organism: Coranthus polyacanthus; assembly: GCA_037367275.1. Classification (NCBI taxonomy): domain Eukaryota; kingdom Metazoa; phylum Chordata; class Actinopteri; order Kurtiformes; family Apogonidae; genus Coranthus; species Coranthus polyacanthus. Next base: position 8,975,848 of record JAPQRN010000027.1, read on the forward strand.
TAGATGTAGTTAAAACACAAGATGAATGCAACTGCAATCAGCTACAGTCAAAAACAGTTACAAATCAAAATATTGGTGTATATGAATATATCTCCAAATGTAGTCTTTTCAGTTTGAAGCTTGTATGTAGAATAGAGGTATGAATGTTCACTGATTCAATTAAGATTCACCTTTCAACGATTCAAATGCACACTGATTTTCAAATGGATCTCAATGCACCGCATCCTCATTTTTCTATATTATTGCTCACGGCTACAAGCAGTCAAGTAAATCTGAACTCCCTTTTATTTAGAAAGTGCTTTCAGAAATCAGGCTACAACAGTCTAAAATGTAAACAACCGCATTCTTTCAATAACAGTATCTGTGTGACCCACCTCGGTGTTAAAACACTACAAAACAACACACAAACCCTTCTGCAGTGCGTCGCTAGTAAAGCTGTCAATATTCACTGGCCTCACGATTTGATTTGATTTGATTATGATGCCCGTATCACAATGCATCTTTGGATCAAGAAATTTCCACACCTCGAATGTAGAATATAACAGCCGACACCAAATCATCAGCCCAGAATGTCTTTCAGTGCTGGAAATTCTACTAGATTTTCCCTCTGAAACTAGAAGTTTCTCAGTTTAAAACATTTGTTAGGAAAGTGATCCAAAAGTAATGTAAATATGTACAAGTGATGTGATAAGTTACATTACTTTGATGGAACAATTAAACTAGTTACATTACTTATTACATTTTTAACAGGGTAACTAGTAATCTCTAACCTTCTACGTTTGAAAAGTAACTTCTCCAACACTTATGACAGTGACGATGTGATAGTGACGATTCCCTCTGATCAATCAACAGCTCGGCTCAGCTCGCTTGGAGCCTCGATGGAGGCCATAGCAACAAAAGTACCAGACGCTGTGCTGAACTTTTTTTGTGAGTAGAGTCGAGTGAAGCTGGTACAATGCGATAGAAAAGCACCGTAATAAGTGTCCTCGTGGCACTACGCACTGCAGCCAAACAGAAGCCAGAGCACGATTTTTGTTTTGAGCTCTTGCAGTATCTGCCGTATGTGAGGAGGGCCTACATTATCCTGCGTCTGTTTGTCACTGTACATCTTGCTGCCGGTGTCCAAGGTCACAACTCCCCCCTCTCTCTCTCTCCAGCCCACCCCTCGCTAGAATGGATGACTCCAGGTACACCGGAGGACAGTCATTTGGCTGTGGCCCCACTTCATTTCTCTCTGCCCCTTAAACACAACAGTGAGCTTTCCCACCGTTCCCCCAACAAACGCTACACCTCATGTATTTTTAATCTTTTGACAGATGCAATTATTCTTTACACGCCGTGCTCGTTAATCTTAATGCAGTTATTACTATTCATTGCAGGACATTTTTTTTCCCTCCTATTATTTCATTTGAAAGTGCCTCTCCTTCGGTGTGTGCGTGCGTGCTCATTTGTGTGCCGACAGTAAGGCTGTCCGTCCAATCAGAATAGGCCAACAGCAGAGTTAATGAATGCAAGAGGCGAACAAGGAAAGGAGGGGGGGGCGGGTGGTGGTGGTGGTGGGGAGGGGCACAAGCAGCTTCAGCAGCAGCAGCTCAATATGTGACCTGTTGTATCTGGCTATCATTAACATCTGGTCACATATCAGTTATCCACTTTGCAGTGCCCACTATTGAATACAAATAACATATCCATTACATGTGTGAGAATGCAGCACGATAATGTTACGCTTTGTTAATGCAAGATAATGCTCCAGTTCAATGGCAGCAAGAATGCAACAGTAAACTCAGAACAGAAATAACTTCTTGATGCAAATGATTGAAGTGATTTTTTTCTCTCTCTCTCTTCTTGCCTTTTATGAGGCCCCTAAGCCGAGACGTCAATCCACTGGAGTGTTTCATTAGCGTTCTATATTTTGATTTGCCTGTGACATCTCCCCATGCTGTGCACTGTAACTCCTACCCAGTCTGAGTCTTGAAAGAGGCCTGTTAACAGTGTTTCCCTAACAATGTTTATATCACCTCCGCACGGTTTTGATCAGTGCAGATAAACACGTCCTGATCACTGAACGCTGAAAAACAGTGGCAGCTTCCGCCAGAGATGCACCTAACTTCCTCTCTCTCTCCTTTTCTTTCTCTCCTCCTCGCCGTCTCGTTCGGCTCCTCTCTCCTTTAGTGTGTGTGTTGTGTGTGTGTGTTGTGTGTGTGTGTGTGTGTTGTGTGTGTGTGTCTGTGTGTGTGTGTGTGTGTGTGAGGGGCGTTTGAACGTCGGCGTTTGTTGCCACCTCTGTGAGAGCAGCGAGGCCCTGTCGCCAGGGGCGTAGCCCTGAGACTGACGCTCCAGGTGTTTGCTCTTCCTCGCCTCCTCTCAGTACACACACTCATCCCTCAGGATCCAGCCTGCTCCCTCTCTCCTTTAGAACACAGCTCCTTTTATCTGAGCGGGGAGCTCACTGAGAGTTTGTGAAGATTCTGATCTGAATACACCCCTCTAAGTGTGTGTGTGTGTGTGTGTGCTGGGCCTACAGCGTGTCTGAGGTGTGTGTGTTAGTTGAAATGTTATGGCAACAGTGCTTGCTAGTGGTGACCAGAAGTACTGCGGAGGAGAGCAAAAGTACAAGCAGCTTTTTGTCACGTTAAGTCACATGTCCTTTTCTGTTACATTATAAGTGCTTTACATATTCACATCAGATGCTTCCCTTGGCTATGAGATTATCAGAACTGAATGCACTGACCTTAGTAATTCAGAGTCATACAAATGCATAAAGAATAGTTGTCCTTCCTCAACCTTTCATATACATAAGCGAGCACAGGCAAGAGAGGCCTGCAAGGCATAGCCAGCCGACTTTATTGTAATTGTGCAGCTGAGTACCTACAGTCGGGATGAGAGGGAAGGAGGAGTGCTGTGTGGCGGTCTGTCGGAAAATAAGGGCGTATAAAAAGCTGATGGAAAATGAAAGCTCTCTGGGCGGGACGAGATTATGCACAAGTGATTAATAAGAGCAGTAATAAACAAAGGCCCAGGAGATGTTTGAGGTGCTTAATAATGCATTATGTTCATAAAAGAGCCGGGCCTCTCCGACTGATCCCTGTGGAGTAGGAGACCCCAGAGGGACCAGGAGAGTGTGCTCTTAAAAGACAGTACGAGTGTGTGCAGGAATGTGTGTGTGTTTGAGAGCAGAAAGAAGGAACTGTGGGATTGGAAAAGGTAAAGACAGTCGCCTGGTGTATTTGGTGACAATAATTCATCGTGACTCGCCTTACATGCCTCTTAAATAAGAATGTTTGGAAGGTTGATTTATATTTTGTGCTATTTCAAGTGGAGTTTGGTTTGGATGTCGCCTGCATGGATGTTGTCTGAATTTCATGTTAATTTGAAATGCTATCTAGCTCTGGCTCCACTCTTTGTTCACAGCTTTAAAATGTCTCAGTATTGATGTCACTCTTTCTCCGTCCTTTAGTCTGTCAAACAAAGACATGGAGCAGCAAACGAAAAAGAACAGGTTAAGAAGTTTCTCTTTTCAGCTTTGTTTTGTTCACACACAAAAGCTGCAGCTTCCTACTATCTTTTTTTCATTCCACCTATCTTTTTATTTTACTATTTTCTCACTCGTTCTGCCACATCAAGGTAAAGTGAGACTCGGGTTCGCTGTCTGAATATCAAATGGTTTAAAACGTACCACAAACAGAAAAGTCATGTTTATGAATTTGCTGTTTCTTTTCTAATCAAAACTAATCCTTGACAGGTAGAAGAAAACTGTAGACATTTATGCTACATACCTTATATTGCCTTACATTGTTTGTGAAGGTGAAAGTAACAACTTAGTGTTCTGTCAACCTAGTTTTGGTCCTTGACAACAATATTACAGCAGTGTTACTGTTTGTTGCAGCAGCAGCAGAGCGTGTTTATGGACCTTGAAGTCCACTCAGAGGGAAAAAAAACAAGATGTTTTGAATGAAAAGAAAAAACCTTGGAGCACAGCCTTGTAAATTAATTTGTTCGTGTTGTATGATGGGAACACAGCTGGCCTCATTAACATGCGCACAACAAATAATTATAGCTTTTTTTTTCTCTCTTCAGCCAGCCAATGCTTGGCTAATGGGCTTGCTGGGTTAATTATGTCAGAGCGTAATTACACAGGGCCCAGGGAGACATAATGGTGCACCCTGCTGCGCCCACACCGCCTAATGATGGTGTATCGCTGACAGGGCCAAGACGGACCGCCCTGACACACCTGCTTGTCTTGGCGCACACCACCCTGGACCACCCCCCACCCACCTAGACACACATCCCGAACCTGCGCGCTGTCTCCCCCCCCCCGGTGCCACCCGCGTTCCACCGAGCCGTCCAGCCTCCGACAGCCTTTACCTCCCGCTCGCCCTAAACTGAAGGCTCGCCCCGGTGCAGAAACTGCCTCCTGCTCCAAGATGAGCAACAGCACAGAAACAGCAGCAGTGACCACAAGGAAGCAACTACAGGGTGGCAGGCTCATTATCACTCAGCCAAAGTGATGAAACTCAATATCAAGCAGCTGAGATTGCACAAAAACAATTAAAAACCCAATTTTTTTTTGGCTAGTAGCAAGTTGCGAACAGGGCTCATCCAATCTGTGACTAAATTAGGTTCTTTTTGAAGGCTAATTATCACTTATTACCTCTGCCAAGGAGGTTATGTTTTCGTTACTGTTTGTTTGTTTGTTTGTTTGTTCGTCTGTTAGCACGATTACGTAAAAACTATTGCCTGATTTTCATGAAACTTTGTTGAAGGGTAGGGCACGCGCCAAGGACGAACCCATTCCATTTTGGAGCAGAGTCAGCACAATGCGGCAGAGCCTGGAAGTTTTTTCCCTTTTTCGTGATAGATTCCTCGTCTGCCCTTCTAGTTCCATCTTGGGTTTTATTTTTACTAATTGTCTCATTTGGGGTGATTACCCGTATTTGTAATTACTGAGCTCTAGATTGCCAGGCATTAAAACAAGTTTGCTGTAAACAGTTCGCTGAGTATAAAATAATGGTAAATGGTAAAATTCTTAACCACGCTGTCAGTCTTAGTTACCTCTTGGTAAAATCAATGAAAAACCCGTGCGGATAGTACAAGTAGTCCATTTGATCCCAACCTTGTGGGTGTGCTCAGTTTTTTTACCTCCATATAAAGTGTTTTTACTTGTTACTATTATTTAGCGCAGTTTTACCGAAGTATAGAAATAAGAGTTGTGTTGTTGTTTTGTACTAAAGCATAAATATCGATACGGTTGTTTGTTTTGCGATACTATTATACTTATATTCTCATTCTCTCTATTTTTTTCTAGTTAATAGACTTTATGCAAAGATTTGTGGCAGAATCTTCATCCCTGTTATGGACAAATGAATTAATTTGCTCAGATTACACAAAAATAGTGCTACGAGGTTGGAACGTTGCAGGGATCCTACCGTTCTGATCATAGATTTTATGCATATGATGGTGTGTTTTACAACAGTTTTCCTAAAATTGGACTAAACAATATATTGAATCGTAAACACTGTATAATTATATATTTTATATTCTTGCCAGTGCACAGCCTTAGTAAACAAGTATGTTTTCACAACGGTACTATTGAAGTGTCTTAAACTCTCTCCACTTCTAAGCGTCTGCCGTGAACCTGCTTAACCAGAGAAAATGATGTGTTAAACATCCTGGGATTTGTTGTCTTACACCGGCTGCTGTTGCTCGATCAGTTATCGTGACCTCCGAGCAGGCGTCCAGTCATCCATAATTAAGAAAAAGTGAATTAAAAAATGAAGTCATTCATTTGTACAGAAACCGATGTGACTCAGCCCAAGTACATAAGTGTCGTCTTGTTGTAACAGGGCTGTGAGCGTCGGGGTTAGCGTTGAATTGGTCTTCCGTTCCCGGTTTTAGTTCGTAGACTTAACATCAGCTGCTCTAAAAAGAAGCTCCACGGCTGCCTATTAGCTCCGTCAATTAGCAGCTCCATTTTCCAGAGTTATCAGCAGTCTTTCTGGACTTTCCTTCTGCAACTGTAGATCCCCGACCCTTTGAGAGTATCCTGCTGCTCTACTTTGACGGGGGTTAATTTTGTATACAGACTTAAGTTATATCCCTTCACTTTAAATTTGACTTTACTTTGCTCCCCTGCCACTGATTGATAATCCTGGCTTGTCCATGTGTGAGAGATTCCTTACTATAATCTCTGTCCTTTGATCATTAAAAGTTGAAAGGATATATGGGAAAGAGGCTGATAAAGTGATTTCTGTGACAGTGGGTCGATGGAATAGCAGTGCTTTAAGTCATCCTGTTTGTCTTAGAAGAGCTGTGCTCTTAATAGTGATGTCCCTTGTGACTGATGCAATATCTCCACAGTTGCTGTAACAATGAATGCAGACAATGTTTGACTGTAAACGGTCCTGGGAAAAATAGCTCAATCAATTAAATGGCCCAAAATGTTTGTCTGATGAAAATGCAGATATAGCGAGCTGCAATGTATGGCCAGGATTTCAGCAAATTGCACTTTGTAGAAGTTTTGCGTCTCTGATGAGCATTTATTTTTGTGGCCTGCCGACTGAGAGTTTGCATTCTTTCAGTGAAATCTGGCAAAGTTTAAACGTCTGTGGCTCCAACTTCTTATGAAAAGTCACTTCAGTCAGTGCCCATACCGAAGAAGGGATCCAATTGGGTTCCACACAGAAGTCTAAGATGAGTGGATGAAAGCTGTGGGAGAAAAGTTTGTGCAGCAAAGCAGCGATTTTCCTCCTCTTTTAGAGTTTTGAAGGGCTGCAGTGTATGTGTGGGTGAGTGCGTGCATGTGCGCGTGGCTCCACATCTTGCCTCCCCCCTTGTCAAGGAGCTCCCCTGAGCTTCCCTCTCTGTGCTTTGGCACTAGAAGTCACCTCCTTTGGTGTTCGGCAGGCAGGTACACAACAGGAGCAGCTCTCTCTCTCTGAGCTGTTGAACTTTTCGGGAGGGGAAGAAAGGGAAGGGGAAGATTAAAAACAGCCCTGTGATGTGGAGTGCCGAGCTGCCTCCTGAGAATTCCTGGCATAATAATTTAAATGATCAAATGATACAGAGGAGACTTGTTAGCTGAGAAACAGCCTCCTAGTTGGCCCCATGGGCCCGGTGCTGCCGCGCATGCATTGCAAAACAGCTCCTCTGTTGTGCTAAAGAATCCCGCTTTTTTTTTTTTTCCTTTTTTTTTTATACCCCCTTTTCAGGAGCAGACTTTTTCTACACTTTGCCTAGGTGTATACTTGGCACTTAAGTCTCATATTCATGGCATTCTTTTTGTCTTCTTTGCCATTCATCAGCACGTGAGAAGACTCATTAAATTAGATTTCTGTACATGCAAAGGGTCGGAACAGTACTTGTGTCATTAGGTCCACCCTGTGAAATTTTCAAAGGCGCCTGAGTGGGGAAAAGTCTAAGAGTCACTCTTTGGAAACAAGTCTCAGTGGAATAGTCTGCCTCTGTTGGAACTCTGATGCAGAAAATGTGCTTTACAGGCAGCACACACAGTAAAACAGCTATTTTGCTTTTTTTGAAAAGTAGGAGTGTATGGATGTCATGTGAGTCTCAGTAGTTCTTTCTACAGAGATTTGTTTGCCTGTGTTTTCACAGATCCGGCTCCTGTGCTGGAGGCCTCACACACTCTGGAGGAAAGGCTGCAGCAGCTGCAGAGTTCGGCCCCAGACAGCGAGGCCCTCGTACGAGAGATCAGCGGGCACTGGAAGAAACACCTGGAGTGCCTTGACAAGACAGGTCAGGCAATCGCCGCAACACTGTAACGTGACTCTCACTCTACAGGTGGAGGTGCTACGTATCGTATTTAAAATGATTTAATATCAACGTGATACGCACAACACATCTATTAATTTGATTGCCAAAACTCATACAGCTCTGGGAGAAATTAAGAGACGGCTCCTCACTTCCAGACTGAACTCAGTGAAAACCTATGGAATGTGACAAAAAACATCAAACAAAGCCAAGCTGCTGCATTTTTGTAAAACCATTCAACAGAAATGAAAGACTGGTGGAAAACATGTCACAACGAATGAAAGCTGTGATTGAAAATCAGGGTTATTCCACCAAATATTGATTTGTTGTCATTTTCTGCAACCAGATGCTCTAAATGACAATATTTTTATTTGGAATTTGGCAGAAATGTTGTCAGTAATTTGTCAAATAAAAAACCCTCGTTTCACTCAAACACATACCAATAAACAGTAAAACCTGTGGCCTGTTAGTTTTATTCTGAGCTGTAAATCTATAGCTTACTACAGTTAAAATAAGACAGTGCTCTCCCTAAGTGGTCAAGGTCTAGAAGTTTAAATGAATTTTCTCCATGTGCATACAGTACTTCTAAAAATCTAAATAGAAAGAAAACCTCAAACAAAACCAGCCTTTTGTGGCAAGAAAAATGGCACTGGATAACAGATTCACGATAAAAATGAATTAAATATTATTATTAAATGAAACGTATTGAAAGAAATAATGAAGAAACTGCACTCTTATACTTTTTGAGGTGAGGTAAACTGAAACACGAAAGGTGTGAATTTTAACAGAATCTGCAGTAAGTGCTTCTGCAACAGACCGCATTGCAGACTCATAACCGTAAACTAGAAATCCAGAGCTAACAGAAAAACAATAAACTAAACAGCCAAAACTAAAAAGAGGGGCAAAAGGTGTCATTTCTGCCAGTAGGGGTCTCTCAATCAAAACAAAATAACAAAAGAAATAGTTTGATAGCGTTTCTCCAGAGCTGTAAACACAAATTTCCAGCTAGAAAATACCACAAATGATGTTTTAATATACTACATAGCTGTTTGACAATGCCGTGCTTTAAGTTTGGTTACGTTTAGGCACAAAAATGATAAAATAAAGACCATGGTTAGGACTAACGTACAAGTGTCAGAGAGTAACAAACACAAGGATATGGTTTAAAAGTAGCAACGTTTACCTTCGGTTTGAAACTGGACGTGAACACTGGTCTCCTGTGTTCAAGTCCGCAGTTTATTATTCCACCACAACCACCTCGACCTCCTCCCACTAAGGTTTGTCTCCATTTAACGACGTCACCAGACCAGAGTAGCTCCGTCTTGTCACTTATTTTATACATGCAATTATTCACATGGCTGCAACAGGCTGCCTACGTCAACATCTCTCACTTTAACCCCCTCAAACAACCGACCAGTATTGTCCGTTCTCCGGTGAGGCCGGGCTCGACGCGCTAAAACGATTTGAGATGTAAATAACACCTAGCTGATGTTAAAGCCCCTCTTTCTGTCCACACAGAGTCTGCAGACGACGGTCCGGCAGTCTCAGGTGCAGCAGTGACAGAAGAGGCTCCAGAGTCTAGTTCTCCAGGCTCCCTGATGACCCCCAACAGCACACCGGCTCCTGGGGCCCCGGGCTCTCCACAGCAGAACCACCAAGACCAGGCCGAGGACCGAGGGTGAGAACCGCTGTCGACCGCAGTTTGATGCCAATAAATAAATAAAAAGCAATTATATTCAGCCTTATTCATAATAACGCAACAAGAAATAAGTATTAAGCAGCATTAAGTTTAATTCTGTCTGAGACCCTGTAGAGTAAAGCAGTGTTTCCCATGTTTTTTTTCCTGGGAACACACTTTTTAAAAGTGACAAACCATCGCAAACCAGTGAGAATTGAGTACATTTATGCACAAATGAACATGCTGCCGTTTCACCTTACTTTATGTTGAATGGGTCACTTAGACATTTTGAAGAGATATACCTTTGATAAAATGTTTTATATGTTTGTTTTATGAACATGTCATTTAAAGCATATACACATTCAAATATTCTAAAACGACAAAGCCGGTGTTCTATTTGTTAACTTACATTATATCAAATGTTTCCAACGATGTTCAAATTCTGAGAAATGCGTGGTTTATTCTCCGTGATGGTCCGTTGTGTCATAAGTTCAGCCACACAGTGAATATATATTCAGGGCTTTCATTATGAGAGGTAATAACGGAGGTGGTGGGTCTGCACTTCGTGACATTTGACGTCTTTTGCTGTTGCTTTGATTGAGAAGAAAATGCAGAAATTCCATAGACTATGGAAGAACAAAATAAAATCTCTCACAACCCACCTTTGGGTCACGACCCTGTCTTTTGGGAATGGCTATAAATCATAAATGCTTTTTTACTTCAGACATGGAAATTATGGGTCATAGTGAGAGGTTTGGAACAACAGAGAGGGTAGTAGGAAAAGGAACAAATAAATGTGCATCAGCTTAAGCTCCACAAAACTCCTAGAACATGTTATCTGTTTTTATTCCAGTCTTCCTCTGTTTGTCTAGGGGGACCAGGGTGGATAACATACTATATATATATATATATCTTTCTAAAAGCATAGAGTTGCATTTTGCATTTTCAGTGCTTGTCCATTATATAGTGCAGGTACTTACAGTGTTTGTCCTCGTAGGGAGGAGGAGAGCGCTGATGTTAGTGTGCCTGACAGACTATCAGAGGCTGAGGAGAAGATCAAGGCTCTGCATTCATGTAAGTGGTTTAAATAAACAGCACATGTAGAAATGTAATATGGTGCCCCCTACTGAAACACAAGCTGCCCGGCTGCTGCTCCGCTCATGAACATTTAAGTTAAAATGACCATTTTCTACAATACAATTTGCTAGGGGTGTTAATATTAGCCCTGAACACATACAGTTTCACTTGTATGTAACGATAGATAAAGCTGGCCTGTATTTTACATATTAATGTCCCTGAAATGTGTACTGGAGGATAAATTCAGTAATGTAGCTTTAAGGTCAAAGTTTCTGTGTTTTTTAAGTTAATATCTCACTTCCCCGTGTCTGCGTCTCCACAGCTTTGAACACTGCACAGACTGAGCTGCTGGACCTGCGGTGTAAATACAACCAGGAGATGGCCAACAAGTAAGAATCTGGATCCGAGCTTACATTCAGTGTTAATTTTTTCACATATTTCTGATGTTAATATATGCCCCCCTGCCTCCTCCTCCATGTGAGTCGTGCTGGCCACACATTGCCATCTGTGTGTCCTTCCTCGCTGGTGCTCACTGTAGCATTTCAAGTGCTGAAGCGGCTCTTCTTTATTTTGCCTACATGAACTCATGTCCAGTGTAGAGCTGAGGAATGCCATTGTAAAGGCAGAGAGTGAGAGTGACTCAGCCACTAATGCAGGTCGATGAGAGAGGTCTGTGTTTGCCTTCTCTGGCAGCTGGGCCTTGACAGCCCTCAAGAAGAATTGCTCCATTTAAAGATTGCTTCAGAAAACACTCTACCTTGTCCTGGTCTTTGAGCGCAATGTATCCACCGCACGCCTGAAATGAATCTGAGCTTGTATGAAGGATGTCGATAGACATTCAAAGTAAACACTCCTTTGTTTGGGTTGTGCTCCAGAGCACAGTCAGCCACTGCTAATGGATTTTCTCCCAGGCTTAATCCATGGCACAATTGAACTGATGTTTCTAGACCCACTGCCATCCATTTTGTTGGACTGGACACATTTTCAGTTTGGCCTTACCTCCGCGTGTGCAGCTGCGGTTTGAAATTCCATCTCTGTTATGTTATACGTTGTCATGGTCACGTTCTTCTAGACTGACCCCAGAGATCCAGCTGCCGTTACCCCCACCCCACCCCCACCCCGACCGAGCCTCTGAACATCACACCTGCCTCTATTACTCTCAATGACTGTTTCCTCAATGTTGATAAGAAAGACTATTTGTCTGCTTCGGCTTGAGTAGCTGAGCAGGTAATCAATACAAAACATTTTCCGTACTGCACAAGTTCATTAAACGTGGAGCTGACACCTGTTAGTGTTTGCTGTCAGCAGGGCTCCATCTATCCTGGTCTTATTGATATAACCGGGCATGACCGAGACCCTCGGAAACCTGCGTCACACAGATGTGATGTTTGTTAATGCGGAGAACAGGTTTGGTTTCAGACAATCGCAGTATCACGTCTAACCGCAGAAATACTGGAGGCTTGTGTTTTGCTTTCTTTGCTGCTTGTGAATGATTTTATTGGATTAATATTATTTTAGTAATTATTCCTCCCGTTGTGAGACAATGGGAGCAGTTAGGTGCAAACATGAAAGAGAATGAAGGCTCGGCTGAATGTAGTTTGTTTAATGTGGATTAAAAAAGTCTAATGTGTCCTTTGAACAGATTTTAAAAAAAAGGCTCCTGTGTTCTAAAACTTAATAAAACCGGTGCGCATATTTAAATCAATCACAGCATCCTTGTTAATTCATCCTTATCTACCTTTTGAAAATCAGGTCCCATGTGTGCAAAATGAAACTGTTGAACTTCAAACAAACCTCATGAATAATCCCGCTGCGCTTCTGTTTAAATTAGACTACGCTGATTGTTAGATGTATGGAGGCAAGTTGGAGTTTAAAAGAGTTCTGAGGATGTGACTCAGTCGTCCATCCTTTGGTCACTTAACCAGCTGTGTTTGTTGTCCTGAAAAGCCAACAGAGGGGCAGAGATGCCGCTGGGATTATGTAGAGCAGAGTAACTAAAATAACAAGAACTGTCTGTTCAGCGATGCATCTGCTATCCTTACCTCAGCAGCATCTCAATTATAACAACCTTCCTACCACGTGTCAAATCAGTCCGAGTTAAAGTACCTGACAAAATCGATTTTAAACTCAAGGCGCTAGACAAACCTTCCCATAGAGATGCATCTAAATGTTTTTTTGTAGATGAAACCATATAATCATATGACTGAGACTGATTTATATTTATTTCAGAAGTTGTATATATGTGAATTACTTCACTAGCCAACAATTTTAAATCAAGATTGACTGGTAAAGGTATAATGTGCAACATGTCGGCATTAAAATATCTAAAAACGACGAGACGTAAGTCATGTTTTCCTGACTTGAGTACTTAAATTTGATCAAATGTGTCCAACAATGTTGATATTCAGTGAAATCTGTGTGGCCTTGGGGGACAGGGATGTTAGTTTTTGTTTTCTGTGAGTTTTAAATTGTTTGGGTTAACTAAGTCTGCTCTGGGGTCAGCTCAGTTTGTTGCGGAAGCATTTGCTGCCGATTCCGTGTTAATCTTCATTTGTCCGTATGTGTCATTTTACTTGCACATACCTTAAAAAGTGTAAAAGAGTGTATTTTTCATTTATTTTTTTAATTTTGTTTAATAATAATACCTAATTATAATTTTTTAAATCGTGAATCGGTTACCGTAACACCATGTTTCTTGTCACAAAAAGCCGGGTCAGTTGAAGGTTTTCTTTATATTTACATTTTCTGAAGTACTGTATGTTTTTGGAGAAAATTAAATTAAACTTCTAGACCTTGAGCACTTAGTGCATTGTGTTGTTTTAATGAAGTAAACTATAGAACTACAGCTCGAAATATAAATAAGAGACCACTTGTTTTACTTTTTACTGACATGTGTTTGAGTAAAATGAGAATTTTAGTTTATTTTAGAATCTAATGCCACAATTTCTCCCAAATTGCAAATAAAATCTTTGTTATTCAGAGCATTGATTTTGCAGAAAATGACAGGTGGTCAAAATAACACAAATGATGTGTTTTCAGACCTTGATTAAAGCGAAGAAAACAAGTTCATAATCGTTTTTTAAACAACACAATGCTAATGTTTTAACTTAGGAAGAGTTCAGAAATCAATATTTGGTGGAATTCAATCACAGCTTTCATGTGTCTTTCACTTTGCTGTTGGCGTTTTATGTCACTCCTGGCACCAAAATACGAGCAGCTGTGCTTGATGGTTTGTGACCATCCATCTTCGACTTTCCAAAGGACTTTTTCAAAATTTGGAGTGGTCTCTTTAAGTTTTTCCGGAGCTGTATATAATTAAGAAAATGTGAGGAACAACGCTTTGAGTTTTTGTGTGAGTATCTCCTCAGTAATCTATTGTTGTCCCGTCTCGTTGTGTGTGTTCCAGGGCGGAGGAGGTCGACGCCATCATGGCCAATCTCGAGAAGGCAAACCAGGTGAGTACAGTCTTCCTCTGCACTTCTCTGATTGAGATGCTCCTTCGTTAAGGTAATCACTCCTGTAATCAAGCCTTGGCTTTAATTAGACACCCTCCGTCCTGTGCCCCCCCCCTCCTCCTCCTCCCGCTTCCCCTCCCCTGAGTGTGTGATTAGCGAGTGTAAACCTCAGCCCCCGTCGGTGGGCGCACTATGGCAGCACGGCTCCACACAGCAGAGAACAGGAGACTGCCGAGCACGATTGATGCCGGAGCGCCGAACGCCGGGGTTCTTAGTTATCTCATTGCCTTGATTGCTTCCCATCCGAGTGCTACTTCTTTCTTCTCCTCTCTGCTTTTCTCTCTCACCCTTTTTTTCTCACTCTGCTGCTCTCTGCTAGCAGCTCCTAGATAAATGTTCTCAAAATGAATCATTAATTAGCAGGCCGGGTGTGACAGAGCAGGTAAACAGTTTGGGGAATAAAGCGGGCTGACTAAACAGCCCCCTCAGCAGAATAAACTGGTGGCTGCACTCATCTGCTCAGGCCCCTGCTCAGGTTTTCTCTCGGCTCTAAATTTCAGAGCTAGGGCGCCTCCTTTGATTTATGTATATGCTCTCACCTTGATCATCTCATTAGCCAATTGATGTGGCTGGTGTATGAAAACTGAAACAGTGTGATACGATGTTTGTGCACAGAGAGCGGAAATGGCCCAGAGGGAAGTGGAGAGGCTAAAGGAACAGTTAGCCAACGCTACCACAGGGAACTGCCATCCAGCAGAGGGCACTAGCAGGGTAAGAAGAGTTTTATTACCTCCACCAACGAGGTTATGTGTTCGCCTGTATTTGTTTGTTTTTTGTTTTTACGTCTGACAGCAGGATTATGGAAAAGCTATTACAGGGTTCCTGCTGATCCTAAAAAGTCTTAAAAGGCATTGAAATCTAAAAATAAGGCCTTAATAGGTGTTAAAGGTACAATATGCAATAATGCTAACCAATAGACCTCATTTTCATCACACACACATTACAAAAACCTGCATGAACGGCAGTGGTGGCTCACCTGGTAGGTGTAGCCTATGTCCCACGTAGGCCGAGGCCTTATCGGACCCGCCCAGGTTCGATTCCGACTTGACGCCATTTGCTGCATGTCACTCCCCTACTCTCTCCCCATGTTTCCTGTCTCTCTTCACTTCCACTATCTAACAAAGGCATAAAAAGCCCAAAACCAGCGTTAAAAAAAAAGTCTTAAATCTAGCCCATTAAATATCGGAGCAGATCCATGAAAAGGAGCAAAGGCTGGAAATGTTTTTCACTTAGGGAATTTGATTGAATTACAGGACTGCGGGGCCTTGGTGGAGGTATGCACTCTACCAAGTGTCCCTCTTGTGTTTTGGCAAGATCAAGGAAGCCAAGTGAACGTTGCCTTGGTGTTTTTGTAATTTACCTGTCCATCAACAACAATTTTAGCTGTTGAGAGAAAACTGAATATGCGGCATTAGTCAAGTCAGTTTTATTTATATATTATACAGCACGAATGTGCCTCAAAGGGCTTTACAGTCTGTACAATAAACGACACTCTCTGTCCTTCAACCTTCTGTTCGAGTAAGGAAAACTCCCCAAAAAACCTTTCAATGGGTAAAAAATGGAACAAACCTCAGAAAGAGCCTCAGAGGAGGAATCCAATTAATTGTTATTCTTACTTTTCAACTGTTTGACTTACTGAATTACTAACAAGGTTGCGTGTCACCAGTTGCCCTCTTACAAATCCTCGCGTCCTCCCTGTCTTTATCGCTCTTTTTTTTTTTCTTCTTCTCCTCCTTCTCTTATGCCTTGTCACGTCTCCTTCACGCCCTGTCAGGAGAAAAATGAGAAGGGTGAGGTGTTGCCCTCTCAGCTGGAGGCCGCCTTGCTGGCTAAAGACCGCGAAATCCTCCGCCTCCTTGAGAACATACAGCGGCTCCAGTTCACGCTGCAGGAAGTTCAGGAAACCTCAGCCAATCAGATCCTAGAGCTGGAACGCCAGCTGGCCTATAAAACAGAAGCTATTGAGGTGAGTATGTGTGACACATGGGAAGTGACAGAACGTGACCAGTGTCTCCTCAGACACCACCGACTCTGACTAATTAACTTTTTTTTTATTTCTGAATTTTTGATTCATACACTTTTAACAGTTCCCTATAAAAACTCACCCAAAATAAAGAAATAAATAAATGCAATTACTACAAGTTCTTAAGAGTCTAGAGCAGTAAACCATGTTTCAAGGGCACTGACATGAATAGAAATGAACACAAGAAAACTCAGACATACCAGGAGTCTGACGCTTCATTTCTGACGCTCTGCATCAGGGCTGGGTGATATGACCGACAATATTATCACGATGATAATTTTCATATCGGCTGATATTGATAATTATCACGGTAAATGTCAAATCATTATTTCTTTCCAGTCTCGAGGCTGATTTTTGGTCTTGAGTAAAAATTGAAGAAACCAGACTGTTATTTGTGCTTTTTAAATTATTTATAAAAGACATAACAGGATGAAAACACACCCAAAATCACTCTCTGATTTTGTTATTTAGTGCTTACTTAAATAAAGAAATTGAGTTCTTCTTCAACAAAATGAAAATGATGTAAAAGATGGTTATTTGTGGTTTTAGACTATTATATACAGAATATTAAAAAAGTCTATAGGTAGAACAATCAGTTCACATTCAAGTAAAGAATGAACAAAGTTGTCAGAGCCTAAAGCATCAACACGACTAAGGAAAGGTTTCGACATCAGCTGAACCTCTCGCAGCAGACCTAATGTTCTCCACATATTCCTAATCCACAAAAACATAGTTTACCGTTATCTACATTAGTTTTTGTTACGACACCAAATAAAGCCAATGTCACCAATGTCAAAAATGACTTGACTCGATTGAGTGGCTTCTGATGCAAAATGAAACTTCTCGTCTGTTTCCATTTCAGAGATTAGAAGCTAAACTGCAATCCCAGATGGACTATGAAGAGATTAAAACTGAACTCAGGTGATCATCAGTGTCGACTGAATGTGTAACTAATTCATAATGATTTCTGTTTATGTCCATTATTTTGACTTATCTTTGTTTTCGTCTGTAGTATCTTAAAGGTAATGAAGCTGGCTTCAGCAAATGGCAGCTCGACCCAGGTACGTGTTACCCTGTTGCTAACGCTGCAAAGTGCTTTTCTTTTTGCCAAAGTCGACCTTTGGTTTCCTCTTAATGTTCTCTTGGTGTCAGGGAAGAAAAACTACAGCAGTGCCATTGAATGCTTCAGTGATCGTCATCCATTATAAGGATATCTACAGCCACTGTAATTGATTAATCGAAAATTAACAGCTTGTGTGTGTTTGTGTGTGTTTGTGTATAGGATTCTGCCAAAGCTGCAGAGGCACTTTTGCTGGATAAAGAGGCCTTTCTTCCGTCTCACAAATATCTGGTGGATAAGGCACGACTTTTGCACAGTAACGGTAAATTATCTCATGCTTCATTTTCTACCTCTAGTGAACAACTGCTAGTTTATAACACGCATTACAGCATTTTAAAGAGGCAGTAGGCTTTGTCATCTTCTAAAAACTCCCCGTCTTTCACTGATTGCTTGGTACCTATTGGTCAGGCTCAATTGATTCTGAAGTCGATGTTTTTCAGACTTAAATCTCTTTGCATAAACTGAGCCTGCAAGATGTATTCTGTAGAGTCCGACCCATTCAGGAGTTTTGAGGCAGATACCAAAGCCAAGCACATTTCTTTGCCTTAAGCTGTAAACATGAACAGTATTCCTGATTAGAGATAACAACTAAACTGTTGAAACTGGCGCTAGATAAAATGATCAGAAGTGTGCTTTCATCCCCCAAAGCATTTAGTCAGAAATTTTTTGACATGTGCAAAGTGGTTCCACCCATCGTGAAGCATCTGATCTACCAAAAATATAACAGAAGAAGTTTTGTTTATCAGTTACATGTCTGTGAAAAAAAAACCCCAACAAATCGGTCAATCCCTACTCTGAATTTATGTATTGTTATCGGTTACGATCTAAGTGACTATATGTGTCAGTGAGCATGTGTTTTCCGTCTCCAGATGATGACCAGTCTGAGGATACGGGCAGGGAGATGGGCAGACCACCAGGGTCTCACTCGTCTTCCTCTCAGGTGGACGGGCGTGCCTCTCCCAGCCCCGGTCCCCCGACTTTGGACAGCTCTTCCTCCAGCCACGACCTCCCCCGTCCGTTTTCAGTGTCGCCGTGCTCTGGGGACCGACTGTCAGGAGACCACATCCTCCACAAGCAGCTCCTCTCCCCACACTTTAAAAAGGAGGGCAGTGGTCTCATGGCTTTCCCCACCGCCCTCTACGCAGCCAAAGTCGCCCTCATATCCGCCACCCAAGGATCCGCGGGCGCAGGCAGCGTCGACGCAGGCTTGCCCAGCGACCAGTCGGAAAGCGGCAGCTCGACCGCAGGAGATGACGACCAGCTGGACACGGCAGAGATCGCCTTCCAGGTGAAAGAGCAGCTGCTGAAGCATAACATTGGCCAGCGTGTGTTTGGCCACTATGTGCTGGGCCTGTCCCAGGGCTCCGTCAGCGAGATCCTGGCCCGTCCCAAACCCTGGAGGAAGCTGACTGTGAAAGGCAAAGAACCTTTTATAAAGATGAAGCAGTTTCTCTCTGATGAGCAGAACATCCTGGCACTTAGGACCATCCAAGTCCGCCAAAGAGGTGAGTGGGACAGCAGCAGCACCAGGCATACAAGAAAAACATTTATTTCTTTATTTCTTTATTTATGCAGTTTAAACACACAGTATGTAATTCCTGCCAATAGGGGTCTCTTAGTCGAAACTATAATAAAATGTAGTAGATGAAGTTGTGAAGTGGTGTGGGATCATGGGAGCTGCTGTTTTCAGCGACACTGGCGTTGAAAATCTGAGATATTGAGATATTGGGACTTTGAAAATGGGGCGTGACGCTGATTTCACTGTAAAAACGAGTGGCTCAGAAAAAGATGTCCTCAAGGATTGCAGTATTTACTTCTATTGAAGTAACGTTTCCTCTTTTTGTGTCCTTTTGTCATGCAAATCGTACAGTACAGTCAATTATTCACAGACACAATACAGACGTGAATATCTTAGAGGGCAGACCACAGGTTTCAGCATCCTTACAGTGTCCATACGTAATTCTAATTCTCAAAAAAAAAACAGACCACGAACACAGAAAAAAAACAGATGAATATTAATTATAAAAGAAATAAAATGTACTGTCCACATTTAAATGAAGGAAACAGAAATCCACATCAATAAAATTGACAAAATCTTAAATAATCTGTTTTTATCCTTGTTTTGTCTCTAAAATAAGTGTAGCCATGTTATTATTTGTTATTAAATTTGTTTTGGGGGGAAAAAGTCCTTTTGGTGTTGTTTATGAGATTTGAGAGTGTATGAAGCTGCGATGAAGCTACCCATACATTTTGAAGTTATGCTGTCTTGCTTTGGTGGCTTAGCTCCTGGACGTGCGTACATTTAAAACCTTCTAATCTACTTGGACCTCATCCTTGACTTCTTCACGGCTTCCTCTGCCATGTTTGTAGTGTTACTTTTAAACTTTGTTTTCTCCCTAGATTCACAGCTTTTGAAAGTTGAGCTTCCCGTATACTGCAACCTCAGACAGCACGCGCTCAAAGGCAGCCATTGATCTACCAGTCAAAAGCAAAGCCTTGGAACTGCTCTCTGATCAACCAACCCACTCACCCCCTCCTTTCCCCTCTCTATCTCTTTCTGTTACCCTCTGTGGCAGGGAGCATCACTCCGCGCATCCGAACTCCAGAAACTGGGTCAGACGACGCTATTAGGAATATCCTGGAGCAGGCCAAGAAGGAGATCCAGTCCCAGAGGGGAGGTGAGGATGGAGCTATGAGTGACAAGTCATATTTTAAATGGGGCTGCCACTAACAATTATTTTCATTGTAGATAAATCTGTTGATTAACATGACTGTCCGGTTTACTTTTATGAAAGTCTGCAATGTTGGATGGTAGTCGGGAGGATAGTAAACCGGACAGTCATTGTTTTTTCATATTGATGTGACATCTGTGCAGGACTCCTTTTTTTCTCTTAATCTGTTGATTATTTTATTTATTAATCGGTTCGTTGTTTGCTCTAACTGTTTGACATGTTTGCTCTAAATGTCAGAAAATGGTGGAAAATATCGATCAGTGTTTCCCAAAGCCCAAGATGATGTCCTCAAATGTCTTGTTTGGTCCTCATCCCAAAGATACTCAGTTTACTGTCATAGAGACCCAGAAAATATTCAGATTTAGAAGCTGAAATGCCTCAGCAAAGAGAATTTTTACCTTAAAAAAATACTCAAACCGAATAATCGATTATCAAAATAGTTGATTAATTTAATTGTTGACAACTTATTAATTACTCTTTGCAGCCCAGGTTTAAAACACCATGATTTGTTATTACTGACGGTAATTTTCATTATTTTCTATTATCAATCTCATGTGTAGTGTCAGTCAATGTGTATTAAACTGATGCACTCTGCGTCCAAATTAACATCCCCTCTTCATCGCAGCAAGCGTTCCAGGGATACTAGTTGCTTGTAACTGAATAGTTGTCAAGATAAATACATTTGACTTTGAATTCAGTTCAATAGAAGTTAATAATAGTTAATGTCTGTTAATGTCTGCATACAGCTCTGCGTCCATCTTCACGCCATTTTTCAACTTTCAACATGGGGCTGACATTATATGCACTTTTAATGAAAAATAAACACAAAATAATGCATTCCCTTGTCATTACAGTGCATTCCAATATAAGAGTTTAAAAGTAAAGGTAGTGAAATTACCTTGAAAATAGCCTAAGGTTCATGTGGTTTATGCTCCTTAATTAGAAAGTTGATTTGAGTACGCATCTGTGTCTGGGTTTTTGTTTTTTAGGTGACGGCAAGTCATCTCTGAACAGCTTATCAAGCAGAAGCAGTAACGGTGCAGGCAGTAGTTCAGACGAAACCATAAAGAACATCTTAGAGCAGGCCAGGAGGGAGATGGAGGCCCAGCAGCAGGCTCTGATGGAGATGGAGGTCTGTGGGAGGGCCTCGACTGTCAGCGCCGGAGCTCAGGTGGAGCGCCTCGGGCCCCCAGAGCGCTCCAGGGGCCCGCCTTTACCCATCTCCATCAAACAGGAGGAAGGGGGCTGCGTTACCGTTTGCATGGCCAACCCCATCAGCAGCCCCCAGACCCCTCTGAGCGTCCTGTCCCCGGCCGCTTTCGTGCAGAACATCATCCGCAAAGTCAAATCAGAGATTGGCGAAGCAGGCACCTACTTTGACCAGCACTGGTCTCACGAGCGCGGGGTGATGGGGCTCGGCGGAGGCAGCTCTCGACCCTTTAATTCCGTCTCTCCTTCCTTGTCTTCCTCCTCCTCGGGACCCTCCGCCTTGCCTCGACCCTGGCCCCGCCTGGAGAACGGCGAAGGTCTCCCGAACAGCGAGGAGGCGTCTGCCGCTGAGGACGAGCTGGTGCTCAGCCGGCCGGTGGAGGTGAAGGTGGAGTCAGACACCTCAGTAAGCGGTGAGTCCCCGGGCCCCGGTCCCGGGCGGCTCTCCTATTACCCAGCATACATCCCCCGTGCCCTGAAGCCCACCGTGCCGCCGCTGACCCCAGAACAGTACGAGATGTACATGTACCGCGAGGTGGACACCATCGAGCTGACCAGGCAGGTGAAGGAGAAGCTGGCAAAGAACGGCATCTGTCAGAGGATCTTTGGAGAAAAGGTCAGACGCTGCTTCTCTATATTATTAAAAAAATAAACAACATGCTGCAATACTGAGAAATACTTTCATAGAACACGTACACTGTGTTAACAAATCTAAAATACATTTAATATTAAACTACAGAAATTAAAATATTTAGTAGGAAGTGTAGTTAACAGGCTCACTCTGCATACGCTGATATCAGTCATTCCACAGTGATATTATGGTTGATTTTAAAATAATGATTAAAAGATGACTTTAACGTTTAAATATAGCAAATATTTAAACAAAACTACTCATTTTGTCTTCCCTTAAAGCCACAAACCAGCATCGTGTAGCCACAGATTCGGTGCCTTTATGGGACCTTTTCTTCTATTCTTGAACTGTCACATATTTATCAAACTAAACGGTTTGTCATCTTCACACAACATGTATTAATGAATAAGCAAAAAAAAAACACAAAATGCCTTTTCTTATCATTACATTTATCTAACCATTATCTTTGCCTCATTTTTACCTTCAATAATGGTTTCCACAACTTTTACTTTACTCTAATACACGTTAATGAACATGTGCCGCAAAAAAACATTCTAAGCGATAATATACAAAGGACAATATGTAAACGTACCATGTTATGATTTGCCTTAAGCCATCGTTTGAGGTTTTAAAAGTTGGATGTATTTTACCAGCAATAACTGCAGCCCAGTGATCAGTATTAGTCCACTAAACCCATTAGCCGAGTTCAAGGCCACTCCAGATTTTTACATGTTGGTTTTTAGGCGTTCATAATGAGTCAAATGAGTGAACTTTATTCTCCTTCAGTATTCAGTTTACACAGAATGTTTGCTGTGATGATCTTATTGCCAAGGCTGAACACAGAGTTCCCCACAGGTATCCAAGCCCAAAAACATATTTCTGACAGTATAACCTGATGTATTCACTTTAACCAGATGTACTCGGACTTATACTGGCTGAAAACTTTTTACTCCTCTATTTATAGACTAGAACCCAAAGTGTCCGTGTGCTTTTACGCAAACGTAAAAGAGCAGTGGTTTGAGACTCTTCCATGAGTCACTCGTTTAGTTTGGAGATGTCACTAATGACCTGCGCTGGGCCTCAAGACGCCCGCCGTGCCGTACGTGTTGAAGAACCTATCAGGATGTTTTATATAACTCAGGTTCCCTTTGTCAGTGTGTACATTTCCTCTAAATTTCCTAACCATTCAGTGTGATTAAATATACCGATATGTACTTACACCATCTCCTTTTAACCTTTATTGTGATATATAATAGATATATTATTCAACGTTCTATGTTACTTTTGTCATTTTAGTGTCAGAAAATACACCTCCACCACCCTGCAGATCTCACCTCTTGAGGATTTCAAAAGTCTTGATTCCCCCACTTTTGTAAGAGGCATTCATATTGAGTAATGTTTTCTAAGACGTCATATCGACAATGCAACGCGATTTTGATCAAAACATTTATAGCAGGTGAAGAAAGTAAAAAACATTAACCTTTTGTAAATGTTCCTGGTGCTTTATAGCCACACATATTCTCTCAGTAAATGTGGCATTTCAAAGCAATCAATACTGTGCTTTGCTGTGTTGTTTTTTTCTTGTTTCACTTCCATGAAACATGCATCAATTCTACATTTATTGACTGTATTTGAACAGATTGAATATAAACATGTACGGTGTATTGCTGCCCTCTAGTGGCGTTTTGGTGAAGGACACTATGATCATATTCTACGTAGCTGATATCTTCCACCGAAAGCAAAGACCTGTCTTTGCTTTGTAAAAATAATCGTCGCGTGTGTGTGTTTAGTGACAGCGCCGTGACCGATAGTGGGATTAATCAACACGTATTCGCTTCACTACAGGTGCTGGGGCTTTCTCAGGGCAGTGTGAGTGACATGCTGTCTCGGCCCAAACCCTGGAGCAAACTGACCCAGAAAGGCAGGGAGCCCTTCATCCGCATGCAGCTGTGGTTACTGGACCAGCTGGGCCAGAGCCTCAACCAGCCCCCGAACCAGGGCCACGCTCAGGGTGAGTCGAAATTCAATTTGAGAAATGCAATGTGTGAAACACTAAGTAGATTTTTCTCTACAGATCATTCCATACCAACTCATCTAGGACCTCCCAGTTCAGGTCATGGATTTTCAACAAAAAACATGAAAACTTCTATGACATGGGAAGCTGTACTCCGCATAAGTCTTTTTAGTTTTTACCTATTTTTTTTAGTTTGAGCTACATTTCATTAATTTGTTTATTCTAAGCCTCAGCAACCGTTTATTTTTCACTGGATTGGGTTGAAATTTGTACCAAACGTCCAGCATGTGTTCACGTAAATAGTTGCTGCTGAAATCAAATTAAAAAACAGAAATCATTTGATACCGAGACAAAAAGTCTTTAATTTTCAAAGTCAATATCTGCTCTAGTTTTCACTTTGATGTGTAGTATGACTATACGTCTGTGAGATCATTGGGCCTGTGTCACAGATCTGGGTAAATTTATCTTCAGACCTGGAAAAGACACATTTTGACTTTATATTTTCCAAATGATTATTTGCATTTCCTCAAAACTTCTTTTTTCATTCATTGCAGATATATAAAAATTATTAATTTTACCTTCATCATGTAATATGTTCGGTAAAAAAAGCATCTCTTACACTTGTAACACAGTGGACGATGCCAGAGAAACATGAAATATTACAGTTTTAAGACTTTTATTGAAGCTGAGAAACACAAATGTAATTGTCTATGCATATAAAAATTCAAGTTAGCAACATATTCACACTGCACGGCAAAAGTATTTTTATTCATTTGATTTCAGCAACAACTATTTGTATGAATTTACATGTTGCAAGTCATCCTTAGGTTTCTCGGATGTTCAGTACATGATGAAATTTAACTCAAACTTGAAACATCCATAAGTAAAAAAAAGTACTTGAAGTAGAGCATTAGGATTAAAATGTAAAATGTACACATTTTAATTTGCAAACTTTTAATTTTCACTTGAATTTTTTTCAAGAAAAACCATGACATGAACTGGGAAAATTCTGTCTAAGTTGGTATGAAATGACTCCTGCATGAGATGATTTTGGGACAAAGTCGTCTATAAATAGACATATTGTTTATTTAATCCTCTCGTCTCCAGATAAAAGCCCAGTTACGGCCCATTCGTCGCCCTCCCCGCCCCCCAGCCCGGCTGAGAGCCACCCCAGCCCGCTGGTTGAACCGGTCAGCCTCTCTCTGGAGAGCAGCAAAGAGAACCAGCAGCCTGAGAGCCTGGGCCTGGGTCTGCCCCCCCACCCGGAAGGAGGGAAGTCCACCCCCAGCCTCATGACCCTGCACCAGCCCACAAACCCACTGGGCATCCAGGAGCTGGTGGCCATGTCTCCAGAACTGGACACCTACGCCATCACCAAGAAGGTCAAGGAGGTGCTGACAGACAACAACCTAGGTGAGTCTGGGTTCAGCTCAGTTCAGTGCAGTCCAATTCATTTTGTTCATTTCAGTGTATTAGTTCCAGAGACAACTTCACAAACAAATAATTCACTGTAACCCAAATTATTTTATACATTCCATGACTGAAAAAGGAGCAGGATGAAGGAATAATCTTACAGTAAAACAGTAATATACAACTTGAAAAACAGCCATGGGTAAATATGACCCATTTGCGGTTCTGCTGTTCACGTGCAGGACTTTGCATAATGTGTTTTGCACTCTTTGTGAAAACAACCACAAGTCTCACTTTCAGTACACTGTGTTTGTTTGTTTGTTTGTTTGTTTGTTTCCTCACAGGTCAGCGTCTTTTCGGGGAGACCATCCTGGGTCTGACTCAAGGTTCGGTATCTGACCTCCTCTCCAGGCCCAAACCTTGGCACAAACTGAGCCTGAAAGGCCGGGAGCCGTTTGTCCGCATGCAGCTGTGGCTCAACGATCCTCACAATGTAGACAAGCTGAGGGCTATGAAGAAGATGGAGAAGAAAGGTGGGCAGCAAGGTTATAATAGTTGCATTTTCCATTAGTTTTTATTTTGTTTTGACCTTTTGTTTTCAATTTCACTTTAGTTTTATAATGGTTTTTCTAGTTTAGTGTAGTTTTTATCAGTTATTTATTTCTTTGTCTGTTTTTTTTGTATTATGGGGCAAGATTCAAAAAGGTCAGAAAAAGTATTGTGCAATAAAAAGTTTGCTGCTATGATGCCAAATATGATAGTGCCATCTGCTGACGTGAAACCGGCACAACCCGAAAAACAGGAACATTTAATATCCGACCAAATACTAGGCTCGTGTATGAAATAAATGGACAAATACGAAAACTAAAGATATTTTCGCTTCTCTTCTTTTAGTCCTACAGTTTCACTTGTTTCTTGTAAAGCCCCGTTTTTATTTTGATATAGTGTTTTTTCACTCCTAGTTTCGTTTTTTCACTAGTTTTTGTTCATGATAATAACCTTGGTAGGTGCAAAGTGTAACATCTTGCATGAGGTTATTTGTCAGTGTTATTTAATTCCTAACGCCGGGTATCTCTGTCCTGTCTGCAGCCTATCTGAAGAGGCGGTATGGGCTGCTGAGCACCGGCTCAGACAGCGACTCACCCAGCACTCGCTCTGAGTGCGTGAGTCCGGCCTTGGCCTCTCTGGACCTGTGTCCCTACAGTCAGGTGAAGAAGCCTCGGGTGGTGCTGGGAGCTGAGGAGAAAGAAGCCCTGAGGAAGGCCTACCTCCTGGAGCCCTACCCCTCTCAGAACACCATCGAGATGCTGGCCTCCCAGCTCAACCTCAAAACCAACACGGTCATCAACTGGTTCCACAACTACAGGCCAGTCTACTTTAACCTCTGCGATGTCGTCATTAGTACAATGCATTTATTTAAAGCTGCACTTGAAATGTAGACAATAGATTCAAACTGGTGCCCTGGCATGAAGGTTCACAATGTTATAGCCCTGATCTTTTCGAAGAAATCGTCCGAACTTGGGATGCAATGTTTCCTACGTCTTTGAATCTGTAAGATTTACCAGTTCATTCAATTATTACTAGAGACTCTATGCATTTATCATTTAGGAACAAAACCAATCATCCTCATTTTACTGGTAGGTTTAATCCTCTTCTTTAAAGCGTTCTTCAAGTGTTTCTCTCTTCTCCATATAAAACAAAGCTTCAAGTGGCGACGGAGGCTGGTGTGAGTTCAGAAAGTGTAGCTGGAGACAAATAACAGGCAAGAAGGAAGAAAATTATAAACAATAAAATACTTGGGTAGGAGCACTTCCAGGACTCAAAATGAATTTATTGAGGACCTCTTTGGATGGGGTGGACCTAGAAATAAAAATCAAAGAAAACTCCAAGGCACTCACTTTTAAAACATTTAAAAGGGACACATGAGAGTTTATTTATTGGCCTTGACTATGCCATGACAATAAAGGCATTTTAATTGTTTAAAAAGAAAGTGCTTTGGAGTTTTCTTTGATTTTTAGGAAAGAAGGACTGGTTTAAGGCAAAGTCCAGGCCTGGTTTTATTTTATCTTTTGCTAGAGCCTTTGCTGTTTGCACTACAAAGGACTTTTACATCAAAAAGAACCACCATAAATAAGATGAGCTGCAGTACTAGAGAAACAAATATGTGAAGGAAAAATTACACTTTTTTTAGTTCAGTCAGACAACTCACGAAATGTTTTATTAGAGCAGCAGCTTGGTGTCGAGGCTCCGAGCTCACCATTCCCGCTGATATATTTACATATAGATATTGGGGAGTGATGGATAATCTTCCTCTCCGGAGTCTACCGGTGGATTTTGTGGTGGTGGAGGTGACTTAAAGAGCTGGCAGCAGCAGCGTTGAGAGAGGGGGGGAGCTGAGGAGGGTGCGTTTGGTAGATGATGATATGAGAAACACCAAAGAAATCAAATCAAATTATGTATTGATTACTGTTGAACCGCACTTCATCGCAATATGGGCGAATCGTACCATGTCTCATTGGTAGTCGGTTCATATGTTTCTTTAATGCATCGGATCGCAAGATCTGGCTCGAGATTCAGTTGAAGCCTGTTGAAAATAACAAATGTTTAACGTCATCTATTATGTTTGAGTGTGGAGTTATTATCCCCTCAAGTAAAAAGCCCAGAATGGACGAAATCAGACACTGGCTCTAACGAGGGCCTTTTTGCCACCGTAGAGGAGGGTGAGGGGAGGGGGGATTCAGTTGGTTGCATTCTGAAACCTCACCACTAGATGTCGCTAGATATCACACACTGAATCTTTAAAAGTGTCTTAAAAAGTGAACACGTTGAAGCCCTGTATGTGCCTGTCTAACAGCAGCGTTTGCGTGCAGGTCCAGGATGCGGCGGGAGGTGCTGATGGAGGGTCTGCCAGACAACGACACAGACGCTGAACACCACAGCTACTCGCCCTCAGTGACACGGAGCCCCCACTCTGACGGAGAGGAGAGGAGGCTGCAGCAGCCCTCAGGACACATCCACTCGAGCCATCCTCTCAACGCCAACACCTCTCTGCCTCACGTCAAACAGGAGGTGATAGACAGGGAAGACGACGGGGAAGAGGGACGGGACGGCTCTGGGAAACAGTCGAGAGTTCAGTGTTTTTCCACAGCGGTGCAGTTTCCGCAGTTAAAAAGCGAGCATGAAGACTCTGGATGTCGTGATCCCCGCTTGAGGCAGGAAGAGGGGATCAGCGGCCAGGCTCAGGGGCTCTACCCTGGCTCCATAGACGGACCCCAGAGAGCCAACCAGTCCAGGCACGAGGGGGAAGACTCCGGAAAGTCGCCCGTCGACCCGGTCAGCTTCAAGGCTTCGTCCGAACCGTGCCGCAGCAGCCTCGAAGTCTCCCTCAACTCTCCTTCTGCTGCGTCCTCACCCGGCCTCATGATGTCAGTCTCTCCCGTCCCGTCCTCCTCCGCTCCCATATCACCCTCTCTGCCCAACCCGCCCTCGACGAGCACCAATCACAGCCTGGACCCGAACCCGCTGCCCCCCTTCCAAAGCCCCAAACTTAACAGAAGCACTCAGAGACGCAATGAAAAAATGGCCAACCTCAATAACATCATCCACAGGTTAGAGAGAGCAGCCAATCGAGAAGAAACACTGGAGTGGGAGTTTTAACCCCTTTTTAATTGTACGTAGTCCTGATGACCCTTGCCGCATGCAGGAGAGTCTCAAACAGAAGCTTCTGGAAGACGTGGAACGGAGCCTGGCTCCTGAAGGCCTGTCCTCTTAGACTCTTAGCAAACGGGAATGCAGAGCTAAACACATGGCTGAATTCCCTACAAGAACTTAAAGAATTGAAAAAAAAGTTTATAAATGTGCATTTGTTCTTCTTTTCTTTTTTTTTTGATAATGCATACTTCTTTGAAATATATGTGACAGCACTAGCTGTTGTTTTACCTATTGGACTTGACATGAAGACTTTTGCAGCTATGGTGTCATAAAATGTACACTGAAGTTCTGTAGATTGCCACTGGGTGAGATTAAAAAAAGACCCCTGTCTTAAGCCATTAAAAGCACTATAACTATTTGAAAAGAGACATTGACCAAATTTGCTACTTTTTGAATAGCAATTTTTCAGATTTTGTCTGTAAGACTGGACAGTTTAAGTCAAGTAACATGAAATCCTATTACTGACTGAGGGATAGTCCTTTAAGACTCTAAATATTCAACATCTTGTATGTACTTAGTTTCTTGGTGATATGTTTTGAAATATTTGTAACTCACACGTATAAAATGTGGTTGTACATGTTGTAGAATTGTCTGCAATAGCCTTCTCTAAACCTGATGTAGCATGGTACTCACCTGACCCTGTTATCCTCTGTAGTTAGTCACCTGTGATTATATTTGAGCGAAAACACGAGAAAAAAAAAGTTGAAAACCCTGCAAAAAATAAGAAAAAAGGAAACGTTAAAATCTAATGAGTAGTTTAGTGTTTTTGTTTTCTTTTTCTTTGAATAATCCTTGAGGTTTACAGTTTAGGGCCCTTGTGCTTTTGGTTGTAAGTGAAACATTCACTACACACGAGCACAGTTTACATTATTTCTTTCAGACTTACCTCTCTGACCCTCTAAGGCACTGCTTTCTCAGACTGTAACGGGCCACGACACAGGACACCTGGTTTACCTCAGATTATGTTGACGCACATCATGCTATGACCACGCGTTTCATTCTTATGCATAAACATGACCCACGATTATTTGAATAAACGGAGGGAGAATATTCTGTGTCATGCCTCAGACGTGACGAATCAAACACGTAGCGAGTGGCGAGTTTCAATGAACAGAACAATTAAGTATGCTGCTGTTTGAGACGGGGAGCAAACTACTAATTTGTGTGTTTTACCAACACCCGATCGAGCGCACTTTCTCTAATTGGTTTTCGTTTTCTGTAGCTAGAATAAACGCGTGAAGCGCCTCGGCCTCGAAGCTCTGAGACTGTTTTCAGCTGCGTAATTTAAAAAGGTCGCTGTGAATGCTCCCTTGGGATCGAATCTCGGTGTTTGAGCGCGTGATACGCACAGTACGACCCCTCGTCGACATGAAAACATTCGATTTGTAAGTACACTATATTCAAGAACACAAAAAGGTTACAGGTATCCCCTCATATTATCTTTGACCACTTGTGTATTGTGTCCGTAGAAGTTTCTTTGTCATGCTTGCAAAATGTTCTTTATGTATTTTGCCTCTATTTTATACTCAGAACAGTTAACTAGATATTCAATACCTCGTGTATGAACTACTTACAGCACTTAGATTTTGATAATTGTGAGGACTCAAGAAAATTTCAAATATCAACATTATCCTTACTTAGTGTCCACAAGTCTTTGCCTTTACTGTATCGTTGAAGTTGGTAGTAAACACTTGCACATGTCTACATAGTTCAGAGGACTTGGATTGTATTATGTAGAGATATATATTACACGATTACTAAAAATAATATCTTACATTCTTGGAACAAAATGTGCTGATTATATTGAAATAGAGTGTACAGATTTAATAAACCAAACCCATTCAAGCCAGTTCTGGTCTGGCAAGCTTGCCCACGTTTTAGACCTTCTCTCAGGGTAGTCTTGCTTTTTAAAGCTTTACTGAAACAGTTGCTCTCATCATTGGTGGTTGATGACTATGATAAAACAATATGTGGTGTTAGAGAATGACTCCGTTATATATTAAATGGACCTGTGAAAGTTGTATGTATATGGGAATTGCAACTTTTACAGAAGGCAGTGGTTTGTCGGAGAGTAGTTGCTGTTTTGTAATTCATTACACGGATGTGTCAAAGTACAGTGCTGGTTGGAACTACCAGGATGAGGCTAATGGGTTGCATTTTTGAGATCAGTAGACTTTGCTCTCTAAGATACTGTTTGTTTCTTTTTTTGTTTCTCTTGGAGCCACAGAAGATTTCTCTCTGGTTTTCGTACCACCATTTTTTGTGCATAATATACTGTATGATTAGAAGTGGCATTTCTTTTGTGGAAAATTTCATTGTCTTACATGGTAACATGGACATATGACTGAAAAAGAAATGTATTTACCCAGACCATTATCTCTTCATGTAAAGCTCATCTCATTGTTTTGCATGCGAATCCATCCTGGTCACATGAAAAGGGATAGACTGTGTTTTTGTGTTGTTCTTGCACAGGGACATTGAATCAGCACTTAAGTCTTTTTTACATCAGTGAAGTCCACGCATGGTGCGGCTGATAAATTTGGCTCTCACGATATCATCACGAAACCAATCAAATCAGAACCCGATGAAGACCCCGTAAACATCACAAGTAAATATTTAAAATAAGGTTGTTTGTGCCATATCATTTGCCTCGTGCATTATCCTTACAGGATTAATGGCATGTGGTGAAGTGTGATTTATAAGTGGTGTCGGGCTTTTTGTAGCGAAGCAAAGCTTTTTCTAAAAAGAGCCCACACTCGAGATGGTTTTATTTTGTAATTGACATTTGTCACTAAATTGGTTGGCGAAATTTGAATGATTGTATTCAGAGTTACTAATATGAAATTCACGACTTTGACACTGAGGGTTTATCACAAAGAAAATATTTGTTTTTCATTTGAAAGTCAGCTGTGAGCCAATAAACAGAAGTGTCCTGCAGGCGTATAGTAACTGTCTAGAGCCGCACACGTCAGGCTGTTAAACATTAAAGAATGGACAAAGGTTTGCCAAGCGTCTTGGAAATGAATTTGCATATGTAAGCCATCATTCAATACATAATTGTTTAAGACTCTGCTGTGTTGTGTTTTTATTTCTTAAATGTGAGGAACGACTGTCCTTGAAAGTCTGCAACGTTCACAAACTGCACTAGTTCACACCTTTATTTATTTATGTAGCACCTTTCATACAATAAAGCAGCCCTAAGCGATTCACAGAGCAAGGTTAAAACAGCACAGACGAAAAGGAGAAAATAAGCATCGCTTAAGAGGGCTTGGAAATTACAATAAAAGATCTGACTTTAATCTTGAATTGAGCTCAGAACATGGTCTAGAACATGGATTTTATCCTTATTTTATCTTTTTCTATTTACATCTACTTGTTTCACTGTTCTATAGACACGTGTCCTTCATAAAGGATAAATTAAAAAAGAAGTCAATAAAATAAATGGATACAGGCAGACAACAAATAATTAAAATGCTAATGTACGTAAATTCAAATAAAAAAAAAACTTCAAATATTACAAAAAAAGGTTTTACACGTACAAGGGATGGAAAAGTTGTGTCTTGTTGAAGGTAAATGTGAATAAGTACAATGGAAACAGATTTAATGACTTCTCAATTCTGACATAACGACACAAGAGGGAACATATATAGTGTTTTGACCAAACAATGAGATGACCCCCCCCCCCCCGTCACACAGCAGCAAATGGTTCGGTCTGATGAGCCGGTCCCAGTATTTAAGAATCCTCAACCCTCTGTCACACCTTTTGCTGGACCACGAAGGAACCGCCCACAAAGCGCACCTGGTAACTCAAAGACAACGACTGACATAACGGACGACCACCCTCCAGTTTATACGCGTGCATCCCATTAGAGACAATGTCAGGTTAGAAGAAACACATACCAAGTTAAATCCAAGTACGTGGGTGAGGTTGACGGAGCTAAAATGAACATGTGTCAGACTAATGAATGGAATGACCCGAGTGTGACAAACTAACACGGTGGAAGAGCGTTTTGTCATGGTATCTGTTACCCTGCGTGGCAGTGGCCGTCACACCAAGATAACAAAGATGTGCCTTAATGTTTCTTCTTAAAATGTTCCTCAGAGTAGGTCAGTCCTGCATCAAACGGCCTTCCTTAATAAGCTGCATGAATGCAAAA
Organism: Coranthus polyacanthus; assembly: GCA_037367275.1. Taxonomy (NCBI): domain Eukaryota; kingdom Metazoa; phylum Chordata; class Actinopteri; order Kurtiformes; family Apogonidae; genus Coranthus; species Coranthus polyacanthus. Next base: position 9,008,892 of record JAPQRN010000027.1, read on the forward strand.
CGTTCTGATCTCTAGACGTAGTCACTTCCATAAGGTGTGTTTTATTTGGCAGCATTTTGAAACGGTGTTGGAAGACGTATTCAGAGCTTTTACTTCAGTTCAGTCTTAACGCGATTGTGAAAATACTCCTCAATGAGTGAAAGATCTGCCTTCAATACCTCATTTATGAAACGTTTTGTGTAGTATCAGCAACGTGTTTAAAGTATGGAAAGTTAAAGTAGTCACTGTGCAGTAAAATGTCGGTGTTTCACTGATGTTTTTGAATTAAAATGACCTCTGCATAAGTATGTCAATGTCTGGAGGTAATTTATCCTCTTTCTATACCGTTGGGCAGTTTAATGCACAGCAGTGCATCATATTCTATAAGATCCTCACATGTTTGTCACGGTCCTGTGAGAACCACACGTCTACAACAAGTGAACTTTCAGCTTTGTGACAACTTTTAAAGAGTTCATCTTCAGGAGAATTTCCTCAAGCCGTGAAGGAAACCTCTTCCCTCATTTTATCACAAACATTAAAAATCAACACGAGTGATTGAAAACATGAGGGTAAGTAGTATATATGCGATGCGCTGAAGTAGGTTTTATGCAGAAATGTGGTTATTAAAGCAAGTTTGTTTCATCTACATTTTGCCAACGGGTACAATACATGAAGACGGCGTGAGGTTCAGGTGTAAAAGGTTTGGGATATCAGAAATTAGACGTGAAACCTGGTTAATCCACACAAACAGGACATTTTACAAACTATCGGTATCAGCAGAGGTTGACTGTGATAGTGGTCGATGCTACTGTCAGGCTTCTCACCTGGAAATACTGAAAATCGCTCTCACCAACATTTTTTACAGTTGGTTTAATGTTCACTTCCACGTTTACAGATCAATTACTTTGAGTTTATGTTCTTTTCAATGTGTTGTTTGTTCTGTTGGACGGTGGTTCGGTTTCTAATAAAGTGAAAGGTCCCATCCCATCCCCTCTCCACAAGAGTTTTGACACTGACAAAGCTGTACGCGTGTCTGAAATGAATTCTGAAAAGTAAAACCTGTTTTCTATTTGGGGAAAAAATAAAAACAGACGAGATTTCACTGCTTTTTCACATCTAAGCCACATTAGATAAAAAAACAGTACTTTATCTAATTTCATTTATTTATCTTTTTGTTTCTTTTTAACTATGTGAAACTCCTCTACATTTCTGATAGGATAGTGGGTATTTAAAGGCGTATATAATAGTAAAGACAATGGGTTTGGGTTTAATTTGCCAATAAGTCTATTTACAGACTATTCCTATCAGCAGAAGGTGCCTTACATGTGAAAAAGCAGTGAAATCTCCTCTTTTTGTTTTTCCTCAAATAGTAAAAAAGGTTTTACTTCTCAGAAACAGTTTTAAATAATATTTAACCTCTGGGAGTAACCTAGTGCAGGTTTGTGTAGTGTTAGTATAGTGTGATTTGAGGTAATTAAGACCCCACATTAAAATGAATACTATGAATACTACTACTATACTACCTGATGACATCCGCTTTTGATGGGAATACTCAGAGAATACTCCGCTCACTCGTGATTTCAGTATTATATTACATGTACTTCTTTATTCGTACAGTCAAAGAGACACTGTTTACATGATCGTACCGCGTGGTGCGTCGTGGCCCCTCCCCCGCCTTGACCATCGTACCGACGCCTTTACGTCACGCCATTACGTAGGCAGTTGGGCTAGAGAAATTCGCGGCGATGGCGACGACGACTCGGTGCTGTAAAGGGACGCAGTGAAGCTGGCCTCAGCTCGGATATGACTAATGTCTGTTTGATCGACGTTCGTTTGCTGCTTAGTAATTGCACGGGCTTCGGATGAACCACTGGCTCCTAACCTTTCATCACTCCTTTTACTGGTGAGTCTACCGGCCCGGTTTGTGTCCGTTCCTCGGTGTGTTTTGACAGAGGCCTCCGTTTTGGGGTCCGCCCTCCATCTCATAACAACAAAAACAGTTGCAGAAAGCTGCGCTAGCTCAGCCAGCTAGTGTTAGCCACAGCCGTCTTTTCATGCACTTTGCTGTTAGCTAGCCGCTTTACTAGTACCGAGTACTATGAGTTTGCAAAATAACAGCACGCCGCTTATCATAGCCTTTGTTTCGTGCTAATATTTACTATGGACAAACATAAGCGTTAGCTGGTTAGCAGCTCATTACGGTCTACTACTATTGATAGACAACTGACGTTTGCTAGCTGCAAAAAAACCAAGCTTTCCGTTAAGAAGGGAGAGCAAACATGTTAACGCTAGCCTCCTTATGTGTATTAACATTTATTTGAACTCCCCTGAATCGTAACTAATGTTACTTGATGATTAAAATTACTTTATATGGCCCTAAGTTGTAATTTGAAGAGTATTTAGCTTGTTAGCAAACACTTCATTTAGCACGGTTTGGGTTAGCGTGTTTTTAACTGCTTTGTTTACCTCTTCAGCAAACGCTAGCTCACGTTTCAAATGCAAAGTGAAGCCGTAACAGTTCAATTGAGCTCTGAAATGTTTTTTTGAGCCACGTATGTTTGTGAGCTAATCCTTTGTCGTGTTTTGTTATGAAGTGGTGTTGAATAACCAGGACCTGACCCTCTCCGTATTTAACCTGTCAGTCACTCCATTTCAAAGCCTCGGTCAGTGTTTCTTATTGAAACTCGGTGGAAACGTTTATATTTCGAGGCTGTTTGTTGCAGCCTGTGATGCATGGTGGCCTGTCACGGGATCCGAGTAACGTTAAGGCTCTAAGGGGCTTAGCTCCCTCTGTGTGACTCTGAACTCAGAGCCAGACTGAGCCGCAGCCACGGGTCATGAGCCCGCTGCGGTAAACAGAGCCCTGTGTGTGTGGCAGATATGCTTTATCAGGTAGCACCAGCACCGAGCCGGACTCCTCACTCACTGAAGTAATGACCTCCCCTGGCTGCTTCACACAGTTTCTCAACCAGCCTCGTCTGCTCTGCCGCCGCTGGTGGAGAGGGAGATTTTTGTGTCGCTTCTGCCTCTTGGCATCTAAAATGTTGAGGAGAAGGTGTGTTGAGCTGCCACTTTACTGACCCTCTGAGATCAGATTACAGTTTCTGAAAGCGTGGATGACCTTTGCAACTATTTGTGGGCCTGTATACTGAGAGATCCTTAAGGGCTTGCCTGTCTTGCAGATGTGCTTGGAGATCACAGATAAAGGTTTGCCTCAGGGCCCAAAAGGAACTTTTTGGCTCATAAAGTTTGGTAAACTGAACATTTACCTGCCAAAATATCTTTTACTGCCCAAAATTGCATCATACATTTGCCTCAATCTGTTAGTATGCAAACTCATCCTTACTCTATAGACAATTAGGAGTAAATGACATCAGATGTATAACTTTTATTGTCAACCCACCCTTTTCATTTGTTGTGATCCTTGATGTCGGTACGTTGGACAGGGAGGTTCACAATCGTCCAACCTGGGGATTCCAAATGATTTACCAGCCACCTGGCCAGTTAACACATTTTGTTTGGTGTTGATTTTGAACCCTGATTGGTATTTTTTTTTTAAATGTATTTATTTTTTGGTGGGTGACATTGTTCAGCTGTTTTAACTGGGCACTAAATTAATCCCCGCCACGGGCCAAGCCCAGTTGAGTGTTTGACTCTAAGTATGTGTGCCTATTAACCAGCCGTTTGGACAGGTAATCAAGCATTGTGAGGTGATTGTACCTCCAAATTATTTTTATTTTACACGGTCAAAAATGCTGTATCATTGGTGATGCCACAAAACACAGCTGTTGAAATTTTAAACTAATTATATGTCAACAAATTATTCAGCATTTTTACCATTATCAGTATAATTGTTTGTTTTGTTTACCTGTATCCAATAAAATAAATCCACGTATACTTTTAGGTACTTTATAAAACTTTCTGAGGCCATTTTGTTTTCATTTATTAATATTTAAGTGAACTTTATAATACTCTTGGGATCTCCCTGTTTCTTTTTAAAAGCTTTTTAACAAAGTCTAGTGTTTGAGTTTGTGTTAATCTAAATTTCAACTCCCTTTTTTTTTTTCCAAATCCGTCTCCTTGATCACTAATTATCGGTATTGGCCCTGAGAAAAACATATCAGTCGGACCCAATTACGTATGATGCATGTTCTTTTTCATTTGTATCGGTTCACATGACTGGACCGTGACTGCGTGTTTGCTACACTGTTGAGTTTGTGCTTTAATACAGGCTTTTTTCCATTCCAGAGCTGAGTTTAAGTGGTATCTCTGAGCTCACATGGAAACCACTGTGACCACCAGTACAGCTATATTTGCCCAAGAATCAAAAGAGCTTCTGTAGCTTGAATGTCTCAGTGAAAAAGTCTGCTGTTGAAAAAAAAATATAGACAGGTTTGTTTGGGGAAATACATTTTCTCATTATTAAGTGGTATGTTTGCCTTAATTTCTGCAGATTTCCATGTCTGTCTTGTGAGAGTTCCCAAACAGTATCACCAGGACTGCTCATCATACGTCACTGATCGTCTGCGGTAAGTCTGAAGTATACTGTATATCTTATTGCTGTACTATGTGACCATTTTATTATTTTGCAGTTTTTAAAAAAATGTGGCCAATGGTATTTGCATTGACGTAACTGACTGAATATAAGTTATACTAAAAATATTTCCTGATTGATCATAGGTCACTCCTCCTTGTTGTGCCATTTCATATGCACAGATTTTTCTACTGAAAGCTTAAAACATGGCCATGGTCTAGTATAGGGCTGTGATCTGACCAAAACCTCATATCCCCATGTAGATCATGTCATATCCAGATAATGGCACAACTCATGATGTAGCACATTTTTTTTGTAAATTGAATGAGTAAATGATTTATGTAGATTCACTACACGAAAAGCTGCTTCTTATTACGTTTAGAAGGTGCTTGTTTTGTTTTGAACCTTTTTGCCAATTTTCAATGAAGTATTTAACAAAATATGAAAAAGAAACAAAACACTTTTTAACTATTGTTGCAAACAAAAGACACTCTGTACTGTTTGACATGATTCTTTTGCACATTGACTCCAGTCTGTGTAGAGCTCGGCTTCACTTCCAGTTCCTAAACAGTTTTTCAATACAAATCTTTAGTTTTATTTTTCCGCTCATTTGCATTTTTTATGCACTCAAAACATAGGAAATAAACCTATTTAACACAACTTGGTTCCTTTTTAATTTAATGTATAAGAGTAGTTTGTGTGACGCATGTACTGATGCGTATGAAATTTACTTCTCAAGTTTTGAAACTCAAACAATACCAGGCATTTTTTGGATAGCATCTAAGCAATCCGGTTGGTGCCATAAAAGTACTGAAGCTCGATACCCAGCCCTAAGGCTGTGACATAATTTGCTAAGTATGGTTTCCTGGTCCATGTCAGATTTTTCACACTCAAACCACATCCATCTGACGCCTGTACTACATGGAGGAACTCAACGCATCGCCTAAATGACAAAAAATATCGCTCTGAAGAAAATTCTGGAGCATAATATGAAACAATATATCATATCCCACAACCTTCATCTAGTAGCAGATCATGAACTACAGTCATTTAACTTCCCAAATGAATGCTCTCAGGGACTATGAGCTGTTTACACTTCCTGTTTTGTGTATAAAAAATCCTAAATATGGCATGCCAGCCGCCTTCAAAATGCTGCCTTGTCATGGCTTGTTATTTTGGTGAGTCGTGTCATCCGTAGTACATCCAAGATCTGATAGAGAAGCCTCATGGTTTCCTCTTTGGGGATGGTTTTGTAAGGCATTGTACAATTACTGTGGTTAGTAAAGACATGCATTACCATCAAAGAAACCAACTTATTCCAAGAACAGACATGTAAACCTTGAAAGATCTGAGTCAACAGTGTTGTACTAGCTGTCCAGAAATGAACAGTAACACTTTCTGAGCTAAAGCTGCCACATGAAAACACAAACTGTTGATTTGTAAATATTTCAAAACCAAGCATCAATATAATGTTTCTCTGAATAAGTCGTTTCATAGTCTACTAAACAGTGCCCTAAAAATGAGTGTTTATAATGGGGACAAATGGCCAACATAATATTTAGATTTTTATTTACTGGAAATTATGAAATCTTTTGGTTTGAATTGTATTTATTGTCTGCACGTAAACTGTAGGGGGAAAAAGATTTCATTTAGAAAATATCCAGACCCATGACTTCTCAGGGAAACTGTACCACATGTTGAAGATATCGTACATAATCCTATAATGATTTGCATTGTTGTGTGTTTTGTTTTTTTTGCAGACTGATCCAGGTCGGAGTTCTTGGTTGGGTGACCCACACTCCTTCACAGGGGCCATGGTAAAGCACTTTCACTGTCTTCATGCCAAAGCTGCCATGATTAATTGATCAGTTGTTGACTCTTAAATTAATCTGCAACTATTTTGATAATTGTTTAATCCCTGTGAGGAATTTCATAAGTCAAAATTCTGTGATTCCATCTTCTTAAATTTGAATCTGTTGTGGGGTATCTGTGGTGTAAACTGAGTATCTTTGGTTTGTGGACCAAACATGATATTTGAGGATGTTCTATTGAGAAACAGGGATCAGCAGTTATCACAACTCCTGACATTTCATACACCAAACAACTAATTGATAAAGTAATTGACATATTAAAGGTTCAATATGGAAGATTTGTGCGTGTTTGTGATGTTCGTGATGTTTTCATTCATTCACTACTAAGCTAATGACTGCATCCATGATGACAGCCTGTAAACTGATATCTGTGTAGAGGACTTGGGTCAGTTTTTCTGCAAAAATCCTTAGGTTTGCTCTCGAGTTCTTCAGTGCTTTTCTTCTGTTCATATACAGCTGCAACAGCGTGCAACATCAGATACTGTTAGCTCAGAAATCCAACACAAACTTCACACAAGCACATGCAAATCTTCCACATTGAACCTTTTAATTGACAATAAAGATAATGGTTAGTTGCAGGCCTACTTCATGCGTGCTTTGGACAGTAACTCGCTGTGTCTATTCTGTGTCTGAGTGCATTCTGCAGAATCGGAAACTCTCCATTGATTTCCCTTTTTAATCAGCTCTGTTTACCAGGAAGCAGACAGTTACATCAGCTCCAGCAGTGTCAAAGGTCGTCTGGGGCTGCTGCCTAAGCAGGGCAGCTTTCAGTTTAGACTGCAGAAATACCCCTTGCATTCTGATATAACTGCTGGAAAAAAAATCCATCAGCCGTCGAACTGTGCGTGTGTTTTTACCTCCTTGGCATGCTGCTGTGTCGCGGCTGGCCCCTGGCTGGCCTCCCCACGCTGCTCCTCCAGCCATCATGACTCTGTGCATCAGGGCAGCGGTGGCTCGTGCTGAGCCAGCATTCCACAGGATGTGCTGCTACTGTCCGTCCGACCACCTTAATCTTTCTTTGAATAATGTGCAGACTAAACTCGGCTCCTGACCAAATTCAGACCATGATGCTTTAGTCTACTGTCGGCTGAAGGCCAGATATTTCTTTACACCGCTTTGCCCTTGAGGAAAACTCCTTTACTGCTTGTATATCCATGCCTTGCATTCCCCCACTGATAGGAATCCTCTGGGAAACATGTACATGTTGCATAAGACCACTGTGTGACCACAAACATTCAGTCATTATGCGTAGCCACAGATTCCTGGTGAAAATTGCTTTGAAATGAAAAGATCCATAATTTCATCTGGTCAAAGAAAAATAAGATTAAAAAATTTTTTTTCAGGATCTTGCGTAAATGAATTCCCGTGATGATTCCATGAATATCACATCTGATAGTTAAGTATGCTGTTACTGGCATTTGTTATGCTGTAGCTTGTCGTACAGGGAGTAATTAGAGTAAATCATCCTGGGTTACACATGGTGGTGTGGGTGTGGAGGACAAGACAGCCACACAAAGCAGCATAAATTCAACACTGAAGTTGAGTTTTAAATCAAGTCTTAGTCACAACAAGGACTGTGACATTTCCGCTATTCCAAATAATTTGAAAAGAGGAACCAGATGTTAATGTGGGAAAATTCAACTTATCAAAGAAGGAACACTACTTTGTAAAGGGCAGGAGATACAGGGGACAACGTATTTAAACATGTACAGGATTGGTATCGTGGGTCTGTTTATCAAATCCGCTTCTTATAGAATCATGTTTCTGATTCCAGTATTTTTATTTTTTCTATTTTTTAAAAAAAAATTTATTTCAATTTTATGGAGAGAAAGGTTTTTGGTTTTTCCTCTTCATTTATAAAACAATATATTACTCATTCTTATAAGGAATGATGATCAAAAAATAAGTAATGTAGTAATATTACAGGAAAAAAAACTCCTTTAACTAGGGTTAAATGTTTTGTTCTGTTTGTTTTGAGGGAATCTCTGGGGACGAACAATCTGTGTAAAACTACAGACTGCTGAAATCGACATCCAAGCGGCGTCTGGGTAATACTACGGACACCGGCAATCCGTTTCTGACAAACAATCACTTTTTGCAGGCAGTCCATTGTATCACACACACACGTCGGTACATCCTGTAGTATCACACACATTTTGGGTCCTGTTCGCCTCATAGACTGTATTGTTCGCCTTCTGTTATTGTCCGTTGTTGTCAAGACTGCATTGCATTGTGGGATATTAATGCTGCTGAAGTGTCCGGAGCTTGCATGCTGTAATATTTACCCAGAAATAGTATGCAATTCGCATACTATTGGTTTCATACTATGGTTTTGGACATACTAGTATCCTTGTTTCCTCCCTTGCACTAAACATCCTTAGTACCGGTGCTGCATTTTGCCGTGTCATTATCTGTTTTTCAGTGAGGCCAAGTCAAATGTTTGAGCTTCTGCTGAAGTCAGTCATGGTACAGGATGTAAACAGAAGTGTCACTTCTCACATGCTCTGTTGGCGAACTGAGACACAAATGACGTGACATTGGGTCCTGGCAGATAAGTGCAACTTTTATGGACTGTAAAATGCCGACTGACATTCATTCGGGAATGGGAGTGAAATATGCTAAAGTTAGGAAAAGGGAGCACGGATTGTGAAATTCTGCCTTGATGGTTGATGCCAATGTTTTTGTTTAATGAAATGTATGAAACAACCTTTAATATAACGCAACAGAAACATCGTACCCAGTCCTAGTCTTTGTATGTGAAAGGAGATGAATGCTCAGCTGACCTGCCTGGACAAACCTTTCCAAAGCCATACTGCTTAGTATGTATGTATGTTATAAAGGTCTTACTCGCTCAGTTAACCGGTCTTGTCTCTACAGGAGGAGGAGGGCCAGCAGAGCTTGGAGTGTATCCAGGCCAATCAGATCTTTCCCAAGAAGTCCCCCGTCCTGGAGGAGGAAAACATGCAGGTGAGGAAGCCCCACTGCGACTCGCTGCTTATCTGACGCTGTAAATCCTAGTTAACCTGACAGTTATGTGTAAATATGTGGGTGAGTGTCTTCTCTGTAGTTGGTTACATAATCATGACACATGTGACTTCAGTTCACTTTCATTTTGCTCAGACCCAGAGTGAAAGTTTCAAGTTTTCAAGGTCAAGCTGAAAATAAGATTGTCTTATGTATTATTGTGTTGAGGAAACTGTGAAAACTTAACATAAAGAAAGAAACTTTTGTGTTTAAGTCAACTCAGGCGATCTATTTCTGTACTGTGTTAAAATAAGCTGGTTGCTAAGGTTGAAAGTTGTAGTTTTTGTGATTGTTGAGCCCTACAACCTCTAACACTAAGCAGCCTAGTGAGCAGTACTAATCGGTCACAAGGATTATTTTGTCTAAGAGCTAAATTGGGAAGGTGGTAAAGTTTCTCTTTTTTCTAAAAGTGTAAAAGTTTATGGGTCATGTTCTTACAGTGAGACCAGGTTGGTGACCAGGGTTATTAGATTTACTAAAAATTAAAACTAGCTGAAATAAAAAGAGTAAAAAACATGAAAACTAAAAACTACAATGATCAATGTAACTCTAACAAAATAGACTTGCAGGTAAAATCAGTTTTGTTTTTGTTTTAGACTTTATAATTTCACTTTTGATTTAGCTCTATGCCGAGCTCTGCTTTGTGTCCAACAATGTTCAAGGACTTTCCACAGTATGGGACTCTGGGGGGGGGGTTAATCATTTGTTTCAGTTGATTCTTTAATTCTACATTTTTCAACTTGGCTGTACTTCTAATATCTGGAAAACCTAAAACTGGTCAATTCCATTTCTGAATCATACCAAGCCCTACCTACAAGACAGAAACCATTTTTTATCTTAACAAGTTGAAAAATACGCTGCCTGTAAGCAACTGCGCCACATCCGTCGGTGCATACCACCATCACTGGTGATCTGTGTGTCTCTGCAGTTTCTTTGAAATGTTTAATCTCCTGCCGTTGCTAGGTGCCCTTTCCTGAGCTGCATGGGGAGTTCACAGAGTATGTGGGGAGAGCAGAGGACGCCATCATCGCAATGTCCAACTACCGCCTACACATCAAGTTCAAAGAGTCTGTTGTCAATGTAAGTAACTCTGCAAAGTGACCAGAGAGATTCTCCTAAAGCAGATATGACTGGAGAGCAGCTCTCACACAGCTCAAAATAACTGAAGAATGAACTACATTGTCTCTACTCGAGGCTGTGTGAAAGTGCGCTTTAGTGCTTGTGAATGGACAGAGCCGGGGCCATTGTGCCAGCGCTGTGGTGACCGGGCCATTCAGAGCTGATCTGCACTGGCAGCAGCGCCGCGTGACTCTTCATCACCTCTGTTTCTACACCCGCCTGCCCGCTTTGCTTTCTCTCTGCACTTGCCGTTGCCATGGTTGCAGTAGTTCTAGAGGGGATGCATAACAGTCGCGCCCTCTCTCTCTGTCTCTTTTCACCACGCTGAGAGATAGCCCAGCTCGGTTACTCTAGTGTGGTCACTTTCTAAAAAAAAAAAAGGCGGTCACTGCACTATACTTTCTAAATTTAAACTAAGCGTTCTTTGTCGGTAACTTGCAGAAAGCCTGATCCAGGGCAGGCAGGTGAGGACCAGAAATCATGGTTTAATCTCTGAAAGGCGATGCTCAATATGCAGAGTATTTTCTACAAAGTGGACTAATCGTTAAGTTGTAAGTTAAAGCTACATGCGAGATGTCAGAAGCACTTTTATTGACGCAGGCCGCAATCAAAATAAAATGCCCGTTTGAAATTGTACAGCTGCAAAACATGGAAATTAAAAAATATATATACAAGAGAAATAAATAGCTGATCTTCATTTGTTACATGATTTTGTTTTTCGGAGGAATCGTACAGATCTCATCATCAACACCTCATGTTGGTTTTTACTTTAATTTGTCACCAGTCTGTATGTGTATAGTAGAGAGACGAGGTTGCATAGTTTCGAATTTGAGGTATATCATTATTCCATGACTGTGTACCAAAAACTAAAAGCGTCGTAAAGTGTTTTAAATGGTCATAATTAGAACAGGAGACTAAACTCCAAATGCACATGCTGTGTTCAGATCACTAAACTTCTCCACTGCTGAAAGTTGTGTAATGATGAATCATGTGCTACTAGGAAACACTTTCGGTAGTTTCAATTCCCCCTCCTTTAAAATTGACCTATGGCGTTAATAATATTAGTTCATTATTTTAAAGAACAAGTTAAATAAGGTGATGCACTGTATTTTTAGAATGATCAACAAAGTTAGTTCTCCAAAACTTCACTTTTTTGTTGGAACTGAAATGTGTTTTAACAAACGTTGACCTCAGATGTCTGGTTAAAGTCACAGTTACTCCATAATCATTGTTAACCTGTACAAAAACAGCTGGATGAAACTAACAAAAAACTATGCAACTTTATAAAATTCAATCAACATTTTGATGAGCATCTGTTGAATCGTGGATTTAGTTTATGTTCCCATGTTAAATGCCAAATAATGGCTGCTCTTCATAAGGTTTATGTGCACTATTGAACTATTATTAGACTTATACTACAAAAAAAGTTGCATGACACTAAAATATCACGATCGAGACCCAGTCAAAGTCTAGTCTAAGTACCCGTTACGTGCTTGTATAGTTCCTGATTTGAAATCAAAATGTCACCAATTCCAGACTTTGCTGTGTATCAAATGTTCAACATATCCCACAGTGTGATTCTTTGGGTAATCCGACCGTCATGTGCATATTATTCACTTTGTGCTTCCAGTTGGTGTTGTCTGTTATAAAGTGTGGCCTCGGTGCCCTCGTTGGAAAGGCCCAGTATTCTCCTCACACACATTTGGACGAGTTGATGAGGCATGTGCATCACATGGCAGAGCTGTCGGAGCCGGTAAATCGGGGGTGGGAGGTGCAGGAAGAGAGTGAGAGGCTGTTAACGAGCAGCCCAGGAATTTTGATGGCAGCCAGATTAGGGATGTAGATTAGAGAGCAAGAATTAAGTTGCAGCAGCTGGATGGGAGAACATCCGGCGTGTGCTGCGATGACAGCCCTACTCATACGAATTATACCCCTGAAAATACATCACTTTGACTTTTGCTCTCTGTGTCTTGTTTTGGACAGCAGAGTTGTTGTTGTGAGGTGTCAGTAAGTACCCAGAGGAGCTGCACGGCGTGGAGTGGTTGACTTGACTTGTATAATGTGCGTGTGCTTGTCTGTTAACTGGCTGGTGCCTAGAGGAGTCCTGCTTGTTTATTCTGTTTGACACCAGGTACTAGTTTAAATAGATGTGATGTGTGACAATATATACACAAAGCATTAAAGCATCTACATTTAATACAGTGTATACATACAGAATCTTTGTAACGCAGTAATAGGAGCTGGACCTGCTGATGACTGACGGACCCGCTCTCTGACATTATATTCCTATATAACTGAATTGCAACTGCAAATATGTTGTGTTATAAACATAAATCCACATGCATTATGTTTTGTCAAAACAATTAAGTAAGACAGTCATTAGTGCAAAATGACTCGAGTCAGGTTGATGCGGGTCTTCATCAACGTGAAGAGGTTTGCAATCATCACCAGCTCTGTCTGTATATTCTCTTGCTTATTACTGGAGAAATTAATGATTTACTCACAGTATTGATATAAAAATTGTGATGGGAAAAGATGCTTGATTTAATAACAAACCCCTGCAACGATGTGATGGAAAACTCTCATTGTATGTATTAATGTTAACTTAACTAAACGGTGATCTTTTCCTAACCTGAACCAAAGCACTTTTATTGCCGCAGTGTCAGGATGTGAACTCCTCCAGTCTTTACTTCAAAGTCCAGGATATCCCCCATCAAATTCCAACAAAATCAAGGCACTGATTAAGTTTGTAGCAAAAATGTAATGTGGGCACCACGACGTTTATAGCGAAGCATGTTTGGATTTGAAGTTTTGTTGTATAGGAACATCATATTCTGTGAGCTGACGATTGTGTACGACTCTGGACTGAGCCACACCTTTTTACAAAAGCACTGCTGAAAAATGCTCTCCGCTCATTAACAGAGCTTAGTCAAAAGCAACGGAGTTATTTCCCTGCAGTATTTGAAGCATGCACTTAAGTCATAAGCACATGACAGTCCTGTACTTTGGATGCTATTTGCCTGTAAAAGATAATAACACTGAAACTCCAGGCCAGAAGGGGAATGCAAATAGACACTACAGGATCTGTTATTGAGTGTGTTTGTGCTCCCATACTGAAGTTAAGAAGATTATGTACATTAACAGAGCTCAGGGAGACCTGATGTGATGAGAGAAATGAATGGGAACACACCTGGACGAGTAATCTGTTACATTTTTAGCACCATGTGGGTGAATGATTTTATTTTATACAATGAAGATCAAACTGACCCTGCAGCACATGGAGCTGACTGTTGGCATGAAGGCATTTTACTGGTGACCATCACTACTTTGCTAAATAGTGTGCAGTCTTACACACTACTTGTACTGACTGCATGCGCTTGGTTGGTACATGTTCAATGTGCTTGACGTTTCATCAAACCGGTGTAGAACTGCCTTTCCCTCTTTGTTGCCCTGCAGGTTCCCCTTCAGCTCATAGAGAGCGTCGAGTGTCGGGATATGTTCCAGCTCCATGTCACCTGTAAGGACTGCAAAATCGTCAGGTATGGGGGAAAAAAACACTCGCATATCACCCAAAGCATTCCAACTGTTACCTGTTTGGTAAAGTACACGGAGTACTGAAGTATGCCTTTGACTTTTTCAAAGCTATATGACTGTTGGCTGAAAAGTTCATAGGTTATGAAAGACGAATGCCAGATCAATTAAACTTAGCATGCATTTAATTCAACCCTTAGATTACTAAATTGTATTCTTTGTTTCCAGGTAAGCGTGTATTTGGTAGCTAATAGAAAACTTTAACCATCGACACTAATACTCCACTATTATTCTAAATATGACAGTATTCTGAATTTGATGCACGCCATGTAAATTAGTAGTAGGAATTTTGTCTTTTTCATAGAAGGGCAAAAAAGGGGATATTTAAGGGGCATGTAAACCTAGTCATTGTCAGTAGCTGGTGTTTGTAAAAAATGGACAATTTTGCATCATGACATTGTGAAGTACCTGCAGGAGAAGAGATTAACTCCAAAGGAGATTCATGATGTTAATGGTTTCCACATCAGGACATGATATTCCAGCAAAAATATTTAGCTGGAAATATGTATCAATGTGATGACATGTTCATATCTTCTCCTGGGTTTTCTGCCCTCCAAGATAACAGCTTCCATGTGAAAGAGTTTCGGGCAGCAGCAGCCATTAGAAGAATTGTTTGGATCTCAAAGTCTGTGTTGAAAAATAATCCATACATGACCTTTATATTACAAGAGCTTCATTATAAACGTATTGACCTTTCAGTCTACGCTTGTATTCATGTTCTTTTCTTTTGATCCCCAGGTGTCAGTTCACCACCTTTGAGCAGTGTCAGGAATGGTTGAAACGTCTAAACGCCGTAGTGCGCCCTCCGTCGCGTCTGGAGGACCTCTTCTCCTTTGCCTTCCACGCCTGGTGCATGGAGGTGTACGCTGGTGAGAAGGAACAACACGGCGAGCTGTGTAGACCAGGTAACGCGCCATCTCTCACGTGTCCTCGTATAACCCCATCAGAACCTCTGCTCCGCTCTTATCAGTCATCTGTGCTCTGCAGGTGAACATGTGACCTCCTGGTTCAAGAACGAGGTGGAGAGGATGGGCTTTGACACTCAAAACGCCTGGAGGATATCTGACATCAACAGCAAGTTTAGGTAATGGCAGCTTTCATTCAGGATACAAAACCTGCTGCTGTGCTGATTTCCGTGACTCCCAGCGAGAAGACAGATCCCGTCTTTTGCTTTCTTTGGCATACAGCACAAGTCAGTGTGTGTTAGACAGTGGGTGGTTGTGTTATTGTACTCCATTGGTGCTGCGCCCTGGGCAGATAAGGACCCAGCCCAGGATTAGGTGTCTGTAGACAGAGACTTTGTTGATCCATCACAGATTTCCGATGATCCCTGCGTGTCTCTTGTTTAACCGTTGCTCTCTCTGTCCCTCGGTGCTGCTCAGGCTTTGCCACAGCTATCCTCAGCAGCTCCTGGTGCCAGCCTGGATCACTGACAAGGAGCTGGAAAATGTGGCAGCCTTCCGATCCTGGAAGAGGTTTCCTGCTGTGGTTTATAGGTTGGTGTTTTATTTCACCCTGACATCTTCAAGCCAGCAACTAAGCTTGTTTATTACTACACTGCTATGAAAACCCCCCTTATATTCAGACCAGTTTTTATGTTTTGAATTTAAATCCTTTCTAAGATTTTATCTTAAATAGTTTACTAGACATTGTTTACTCTGGCTACAAAAACCATAACACACACCTAATTACCAATGGATTACTCCCTCGAGGCTACATTTTTCTGATTTCCTCCCTTACAAATATTTCAACACGGCCAAGAACATTGACCAATAAGTCACAACATGTTTTTTGTATTCGGCCAGTGTTTGAGCTCCTTTCATCTAATTTTTTGTTTTACTATAACTTGGGTTGGGCAATATATTGAATACATTTTCTCCTTTTTGAATGATGTGAAAAATGGCTAAAATGAAGAGTAGCACTTCCTCTGGAGAGCTTTCTTGCTAAACACAAATTCAAAACACAGTTGTTGTTGTTGGTTGATATTACACATATACAACATGCAGTTTTAATAAAGAATATTTTTGTGTCATGTTTGTCTTAAGTAAAATGGTAAATAGTCCATAAAAATGTTTTTTTTGGTCATATCACCCAGCCTTTGGTGCTTGTAAAATGACTCAAGTCAGGCATTTCAACCAGCTGTCATATTTCTCTGACTGTTTTTCTTTGATTTATCTTATAAGACATGAAGATAAGAACAAATATTCTCCCTCCTCCTCAGGCACCTGAGCACAGGGGCGGTGATCGCCCGCTGCGGCCAGCCAGAGGTCAGCTGGTGGGGCTGGAGGAACGCCGATGACGAGCACCTGGTCCAGTCCATCGCTAAAGCCTGCGCTGTGGACGGCAGCTCTCGTAAACACCTTCCCAACGGCAACTACACCAACGGCTCAGACCTGACTGATACTGACTTTGGTGAGAGCTGACGACAACTTGGCATCATCTTTTTTTTTTTTGTTTTTTTTTAACTCTGCCGCTGACATACTGTGCACATCTGCACACGAACTGCAGCTTTAAATACTTAGCAGCATACAGACAGTTTGAGCGCTGAGGTAATACTATCTGAATGAATTTGCAGCAGACACTGTTGTGCAATCTGGCCTGTTGAGGCTTGTCTGAAGCAGCAGACACAGCAACTTTCTGCAGCAGATAATGTCTGAAGGATACATCTCCCTCACATCTCATTTTTAATCTCAGCCATACCTTCCAGCCTTGCATAGACTTTTTTTTTTTTATTTCATTTATGGCCTCACAAAATGCAAACAAATGCAAATCTCACAATCCGTAAAGAAGAGGATTGTGAGATAATAATTTACAAATCTATCCAACCCCAATGTACAATGTAGCCCCAAAAAGAACCAGAAAAAAACTCAACCACTATTGCTTTCTTTAGACAAAGACAGTAATTATCGTAGCCATTATTATAGTGACAGTAAGTACTTTTACACTGGTCCCCATATTTCACATTATTCTCTCTTGTTATCGGGTGTCTAAAGGATCTCTTTTCCAAATGAATTATTTCTATTGTTTCGGTCGCCCATTCTTTCTGAGCTGGTGTATTTATAGAAATCCAGTTATTCATTATTACCTTCTATGTGACCACACATAATGAGAGAGCGTCTTACATAGACTTGATCTTTTGTCCGTTTCAGAATCCTCTATGTCCAACAGCTCAGAGGTGGAGTCTCTGGCCATCCAGCCTCACAAGTTACTGATCCTGGATGCCCGGTCTTACGCTGCTGCTGTAGCTAACAGGGCCAAGGGGGGAGGCTGTGAATGCCCAGGTAGGTCCTTTCAGCTCAGTCCCTGGGCTCCAGCAGAATTAGGTCAACGTGTACTGTGGATTCAGCAGCTCCGTTAACCCCAAATGCAATTGTTCTCCAGGCTAAAATTAAAATCTCCCCCAGGTTTTACTAACCTTTTGATTTACTGCTGTTCCAGAGTACTATCCCAACTGTGAGGTTGCATTCATGAGCATGGCTAACATCCACACCATCCGCAAGAGTTTCCAGTCTCTGCGTTTCCTCTGCACTCAGATGCCTGATCCAGCTAAGTGAGTTATCTTTTTTTTGCTGTAGTAACTCTAGGTAATGTGGTGGTACGCTAGTAGTTACGACTGTGTCTAGCTCTTGGCCATACATCTGTGCCTGGTTTAGAACGTCTGGCCCAGCCCCAAGTGGAAGATATCTTTCCATCTGCTCTCACAGACGTGACCATACAATGAATGAAGCAGACTGGATTAAGTGAAAGCGGTTAAAAGTGGTTGGAAGATCGACTCAAAAGACAAAAACATACTCAGAAGAATCCTCTAGATCCTTGCTTGGTGTTTTGTAGGGTGAAGTACATGTTCCTACTCACAGGCCTCATTACCAAAGATAAAATTAATGAAATCACTTTATATAACATGATAACTGGATTTGTCTTCATAGGCTTCTGACAGGATTTCCTTTTGAATTTATTACTTGTCAGAAAAAACCCACTGTGTCATTCAGTACGTAAAATAATAACCCAGATAAGATAAGTCAAGTGGAATATTAACTCATAATTAAAGCAGGTCAGGGTTCATGCACCACTACTGCTGTTTATGTAATGTTTTGAAACAGAATATTACAAGATGTGACCTACTTTATATCACTTTTACCAAACGTGCTGACTCCAGTTAACATAAAGCTGTATAAGCTGCATTTTGGGTAGCAGGGAAAAAAATGTAACCTACTGTTAGATCACCAGCTGATGCAGTTTTAATGGTTACCCTGGCTGTTGTGTTTTGTTGGAGACCTCAATGGATTTAAGGAGTGTTGAGCACCTTGATCGAAAGACTTGAATGTTTCTCAATAAAGTTTGGAAAAAAGACACATTGTCCATGTAGCGGCAGCTATTGATAGGTGTTGCAAATAACCTGACGGTATCTGGCGCTGGTCCACGTTCTGTACTTTCCTTTTTAAATCAAGTGATATTCCTTAAGGTATGAGGTGTCCTCTGATTTTTGGTCTGATGTTTTTGTCCCTGCAGCTGGCTTTCTGCTCTGGAGGGCACAAAGTGGCTACAGCACCTGTCTCTGCTGCTGAAGGCGGCACTGCTGGTGGTGAACGCTGTGGACCGGGACCACAGACCTGTGCTGGTGCACTGCTCCGACGGCTGGGACCGCACTCCACAGATTGTTGCATTATCCAAACTGCTGCTGGATCCGTACTACCGCACTATAGAGGTACAGAACCTTATTTCATAGTGAAACAATTAACATGGGTAGTAAGCAGAAAATAACGTCACCTATTTAATGTGTGATCTTGTGACAGGGCTTCCAGGTTCTGGTAGAGACCGAATGGCTGGACTTCGGCCACAAGTTTGCGGATCGCTGTGGCCACGGTGAAAACTCTGAGGACCTGAATGAGCGCTGCCCCGTCTTCCTGCAGTGGCTGGATTGCGTTCACCAGCTGCAGAGACAGTTCCCATGCTCCTTTGAGTTTAATGAGGCCTTCCTGGTACATACCTCTGTGGTCCTCTGAATCTGCTCAGATCAAATGTTTCAGAGTGTTTTAATGTATAGAAGTGGAAATAACACATCTATAAGTCATGTGTGTTCATGTTCAGCTCCCGATTGCAGGCCACTAATATACAGTTGTCAACTGGGCGTGTTGATAAGTAGTATGAGAGAGTCTTATCATACCTGAGGGGTCTATGCAAGCCGCTACATGCTGCTTTTTTTCCCTGTGTGTTTGTAGGTGAAACTGGTGCAGCACACCTACTCCTGTCTGTTCGGCACCTTTCTGTGTAACAGCGGCAAAGAGAGAGAGGACCGGCACGTTCAGGAGAGGACCTGCTCAATCTGGTCACTGCTGAGACCAGCCAATCGCACGCTGAGGAACATGTTATACTCATCACACTCCGAGACCGTACGTTCACTGTCACTGAGTCTGCTTTAGGAAACAGAACTTCTGGTTCAAATTGTTCTGATGTAACTTGTAGCAAAAATTCATTTGAACTGTATTGTTAGTAGTTGGTGTAATACGAATTATTTCTAGTGACACATTCCCCCAAAACTTTGTGAAATGTTCAAAAGGTTCTTTACACACAACAAAACCAGCATACTAAGGAAGAAAATCGGTTGGTGGAATGAATTACGAAAGCATGGAGTTAAGTCTCTTCAGGCCTACTTATCCAAATCCTGTGTATCCAGACACCACTATCAACATTCTCAGATGCATTATGGGAAAGATAAACCCCAGAGCAGTGTATTTCATAACATCTCTATAGATTTATTGCTAATAATGGCTCTTGCTTGATATAGAGACCTTTCACCATCCATTGATGAGTGAATTTTTGTGGTTGCTTTTGTTATTGTGTTTGCATACCTCTGTGAGGTGTCACCACCACATCTCTTCTCACTACTATTCTGTCTTACCATTCTAGGAATTACATTATCTGAAAGCCTTAAACTATTTTGCATTGGATTTATCCAATCTAACGCTGATTTCCATATTGCCAAAGAATTTTTTTTCTTTCATTTTCCAGGCTTCAGACTTTTGTCACTCCTGGCAAAAAAGTGAGCAGTTACAGTTTTAAACTCATTTTACAATGAGGAAATATAAAATGCTCTGTTTTAGGCAAGAAGTAAAATTTTCACAATTCAGCCACATTTATTGATATGACTTCACACTTCCTGCTCAATAGTGTTGCCTTAACAGTATCATTAGAACTGGATACCGGATTCAAAGATGGAGCCGAGTCACTCAAATTGAAATTGCTCCCCGAGCGCTTAAGCCTAAAAAGTTAACTTTGGAGCTGTTGTTGCAGGTTCTCCACCCAGTTTGTCATGTGCGCAACCTGATGCTGTGGACGGCGGTGTACCTGCCCAGCTCCTCCCCCACCACCCCGTCTGATGACTCCTGCGCCCCCTACCCTGTGCCTGGTTCCAACCCTGAGGATGCGCCCCTGGGCAGGTGAGCCTGCCGTGCTGGCTCCGAACCCCCCACTTCCTCTGTCGTGTAAGACAAACCTGGTTCAGGGCTCGCATTGCGAGGAGGCCCAGCTAGTTTGATCTGATTGGACCATCGCAATCACAGACAGATAAAGCTAAATCCTCTGCTTGTCATGTTATGACAGTCATATCGTCTTAGAAGGAGAACAGGATATTCTTCATTTTAATGTTGCCATTGTTTATGATCAGTGCTCAGTTCTGAATTATTCTTCATTTCGTGGGCTGCATTTTTCTTTGACTGCTTTGTAAAGCTGACATTTGATTGATTCGTTAACCAAACATTTTGTAATGCTTATGTGTGCAGCTGCAAATTGAATTATAGGGTGTCAAAGACATAGAGCCATTGTTATGTAATAAAATCCTGTTTGTTTTGCATAATTCCTCACTCAGACGGACAAAAACTCGCTCCTTCGACAACCTACCAAGTGCATGTGAGCTGGGAAGCTCGCTGGCTCCTAACCGTCGCTCCAGTGACCCGAGCCTCAATGAGAAGTGGCAGGACCACCGGCGCTCTCTGGAGATCAACATGGCAGTGGGGCCAGAAGGAGGGGGGAACCAGGATCAGGATGTGCGGCCCAATGGAGTTGGGTCTTACCCAGACGTGGTGGACTCAGAGGTGGATGACAGCCCACAGCCCCAGGACTCAAACACTGACCTCAAACAGGGAGCCTCCAGGAGCCCTGAAACAACAGGAGAGGAGTCGGAGGAGGTGGAGCTCTCTGTGGCTGTGGGAGTGGCTGAAGGCCAGATGGAGAACATTCTTCAGGAAGCCACTAAGGAGGAGGCAGGAGCTGATGCTCAGAGAGAGGGTGGTGCGACTCAAGTTGTTGACACAGAGGTGAAGAAAGACACAAAAGTGGAGGACGATGATCCGTGTACTAAGGTCAATGGGACTGAGATGCAGAAAGAAGAGTTTGCTAATAGTCATCATCCAGAAAATGGTGTAGAAGAAGATGAGGAGGAGTCTCCACCTCTGCCTGCACAGACTGCAGAGTGTCTGGTGGATAAGGTTGTAGAGGACTCTTCTGAACAGGAGCAGCTTGCACATGGGCCCAGCGAGTCTGGTTCAGGTGAACCCGAGGAGCTGACAGCCCACAGAACTTTAACAAATGGATTCATAGACCAGTCACCTGAAGAGCCGGGTGCAGAGGAGGAGCCCTGCCCTGACTCTGATAGAGGGGTCTCTGAGGTGGTAGAGCCGGTAGATAAGAGGACCTCCCTGATGGAAAGCTCCACAGAGACTTTAACGGACGAGGCTTGCACCAGAGTGGAGCTCCCTGCACAGCCGCCGGTTTGTCTGAACCGTCAGCCACCCTGTTCCAGGAAGGAGAAGGGACTGGAAATGGGTGAGCATGGCTTTACCAGGACTTTAAACGGGGGGACCAAGCGGCCCTCTGTCAGTGCCTTTCAGTCTGTGAGCGCAGACCTCAGCAGGGATGGTATTTGTAACGGAGACAGCACTGAAGGAGAGCCCTGTGGAGGACCCCACTGGACCAAAGGGAATGGTGAACGGGCCCCCCTGAGTCGACAGATTTCTCTAGCAAGCTGTAACTCACTGATCCTCCATCCGCGGGGCAGCTGCTCCCAGCACCGCTGTTGCCACGCCCTGCTGGGCCGGACCATCATCAGTCCAGAGCAGCCGTCCCGCAGCCACCTGGACGACGATGGGCTGACGCTGCACACGGATGTCATCCAGCAGAGGCTCAGGCAGATTGAGGCGGGACATCAGATGGAGGTGGAGACTCTGAAGAAGCAGGTGCAGGAGCTGTGGAGCCGCTTGGAGAATCAGCACCACATTGGCTCCCACAGGATCAACGGAGACATGGGAGATGAAGTGGTAAGACTAGCCCTTTTACACAAAGATCCTGCTATGCCCGTTTACACTGAACTAAACAAACGCTACAAACATAATGCTGCTTCAGTATGGTTTTTAGATGACATTAAAGGCATCTGTGTGTAGGATGATGTGTAACGTGTCAGAAATACAGGCATTCCAGTGTTTTCAAAACGATAATCACGGGTGATGGTTCTCTGCTCAGAGGGTAAGGAGCTTCCGGACCTCGCTGTCTCCTTAATTCAGAGACATTTTCAACAGTAGTGTCTTGTTTCCTGTAGGTTAGCTGCTAGCTGTGTCTGTAAAAGATTTTTAAACCCCCCCTGTGGTGGGTTGGGCTGAGCAACAATCATGCTGTGACATTGTACCAGGAATGGTAATTTTAATTGAAAGAAATACAAACATGATTATATGCTGTTTTTTTGGGTTTTTTTGCTGTTCTTACATCTAGATAATGATTTATAGGCTGGGGCATCTTTGTAGCACCACATTGCTTCATTCATAATAGTACAGTATGTTGTGACACCTGGATATTGCACTTTGCCATATTACAATTTCAATAATATTTAGATTAATTGCTCAGCCTTAATCAAAATGTCACACAGGTTGAATATAGGCACAACATTCCACCTTGAGCAGGCTGCATTAAAGGGCTTCTAGGACCAGAATATTTACTGCCTTGAGGAAACCTTCTAAGCTGTAACTTCAGCCTGATGGATTTGTTAGATTTGATTGTGATCGTCTTTGTTTCTCTTCAAGCAGACCTCAATGACAGACTCAGAGTTCAACCTGGACCCCAACTGTCTGTCACGCTGCAGCACCGAGCTCTTCTCCGAGGCCAGCTGGGAGCAGGTGGACAAGCAGGACACAGAGGTTCGCACTTAATGCGCCTATGAGCTTCCCGTCCCTCTTTGTATGGCAGCTGGTGCTTATATGATCTGATCGACGTGTTTGTGTGTGTACATTGCAGGTCACACGCTGGTACCCTGACCATTTGGCCGCCCACTGTTATGGCTGTGAGAGCAGGTTCTGGCTCGCCACCAGGAAACATCACTGCAGGTAAATACTGAGGCGCAAACCTCAAGACACTATCAGCAGCATCAACTATCGACCACTGTCTGCACTGTAAAGGCTTAAAGACCTTTCCTCTGTTTGAGTGCGGTTTTGTTCAGATCAGATCCATTGTCTTGTGCCACATTGTGACTAGATTTAACTAATGTTAAAGCCGTCAGGTCATGGGTGACAAGTTGTGATGTTTATGCAGAATACACCTCAAGTTCAAAACCACAAAGACCTTTGAATGTCATTGTCTTTTAATTTGTTTTGTTTTAAATCACACTTTTATTTACAACTGACCACTTCCAATCAAGTATTAAGAAAGAGCAGAACTTTCTATTCTCCCATAAATATATATATAAGTTCCTATGGGTCCAAAAACACCAAATCCTATTTACCGTAATGCAACATGATAGCGTTGGAATATAATAGAAATCCTGTAAGACACTGTGTCTCTTTTTGGATACTTCCATTAGTAAACTGTGTCCACTTTGAACTTACCTGCGTAGTGTGTGAATTTCAACAGAGAGGTGTAACCTCAAATTGAACACTGATGATTGAAACGTTGTTTTCAATGGCGAATTGTAACTGGGAGGAGCCAACATTTGACTGAGATTGTCGCCTGCCAAAATATCTGCCCCCTTATTTGCTCACTTGATATCACTCAGTTTTTATTATAAATGAACATGCTTTACTTTTACTTGCTCATGTGAGCTCCCTGTTTCACACAGGATGAAAACTACGAGGCCATCTGCACTGACGATGTGTCACGTTATTGCTGAAGTAGTTTATTAGTAACTATGCTAAGGATAGCTACAGTGTGCTCTAGCTTCCTCTGCTGCCATTTTCAAGTTTGGTGATCCCTCCTCTTGAGCTACATGGCCTAAATGATGGCTGATGAGGATGAGAAGGGACCAGTGTTCCACACTCACCTTTTTGACCATTCTTACACTATCTGGCTGCTGTAATGCACTGCATTTTGCCATAATTGACAGCGTGAACACACTTATGCACTCAAAATAGCAAGTGTAAATAAAGAACACAAATGAGACACAGTGCTAGACTTTGACATTTCTAAGGCTATTTTCTAACTTAATAAACTTCTATATCTGTTCTCTCAGGCGATGTCGAACCACATGTAACTGATCACGTGTAAAATCCAGCATTTTTATTGCACACAGTCTTAGAGGGAATTATGCAATTCTGTTGAAGTGTGATGGATGAGATGAATTTTCTGTTTCACTCTCAGCTGCTGGTGTTTGTTTTCTAGTCTTATCATTTCCTCGTGTCTATCTTGACTTCCTCTTCATCTTGTTGGCAGGGTTCGTCAGGTTAACCATTGAATGGCAGGAGTGAGAATAGATTCATGTGTAAAAGTCGAGCGTATCAGCAGGCAGTGTGTTAAACATGTTCAGGTAGCTCTTATCCATTGTCTGCCCCTCTCCTCTACAGTGGCAGGGAGCCTGTCCAGGAGGTCTGGTGAGATCCGGCTCCTCTGTCCCCCCCCCTCACTCCCTTTACATTTTACCCTAACCTGCCATAGCTGCACCTTCCTCCTCCTAATCTCAACCTACCCTGCCCCCCTCCTCCTCCCCCCTCCTCACCCGCTGCACCTGATTTCCCATCCTCCTCTAGTCTTTAGCTCCCTGTAGCAGCCTCTCAGCCACTCTCTCATTTTTTCTGAGATGTATTGACTTGAGTGTGTGTCCTGCAGCAGCACTGTTTCCATTCAGAGGTTGTTGTTTTTTGTTTTTTTTAAACTGGCTGCGACCATGAGCATGGCGCTGTCAGTGGGAGGGCTGTGATTGGTCGAGGGCTCAGTTATTTTACCTTGAAAATTCAAATCCACGAGACCTCCTCAACCTCAACCCTCTTCTGCCATAGCACCACAGCAGCACCCTGCCCCTCTCCACCCCGTGATACGCCCCGGCTAGGGCTGTGCGATATGACAACAAACATCATGTGATGATAGAAAAATGTCATTCAACACCTTCAGGACGTTTCACTAACTATCAGTATCAGCAGAATTTGGCTCTGTTAGACTTCTCAGCTCGAATTACTGACATTGATTCCTTACTTTGTTTGATATTCAATGATCCCTATTTATTTATTTAGGTATTCATTACTTTGATTTAGATGCGATTAGAAGGTGTTATCAGCTGATTACTCACCTTTTTACTCCTCCCAACTATTGTTACTATAACGACCTTTTAAAAATCCGCTATCAGTCGGCCTCTAAAGGCTTCGCAAACATGGAGGAGCGAGAATGTGACACAGAACCTTCCAGCCAAGACAAAACAACGAGCTGAAAAAACAGTTGCTTCTGTCGTATAGACATGGTTTGGGTTTGAAAAGTCTGACACGGACCAGAGAAGTCTAAAATCAAATCTCAGCTTTAGGTCCCGAAGATTTCAACAGATCTTAAAAATGTATATGATTTGTGCTTGGTTGAAGCTTGTTGAAAATGAAAAATTGAAAACCACTGTGTCTTCTGAAAGATGATGCTCAAATTTGGAACTTTGGGCAGAAAAGCTTTAGAGATGCACGTGAAGTTGGGGAAAAAAAAAATGCCACCAGCAAAAGCTTCCGTTACCTATTGTTCTGTGTTCACATACAGAAACGTCTTAAGTCTGGCCCCAGTGCAGCAGGGTGTGAAATAGATATGATTTTTAAAAAGTCTTAACTTTAGCTTGTTGAAACCAGCAGAAATTTGCACAAAGGTTCAAAGTAAAAGTAGAAAAATAATCAAATTTGGGTTGTATCGCACAGCCCTTACACAGGCAGCATGCTGCCCCAAACCAGCCGACGACCCTGCATCTCACCTCCCTGCAGCAGCAGCAGCAGCAGCAGCATGGCACTAGAGGCCACCTGTGGTTCATGTTCAAGGCTGCAGACTCTCAGTGTGTTAGATGTTTGTTGTTTTTATTTCTGCTGAGTTTGAGCACAGGCCGGTAGAAGCCAGGGCCCACTGTGTGTGTGTAACTGTGTGAGCATGGCCTTAAATCTGACTCAAGAGCATGAGGATCTCCAGTGTGACCTGCATTCCTGTCCCGTGATGGTAACATCTGTTTTAATGGGCTGAGTATTGAAATCATCACCACTGAGTGTTGGAGCACCTCTGCTAACTGAGCATGTAGTGAGAGTGAAGCATCACAGCAGGTTCAAATGAAGCCACTGTGTCGTCTGACGTCGTAGCCCTGTTTCTACCTCTGGTACCATGCGTCCCATGTGAGTGATTGAAATTAATCAGTTAGTTTGTTCTCTCGTTCTTTGATGCATCTAAAGTTTTTGGTGCCAAATTGGATCAGCTCGAGGGATGCTCTGGTTTGTTTGACTAATAGGAATGGGACTAAATATCAGAATCTTATCACTTCCTCTTGTAATGTTAGCGCCACACTGGTGCCAAATATCACTGTTTTTATAGATTGAGTTTCATATAGAAGCTGAAACACATGGCTTAACAAAAATTAAACTATTTTATGATCATTGAAGTAGCTTTTCATGTAAAAATGCCAACATTTGAGGGTTGTAGTGACTGTTTTTTCAGGGTCTGACATTCACATATAGTCTAGATGAGGGAACTACAGTGAAAGTTGTCAAATTCACATCATACCAGCAGTATTTTACGTATCGGCAGATCCTTTGACTGTCTGCAAACTGCTTCGCCTCGTGGTCTGGTGGTGAGGTAGACTGTGTTCCAGGAGTGAGCTCTGAGACCAGGACTGGGTGAAAATTATAAGAATTTTCATACCAGTTGATGTCAATAATTATCATGGTTATTTGTTGTTTCTTTACTTTATGGTCAGAACGTGACAAGGGAACATTCAAAACAACAAAGCATTGAAACTGTTTGTTTTATTCAATTAATGATAATTGTTTTAATGTAAAACGATATTGCAAGAATCATAACTGCTGATCTCCAAGGAAACTTTTCATGATGTAATATAGAAATTGTATTGCAATATGATATAAAATAGTTCTGTGGTTTGTGAAACTTTTAGGCTGCCCATCTGCAGCAACATTAAATAAGTGACGTAGCCAAGTCCACAACAGACAGATGTTTAGACCATAAAACAACAAATCTCAGCAGAGTAGAGTGTCTGGCTGATCCAATGCAGCGCCACTAACATTGTGCTCTTACTTTAAAGTAACTTGAATTCACTGATGTTACGATGGTCCTGATGTTCGGATCCACATCTTTGTCATTACCTGTAAAAGGAGACGCATGGCAGCAGCAGGTGTTAATGGGCTTCGTCTAACTCTCCACAATGAACAGGTCTGTGTTTTCCTGCAGGAACTGCGGTAACGTCTTCTGCGCCAGCTGTTGCGACCAGAAGATCCCCGTGCCAAGCCAGCAGCTGTTTGAACCGAGCCGCGTCTGTAAGACCTGCTACAGCATCCTCCAGCTCAGCTCGCCTCCCCTGGACCTGGAGCTGGAGAAACCCATCGCGGCCAGCTCCAACTGAGGCCCCGAGGACAGAGGGATGGTCCGTCGCTGAAGAAGAGCACAGGAGCTCCACAGAATGTCCATGAACTTTGTGTGTGTGCTGCAAGACGAGCAGTTTAATGTGTATATATGCGGCTGAAGAGCTGAATGACGTGTTGGCGAGATGCCGAGCGCTCTGGAGGGTGGGTGTGCACAGGAGTGGGTGGTGTGTGAGGGTGTGTGTGACAGGAAACCACACGTCGCCACACAGGGTTTGTGGCGGTAACGGGACTGCGCTGGGAGTCCGTTGGAGTGAGGATGGGCGTGCCGGTGCCTTCGAGCCGGCGGGCGGAGGTCGGTCGTCTCACTGTGCTGCTGAAGTCTCCGTGAGGGCTTTTTTTTGGTCCATGACAACATTTCCCAACTCATCGACACTTCTCATTGTACTTCTCTGAACCAACGTGTCCTGAAAACCAGACCCTGAAAATCGAGACGACTGAGCTGATGGTTTTTGGAAGAGAAAACTTGAAGGATCAGTTCACCCAAATGATAAAAACACAACTTTTTATGTACCATTCAAAATCTATTTTTTAAATGTGTGGCGTTAATCCATGTTGGTTTCACTCGACCCGACTCTGATGATCATTCCCAATATGCTTTATGTCAATCTACAACTTTGTGATTTGGGTGAACTGCATCTTAAACTATTGTGGGCTGAATCTCAACTCGGTTTTTCAGTGGGCGTGTACATTTAGCTGTCAATCACCCGTTTTTACTCTATACACAGCAAAGTGACTTAGAAATAGAACATATTAAAAGGAGCGATTATGGCTTCGTTAGTTTGAATAATTGGATTATGAAAAGGAAATATTAAAGAGCACTAGTTTGAGTGGCGTTTAAAGGACCTGTGTGTAGGATTTAGTGGCGCCTAGTGGTGAGGTTGTAAATTGCAACCGAACTGAACCGCCCTCCCTTTTGGAAAGGTGTCAGAGGGCCTTCAGTCACTTCCTTTGGCTGTTAGGTTTGTCTCTTAGACTGTATATAAGATGGATACAATGCTGCTTCCTGCTGTTATGGAAAAGCGAAGCCAAAATATTGTCACTGGAGCTGCCATGTTGCCTCTGTGATGCAACTTAAGGCCAGAGTCTGCACAGTCGAGACGCGTCCGAGTCTCGACAGTGACCGGTCTTCACGGCGGTCACCTGTTTTCGTCACGTTATCACGCAGCGTTCCTGAATACTGGTTTCCGATTGGTCAATGACGGCGTTCTGCAGTCCGTTGCTATGGGCCAAGTTCTGATGTTAGACTTGGGAGGTTATTTTTAAATCAATAAAGTCATTTTTAAATCATTTGTTGTGAAATTATTGATTTATGTAGTAAGTAGTCATGTAAGAAGTGGGATAATGTACGACGAACCTCTTCAAAGTCACCTTTATTTCACTATAAAGACCAGCTCGCTGTACATTTATCCCTTACTTCAAAACAATTTGGTCAGAAATATGACTTGAACACAAGTCAGCTTCATTTATTGGGCCAAATGAAGAACTTCAACTAACCTTCCAAGTCCCATTGACTAACATAGAAGGGGTTTGTGACTTAGTGCGTCCAGCCGCCAGCGGGCGATGGAGATGTTTTGGCTTCACTTTTTTGGGAGCTGTCACGTCCGTATTTATTTATATCAGGGATGATACATCGGCCTTATTGACCGACATCAGCCATCGGCAAATAAGATGTCGTTTCACCGATGGAAATGCTGACGTTTATCTGTTACATTAAAGATTGTTTCAGAAATCCGTATCATTGAATTTGTGCTCATGGTGTGATGAAGACTTTAAAACAGTTCAAGTCAAAGTCAACAAAATTAACATCTGTACCAGAATTTCACAATCGCTGATTCATATACAGTCTACAGTTTGAAATAATAATAATAAAACAACATGAATCCAAATACTACACTCAGTTTCCTCTAATAGATCCCCTTAAATCTCACGTCCTAGTCCTTTAACGTGTTGAGATTCAGCCCTAAACGCAGACAGCAGATGTCGGTGGTTTCTTGTTCTTTTGTTTTTTTCGCCCTGTGATCACGTGATCCGTACCGGCGGCTTCACGTGTCCAACCCTTTACGTCTTCACACTGAAGAACTGATGTGTTGTGGCGTTGTCGGTTTGCGTCGGACGGCGGACGCAGACCGTGTAATCTCTCCTTGTTAGTTCTACCTTCACGCCCTTCACTCACAAACAGCCTCTTTCATGATTTTACCCAGCAGGCACTGGGAGCTGGACGCCTCGCTCCCTTTTCCCAGTCCGAGGTGGAAATCGGAAGTGAAGTGTGGCGTTTAGGTCTTTTAAACTTTTTTTTGAATGAACCTGGCATGCTGTTATTAGATTCTGAGCTGCGACGTCACTTGCGATTCCCGCTCTGATTGGCTGAAAGCGGAGGAGCGCAGCGGCAGCAGAAAGGGCTAAAAGTCTGTAACTCCACCTGAAATCTGTCAGAGAAGCTTCACGTACACTGAGACACCCACTCTGCCTGACACCCATTCAATGACCTCCTTGCACACACGCTAACACACATTTTTTTGTAAAATAAATGAATAAAATAATATATTCAGATACCTATATAGCATTTAAGAAAAATGTATAGAATCCTTGAATAGTGGCTCACTAAATTAGTCACCAAAAAGTTTTTCTTTTGTTAATTTCTCTTGTTTTTCTTATGTCGTTAATTGCAGAAAATACCTATATTTTGCAACCTGTTGGATATACAGGTGTGTTTTTTTAAAAATAGAGAAGCAGGGTGTCCTGTTTTGATGCTGCAGTGGTTTTCCCTTTGAAATGCGATCATTTACTTTGATTTTATTTATTATTATTAAGGTTTTGTTGTTGAATTGCTGTTTAAAATCCAGACAATTCAATTGCCACAGGATAATCAGTGTTTCTGAGACGAGCAGAGCCGTGAGACTGTGGTTCTGGTCTGCGTTTGTGGATCGCACGAGTTCCAGTAACACTTTATATTAAGGTACACACATGTACCTTTAACTAGCTGCTTATTAGCAGCATTCTGGCTCTTAATGAGTTATTATGAAGCACTTGTTAATGTCTTATCCTGCACGGCTGTATTCTACAACTACTAACAGTTTTCACACAATAACCTCCTTATTGCTGCGTATTGATGATATGTAAGGAAACTTAATAATGTAGTAGAACATCAGAGTCAGTTTGACACTTATGTACAAAAACATACTCTCCATGAGCAGTATTTAGAGGAAAACTTGAGTTAAAGGCGTAGCAGTTGTAGACGTTCATGCAGAATTAGACACTTAATCTCAATCTGTACCTTTAATATGAAGTGTTGTGTTATTTAGTGATCCACGCGTGGGCACAAGGGGGAAGGCGTGACCTGCACCACGTGACGCCTGGCGACCTTTTGTCCGAATGAAAGAACGAGTGGAGACGCAGTGGTCCAAAACAAGCAGCGGAAGACCCCAACACAAACAAACAAACAAACAAACCAAGCAACAAACCAAGCAAC
>JAPQRN010000027.1:9055905-9070478 GCA_037367275.1 Coranthus polyacanthus
AAATGACAAAAACAAACTGACATCTCACCAACAATCATCAGCAGTTTCTCCTGCTCTTTGATGATGTGAATCTGAAAGACCGATCCCAGTCCCGGGATGTGAGTCAGGGAGTTTTTGATAACATTCAGGGCATACAGACCCTCTTCAGAGCCCACCAGAACTATCTGCAGCAGAGAAAAGAAAGAGGAAGCACCATAATTATTCTGGTGAACATGTTGAAATTTTAAACAGGAACAAACATTGGCAGTGAGCCCTGAGCATCTGCTCTGTGCTCTGTGTCCTTTCATAAATGATCATTACTGCTGCGGTGGGTAGAAGTGAAGTCTTAAAAAACAGAAACCAAAACATAAAGATCATCAGCAGATTTATAAATGTAAGAACTGAAGTGGCATTATGTTCATCTGCCCTAACACTTCTTTTCACGTTAACTGTCTGTATTAATGAACATCTGCACCGATACCTGATCTGTGAGAGGCAGCGTGCAGTTTATATCCAGCCGATCATCTCCCTCAAGCTTCAGGAGAGAGTTTCCCAGCAGCTTCTGGAAGAGCAGAGAGAGGACGGGGTCATGATCCGAACATGACCTCAGAGACAGCGGAGGAGCAGGACAGAGGGGGCTGGACGGCTGCAGGGCTGTGTGCAGGTTCAAACTGTGTCAGAGGTGGGACCAAGTCACAAGTCGTGTTTCTAATTAAAAGCCTGGCTTGTCCGAAGTCGAGTCTGAAGCAGAACGTGAGTTGAGTCCATTTCTTTACAACTACATTTTCACTACATCGGCTTATGTATTTAAATTACAAAATAAATGTAATCCATTATACAGTTACTGAGGAAATATATGTATTTAAATTATAGTTACAAATCAAAATGATATTTTGGTGGTTGTGCTTTAAAATCAAACATTCTGATCTTAGCTCAAGTTACGTTGAAGAGCTTTTAGGGAACGCAATCAGTGTTTACACGGTTTGGTTTAAAGTCAGTGTTTTAGGACTTTTCCCAGTTTAAAACATTTTGTTGGAAAAGTAATTGAAAATTAATCAAGTGTAATAGTTTACATTACTTATTACATTTTGAACACAATAACTAGTAATCTGTTAAGTTTCAAAGTGCCTTCCAAACACTGAACATCACAATATGTTAAAAGGAGTTCGTCTAACCTCTTATTATCCCTACGTTAACATCAGTAGGTGATCAGTTGTTTTTAATGAGAGGGTGGCCTCATGGCTGCACCACCACACTTCACATCACATACTACACGACCAAATGTAATAACCACGTGTCCTAAACGTTCCTTGTAGATGTTGTTGGTGACAACCTAGAAAAAGCCTCAGAAACAACTTGAAATGCCTGAGGAAGTACTTGTTAATGTCATATCAATTATCTAAAACACTTAGAATCATATTTTTTAACTGGGGGCATGGAAGCACCCCCTTCTCCCAGGACGCCCTAACCATAACTGTGACAATTCTAATTATACAATTATAATAATTATAATATAATACAATAAACAGATCTTTAAATTTTATGCAGTGGGCTGCGTTTGGGAAGCAGTGCAGATACTGGAGCTCCCCTCAAATCACCTACTGGTTAACATCAACAAAAATAACATTTATTGCTATTATGAGATGATTCTCATTTAAGAACTGACTTACTTTAAAGTCATTTTACTACACGCCACACAGTCAGCTCTTGAGTCATGAGAGTATAAATGTAAATGAACTTTATGTTTGTGACTTGTGCCTCACAGATGAGTCAAAGTCACATGACTTGAGTCCCAGTCTCTACAGAGTGTGCAGGGGGGGGGGCAGCAGGGTCATAACAAAGACGAGAACACGAGTGGGTGAAAACCCACAGTCTGATCCCTGGTCCTCTGGATAGGACAGCTGAGAAGGATCAACCCAAAGAGGATCAGACCTCTTGGTTAGGATTTGTGTTAGAAAACAGGACACCAAAGACAGGGAAGAAACCTTCAGCGACATTCAAACTATTACATCGACACAGTGTTTGTACAGTAAATGACAGTGTATTAAAAGAAGACAGTGAGAGTGAGGAGTGGTCACAGCAGGTGAGGTGAGAGCAGGGGGAAGATGACCAACCAACACAATGACAGACACATGCACTACTGCGTGCCTAGTGAAAGATATGCAGTGTGTGAGTATCAGTAACTCTTGTGTTTGCATCTTAGCAACTGTTTACCTGGACCAGAGGAGACAGAACCATTTGTCTTTTGGACACAGCAGCCTATGTGTGCAATGAAACCCAATGGAAAGGGCAGAATAGAGCAAATCAACAAAACATGCCCATATACCGGACATACAATGTGGCATGATGAAAAAGCAACAAACAGGAGCGAGAAAGACAGAGAGAGAAAGAGAGAGAAAGAGAAGAGGAGAGAAGAAGGGGACAATTAACGACACATAAAAGTGACATCAGGGGTTATCCATTAAAAACTCCAAACATTTCAATCTGGATCAGTCAGGTAAATCTGCTCCTCATGAATAGCCCCCATACATTCAAACGGTGAGGTTTACGACCGCAGTCATGTCCATGGCTGCGCTCGTAAACTTTTATGATTTGAGTCCGCAAACATCAAGGACACAGAGAGCCAATTGCCCCGGTCGCCCCTCAGCTGCTTCAGAGATACTCACTGCGTCGGCCTCGGCTTTCTCCCGAGAGGCTCGCCCCGAGGCCACCACAGACTCCATGACAGCCACCCAGCGCTGTTTGTCTGGGAAACTGGGAGCCATGAAGTAAACGGCCTGCCCAGGCCAGCAGGGGGCGTGACAACGGGACTCCAGCTTCAGGACGTAGGGAACATCTGACACACAGGGAACAGAGGTAAGGTACGACTCCGTAATGAATGCTTTTCTTAATTTAACAATTTAATGACCAGCCATAAGTCTGTACACTGAATTCAGCCGCTAGACTTTTAACCAGGACCAAGGGGTATGAACATATTACACCTGTTTTAGGTTCTTTACATTGGCTCCCTTTGTTTAAGAATGAATTTTAAGATTTTCCAGGCTTTACATTGGCTCTTCATGGCCTGGCTACAGACTGTATTTTAGACCTAAACCACCTGTGTGTAGTTTGAGATCCTAAGGCACTGGCCTTTGTCTATTCCACTCTTCAGACTAAAAACTAAAGGGGACAAAGCCTTTGCTGTCAGGGCCCCGAGGCTCCGACCTGCCTGAGGATACTGAGCTGTCTGCTTTCTGGTACCATCTACTGACCCATAAAGTCTGGAAACAGCGATCAAAACATTTCAAACTCAGAATGATCTCTTTCTTGTTGGCAGCATCAGCAAATCTTTCTTTTCCTCCATTCAGGTTAGATGGAGTGTTTAACATGTGGGGATATGTAATCTAGGGCATCTGTTCCCAAACACTGGGTCGAGACCCACAGCAGGAGATTTTAATTGGGTTGCCAAATCAAGTTGTGTAGCAAGTGTTTCAAATAACTTCCAACAAGAGGTATGTTTTTGATATTACTGAATATTTGTATTGGATAATGTATGTTATTTGTTTTACTGATGAGGAGAAAAAGCTTCCTGCATTTATTTGGTCTCATTTCTAAAGTATTTAACATCGTTTTGAAATGACTGTTTTACCTATTCAAGATAATACTACACGGTGATGTTGAAATAGCAGTAAAATGGTCAGAAATACACATTTATGCACAAATTCACTCTTCTTGACATTTATAGATAAGGCCCATTGTGAACTGGATTGCTATCATTTATCATTTTAAAAAAGCACGTCTTCAGAAAAAAAGGTTTGGGAAACATTGATCTAGGAGACCTATATATAGATGGAACATTTTGAACATCTTCCCATCAGCTTCAACAGAGATATGGTTTGACAAAAAAATACATTTTCAGGTTCGATTAGAAATTATGTAAAATTACATCTTCAACCCGTTTGGGAATGTGGGACCACAAAGATGGATGAATGCTGAAAAGGATTCGCGTATATGATAAATTACAAGACATTAACCACCCATAAAGGTGAATGGGGAAAAAGAATCGGGCTCTCAGATACAAACTAACATATGGTATGAAAGTCAAGGTTATATGGGTTAAGGTTACATATGTTCCAAAGAAGCACAACATTTAAAAAAAAAAAATATTCAAAATCATACGCAAATATCATTAAGGCGTTATGAGAACAGCACGCCTGGGGTTTACCTGACTTGGCGGTGTTGGGAAGCTCCGACGCCCCTACCGCTCCATGAACCAGCACTTCTCCATCTGACAGACACAGGTCAAACTCCTCCAGAGGTTTTACTGATTCTGTGCAACAGAAGCAGAACAAACAGGACTGTAACTGGGGGTAGTACTAAGCAGGCAAAAAGGCCGTAACACTGGTAAAGGAAAGTAACCTTCTCTGGGCTCTACTTCATAGATAGACACTTTAGTTCCATCCAGGATCACATACTTTCTTTCCCAGCCCTGGCCTCGCTTCCCATTCCTGCAAACACACAATGCAACGGCATGACTACAAAGCACATACAGCACGACGGCAAGAAACTTAGAGACAAATACACTGATGGGTGAGAAGGACAGGACGAATTCTAACTAAGTACGTTTACTTATGTACTATCCTTACATACAAATCAAAGGTTCTTGTACTTTACTTTAGTATTTTATAGTGTTTTATGCAACTTTATACTTCTACTCCACTACATCCCAGAGGCAAACTTTACAGCTTCAGTTATTTTTAGATTAAGATATTACACAATGAATAATATAACAAGCTTTCTGAACAACCTTTTGACTTTTTACAAAAAGCAGCGTGCACTTGGCTCACATTTCAGATGTCTATAAGTTGTTAACAACTCCAGCAAATAGTGATTTTTTACTCTAAAATTCTCACATATTTTCATTTCAATACATACTGAAATCATCCAATATCTCATCAGAAATCAAAGATTGGAGAAAATGTCCAAATGTGAAAACAGATTTGTGCATCAGAACAGTTTTTCTCCTCTATCCTCTCCCATTAATCATGACCCTGTTTATAAAACTGAATATAAAGTCTTTCAAACCAGGTCCACCTCCTACGGTAACATGCTGCCACAACACTGATGCTTCACTGAATACTTCTTCCACCTCTGTGGGTGACAAATTAAACAAAGAACAGCTTCAGTGCTGTATGACATAGATTTGAGTCTGTGCAGCTCTACTGGACTAATGAAAACATTTATCCAAAGACATCACACATGCTGCCTTATTGACTCCGTCACTAACCTGGGCTGTTTCATCCAGCCTTCCAGGTGCATGTGTCCACCGGCTTCTTTGAGCTGCTGGCCGGGGGAGCTGCCTTTGTCCCGACACAGGCCTTCAGACAGATGCAGGGAGCAGTCGCTGGACATGCCACAGGTGGCTGGGAGGCATGGGGAGCATTTTGGGTGGCACAAAGCGTGACATTCTGAAGGAGAACGAACACCGTTAAAGAGCAACGCCACAGGAGTTTGTGGCTCCTCTCCACACTTATTTGTGTTACAAAGAGAGATGGAGCGTCTGTAAAAATATACACCTCTAAAACATATACATATATATACACCTTTAAAACATTAAGAGATCACTTCAAATGTCCAGAGCTGAACTCCTGAACTCCATCGAAATCTTCTGGAAGGTTCTGAACTCTTTCTAAGTTAAAACATTAGTATTGGGTTGTTTCAAAATGAACATGAACTTGTTTTTTTGCATCAGATCTCAACACACATGCTTTAGTTATTTTAAGTTTGAAGTTATTTTAAGAAATTCTAAAGCATAACAATTTGCATAAGATTCGTATTTATGTGAAAGACGATACTTTACAAAAAGAAGTAAAAGAAATGAATTGATACGCTATAAATTCTTTTTGACATGAAGGTAAAATGCACATGGAAGATGTTTGCCTTCAGGACCTTCTGCCAGGAAGCCTTTGTGGCAGAAACATTGTGATGTTGTGTAACAGTCTATTATAACCCAAACCACAATTTTTTCCAAGTAGTTTTGGTGCCTAAACCTAACGAAACTGCAACTGAAAACTGAAAATAACAAGTCAGAGTCTAAAAATGCCAGTCTTCTATGTGACAGTCCTATGTATAACCCATTCATCCATAATGACTTCCTCCTCATGCGGACTTTGTCGCTCTTTGTACTACATCAGTTGACTTCTTAAAGCCGCTCTACCAGACAGTCTTCCTGCTAGAAGTCCCTGCAGGGCAACTTCTCCCGGGACAGGTAAGCGTGAGCATGGATTTATATGGGTCGTTGTTCTGTAACTTACCAAGGCAAGTGGCAGCTTGGCGACCAAAGTGCACAGTGTCCAGACACACAGTACACTTGGCTGCTCTCATGTTGAGTCCCACTGTGAAGCGGTGAGCGGTGTTGTGGTGCACCCTCTCTCTCTCCCTCTCTCTGTCTCTCTGACTGTCCTTCAAACGGCGGCTATACTCTGAATACAGTCAGGGAACACAGTGAGGGCAGGCGGCTCGGGTGCGTCTTATCAGACACACTCTGTCAGGTACATCCATCACTTCAAAGCCTCAGAGCACCATGCCATAACAGCTAGTAAATCAGTTCAACAAAAGAGGGGGTCCCAAAAAAACTGTACGATGTTTGGCAAAATGCATAAGCAAGTCAATTCTGAAGACAAAAATGCTTAAAAAGGATATTCTTTTTCTCAATCTGTCTGTGCTCATTCACTGCTGTATTTTAAAGGCATTATCCAGTCACGTTCAAGTTCACCAAAACCACTATGTTCTGTTTTCTTTTAATGTCTTAAACAGTCACAATTATACAGTATGTTATGCTCCTAGAATTTAATACAACTATTTGCTTGTTTTGCCCTTAAATCATTATTCATTCTTTCAGAATTTCAGAATTTCCTTAAAACGATCAATATAAGGTTACAGTAACTAACAGACGGATCTCCTCGGGGTCATTCTGCGCCCGCTCACCCACAACCACCCACAAAAAGGTCACCAGTACTTTTCCCAGTTTGACCTTCTCAAAAAATATCATGTGAAAACTTCTGTTAAGTTAATGAGAAGCTTGGAAAAAGTTCAACTCCAAATACTTTTTAGTCTGGAAAATGTCATCATTAGTTTGTGTATTCTAAGCCTCACAAATGGCTTATTTTTCACTGGATTGGGTTGAAATTTGTACTGAACAGCAAGTCACCCTGTATTGATGTAAATAGCTGTTACTAAAACCAAATTAATAAACATAAATCATTTGTTACCTGAACAAAGAGTCTTAACCAAATATAGTTTCTTATACTTTGCCTTCATTTAACTAATAATACTTTTACTCAATTACGATTGTGAATGCCAAACTATTTGTGAAGTTTTAGACAGTGTGGTATTAGTTCTTTTACTTCTTTCAGCACTGCAGAAAAAGCACACACATGGTGACATTTTGTTTTCAACATCCCATGAACTTAATAGAAGTTTTCACATGATTTATTTCCAGAAAATCCATGACATGAACTGGGAGAGTGAAGTGAAGTTGGTATGGAATGACCCCAGTCTCATTTATATTATTGTCACCTTGGTCAAATTTAAAGGACTGAATAATACCTTTAGTTTTACTGTGTTTCACAGTGTGGTTGAAAAACATCAGTGTTTTGTGCATCGCATCGAGCTTATCATACGCTACATCTGTTAGTGTATGATGTAAGGTTCAGGTGGGATTGTAGAGAGCAGAGCAAAGTTCTGCAAATCAGATCAGCTAAGCTTCAGCAACCAAGATAAAAATGCTTCAGATTTCTAAAGCTGTGCACTGAAAAGGAGAAATGCACTTGACGATTTCTCAGCCTCACCTGACCACCCTGGTGGCATCTGACATTTAGACATTAGAGTGCAGAGCTTTTAAAATCTGGCCTTTCGAGGATGTGGATGAGGCAAAAGGAGAAGAGAGATAACAGACCAAACTGCAGAAACCGTCAGTTTGGACGACTTACTTTCAAAAGTGACCCTCCTTCTCTCTGAAAGGTGTGTGAAAGAGAAAGGATAAGGATAAGAGCTCCATAATGATCCATATCTTGGTCTGTGTTTGCAAGTGAGATTATGTGTGTGCACATGCTGTATGTATGGAGGTAAGGGCCGGTATGTGTCACATGTGAAGGCCTGTTCGAGAGAAGATGTGACTGAACGTCGTCCCCCTCACTCACCCTCAGGTGTTGCGGTTTCCTTTCTGCGTCCAGAGTTGGAAGGTGCCAGGTTGGTCGGGCCCTGCTGGTGTTCAGGAGACTTCACCATAGCAGACATGATCATCTGCTGTCGGGCTGATGCCGGGTTTGCAGAGTTATCCTTATACTGGAGCGCTACAGGTGAAATAATTGGGTGAATGAATTGTTTTTTATCAAAACGAGGATGATATTTCAGCCATTCTTTCTAATTTAACGTATGATCCATACAACCATGTCTTTCATTAACTAAACTGCGACTGGAAAAGCATTTTGATATAAATACAATGCTGCTCATATAACATTTTAACAAGATAATTAAATGTTGTCAATTAATTTCATTTCCAAGTGGCAAAAATGTTGATCACGAATGTGAATGTTAACTGAATTTTGTTTATTTACTGCGAACAGAACTGCCAACTCAGTTTTCAATATTCCATTATTTTTTTTAGATTTTGTTGTTAGATACCAGGGCTTGATTTAATACAGAAAAAGTCTGCAAAGATGCAATGTCTTATCCGAACTGCTTTTATTGCCTACATATGTTGGAAAAGTCCACCTAAACCTTCCTCCTGCTCCTTGAGGAACGTTAAAAAAGTAGCAGATCCTTCAATGAGAATCGTGTTTGTTGCAGTAAAATCAAGGCATTGATTACATTTGTGTCAAAGTAATATGGGCAGCATTAGGTTTATAATAAAATGTAATTGGATTTGCAATAAAATTATATAGGAATGTAATTTCTGTAAGACTCAGTTGGATCCATGTTACAGTAAATTACTATACAGCACATCATTGGGAATATCAGTTTTTATGCAAAGTCTTCAAATGTGTTTACACAAAGACGTCTGTGGGAGACTGGTCTCACCTTCCTCTCTCAGAGATCGAAGCTCTGCTCTCATTTTCTGCAGAGCGTCCTCAAGCTCAGAGCAGCGAGAACGTTCTTTGTCCAGAGCTGCTTTCATGTCGCTGTACTGGAGGGGCACTGGCTGAATGGGGGGCACAGGGGAAATCTGGCCCTGCCCCTGGCCCTGAGCCTGGGCCTGAGCGGCCATGGCGGCCAAAAGATCCTCTCGACGACGCCCAAACAGACCCTGAGACATGCACACCCATGCACAGAAAAACATATAGCTGTAGATGAGAGGCACGTAGAGATCTAATTGTTTTGCATATACAGATAATAGTTTACACACACAGGACCCCACTCTTCAACTACAAACTGACTCTGATTAAAACTGATAATCTAGAGCTTTCTTTGAGTGTGGAAGTTGTAATGTGAATTTATAAATATTTTGGGTCTGTTTCTATCTCATCCACAAATCTTCATCCTTCAAAGAAGTATGGACAGTTACGGTTTGACTGGGAAAAAGTCTAAGTATGCAGCTCTTTTGCTTGGAATCGATTACAAACTTAAACTTAGGGAACAGGTCTCGTGGATGCACTTCATGTTCAATGACTTGGAGGCAGGCACATCTTGCTGTAGAAGTTTTGCCTGATTCCTATTAATATTGATATTGATGCTTTATGATGAATATTTGTTGAATTACTTTGATATTTCATGATTCTGTGATTAATTTTGTATCTTCATGTAATTTTCCAAAACCTTGTGGACTGTGCTGCCTGCCTGCTCTTTTCCTGGTTAAATAAAGGTTAAATAAAATTATAAAAAGATCTCTTGCTACGCTGAATTTAACCTCCTGTAATAAAATCATTATGCAACTTGTCATATTAATTCACAGGCTTTCCCCAATGACACGTTTTTTAAAATTAGCCTATGTCTTTAGTCTTGTATTAATATATAATCCTATCTGACCTTTTTCTTCTTGGAGCCACCGTGGGCCTGGGCCTGCAGGAAGTCTATGAGCTTGGTCTGCTGGGTGATGGTCCCCTCCATTTTCACCTTCTCATGGGAGTACACAGCCTGCAGGTGGAGCTAAGTGAACATCACTACTGCCATGAATTTCTCCTCAAGTACTTCACTTCACACAGAGGGGATTGACAGGAAGACAGAAAGAAGGGGGGCATATACTGTGGGCTAAAACAAAGTTTGAAGGGCCTGTATGAAATTATTTTCACTTTAAAAACAAAATAAGGGAACATTAGGGGTGAAACAAGACTGAAAGTGACAGAGACATTTGCTCCCAGCAGGGTTACATGACTGGACTCTAAAACAACTCAGAAAAAATCTCTGGGCAGTGAATTTGTGTATGCATATGTGTGTGTAGCAGCACCTGGATGTTCTCCAGCTGGTACTCCAGGTCAGTCCTCTCCGTTTTCAGCAGGTCAGTCTGGTCCAGCGCGTCCTGCAGCCCCTGCGTCAGACGGAAGATGTGGGTCTTCTGAGCATCCAACTGCTGCTGCAGCTTCTCTTGCTGTGAAGGAAAACAGCTGTTACGTCGCCGTGTGTGCGCTGTGACTTTGCCACTTGAGCGTCTTACAACTGACTGCTCCCAGTGGTAGCATCAGTCAAACCTTTCAGCACAGTTTGACATTTGTTACTACAATGACTTCAAAAATCCAAAATCAAGTCAAATTCTCTGTTCTGACAAGTGATTTGCAGCAGAGCTACAGCATCTAACAAAAAGACATGCAGTAGATATGCAGTAATAAGAAACAAGAAAATATTATATTTTTTTTTCTGTGTTATTAGAAAATATCAAGAAAGGTACAAATCCTCATTGTGCACCTTTGTTTCTGAGTAAAAAGAATACAATACAATACAATACAAAACAAATTATGGATGAAACAAGACGGTGCAAAACAAAACAGAATCAACAAAAACATGTCATGCATCACATTGAACCAATCTGTTATTGTCACACAACCACTTTTTCATTATGGCTTTTTTACTTGCAATCAAAATTGTTCTCAACGCTTTACAGAAACCAAGAAACTGAACATTATTTATACATAAAAGATAATGTAAGAAATCATTGAGATATGTGTGAAAGTACTGAATGTACCTCCTCCAGAAGCCTCTGTTTCAGATCCCTCTCACTCTCCAGCTTCTGCTGCAAACTGCGGGCGTTCATTTCCAACATGGCATGTTTCTTCTCCAGATCATTCAACTGAGAAAAAAAAAACAACTTTATTACCACATCTGCTAACCAGAAAAAGTAAGATGCTTAATCAATAGTGTGGGATAGCTCACAGTGTCGGCGAGGCTCTCAGCTTTGAGTTTCTGGTCTTTGAGGGCCTGCTGCAGGGCCAGGATCTCAGCTTTGTGCTCCTTCACTGCCTGTTCCACGGCCTGACGAGACTCTGAGCTGCGCTGTTCTGCACGAAGCCTGGAGATATAGCAAACGTTTGTTTCCACTTCCAACAAGTTATTTTGAGTATTTAAGAGCAAAGTCCTCTCTTTCTACAGTATTGTACTGCGTAGTCATATTCTTACATCTAAGTAGAATTATCGTCTCTCAGTTGTAAGCCTCTGCCAACCAGTCAAGTTGCAGTTTAAATCAATGACTGCTCAGTTAATTTAATAAAAAAAACTAATTGTATTTTTTGTGAAATGTAAGTTATCACTATATTGACATGGTTGCAGAAACATGCTGTCTTCACTTAAGATACTATTCTCACAGAGGCTTAAGATCTCAAAAAATGAACAGAAAAGGGTTTTTGCAGAACATTATGACGTCGCAGTGAAGTTGACCTTTTGGATATGAAATGTCATCATGCGATCGTGTTATCCTATTACACATTTGTATGAAATATTGTCATAATTAGTGTACGAATG
This sequence comes from Coranthus polyacanthus, assembly GCA_037367275.1. Classification (NCBI taxonomy): domain Eukaryota; kingdom Metazoa; phylum Chordata; class Actinopteri; order Kurtiformes; family Apogonidae; genus Coranthus; species Coranthus polyacanthus. Next base: position 9,067,813 of record JAPQRN010000027.1, read on the forward strand.
ACCACCAAACTCTAATCACTTCAACCTTGAGTCCAAGTTCATATTTGTGCCAAATTTGAAGAGATTCTCTTCATGCGTTCCTAAGATATCACGTTCAGAAGAATGGGAAGGACAACCCGAAAACATGGCTGTCACTGGCACGGATACAAAATCAAATCAAATCAGATTTCATGCTTTTATGTGTACTTTTACATTTCTATACTTCCACTTCAAAACACCAGAGAAGAAGCTGCCAGTCTACAGTGCTTTATATGGTTAAATATTGGTGAAGAGACTTAAGTTTTGGGGAGAATAAAAACATTAATGTATCACCCTGGAGTTGTTTTGTAATGGTGCTATAATGTGGCTTTTGTGTGCCCAGTTTTCTTCACTTTATATAATAATAACTCATAATAATCTTATCATATTTCCCAGAATACCCTTTTTCACAAACCCCAGAGAATATGCCTAAACTTGTTGCATTCAGCATGTGTAGGTGGAAAGGGAGCTGGATCCAACTCTGCTAGCAACAGCAACATTCTACAAATAGAAACATAACTCTCTCTCAAATTGTTACAGGTCTTTTGCATCAGTTACAGTTTTTGTAAATTGTACCATGGACTGTTGCTGCCTTCACAGGTAAAACTCTTACATCTATTCATCTCAACTATAGCTGCACCAGAAACAAAATAAAGTGATGCATCCTGGTCTATGCCTGTCCAGCTACCAGTTTAGATCCAGAATGAAGGATTCCTGTTCAAAGGATTAAGATTATTTATTTAGATGTTTGGCTAGAGGTATCAGCATAATGAGATACAGTGTGAATCTATGTATAGCTGTAACCTGTTTTGTTTCTCTGTGTCTAACAGCCTCTGGATCTCCCTGGTCCTCCTCTCAGCCTGGTTCTTTTCCTCCTCCAGTGTTGACCTCCAGGCATCCCACTGTCTCTCCTTCTCCATCAGTTCATCGTTCAGGGTCTCCAGCTCCAGAACCTGCTCCTCCAGCATGGTGCATGTGGTCTTCAGCGTCTCAAGGTTCTGGCACAAAACAGGATTTGGATGAGAAATACGTCTGGTTTTGAGTACATCTGCAAAACTAGTGTTCAAATTTAGCTACAGTACAAGCAAATCTCTATCTGCAGTCCATAGTCATAACATTTTGAGTGAAGTGAAAATTATTATTCAAATGTATTTAAAAGTAGGGCTGCAATTACGATGAATTAATGAACTAAATAATTTTAACAGCTTGCGCGGTAACATAGGTAATTAAGTGTCGGAAATCAATTAAAAATGCTTGTTATAATTTTCCTCACCATGAGGTAAAATTGCCTTTCTTTACACAGAAATCAAAACCTTAACTGAAGATATGAAGAAAAACCATCGAATCCTCATTTGTGAGAAGCTGCAACCTGACAGTTTTTCTGCAGCTCTATCAGTCAGGATCTGAAGGCTGTTACACTCTGCAACCGTTACAATCTGCGGGATAATAAGGATGTATGGATATGTAATAAAGCAGTCTGATCATCTGCACTTTTTAATATTTAAATACCCAAAACTCCAAGTTAACACACATACCAACCTGATCCCATCAATATCTGACTGAACAATTTGCGCTTGACATCATTAAATATTAATTCAACATCATTCAAGCCTCACAAACTCAAAGACTTGGACACAGAGAGAGACAGTGAGAGAGGTGAATTTGCATGTAGTTTACACCAGCTTTCAGCAGGCGGTAATTGCAGCAGCCGTACTTCGTGTAGCGATTTGTGCTGATCTTAAGTGAATTAGACGCTTTTGTAACAAGGTTTATTTGCATAGAAAGTGGCCAATTTCTCATCGAATGTATGAATACTCCTTTATTTAAATCCATGCAAATGACACAGGCTGAAATTGGCGCTATCAGCTTGGCGGTTCAGTTTGCAGTGAATTCCACCCTTTGCGGGTGCTTTGTGCAATAACATTTTTGACTCATTTGCGCCCGCAAAATGTGTGCAATCCTCTTGTGGATTCAGCCCTAAATGTACTCCTTTGTAACCCTCAAATGAAGGGTGTGAGCCTATAATGGCAGTTGACCAAGAGGCTGTGATGGAGAGATCGGCATTAGAAGTAACAATGTTTAATCTTCTCTCCAGAAAACCAAACCAGAACCAAACCAGAAAACCAAAATGTAACATCTGCATGACATCGAACACACTCCACTTGTTTTTGGCACCAGAATGTGGTAGTGCACAAAGATGACAAGGGTTTGACAACTTGTTTTTCACAAATCTGGCATGACATTTGTTGAGCCATAGCATCGATAAAAGAAACCATTAACATTGTGTTCAGATTTTGACCCCTAAACTGCAATTATAAAAGGTTGCTGTGAACCAGAATTAGTGCTGGGTGATATAACAGTATGTACCATGTGACGGTAGAAATGTGTCCACGGGAGCTCTCCCTTAGTGTTTCTATTCTCTCGTGTTCTTGTGATCTTGTGAATCCAACTGCTTCGTGAGGTAATATGATTTGTGTGGCGGGACTGCTTAGCATGTTCTCACATGATGTAAAAGTGACAGTTGGTGGTGAGAATGTACCTCTAAGCTGGTAATTCTTCTCATTTGCATCCTTAAAGCTTCCATTTTCAAAGAATGTTAGTTTGACTGATTTGGTTTTAACTTAAGTGTTGGACTTTCCAAATGCGCT
>JAPQRN010000027.1:9080309-9097840 GCA_037367275.1 Coranthus polyacanthus
TCAAACGGTAAGACTCAAAACCTCCGTGAAGCCATGTGCCACATCTCAAGCCCACCACACCCACACAGATTTTAGAGCCCTTCCAGAGGATGTAATGACATAGAAGAAGTAGAACAATACAGGGATAATTTGTCCTGCCTTAACAGATGCAACAAACAGGAGATAGAGAGGTGGATGATCAAATACAGTCTGTAAACGCCCACGGTTATAAGGAGTAATGGTTGAGATTACAGACCCAAATTTAAAGAGTAATTACGACTGAAATTACATTGTACCTTCTTGTATTAATGATGTACAAATACATATTTATAGGTACAAAAGAAAAGGATGCGGATGTTAGGGAATAAAGGGGCAACAATCTGTAACCTTCAAACATTTAAACTGTAAGTATTAAGCAAATTCCCAGATCATTACCCCCTCATACTATAGAAGTAAAAAAAATAAAATAATGTTGTAAATGATCTCCTAATTATGCTGTACATGTACGTTGCAGGCTGTAATCTAAAGTATTACCGTATAAGGTTAACTAATTGAAAACACCATTTAAGTGAAGGATTTTGAATAATATTAGAAGACAAAGTAAAACAGTGTATGGGATGGTTTGTATACAGATCAGATTGTGAATGGTTACCCAGAGTTTTACAGAAATATCACTTCCTCTGTACTGATGACAAGAAGCTATGTTTATCTCACACCTCCACTGATTATTTTAGCTCTACACAAAAGATAAAAGGTGGGTTACCAGAATCTTATCTGCCATCTGCTGAATCTGCTGCCCTTTGCTTTGAATCTCATCCTTGAGTTTAGTCTCCCGGCGCTCAACAATCTCCAGCCTTTTCACCTGGTTCTCCAAAGTCTTCCTACCATCCTGAACACAGAGCACACAGGTAACGCATAAACACAGACGCGCACATGCATGGAAATGAACAAAGAAGCGCATATCTTCTGTTAATGGACTTGTTTCAGAGATGCAAATATAGTTCAAGAGATGCAAAATCCCAAATAGCGTTGTTTTTTTTTTCCCTATGTAAACATCTAAATCTGTTTGGGAGAGATGCCAATTAGATCTAAAATTTCCACTTCAAGGATCTATTGATGATATACTGTAGCAGCCGCAGCCATTTGGCTTGTTAGCGATGCACCTCTGCAGTGTTTATATCTCATTATTCTGCCTATTTGCATTCACTCTGATGGTGTGGTGGTCTTAGGAGCTGTGCGAATTTGACCACATGCATAATTTCTTCCCTCTAAGTCTCCTTCTAAATGAAACTATTGGAATTAATAAATGTACATGTCTAGTGCCTCATACAAAGTGGAGTTGAAGAGGATCTTATAAAAGTCCCAACTCACAAATAAAGCTGTGTACTGGAAGTATAGATGTCAACACACCTTTGTATCAAAAGCAGATATTATTATAGCCGAGACAAAAATAACAACTTTAACAATGAAACTGAAGTATTTGAATAGAAATACAATACTGTGGTGTAGCTATAGACTTTGTGCCAAGGCTACTTTACTAGCTGCCTTTTTCCTAAAGCTAAAAGTGAAAACAACAGAAAAACAAAACATCAGAGTGGTTGTTATGTGAAGTGAAATAAAAAAGGCAATATTAACAAAAAGCCTTCACATACTCAGGGTTTTTTGTTCTTTTAGTTGCATTTAGTTATCACGTTCACAATTTAGACTGCGAGAAAACAGAAACAGCCACAATACGAAGCCACAGAAATGACTGAGCCGCTGCAGAATCAGTTAGAGGCAGATTGATTAGTTTCATAAGTCAAATAACTGCTCTTCTGTGCAAGACCACAGACTGTCCGAACAGACTGAATAAACCAAAATGACATTTGAGATATTTGTATTACCTTTAGGCCTCTGAACTCTGGAGTAATATGGGCATAAGGATGTGATTTGGAATTACAAAAAGAGCTGATGTTCTTGGCTGAATATTAATTCATAGTGGGGTTTTTTTTCATTGGGATTACGCCCTTTTTGTTTACCGTGCACTTTTAGGGTAGAGAGAGGCTAAACAAGCCTGACATACAGAAACACATTAATACAAGTGCCTTTGCTTTTCAAATGAAATCAACTGTGTTAAATATTCAGATCACAATTACATCTGACAAGATATCATGCCAACACATCACACATGTCTCTCAGCAGGTGCAAAAACAACATGTTTACAACATAGAGAACATATGGGCTCTATGTGCCCAGTCCAATTTATTTATGCAACATAGGTTATGATATGGTCAAAAAGAAATGACATGACAGAAAAACAGAGGAAATGTACATTTATTCAAGACTTTGTGTGCACAGATAACAGACAGTATGTATGTACCTCTGTCTCACGGAGGCGTCTACGCAGGCTGTCACTCGAGTCCTCTTTGTTCTGTAGTCTCTCCAGGTCTCGTTCTATGCGCTCTTTGGACATCCTCATGCTCTGAAGGAGGTCTGTGGCCTCAGCACTGGCCTTTAACGCCTGGGGTTAAAAAAGCAATCAAGCAGTATGTGTTCATTTGAAAGCAAGGAGACTTGGGAACCATTTATATTTGGCTTCACATTCTGTACATAAAAACTCACAGGAGCATAGGCTATTATAATAAATCAAATGCATGAACATGAAATTAGTCATTTCTGCATGTTCGCATCTGTATGCCCAAGTGAGATCGCACACAATAACTAGTTATAGATCAAAATATTGTGTTTGAGAAAAATTTTACATCCGTTCTTACTTCTTAGGTTTAGTATCCTTAAACAAATTTTAATCAGTCCATGTAACTCATGATTATTTTATAAACGCATTTCGAAATGTGGGCTCAGTCAGCCTTGACTATCTGCACCAAAGCCTCATGTACCATCAGCAGAATGGATTGGATAGTACGTTAAATAATGTATTTCAACGAAAAGAAAATTAGGATGAAATTATCTTCATTAATGAGGCAAAAACGTTTGATTGCCGATAATTAAGCAAAAAGTCTGGTTTTAAAAGGCAGCATAATTGCTCATATTGTAGAGCACAGTTTAAGGGAAAGACGGAGACAGAAAAGAAGGAGGTCAGGGAGGGTACGCCCATCTGACAGTGTTAAAATGCTGTTACATCACTTGCATTTGGGAGCACAGACTCAGATAAATTATTCATTAATTTTCCCAACAAAAATATTTTACCTTGCCTAGCTTCTCTTGAAGATCCTGAATCTTTGTCTGCTGTTCAGCATTGGTCTAAAACGGAAAAGCACAGATACACCGTTTTCTATAGATTACAATGATCTGCTTTCTTACAACTTTGATGATAAATGTACCTCACAAAGTACCTTCTCCAACTTGGTGATCAGGTCCTCTGCGTCGGCTTTGCCTTGCTCTTTGGCCTGTGAAAATACAGTAAAATTAGTAAGTATCTTCCCAGAAATGATCACAAATAGATGCCAAGTTAGGAATCTGCACAGAGTCACACTGTGAGTCTCAGCTCTACTCCCTGTGGTATGAATGTGCTATGTCTCAAATAAACCCAAACTTTTTTCCTTGAGGACCTTTCTGAACCATTAAGGGCGTTAGTTACTGTGTAGACCTTCTGCATCCTGTGGTAGTCTGCAGCTTTCCTCTTCAGCTCCTCGCTGTTCTGCCGAGATTCTTTGAGCTCTGCCTCGTACAGGTCACTGCGGCGCCGAGCAGCCGACAGGTCCTCCTCCAACTGTCTGATGGAAACTCGCATCTCCTCCAACTGGGCATGATATTCCTGAGCGGGGAGAGCAGAGGTGAGAAAGGAAGAGGAGAAGAGAGGAGACAGGTCCCTCTGATAGAAAAACAGTCCTACACATAAAGCAGTGTGATGAAACTAAGAGGAGATGTCACTTCTCAAAGCGCATAAGTCTGCCAGACTTCAGGGCACCTAGATGCACTTCATTCAGTTAAAATGACTACAGATGCTCTATCTGTTACTGCTGCTGTATAACCCGAACATTTATAAAGAAAATGTTTTGTGAAAAGCCACTTCATTCATAAGAGCAAAGTCATTCATAATATACCTTAGAAATGCTGGCACATTCAAATTCAACGGGATGAAAAACACTTGAGTTTTAAGTAAAAGCCAAATGGGTACTTGTACTTCAGGATTTCCATTTTGTGCAACTTTATCTCTCTATTGCACTACATCTCAGAAGCAAATATTGTACTTTTTACTCCACTACATTTGTCTGACAACCGACTACAAGTGAAAAGTAACTACATTTCAGATTTAAATTTTTCATCTCCCTTTTGATTCTGAATCTTTGTGAGAAACTGAAGGATGAAGTGTTCCTTCGTGGGTTGAGAAAATTCTCCAACATTTTAAGCTAAATAAGCTCTTTAAAAACCCGCCTGGATTAGCTGGAAAATGCATTGTCACAAAGCTGAAAACAGGCCTGAAACATGATGAAAAATTGACTTTTTAGAGATACGTGCTTCTCACAGGACAGCGACACCACAAACATATGATGATCTTATAGAACACGATGCACTGCTGTAGATTAAACTACTCACTAGTATATAAAGTAGTTCAAATGAACTCAGCTTTAATTATGCTCAATGACTACTGTCACTTTTCTTTCTTTAAGTACATGTTGCTGTTAATACTTACATATTTTATTTTCAAAGTTTTTGAATGCAGAACCTGTAGCGGAGTACCTTCATTTGATTATTGGTGCGTAAAGAGACATCAGATAAAGTAACAAGTATAACCACACATGGTATGAAATGTCAAAGAACAGAAAGAGGAATAAAGAGAGACAGATTTGATCAGCCAGAGCCACTTAGTGCACATGCCTGTTAAATAATAATTAGTCACAGCCTAACAGATCTAATTTCAACCTCCTCGTTGGGTTACAGGGCACACTGGCCTGTCTGTCAGGCTAATAAAAAGTAGCATCCTTCTGCATCCAGGGAGACCAAGGCTCAATTGACACAAAGGAGAAGTGAAGCAGACAGCATCAGACACGGTGAAAACAATGCTGAAATAGTTTAACCACAGTGGAACGGAAGCTTACATTTGTAACCACTGTATGTTCGTCTGAGTACAAAAAACAACACTCTCCCAGACTTAATTTGTCCATGTTGATCTATAATATGTACAGAAATAAGAAGCACCACAAAGCACTTAATAAAGCATTTGTATTCCTAACTATCACAGATCATTTTATCTCCTCCGGAGCAAACTCAAGTTCTCATCATTTAAGTTTGGATCTCCTGGGAACAAGCTTTCATCTGCTCTTTATGAGTCTCCAAGTCAATAAAAGTGAGAAATTATTTCAAATTCCTGTAAGTCAAAACACAAAACAATGACTCAAGTCTAAGGAAATGAAAGTCAAGGGAACTGAGCTTTCAAAATGACATTAAACCACAGAAGGCTTGTGAGATACTAAATCATAGTATTCTTTATTACAGAGGTGTTGAACATATTCCTGTCCTTGTTACATTCAGGTTTTAAGTTCCATTCATTTCATGTCATTTTACAGTTAAATGGCCAATAACGCCTGCACTTTTGTTCACATCACTCTTAAATGACTCTAAATAAATCAAGAGGAAAACATTTCAACACTAATTCACATTCATTCAAAATGTCAAGAGCAATAAAAGTTTACATTTTTATCCCATTTACTGCATGTACTTGAAGCTGCAGGAGCTGAAATCAGGGGGAAAAAAACTGAAAACACACATCCTCCTTCTGCTGCTCTCTCCTCTCGGTCCAAATCAAATATAGCTGACCTGACGCCGCTTCACGCCAGTCGAGCAACTGAGTCGAGCAACTGAGTCGAGCAGTAAAGTCACGTCTGCCTGAATCTTAATGGTGGATAGGTAACTACAGCTGTCAATCACATATTTAACCCTCCTACCAACTGTGATTGGCCAAAGTCTGCGTCGCAGGGTCGATTTTCTACAGAGTCTATAAAATATGGAAAATATGGAATTTTGGCCAAATTACCCAAAAAACAATCAAGCACTGCAACGTTAATATTTTACATTTCTGCGGTCTACTTCTTAAATGCTGCCATGTTGTCTCTGCGTTTTGAATATACTTGTCCTTTGTCTTTTTCTCATTATTATTTTTATCAGATATAAACTTCATTAAGCATAATTCCCAACGCATACAAACATACATGCATAAATAATTGTAAATGTAGTTTCTCTTTTGTTATAACACAAGCAGGAAAAGAACAGTGTAGTTTCCATTGTTCTACTGTTGCATTGCATATGTTTGCAGGTCTTAATGACTTTGGCACAGATTGCTTTTCTTTGAAAATGAATCTACCCCCAATCTCTAATGTCTGTTGATCCAACACTGCATACTTCTGCATGAAAATGATAAACACTGCAGTCATATGACAGAGCGTGGGAGACAGATGCTTTTCAAGATGAAATGCTGGATTTAGCTGGCGTAAATACCCTGCTGTGAGGCACCAATGGGAACACAGAGACAAATAACATGCATGAGCAGCAAACTATCTTTGAACGGATACAGACACTGTACTGCCGTTCACACAATGTTGGCACTTAAGTTATTTTAGAGTCTACCTAGCTTTACATTTTCAGTCCAGTGGCAACCTGCAACGTTCAACCACAGCTCCACCTACATAAGCTGAAAGTTTGATATGACTTAGCATTTACAGTCTGCTTGTCAGGCTTCAATCTACAGTTACATGCCAACATCAGGGTCAGCATAGCAACTTCAATGATCCACAACCCCTTCTCCAGCATCGTGCTCCACCTTCTACTAAAGCAGCTGGGACATGTAATCTCTCCAGAAACTCTGAGTGTCACCCTAGTCAGTCAGGCCCTGAACACCAGAAAGCATCCGTCTACACTGCTGCACCTGGGTTCTTCAAGTGCAAAAGATCAGCTCTTACTTCTATACAACTAAGCTCCAGGGTGGTGCAACACTGTCCACACTTCCAATTTTATGGTATTGCATTATGAATATAATTTTTACAGGACAACAATTTGTATTCTGAGTTGATTATCCAAGTAAAATCAATTTTGTACCTTGGAAGGACATGTTTTATGTCATTTTAGCCACAGCACAAAGGCAGATTATCAAAACTTTCTAAGAACAGGGTTTTAGTGAAAAATAACACAATGACAAAACTCTATTCAGAACCAGGTGCCATCCTCAAACACATCACTGCTTTTAGGGAGTACATCAAGTAATGGTCAAAAATCTGTTTCTCAAATTGTATGAGCTAAGGCCCCAGCACCTCATCACGACAGCCTGCCCACTGCATCAGCGCTCTCTTCACTCGTAGGTATATGGCTCTCATCACCATAGCAACCATTGCACAATGTATTCAGTGCTTGGTAACCAGCACTAGTGTAGGCTGAGAAAAAACAGGTTGCTTTTCTATTACCTTTTTAAAGAAAAAAATGGTGCATAATGCCAGGGAAATGATTTTCATGCTCCTCTATCTGTTGTCCTGAACTGTCAGTCTTTGACAGCTTCATTCTCGCAGCTGGCAACTCTGCTTCGTGTGATGCTGCCACACATGCAGACATATTCTGTATGCGCAAACACACACACACACTTGTCATTATTTGGTTTCAGTAATTAAAGCATGTACAGTAAACCCCCCAGTTTGTTTTTGCAGGAGACTGACACTGAAATGCAACAGACACATTTGACACAGACTGTACTGAAGAATTACAGACTGACAGATAATTCACCATGCTACTAAGTGTGGAGCATTGCCTTTTCTTGGTGAACGTTTTTTGTGAATTGAATGTCAAAACTCAACTCTTAAAATATCTTTACATGTCCATGATCAACAGACAATTCCAAGGGAACGCTGCAACTGAACTGCATCCCTATATATAGAGTAGAGCTGTCTTGTTGGAAAGAGGTTATAGGATAAATAAAAAAACAAAATCCCACAATAATCAACGCACATAAATAGAATACTGCAACATGATGCATTTCTGAATAGTCTGTGGGTGTTTAATGTTATACTGACTGTAGCCCTACTGAGAGTGTTCACATCATGTGCCTGTATAATTACCACTCACACTCCACACACACGGCCTTGGTGACCTGCTCCATTTCTGACAGATTGTCCTTCATAAAATCTGCTTTAGGTTTTTTTACGACTATATTAATCTCTGCATACATCAATTTCAATATTCATTTATAATTCCAAATAGTTTCTCACACTACCATGCACAGACCCACTACATTAATACCAAACACTCTGTCCCACCTGCTCTTTGATTTCTTGAAGCTTGTTGCTCTGCTCCCGGATGTCATGAAGGAGCTGCAGTGCTTTATCATCCTCCTGAGACACTTCCATTCGAGCTTGTTCCAAACTGCGTTTGAGACTCTGAAACCAAGACATGCACATACTATAAAAGATAACCCAAATGATAAATGTATGGGGGTGCCATTTGCAAAGTAGTGCAAGCTCAAATATTTAACATCTAGATCCAGCAAGTACTATTTATATTTATATTTAATAGTTCCATTTGAATCTAATATTTAGCATTTATTTTTTACAATTACATTTAATATTTTACGTAATACTACGTTCACAAATATTGCTGCAAATGTAGTTAAAAATAAATAAATAAAAATGACACTACTTATATGTTACTTAGAGCTAAATACGGCAAAACATTGCTTTTAATTTCAGAGAGTGCTACTTGACAAACAGCACCTCATCTAAATGAAGCTGTGAAGCAGAAAAAAATAAGCATCACTGGCAACCTAGTTCACATACAGTATGATTCACGTACAGAAACGCAGATGACAAAGACAAGCAGTCCCATACATTTAAAGCTCTCTCTTAGACAAATAAAAACAGACATACACTGTGCACAAAACCACACATATGCACTGTCAATATTGTACAGAATCCCAATATAGTGAAACACCTACAGAGCTTGCTTTTAACAAGAAGGTCCTTGTTTACTGTAAACTACCATATTATTAGTTTACAATAAATACAAGAGCATATGCGGGGTGACAGTCCATTAGTGTCCACTGAGTAACTTACACTGCATTCTGTGATATAAGTTGCCAAGTCCTGTTCCAGGATGGTCCTCTGGGTCTCCGAGGCCTTCAGCTCTATATCCTTCTGCTGCAGCACTGACTCGAGGTCAGACATCTTTCTCTGGACGAGTGAGATCTCCTGCTCCACCTGCAAACAAGAACATCAAACCACAGCATGGACCTGACTTTCCTCTGACAGTTTTAGAACCTTTCACGACTCTAGAGCCCATTGATATAAATGGGATGTATCTACCAGTCTCTTTAATGTAGCTGCTTTACTAAAATATTCTTTTTGACTGAAATGCGAACAGCAATATTATTCTAACACATTGTTTCTGTCTGTATTTGTGTTTATACAAGACCGCACTTATATAGTGGCCCATGTCAGTGGTAGGGATTGATGATAGAATTAGATGAGCCATTACAGCATTACAGCCTAAGGAGCACTGGGAATCAGAGAAACAGCAGGACTGGCAGCACAGTCACAGACACACAGTCACAGCACTTTGTGTATAGCACCACTAACACCCAGTCAGATGCATGAATACATGTTCACTGCAACATGGCATGGCATGCTCTCCTGGCTTGTTTCACCGGGGGAGTTTTTTAAGGTATGAATAGGGTGTAAAACATAAAGTAATGCTTACAGGGAGAAAAAAAGAATAAGAATAGATTTCTAAACAGAAAACAAATCAAGCAAGCTTGATTTGTTTTCTGTTTATGTGTTGTGGCAGTGACACAGCATATCTATATATATATTTTTTTAGATTTAGCCTCTACAGCTGTAACAGATTGATGCCATAAGGACAGCACTGTCTTCATAAATAGTGAGAGAGCGATGTGGATTACTAAGAAACATTAACACATATGCACACACACAACACACACCATTCAGCTAGAGTGTAAACTGACTGACAGACAGATGGCTGACTTAGCTTGTTCAGAGCATAAACTCTTACCATGTGAAGAGCAATACCTGTGACATGTGTCCGGCAATTCTGGCTGTTTTGTCTTTATAAAGTAACAGAGCTGTTTCGAGGGAGATGGTCTTATTTACAGTGTTGAGGGATGTAGTCTCTTATCTGTGGGGAAAGGAGCATGACAGAGGGAAATATTAAAAGGAGATGGCAGGTGGGGAAAAGAGGCAGAAACATGACAGTAAACAGTGTTCATGAGCAACCACGCTTGAAAAGTGAAGGGCTGACTCAAAGCACTTATGTAAAACACTTACCTTCTAATCATTCCATATGCATGCCCCCTTTACTGTTTATCGGTTAGAAAAATGTATCTTCTATATGTGCTCTTATACTCATTATAAGATTCCTGGTATACTATATAATTCATGCATCTGTATGTTTCCCTATTTAGTCGGTCAACGAGCGCTATCATGCCTTGATCACCTTTTGGATAACTGCAATCAAAACAGCAGATTCTGGTTCATTATAAACTACTGATGAAGCAACTGTGCTCTTATTAAAAACATTTCAAATTCAAAAGCATAATATTAGAACACCTTGAGAACAATTAGCAATCAGACAGTGCTCTGAAGACCTGATTCTCCACATAGCGCATGAACCGAGTCATTTCTAGTGATGCTTCAGACGCTGATTTTTACAGCATTTCTAATATAATCACAGTAACAATGAGATATACTGGAGGTATCTAGTAAGTGTACAATAGGAGAATCATACTGTTCTAGTGCTGACCAAAATGTGCTCGTATTCTAGTTTAGCAGATACTATAAATAGCCTGCTCGTGTTTGCACAACAGTCTCTTAAACCACCACTGGATATATTTGGCAGCTTTTGTGATCAAGAGGCAGGCAAAAGAAAGAGCGACAGAGGGAGAATGTCTATTAAAAGCATAGCTCACCTCCCACTCCTGCCTACAGTAACATACTCAACTCAAGCCCAAATAACATGTGGATGGTACTGGATTGTTATGTTTTTACTGCATGAATTTGCTCATAAATTATTTACAATACTATTTATATTTTTACATCCGCCGTGGAGGCTATATCATCACTCACATCTGTCTGTCTCTGTAGCTTTCTGCAGGATTATCCAAAAACTACAGCACTGATTTTCATAAAACTCGGTGGAAGAGTAGGGCATGGGACAAGGACAAAACCCCGTACATTTTGAACAGATCCATTAAAAGGGGCAGAGGCTGCAATTTACTAACCAAGCTAACTTAGAACTTAGCATTGTGACAGTCAGTTAAATAAAAAAACAAAACTAACCAGTTGCAACAACTTACAAATTAGAACTAATGTTGCATTTAATCTGAACAAAGAAGTCAGAATTTCCAAGCTCCCAGTTGGAAATTCAACTGGAATGGCCCCTGGAGTCAGACCAACTTCAACTTTCGTGCATCAACAGTAGTGAAGGCTGTGGTAATATACTATCGATTAGTGTAATGTGTTGTTATCAACTGGTATTGCTAATGGTGGGTAACCTGGATTTGTTTTCCAACTTGTTGTACTGGAATACAGTCAACTCCGGTGTGACGTCATTCCCAGCTCCAACATCCAACTTCTGAGGCCACTTCTGGGTGAAGTTGGAGAACTGATACAATTGGCTCACAGTGACCCAGGTTTAAGCTAATTAGCCGCAGGTTAGCCGTTACATTTTCATCAATGGTGAAACGGCCAAGTTTGGAATCTTCCCTCTTTAGTTAGATCATCATTGGCATAAGACCTCGTTTCCATGGTAACAGTCAATAAAAGCAGCCAGTGGCATCAATTGACTAAAAGGAGGAAAACATAGGTTATAATTTGTGGTTTGGTGTGGCTCAATATTATTGTTGAATGAGAAGAAGAGTGGACAATTGGCCTTGGCAGAAGTCTGCGAGGTCTGAGATGTGGCCTATCTGTGACCAGCAAGATATAACCATCACACTGCTGCCGAGAAGATGAGATTCAGTAGCATCTGTGTCAACAGCACAATTACACAGAAATTATAGATGAACAACAGATATGATGAGTCTCTAGAGAGTCTCTGGTACTTAGTAATACACTATTTGCCCAGAAATGTGACTGATGTAATCATATGTTCCACAAGGGCCATTTGGGGGTGGTTTGTTCGGTAACACAACAGGCCACACAGCATGTGCTCAAGCTGCATGACATACTTGTATTTCAATATCAGTGGCATGGCATGGTGTGGGAGCAGGTGGCTTGTAATCAGTGACGATGGCATGAGCAACGTGTCATGTGAGGTGAGCTTTCTTTTGCACACGCTGATCGTCAACAATAGCAGGTGTTCCTGGTTGCCGGACTTAGGTATTTGTAGTTTTGAAAGCACTAGGGTGGCCAAATCACTGGTTTAACATTTTAGTCTTGTACGTGTGATGCCGTAAGGATTCACACCCATGTAAAAGTGAGAAGATCTACTCTCAGAGCTCCACACTCTCTAATGACTCTCATACATCTATATATGCTGACATACTCACAATGCCGCATGATTTAGTGTTGCCTACTTCTTAACAATGTGGAAAACTTCCTAAACAGCAAGCCAGTGGTAAAGTTGGTGGTTACAGGGTGCCATCCTAGCATGAGGCACCAGATGGGACTCAGATCTGGCTGTCTTCCTCCCAGACTCAAGTGCTAGCTGACTGCCCATAATGAGCTGAGCTAACAGACTGTGCAGCTGGGCTCCTCCTCTGTAATAATTAGCTCTCTGAAAGTAATTACTAATAACCACGGCTGTGCGATATGACGATATATATCATGTAAACTGAAAACATCTATCATTTCATATTATGCTCATTCTTGTATTTTGCTGTGTCGCAAGTCACATTCTTTAATGCAATATGTTTGGTCATTTGGTTGACACTTTATATTTTAATTATTTATATTTTGACCTTTCCATGTGGTCATTTTATATAATCTATTGACTTTACAGAAAATGCACTCATTACAGCTCGTTACAAGCGGTGTGAATCTTCACTGGCTTCACGATTCAATTTGATTAAGATTCACTCGATTAATCGATTCTCGATGCATCTCAATGTACCACATCCTCAATTTTCTATATTACTGCAAATGCCTACTTTTCAATCAATTATATCAATTAATACAGGCTTTCATGTGCATGATTTTATTTACAAAGTGCTTTCAAAAGACTCCATTGGGCTATAACAGATTATGGCGTCAGCATTGCGATGCTACTGCATTACAATTACAGGAAAGGCACTCTGACAACTAAAGTGGCCCGCGTTTTAAATTCTCATACAGAAGCTGAAACATGACCACTACATGTTTCCATCCAGACAAGCATTCTCCATTTCCTTGGATTTCTAAACTGTGCAACAGGTGTAATTACAATACCTGCAGTCAGAAATGTCCTGCAAATACCACTTGCTTATAAAAGCTCATCAACCACAGAATAGTGACATTCACAGTGGAATACTGGCTTCCAACTCAGTCGAGGAGCTCTGTTTTTGTGGGTTGAATAATATGTGCTGGGCAGTGAGTCAGAGTTGTTGAAGAGGAGGAGAGTGGAGAGAGGTTGCATCCCAGTCATGGAGTTGCTCTACATTCAGACTGCAGTGACCAGGGGCCAGAGCTACTGTATGGGCTGTAGGCAGTGGTGAATCACAGACTTGTTGCAACAGTGTAGTGGCACAGATTCTTCTCTAAATGCATCTACTGCTTTAATCTACTTGCCTCTAGTTTGATCGTTCAGCTCATCCTCTTGACACATACTAAGATTTATGCTTATTGTCATGACAACATCACAATAGTAATACCACAGTAATGCAAGTAAGATTGAACGCTTCAGGTTTCCACCACAACAGCAGTGTCTGAGTACGATACGGTTTTGCAGCTTTATAGTTTCTTTCTAAACACCACAGGCTTTGAAGATTAACATAAGCTAACCACCAACTGTAACTACAGCCTCATCTAAAGGATAAATACTTCACTCCATATGTTTTTGAATGTGAATTACAGGCCCGGTGCATTTGCAGTTGTTTGCACAGTTCATGCATGTGAACATCTGAATAAGTGCTTCTTAGTAGGCAAATGAGCATTTTGTTTACACTCATCTAGAAGGTGCAGCTAGTGCTGCTGGAGATTCTATTCCTGTAGTTTGGCATTAAAAGCAGCACAGATACAGGAATACAAACACACTGGTTCAAAATAGGTTCTTTCTTTTACATTAGCTATTAAAGGAACAATCCACCCACAGTTTTAAAGCTGGCAATGGCTATTTTGATTCTAAGCCTGCAGCTCTCATGCAGCCAGAAGATATGATGTCATGTTAAAATGATTTCAAGTATCCATTCAAACTTCTTGCAATGACAAAAGTGTAAATCAAACAAATGCAACTGAGTTTTTAGTCACTAATTGATAATTGGCTGGTGTTATTTTTCAACTCTCCAATAACAAGGCTTTTGTATCACGGTTGTCCTACTTTATGAGGTGTTTGGCATAGGCCAATGACAAGCCTTTCAGCTATCAGCAGGGCAATCAGTGCCACAGATAAGCACCTCAATGCTCTGGCACTGATGAGTTACTCGGCTGTGGTGGCCAAGGTGACTGAAAATCAAAAACTGTCATTTTCAGTGACAATCTAAAGTACTGAGCACTTGGGTTAGCACTTCAAACATTCAGTCCATCATTATCTCAAATCCAAATGACAAATAGGATCAGTGTGGGCTCCTAAAGGAGGCTTTTGGGAAAAATGACACTTGAGAATATGGAGCAATAGAGTCCTCTTTCTCTCATCACAGCGATCACAGCACACATTAGCTTTGACAGATCAGTTCTGCAGAAAGGTTTTTTTGAGTAGCACAGGTGTCTCTTATTCCCTCTGTGCCATCTCCCACCAACTTGGTCCGCCTACACAAATAGGTAAATGTAGAATTAAAAAAAAAAAACACTGACAGATGTGATTGCAAGGTCCTCCTGGTACACTTTGAAACATTTTTATGAAATACAGGGTAATAGTATTTGAAAATCTGCCCTGTACAGAGCATGTATTACCTTATTTAGTTATTTGGTTGATGTACATACCATAAACTATTATCATTTATCATCCATCTTTTTCCTTACTGCTTGTTTGTCTGTCAACAGGATAACTCAGGAACGACTGCACCAATTTTCATGAAACTTGGTGGTAGGGTAGAGCATGGGCCAAGGGTGAACAAATTACATTTTGGAGCAGATCCAGAAAAAGTGGGTGGATTCTGGAATCTTCTTTGCTTTTTCTAACATTGCAAGATAGGACGTTTGATTGAATTACAGGACTGTGGGGCCTTGACCGAGGTATATGCTCTCGGACTGCCCTTCTAGTTAATATTCTGTTTTGTTCTTCTTCAAAAGTCCTGTCAGTACAGTAATTTATGATCCAGCTGAAAAGGCGCCAGAAAGAAGCAGCAAGCTTCCTTCACCTCCCCTCTACCCTTGGCAAAACCTGCTGTTACCATAGAGATACTTCCCTCCAACCACAGTCTTCATCTTGTCATACTTTTTCCATACTGACTTTGTAATTTCAGCTCTTTTTCTGCAGTGAATCTTAAACCAAGCTACTACTGCACTGCATGTTATTGTCTAAAAGTAAGTTAGATCATCTTGAAAATCTCTGCATGATAGGCAGTGAGATCAACTTTGTCTCAGAACTTCCTCAGGCTTGGTACAGATTAGTCAAATTTCTGAAACAAGCATTCAGTGGTGTTATAATGACATACAGAAGGCAGTTTAAATCCCTCCCCAGGGAATGACAGCCATCTGTAGGAGTATATGCTACAGTAAGCACATCGATGAAGAGATATGGGCAAACAAAGACAGAGCATTTCAGTGTCGTGACCAAGAATAGCGCTTACTCTTGATAGACAAGGTACAGCTGCATAAGCTTGGTGCTCCCATCTGTCTCAACACTCAACAACACTACAAATCATTCAATCGCAGAATTAATCAATCAGGCAATAGTTCTAACATGCTCATATGCGAAATAACATTTCGCCATTGCACTTAATTACACAAATGTACTGCTTCCATTCTTTTCCTAACACAATCATCACCCCCTTTCCTTATCTTGTATTCATAGGTACAGTAGGAAAAACATCACAACACTTACTCAGAGACTGCTAAAGCTGACAGGTTTTTGATGAAGCTCCTTAGACGCGGCACCTTCTCGTCCAGTAAGCCCGTTCATGTGGGGTCTCCCTCGGAAGCCACCAGCCAGAATGAGAGCTTCGCTGGTTCATCAAATTCGGGGATGTCATCCTCACTGGGGAGAGAGCAGAGCTGAGGGGAGAGATGCGCTGTGGCAGGGCAGAAAGCTGTGAGGCGGCGAGAGCGACTGGAGATTACTGCTTAAAGAGAGATAGAGAGAGGAGAGAGAGGGAGGGAGTGGAGGACTACAGAGACATTGCATTGTAGAGTAATGCAGCAGACCGGTGATCACATACTGTAGAGAGTGAGAGGAAGCTCTCACACTCTCTTTCTCCCTTCTCTGTCACTGGCTCACCCCGACCACCCCCTAACTCTTTTTTTTCTTCTCTCCGTACTGCAGCAGCCATTACTAATCACACTAATGTATGCACTTTGACACCAAAAGAGTCAGCTTCTAAAAGTTGTAAACTTAACTAAATCGTGCAGCTCATTAGTGACTAAATACAATGACCCCTACTAAAACCTCTTCTTAATGAGTAGCAATAATGCAATCTAATAACTGGTAGGACAGACATGTCATTAGAGTAAAATTCACCTTTCATCTGCAAGTAAACAAGAACGTGTGCAGTTAAAAAAAAAAATCCATTAACTTTGAGACAGAAACCAGTATAAATATAAAGCATTATTTATGAAAATATCGATTTCTGTGCTTAAAAATGCAG
Source organism: Coranthus polyacanthus (assembly GCA_037367275.1). Lineage (NCBI taxonomy): Eukaryota > Metazoa > Chordata > Actinopteri > Kurtiformes > Apogonidae > Coranthus > Coranthus polyacanthus. Next base: position 9,097,156 of record JAPQRN010000027.1, read on the forward strand.
CAACTGAGACTTGTTTTTGCAAAGGTGGTGAAATTTCACAGTGCAAATATTCTGAAATACTTATTCACAACATAACGTGCCTGTAGGAAACATTCATAGGTAAATCAGTTATTTTAAGTGAGTGAGACGTGACTCTGCTGTCTTATTGGTGCTTACTTCAGTTTCCCCTTTAACTGTAATGTATCGTTATATTAAATTACCAGTATATGTTCTCAATATGTTAACATGAACCTCAGCAGACTCAATAAGGGCTTTCCAACAGAGGTCGGCCGATAGTGGACTTGTAAAGGCATATACATAATAATAGTTTGGAGCAGGGAAAAGCCGATGGCTGACTAATTGGCTGATATCATTCCTGCACCTCTGTTAAAAACTTTTGTCACTCAAAATGCATTGTGCATGTCTCAAATTAACTATCTGTCACTTTATGAACTGAACATCTAAGACAAAGTAATAAATACCTAAATAGATATAAATCACTGAACATCAAACTCAACAAAATTAAATATGGAAAAATATTTAGGTGGCAGTGATTTTTTTTCCCTTCAAAGTCAATATTTCAGTTTAGAAGTCTAATAATAGTTATTGGCCACTATCTGTAGTAACTTCTACCAATACCGCTAGTTTGTGACATGTCCTATCAGCGAGATCAATTAATCGGTCTATTACTAATGAAATACATGTA
>JAPQRN010000027.1:9133572-9147215 GCA_037367275.1 Coranthus polyacanthus
GAGGGCAGCCCTGAGCGCTTCCTGAGGACTCAACAGAGTCCCACCAGACCCGGCCAACCAGGGGCCACTATGGCAACAGTCCAATGAGAGGCGCCACTGAGCACCAAAGATTTTATTTTCTCTATAATATTGGCAGTATCATTGTTTAAAAAACAAAAAACGGGAGGAAAAAAGGTTTAAAAAGCAAACTCTGAAAGCATAGTAAGACTGCAGTGAACAGTGCTGGAAGAGCCTGACGTCCCAGAGCTCCAGGAGGGGTTCGACTGCTCTGTTACGCTTTTAAAAAAAAAACACAAAAAAGACAAAGAAAGAAAAAATAAAATCAATCAGGTTGTTGGCTCAGCACTAGAGGAGGTTAAAGGGAGAGGGTGGGAAGCTTGGCAAAATACAGACAGGAAAAAAAACAAAAAATAAACTAAAACTTGAGAAGTCACCAGTTCTGTCCATTGGATTAGTTTGCTAAAGGCCATCTACCAAATCATCGTCGTCATCTGTGTGATCCTTTTTTTCTTTCCCCATCAAATAAAACTAGCAGTTCGTGATGTGTTGGCGCGAGCCGTGGTAACACAGGTTTCTGAATGTGAAAAGAAAAACCGTAGAAGAGGTGGTGAAACCTTCCCTCACTCAGACGCCTGTAAAACAACCACCTCCCATCCAAACATCTCGTCCCCCCTTCCCCTCCCAAAAAAAAAAAAAAACAACAAAACAAAAACAACACAGAAAAATAGATCCAGGAAATGGAGCCCTCCTTCTCCTCAGGCGCAGAGTTTCACTCGACTCTGAATGTCCCGTGTGCAGTGGAATGAGAAGGAGAGATGAGATACTGATGGGGATTGTGTGAATATAAATCGGAGCTTTATGGCGGTCAGTTGTCAGCTTGCAGATCCTTTAAGAAACAAGGACCTCTGGTCAATAGTGCCCATCTGCTGAATTCCAAATAAAACTTGATCTGACGTCTAATAAAATCTGTACATTTTTTAAAGTCTTCATGATTAATTTGTCCAAAGGGGACATTTTTTTCCATTTATTTTTATTTTTTTTTCACTCTTTCATCGTATATTTATTAAACCTTTATCTGCTCTTTAATTTAGATGCTCTGAGTCCCGTCGTGTGTGTATGCGTGTGTGTTCTCTGAAGAAAAGACGCCGTCATCGGCCCTTTTGCAGATGGCGGATGTGACTTTGCTAGCAGCACTTTTTCTTTCGTTTACTGTTCCGGGTGAGTTTGACCACGTCGTTCTGTTGCTGCTGCTGCTGCTTGGCGAGCACCTCCTTCTTGGCTCTTAGCACTAGCTCCGTGATGCAGTTGAACATCTGCGGGAGAAGCACAGAGCGACGGCGTGTGGTGAGTATCAGTCAGGCAGATCAGCCACATCAAACACAGCAGTTCATGAAAAGTATGTAGATCAGCTTCTGGGACAGCAGAGAGACCGGTTTAATGATGCAAAATAACCCTTTACTATGGCTTAAATTAGTTCAACAATTCACAGCTTGGACTTTTCTCGTCCAAATTTAAATGGTCCCGTCAACATGTTGGTATTTTTACAGCCATCTGATCAGAACATATGACCGAGTGCTCAGACATGCCTCATTCAAGACTCCGTTGAGCTCGACTGCATACCAGGCATGTCCCAGAAAACGGCTCCAGACAAACACGTCAGTCTGAGGCCGGAGACGACACAAACAATGACTTACCTCTTCAACGTTGATGTTCTCTTTTGCACTCGTCTCAAACAGGTTGATGCCCATCTGCTCTGCAAACTTCTGCGCATCAGTCGTCTCGACCACCTTGGAGTTGGGGTCGTCGTTTTTGTTTCCCACTGAAAAGATTAAATATTGTAACGCGGGTATTGGACGGGTGTTTCCCAGACTTTTGAAAAATGACAAACCATTGCGACCCAGTTCGCACTAGACCTCATCTATAAATGGTGAGGGGAACGGATTTGCGCATAACTGATCATTCCTCCTTTTACTGCCATTTCTGCATCTCCTTATAATATGATCTTGAACAGGTAAACAAGACACTTTAAGGAAAACTATGTTTGATCTGTGAAAAAAGTGTAATAAATAAACATTCAAAAAGCTTAAATGCACAGTACGTAGCATTACAACTGACAAGGCACGTGTTCTATATTTCGCTGACTTGTTGGTGTACTTATATCAGATGTTCCAAACAAAACAACACCAGGCAAAGCAACAGGACTGCGTTACAGCTCGTCACAGTGCCTGCACTACTGTCAAGGGCAGAGTATTTTTAGGAAAACGAAGCCAAGGTGACAACCAGCACACCTGACTTATTTTCTGTGTACGCTCACCTAATATTCGGCACACATCATCACAGTTCTGGTTGATTTCATGTAGCCATCGTTTGACGTTGACGAAGGACTCGGCACTCGTGACGTCGTATACCACTATGACCCCGTGCGTTCCCCTGTAGTATCTGAAAAAGCAGACGGAGGAGAGAGGAATAAAGACATTGTCAGCTTTGACAACAGGTGACTGATGCTCATCTCCAAGACGGGGAGACAAATCGCAACCTGAGCTCTTTAACTCCTATAATACACAGATGCATCTCAAATAAACAGAATAATGTGGAAAAAAGCAGTTTGATTAAACAAAGCAACACGTGTTTAGTTTACGCTGAACATATTCACCAAGATCTAAAATGTCCAAAAAATGTGTAAGACTACAAACAAATACTGTACATGAATTACCTTGTGTCAAAATATTAGACTAAGTAGGACTTGTTCTGAGGATTTGTCCTTGAGTCAGCTTTTTTCCCATCACGCTTCATTGCAGCAGTCATGAGCGAGCCTTCTGATCCAAAAAGCAATTATTGACAAACCCCACCAAGAAGGAAAGTCACAGAAGGTTATCGCTCAGAGGGCTGGCTGTTACCAGAGTGCAAGCATCTTTCTGGAAAGTCAACTGGAAGAACAAGCCAGGCTATGGCACAAAGAGGTGCAACAGCAAGACAGATGACCGCAGCATTGAGAAAATCATGAAAAAGAGCCAGGTTGACAATGTGGGTGAGATCCATACGATGAGGACAGACTGAGGAGTTAATGCATCAAAGGTAAAGACAACTAAACTGTTGAAATGTTTAGCTTTTTCACAGTACTCTTTTGAGATGTACTTATAATGCCAGTTATAAAGTCAGGCAACACTGAATATTCCGCCCCTTTTTCAATGATGAAAACATGTCCTGACTTTATAAACTTTATTTCAAAGTAAACGTAGAGTAGTCTGTTGTCTGGAATAAAATCTCCTTCTGCTTGAGGGCGGAGTGTGTCTTCTTAAGGAGAAGGGTGGCAGGCCAGAGAAAAACAGCTGCCTCACACAGACGAGTACAGCCGAGTCAACTGTAAACCTGCAGCTGAAGCTTCAAACAGAGACCAGGCCCCAAACAGGGAGCATCCCCAGTGAAGCTGCACTGTGCCAAACAAACACAAAGAACCTTTTGTTGGGCCTCCTATGCATGTGTGTGTGTCAAGTGTTTCTGCCTGGCGTGACAGTGTGGGGATGTTGTCTGAGCATGTCCCCATCGTCCAGCAGTAATGGGCCACCAGACCGCAGGGTGTGTGTGTGTTTGTGTGTGTGTTTGTGTGTGTTTGTGTGTGTCTGCTGAGGGCACATGATTAGAGGACCATAAACTACCAAACGCACAGCAGGCGCTGGAGGCCTGGGCTGCAGTCACCTTTTCTGCAGCTCCAACAAACAGGGTCATAAAATGTTAATGAAGTAGACTGGTCACCACCGTTTTTTCATAGTTTTTTTATGATGTTTAGACTGTTTTCAATTTCAGTTCAGTCCTAATTAGGTTTTAAAGCGCATTTCTTAGCTTAGAGTTTAGTTTATTTAAATACTCGAGTTAAGTTTTTATCAGTTTCAGTGCTTTTGTTTCTAGTTTTAGCCTTTTTCTAATATGAGGTATTTGAGAGGGGCAAGATTAAAAAATGTCAGAAAAAGCACTGTGTAATAAAAACTCATACATGTTGTCAGAACTTGGAACAGATGAACAACTATCTGCCAAAGTCAGTATTTGTGTTATTAACCAGAAAAAATGTCAGGTGAAAGAAATAAACTGATGGAAGACTTTGTTTATTTTAGTTAGTTCTGTACAGTTTCAACTCAAAGAAAAACATTTTCAGTGAAATTGAACGCCTTCAAGACAGGCTCATTAGGAAAAGAACTGCTACAGTACTGAAGTAGGAAATCACAGCGACTTTCACTAAAGTACACTGTATGATCGGGATAAAAACCTCAATTTGCCGAAGAAAACACAAGAGAATACAAGTCCTGTCAAAATACAAGTGTGAAGTCACTATAAAAAGTTTTTTTAAGACCTAAAACCGTTCCTTTAAAAAGCTGTACTTCATGTTGTTCGGTTATTCTGGGACTTCAGAGCTCCTGATTTGGGCCTGAGCCTGGAGGCAGCTGTGGGCAGGCCACAGGCTCACAGCCTCCGGGTCAGACATATGACAACCACCCTGCTCCGTTCTGCCCCAGTGGACTGAACAGGTCTCAGTCCATGACCCATCTCCACGGCGAAACTCATTTATGACCTAATGAGGCACCACGCCACTCTACTTCAGCACTGAGAACAATCAGCCTAAATAGGCCGCCGGCTCGGTGGAGGGATTCCTGCAGAACGACTGGCAGCCGTTCTTCCAAAGTAGGACGGTCACACTCCTCGGGGGCTGAAGCGTCAGCACTGCGGAGGATTCGAAGCTTTCTGGATCATTTTGGTGTTCTGATAGTCCTTGCTACAAAACAACTATCAAGCATGCCCTCCTGGCATTTTTTGTCCTGAACAGTGGCAGCTTAATGACTGCAAAGTGCTGCCCATGTCTGCTGTAGTCACAGTGAAAAGGGGTGAGTGCATCCTGAGCTGCAGGTCACATGAATGTTGGTTCTATCAGGGCAGCTGAGATTCGGTTTCCTTATACACTGAGAGCTGCTGCACAACTCTCCACTCTATTTCGTACACAAATGTCAAGCTTGTCTGTGTAAACTGCACTGAAACTGTCCATATTCAACTGGGACACACACACAAAAAAAAAAATCAGTTTGATAGTTGGCAGAAGTGAGAAACTCAACACTGGAGAAATGTGTCTGACAACACAGACCACTGACACAAGAAAACATAACCATTTAAGAAAATAGTTTGTGGGAAATGTTAATGTTGACATGCCCTTGTTGAGAATTAAGCTGTGTTACCAACTGTACTATTTAGTATGACAGAACAACATGTAGTATGTCCCACTGCAGTAAACCAAAAATAAAAGGATGCCTTGTTGTATTTGGTTACTTTTCTGGCTATTCCTATCCACAAGATGCGTCACATCAATTGTGTGAAACAGTTTACAATGCGAGACTGTGTTAAAAACCACATGATTCTTCTTTTCATTTCAAAATGATGTTATGACGAAGTACTATGTCCTAATTGTATGCATTCAACATGTAATCGTAAATACTTTGTAAGGGCAGCAAAAGCATGTACTAAAAGCAAAAGGGAAAAACTATGTGACTGGGAACATAGTCTTAGATGACATGGAGTCAGCAGCCTGTTAGCTGAACACAAAGACTACCTACCAACCCCTACAGCTCAAAGTCCACACGCACACAGGCATTTAAACACGCATTTTTTAAATCCACTTCACAAGCATGAAAACACAAAAATACAAAAAAGTGCTGTCAAGGACATGACAAACCAACAGGTGGTGTTATAACCCTAACCCTTATGCCACGTTGGACACTACGATGTCAAACAAAAGGAGATAACCACGTACCTGATGTTACGACCAAAAACTCAGCTTCCCTTTCACCACGGCAACACTGCAATTTCTAATTATCTTCATTTTGTAAGGAGATTTCCAAAAGGTCGATTTTCAGTGACCTAAAATTGTGTTTGTATCGGCTATGTTTCAGAGAACACTCATGCATGTGTCGACTAGGCCTAAGAGTAAAAGCAACACGTGCTTTTATGGGAGGCTGTGTCTTGCCTGGGATCTTGCTGTAGGTACTTTATGGTTGCCAGGCAAACAGGAGATACCAGGAAGTACTTCTCCTACAGCGACAAATGGTGCAGACATGGGAAAGAATATAAAAGGCCATTTGTACCAATCTGAATTCATTTTGTTTGAAGTGCCTTCTCCTGGCCATAAAACAGCCATGTGCAGGTTCAGCATCGCTCCTTCTTCCAGTAGCACATGAAATCATGATGTAATTCGGTTTGACTCATCAGCATAACGCTGGGAGCTACAGGAGAAAAACGATGCAGCATATTTTTAAAGCTTCCCGAAGCGACTTGGGTGATCAGATCACAGGTGGACAGCTCTATGTATGTCAGTTCACATCTCCACATGCATCTTGAGTGATCTCTTCCTTACTCTATATGCAAGTAAGCCTGCACGATATGACAAATATCTGTGATGACAATATGACTTGCAATAAATACAGCAGCTTCACGGTCACCACCAAAGTGATGCCATTTAATCTGAGAGAAGCTGACGGGTAGCGGGGCTTCATCTGATTGGCCAAATGTTCGCATGCGGAGTGTGAAGGCACGTCTTGTGTAACTGACATGATTTTTCCTTATTCATTGCGTTTCAGGCAGTCTTTTATGATGTGTTCATCTTCATGCTTATAACACCATTGCAATGAAAATACAATTGCTCCATAATAGTAGTAAACGTGTAAATCATTTGCGTTTACTTCCCATCTGCAGGAAATTTCCTGCCGTTTCCTTACTGTTTCAGGCAAACCAAATCACCAAAGATGTTTGATGCACTCCTAATATATGTCTTTGGGCTTTTTGAAACTTTAAAACATTGTTCCGCCAGCTTATATGATTTGATTTTGGAACGAGTACGCAGAGGCCATCGGCCGAGTAGGTGACCCTTTAATGCAGCTCAAGGTGATCTGATGCATCCTAAGTTCTGTCAGGTGTGGACAAGGCCAAATCGTTTCCTTTCCCGTGTACTGGGCAGCTGTGTGTTTTGTTTGTGCTGTGACTCAGCTGAGTTGCAGAGAAGGAGCTGGTAAGATTGAGATAATAAGCCCTGCATTAGTCACATGTTTGATATGTGTATATCTGAGTGGAAACCTCTGCCATGTTGTCACAACATACTGTAAAAACAAAAGTTGCAGTCATTCATTCTGAATGCCAACGTGAGAGAATCCACTAAGTCTTCTTCTAGACTTAAAGGATAACAATGCCATCTCTTTATCTTTTAACATACATAAGAAAGATAGATTGAAAGACATTGACACCATACAACAACAAACGGCAGTGTAACACACAGCACTACCAAGTGGGTAAAGGCGGCCAGCCCTCGCCATCATGTAGCACTACAGCATGAGACCAAGAGCCTCCCTCTCACATCTGTAATTAGGATCTGTGGGGAATTCCACCCAGTTTCAAAGAGCCGCGTGGACTTATTCTAGTTGTCTAGTACTAACTGCTTCCTTAAATAACACTTAATCAAAGGACCACAAAAGCTTTTCTTGGTTTCAGATTCAGTTGTTCAAACTTCAAGCTTCACCTGAAAAGCCCTCATGTGTGTCTGCGTGTGGATCTACTTACGTGGAGGTGATGGTGCGGAAACGCTCCTGCCCTGCTGTATCCCAGATCTGTAGCTTCACCTTCTCCCCGTTGATCTCCACTGTCCGGATCTTAAAGTCCACCCCGATTGTGGTGATATAGCTACCTGCAAACACGCATTAAAACACCAAATGAGCTTTTGATGACCCTTGTCTAAGAAGTGTGAAGTCTTTGAGTTTTGCAACAGCGGCTGAGGCCATCATGAAGCACGCACCTGAAAATGTGTTGTCTGCAAATCGCAGGAGGAGACTGCTCTTCCCCACTCCTAAAGGAGGAAACACAAGCACAGGATGAGGTTTCTGTTGCACTGGATTTTCAAAACAAAACAGAAACATGAGAATAAACAGTTGTTGCTTTACAATATTTTGACTTTCAGCTTTCAAACTGAATCACAGACACACAGGCTGTGATGTTTGTTGCACCACAAAATTGAAAGCTTCCAGTAGAGCTTCGGCATCTCCAGTTTGATTCTAGTTGTAACTGAAGAGTTAACACCAATGACGTCTGTAAAGCAAAACCAGACGTCAACCCTAACAACCGCTAAAATCCTTGTGTACCTTAAGATTTAGTACTTCACAGTAAACAGGAGCACCTGTTCTAAAGTGTAGGAGGTAAGGGATGTGAGGTAAACCAGACTGCACCTTGCATGGTCAATAAAGACATTTAGATGACGCTTGTTCCACAGTGATGAAATCAGTGCAATAGCTGAATATGTTTTAGAGGGAGGGAGGAGTAAATGAGGAAAAGAGGGATCACTATGGTGTCTTCAACAGATCGGTTGTCAGGTTACAAGGTAGGAAGTAATTCTCCTGAACAGACTAGGGTGGGACTCAAACCCACAGGCCTCTTACTTAGCCTACCTATTGTGTTATTGTCATCTCATGTTTGAGTGTCCCAGCATAAAAGCGCTCAGGTTCCTGTGGTGTCCACACTACTGAGTTTTGTTCAAACAATAACCGAAGCTTCAAAGCAGCACAGCAAAAAGAATCATCATTTTGTACTTTAGTAGATTTTAAGTGGCAGGCCTTAAAAATAAAATATCCCTTCTGAAACTACATAACTGTGGGTAAAGTCTTATTTCTATTTTTAACTGTCTATTATCAGCCTTCAGCTTACAAACTTGTGTCTAAACAACACCTCATGAGGAGTGGCGATTAATATCTTGACATTTGACAAACACAATCGTGAAATACTCAGCAGTATTACTGTATAACACCAGTATTAAACCGCCCTCTATGGACAGATGTAACTAAAGCATGTGCCCCTGTGACACGACCGAAACTAATCAAACGCAGGAATGAAAATATCAGATTCCCAGCAGCAGATCTGTCTACATGCAGCCGATGAGGGACAAAAGGTCAGACCACCTTGTCTATATGGTCTCCACACATCACTGGAGACAGTTGTACTTCCATGGTGCAGCTGAGGGGACACTGGCCCCTGTGTGTGAGTGGCAGAGAAGTGCTTGCTGTGCTGCTTTGCCGTCTACTGTGATCAGCCAGCTGGTGGTGTAGTGCCAGGACCGGGGTGGTCAATGAATACAAAGATCATTGCCCACAAAGAAGTTCTGCAGGGTGTAGGCTACACTCATACTGTGGGTGGGGTCCCAATTAAAATAGCGGGCAAGAAGAGCAGCCCTTACCGCTTCTTCACACTTCCATTTCACACATACCTGTTAACAGTGTCGATGTTTACCTCCTCGTTTAACATAAGAAGCTAATCGCAATAAGCAGTATTGTTTGAGGCAGCTTCGGTCAATTAGCATTACAGAAACATGGCAGACTATAGGACTTAATTAAATGATACTAACCACTGACAGTCTCACTTCAATATACTTTGGCTGGCTGGGTGCAAACCCAACTGCAGTGCAGCATTCCTCCACTATCAAGCAGCTAGCATTACCATGCTAGCAAGCTTATTAACAGAATGTACTATTATAACTTAATTCAATTTACACTGCACAGAGATGATAGGACAAGTTATACGTGCGGCACGCAAAAAGACTTTAATTTCATAGACTACGAGGCTTCTCTTTCCTAGTAAGGTAAGCTAACAGTTAGCTCCACAACCAAGAATCAAAGTGTAGTTAGCGGTTAATGTTAGCCTAACTTTCGGCTAGCTAGCAAAGCTAACGAGAGATACAAACACAAATACAAATAAAAACAGTGCGTAAACCCGCGGAGTGTGATTTGAATTGCAGTGTGTGTTTTGCCGTGGGACCAAATGAAACGTCTCAGTCGATATGCGAACAAGGCAGGAGAATATTCGAGAGACAAACCCTGAAGATCTGGAGGCGATATCCGGCCTGATCGGCTGACATGCCCAGCCCGGACACTCAACCTCCGCCCTGTCACCGCCACATAAATATGGCGGATTTGCACATTACACTAAACACCCGCCTGCAGAAAATAAGAAAACTAACATTTGGAAAACGCGCCAGAGTGGCACACAGTAGGCCTAGAGCTGTGTTTCTGCTTGTTCCCTTGTAAAAAAAAAAACACGACAAGGCCCACTTCCCGTCCCGCATCCCCGGCGTCGGCTTACCACTGTCACCAATGATGAGCAGCTTGAAGAGGTAATCGTAGTCCCTGGCCATGCCGGTAGCTGGTGGCTCACCCCCGCCTTGTGCCGCTTGTTTGCTCGGTTTGGTTTCCGACACCCCTCGGCTCGTAGAACTCACAAACCCCCAGGTCCCCCGGTGTAAAAGAAACCGACCACAGCCGACGTTAGACCTGTTAGCCCCCCGAGCCGGCGGCGTTTTTCTCGGGGTTTCGCGGCGTCAGCAATCCTCTCCCTGCGCTGCAAACAGCCGGAAACTCCGCTTCCTTCTCTGGTGGAGCTGCACCCAACTCTGACCCGGCCTCACTGCGCAGGCTCCGGCTACAACGCAGCTGTCCCATCCCATCCAAGAACATACGATTACACCGGCCCCACATTAATCACAACGCGTTGATTTAGACAGGACTTTTAAGACTTACAAAAACAGAAACATATTTAACGACTGACACAAATCCCCGTCAGTAGCTGATAAATGTTGAACTTCTTACTCCACTATATTTGCCTCAGCTTTAGTTAGAAGTAACTTCTACGATGAATATATTACACAATGGTTACTATAACAGCCTTTTAAAACATGTCTTCTGACCTCTTACAAAACGCAGTCTTTCCATTTGTCAATGAATTAACAGCTCCAATAAACGGTGATTTTTACCTCTAAACTTCTCACATGGTTCAATTTTAACGAATGATAAAATCATCCAGTATCTTTCCAAAAATCAAAGACTGGAGAAAGAGTCCACAGACTGTTAAAACATGTACCAGAGCTGGTTTCCTCCACTGTTCATGTCATGGAGCCCTCAGATTCATCTGCTTTACTGCTCATCCTCATCTACTCAAGGGGTTTTCATACAGGACTTTTACTTGTAATGGAGTTAGTTCTTTCAGTTCTTTCACCACTGTGTCCCAGCATCGTAACCTTCTCTTTTTACATTCTAGGTCGTGGTTTGAGGTGATGGGACTTTCAAGGCTCCAGACAAATATAAAGAGGTTAAGTCAATGAAAATCCTCCTGTACCGATAACACCTGCAGTCGCCGTGTTTACACAGTGTCAGGAAAGAAAGGAAAACAGCAACCCAGTATTTCACACAATACTTTATGAAATCAAGATATTTTATTTTATGTTGCCTTTTTACAACCGTATCACTGACATAAGAATGGTGTTTCATTCTTATAGCGGTTGCTTTTACCCCAAACAACTCTCACACAAATTGTAAATAAAAATGAAAGATAGGGTCGTTGTTTTATTATTGTGGCTTTGAAATACTGGTAAAATAAGTGAGAAAACACTGAAATGTCAAAACAATTGGCCTCGTCATTCTGACAGTACAGGACAACCTGCGCATTGTGGGGGTGAAATTTAAAATAAAATAAAAAAAAAAACACACACAAAAAAAAACAGTTCTAAATGGAGTATTAAGGCCGCTAAAAGAATGACGCAAATCGAGGAAAAAAAGGAACGCAATTTGTTAGGGAATTTGGTGTCAGAAAATGACTCAAAGCACAACCCGTTTCAGTGTTTGTCCGTGATGGGCATGTGGAACGAGTATGTCTGGGGTTCTCATACAGTGGAAATTTGTTTGACCGTCAGTCACGTTTGTGTTGATTCCTGCTGATGTCATTTTTTGGTTCAGTCCTGCTCCATCACGTTAAGATAGTGTCATCGATCTCTTCGTTGGAGTCTGGTAGGCTGGCGATTTTCTTCAAAGACCGGCGGTGACACTCCGACAGTAGGTCGTTACTTGCGGAGTCCAGAATGGCAGTAATAGTCTAAATTGTGGGAAAAGGAAAAGGCAGACATCAGAAAAACACTGGTTTTCCTGTACACACCCTTTAATCAAATGATCATAAAAGCCATCTGCCGTCTGACCTGCATGGTTTCCTCTCCCTGGCGAAGTCTGAGGAGGTTCACAATGGTGTGTTCGCTCTGAGCTCTGACGGTGGTGTTCTTGTCCTTCGTGTTGTCTAACAGACTCTTCAGCAGAGGCTTAATGAGAGTGGCCTCCATGGAGGGCGTCGCTGGGTCTCTGAACACCCACCACACCACCCTCTCCGTCACCAGCCTGATGTCACTGGACTGATTCTGAAGACACTGTGGACACAAAGACACCAGAATAACATCTCTACACAACACACTGTTGAAGCAGGTATTCAGCCCCATCCTCGTATAAACACTCTGTTAAAGATGCACCTGTTTATCTGGGGTTGATTAATATGTTGTACCCGTCAGTCTTGACTTCATGAAATCTTAGGATATAATGGGGGTTACTGTAGTTGTACAGCAGTTAAATTTGGAGCCGGACGTGACCATATTTGGACAAAAGGGGCGGGGCTGCAGGAGCCTGAGGGGTCAGAGTTGAGCTAATGCTAAGCGCTAGCTTACTGACTCGGTAAAACGGTAAACAAATTAATTTTACAGTCTTGGTAGCAGAACCCATTAACCACAGCTACAGTCAAACTGTCAGGAAATAATGTGTTTCATTAATGAACTGAAACTCCGAAGGTCCGACTCGGCGGACGAGCAAGCCGTCATACCGACCTGTCAATCAAAGCCCTGAGATCTCATTAACGGAGGAAACAATTAAAAAAGGACCACCAGATCACATAGAAGTTCAAATAGAATGGATGAGACCGGAATGAGTCCTGGAGAAAAATGATTGACTTAATATTTTTAGAGAGAGGTTCAATGTAAGTCTATGGGAGCCAGGGCTTTTTGGAGGCGCCCCCAGCGGCTGTCAGCGGTATTACAACTTCAAGATACTTCCACATTGGCTTCATTTTGGAGACGAGGTCCTTGCGCTTGTTTTAGTCTTAGTGTTCTAACTATAATCAGTCATAATAAGGTCTTAATTTGTGGGTCACTATGAGCAGCAACATTAACACTAAATACTTGCCATTTTATCCACCATAACTATAAAAATATTCATTAGTGATCTGCTTTCATTTTTTTTTGTACACAGACACACAAACGTTTTTCAGCACTACATAATTATCCTTGTTTTATTTATTTATTTCTTTTTTTACACGCGGCAGAGGCAGCCGACCGATGAACTCATCGGTGACTTATTGCCACTCACTTCCTCGCTAACACAAATATTAAAGGGGAAGGAGGCAGCCAATGTTTATCAACTGAATGAAACAGTTCCTGCTTTACCTTGACAAACTGTGTAGTGATGCGCTGGGAAATGCTGCCGCCCCCCTCTGTTCTGAGATGGTGCCTCATGAGGTATCCCATCGCTCTGATTCCACTGGTAGCGATGGGGATCTGAAAAAGGAGGAGGAGTCAACGTTACACCAGAACAACAACATCTAGTCTGTATTAGTAAGATTAAATACATACTTACTGTTCTACTGTTCTATTTAATACTGTTGTGGTTTGAGGTGATATTCATTGCATATTCATGTGTATGAGTCCATTAGAGATGTATTTATGACTAGAACAGAGCACAGTAACTCCACACATCTGAGTGATGTCCTCCTCA
>JAPQRN010000027.1:9177680-9192160 GCA_037367275.1 Coranthus polyacanthus
GACAGAAGCCCGAGCTGAGATAAACGAAAGTAAAGTCACGTTAAACTCAGTGGTTTTGGTATACTAGAGCTAACCTGTACTCTGTCTAGGTCTAGTGTGTTATAATAAAACAGTGAAGTGCAGTTAGTGGTGCACTGATACCACACTGTGTTATATACCAAATACGGTTACGTTTGTATGTTACATGGACGTATGTGTTGGCATAGTGTACAGGTCTATGCTACAGTGTAATAGTATTATAAAGGAGGATTAGGGCCACAAAAAAAGAAGATATGAGAAAAAAGTCACACATGACACATACATGTTTGCACAGAGATTAAAGGAAAGAAAGGAAAAAGGACAAGACGTGCACCGTGCTCAGAATGTGTGAAGTGCAGTAGCAGTGTGTTTTAAAACCTGTTTTCTGTTGCACAGAACAGGACTCGCCTCCGCAGCAGCAGTAAAGTGCACTAGTGCTCCTGGAGACATTGCAACATGCCTGAACATGACACGAACCTGCGAAGAGCTGTCAGCGAGGTGACTGTTCAGCATCCCGACAGCCTGCAGATACAGGCTGATCTTCATCCTGCTGGTTCTGGTACCGGACGCTGTGGTTCCGTTGATTATTTTATGAGGTTTCCCGTAAGGCCACGCAGACAGAAGGACGGACGGAGAGTTTGCATCTGCTGTTTCTAATCTGCTTTTAGTTTTTCTTTACAGCACACAGTACATACACTAGTGTGGGTCAATATAAAACTATGATTACAAACTACCCTGCGTTTGAATGGAAGTGTTTTTGTTTATTTCCTGTTATGTTCGTCTGTGTTTGTTGTCATTTCTATGTCTTCATTCTGTTTGAGAGTTTGAGAGACTATCAGTTCCAAACATCGGTTTTCGGTCTCTTTGATTATTAATAATCAGTATCAGTGTCGGCCCTGATGTATTTAGTTGCACAGAATGTGAGAAAATTAAAGGAGAATATCAACAACTTTTGGCTTTGTGCTGAAGAACTTACCTCAAACCCTAACGTACGTAATAATTTCAGTATCGTGTTGCCATAACCACATGACGAACAGAACGTATGTGACACTTCTGTGACCGAGGCGGCACGTGACGCTTTGTCAGGTCAGAGTTGTCGTTGTCAAAGACCTGACCAACAAAAGGCTTCTTCTGGGAAACGCTGCCCAAAAACAAAGGCCATATTCAATGTGCTCATCACCCTCCCTCTGCGTCATTGTCTAATACCCGTCCATGGATGTAGACTCACATCCGCATGACTACGACAGTCTGAGTCTAGGCTGATTTCCAGTCAGTAACAAACAGGCTTTCAGGGGATTGTTTTGTTTTACGGGCTGGTCTAAGAGGCTGTTGTTCCATAAACCAATCAGGACTTTTGTCATGTGGATAAAACCTGAATATTTTAGCCGCTGCTTGTTGACAGAACAGCACATTCACACCGATGGGACGCAGAGGTTCACTGTTGTGGAGTCGAGAGGAGCCTGTTACGACCACGGCTCTGAACTCCTGCAGCTCGGTGTGGTTGACATTATCTGGAGGGCAGCTTTCTGGGGTTTTATCTCCAATGTTCAATAAAGGAACACATTACAGTGAAAATACCCTTTCATTTTGACCAACAGCGTAAGAGCAGATAATTCCCTCATTAATTATTAAGAAAGCGTACATTTCCACTGCTCCGTCCTCATCTGAAACACGTGGACTGCGTTGACAGGAAGGTTCTCCAGCTGTGACTGATTTCTATTATACCCCTTTCTTTTTTCTCTCTTGGCTGCGTTCGTGATATTCAGCTGAATGTGTCTCCCTGCTGTTGCAGTGTTTGCCAAAGTCATTTAGTTCTTTAAAATTCCTTCATGTTGAACGCTCACGGTGTTTCATGAGAGTTCTCGTTTTGATTTTTGCTGTTGTCTGTTTGGCGCATTGTGTCATGTTGCTCTTCCATCGTTTCACCGAGAGCTGAACTATCCCTGAAGATCCTCTGTAATCCGCTTCCTCAAATCTCATTTAGGCTAGACTCTCTGTCTCCATCTTGTGTCGATAAACAGCAAAGTAAACATATGATTAAATACCAGAGATCATCAGAACAAGAAACGATTCAACAAACGGTTACAGATGATAAAGAGGCCGTAAACGCAGCGACAAACCTGCTGAAGCTACAGCTTAAAAAGAAAGTCTTTCCTCAGTATTTAACTCGAGACAGATTGTTTTTAGTGGTGAAAAGGTTCACTGTATTTTGTTTTGGAATATTGCGCTTTTTAAAAGTGAGGAGGACGTATTGTTTGACACGGGCCCAGCAGGGGGAGCAGTAGAGGAGCCGTAACCGATCTCATCTCAGCGTGATCTTTCAACACTAGAAGCGTGGGAACAGACACGGAGGCTTGAAGCTGACCTTCAACAGCCGACTGTGCTGATTCGTTCAAACCACAGTTCAGAGGGACAACTCTTCAAGCATGTTGAGAGAGAAGAACATGAACAAGGAGAAGCAGAAACGTGTTGCAGATGCAAAATAGTGTCATTTTGTCCTTGAAATTCTGTCAAAAACACTTGAATTAAAATACGCGTTTGTCTTTCCATCAAATAAGAAAAGAATTTGGGGTAAAAATGCAAATCTGAACGTTTCAGCTCAATGTGCATCAGTTCTTGATTGTGTTCACAAACCATACAAACAGCCGTGAAGGTTTGTGAAGTTACATTTTTATGCCGATGACACAGTCGTATGTATCTGCTGTTTACGTTACTTTAATGCTTTTCAGACATCTTCACATAACCCTAAACTGCCTTCTTCCTTTGTCGTGGTATAGATACATAGAGTTTTAATCCATATATATGCATATGTATGACTCCGGTGGCGAGCAGGATGACGATGACAACGAAGATGAAGACGACCACCACCGCGACCCCAGTCAGCTTGACCTTCTCCCAGCCCTTCTCAGACGTCTTCACGAACGGCTCAGCCTGAACTCAATCGATGACATGATTTTTATACAGATCGTTGGAGCCGTTTGCTGTTTTTGTAATATTTGACAAGTTAACGTTTATCCATCATTCTGTTCAGTTTAGTCGGAGTTTGATTACATAGATGGACGTCATCAGTGTCCGTTTGATTTTGAGTAAAGATTTGACTCATTTATGAGACATTTGATGGTCTTTGTCTTGTTACCTTCAAACGTGACTTCAAAAGAGGCTTAAATTATTGTAATATTTTATTTCACCTTCAGGGCTTGTTGATCACGTATTATGCAGCAGATGCCACCTTGACTTTATTAATTGATTAAACATGTTTGATTTTTATCTCTATGGTAATTGAAATGTTTCATTTATATTTTACTGTTAAGACTGACTTATTTTAGCTGATTCTTCTTAATGTTTTACTAATTTTCTGACTTACCATTCTTTGTTTTTATCACTATTGTTGGTCCAGGTTTCTTGTTGAAATTAGTTCAACTATTCTTAACTAAACTACTGCTTTGAATACACGTCGTATTTAAGATGTCAGTCCTTTTTTTCGGAGTAATTATTTCATTGTTTCAGTGTTCAGACAGAGATGTTTTATCGCCTCCTTCATCATGTGAAACTCCAGTCAATCCTCAAAGTTTTCAATAACATTATCAACTATCTTTCAGTCTGTCTTTTGTCTGCGCCATTAAATCAAACACACTTCCCTTCGAGAACTTTTAGGTCATTAGTTTACACTCGACATTCACCCCTCAGTGATTTTCTGTGACGTTTGTTTTGTGTAAATCTCAACCCTCCATCTCCAGTTTATGGAGGCAGTTGCTGGTTTACCCGCTTGAGAAACGTCCATAAACGTAACATTTTTGCTCATTTTTGCTGCAGCGTCTGCTACGTTGACTTGGTTCCTTCAGAGTTTAACGCCTCTTTTTCCTTTTGTTTTAGTGTTACTGCATTCATCGTCACACTGCTGACACTGGATCAAGAAGCTCAAACCAAATTAAAGTTCTTTTCTTTTCAATGTGACAAGTAAATTAATTGAACCACAAGAGAAGCAAAATCCTCAAAAAAAGATGGTCATGTCTATAATTATGCTGAATCTATCTCCATTCTTGTTGTTGATGCTGCCTTTTTGGATGTTAAGGCCAATAGGAATTATATATAGTAATAGTAACTATTATTATTTATTATTAACCGAAACAAGTGAAATAAATCATTTCAGAAACGTTTTCAGTACGGCTTCTTCAGTTTTGTTGGAGAAATGTGCGTCGATAAGAGTTTGACACAGATGTTTTTTTTGACAAAAGAGATATCATTTAAAATGCTTCATAGGTTTTATTCAACAGAATCCAAACTAAATTGTAATGTATGTGGGGAAACAACTGTTTTAATTTTGACCAAATTCTACATTCAGTTTGACTTTTTGAACAAAAACCCTTCTTAGAATTAACCATGAAAACAATCATCAAACAATATCTGTTAAAGCTATTAACATGTGTAACTGAACTAAGCTTCACAAAATACTTCCTATTATTTTATTTACCTGTTTACTCTGGTGTATTTAGGCACAGACTTGTTACTGCTGGACTCTGTCTCCACCTTGTGGAAATTCAAAGAAGAGCAACACCAACGCAGCTGCAAAGTAAATACTATTTATTTGATATCAGACCAATAAAACCATTCAATACCAAAAACTGATCAGAGCAGGAGGCTTATGAATTCTGTTGATCACATTGATCAGAGGTGAGCTGACAGGAGTCTCCATCTGGTTTTACATTAAACACAGTGGACAAAGTGTGACAGTAACAGCCCTGCTGCAGCTGGAGTCTGTAGGAAATGATCTGAACAGCGTGAAACAGACCTGCAGGTTGTGAAAAGGTAATAAGATAAGCACTACCGCATTCTAGAGGAATGTAAAAAAAAACAAAAACCCAGAGGTCTACTTATTATACCAGCTTATGGATAAAAACGTCCAGCTGAATATGTGCCCTGTACCGTTTTTATAATGAAGTCAAGTTGACATTTACACTGAAATCACATCATTCAATTGGTCCATTTTTGATTAAGAAAGAAAGGCGCACGGATAACGTTATGTGTTAAATAAATAGCCTCTAAAGAACCTTAATTAACATACTAGTTAAAGGCTTTATCAAATATACATATAGATAAGAGTATGTCGAGTATATACAGTTCGTAATGGGAATGATTCCGACCTGTTTAGAAGACTAACTGGTGCTGTAACAGCAGAGCGAGGTGGGAGACGACGGTTGTGTTTTAAATCAGAGACCGAGCTTCTGTTGGTTGACACAGGCCCAGCAGGGGGCGTCGTCTCTCAGCTGGTTGGCTGGAGGAACCTGATCTTTCAACATGAACCTAGACGCTAACCTCTGACGGACGGCCCTTTACTGAAAACTGGATTTTTCTTTGCGTGTTTTCTTTCGGTGATCTCTGCTGCTTCACGTGAGCGAGGAAAAACAAACAGAGAAGAGAAAGAGAGTCGAGCAGAGAACTTCCAGACGGCGGCATTTCTAGAGTTTAAACAGCGAGAAGAAGGTTCAGTGTGTGGCATTTAGTGACATGTAGTTGCGAAGTTGCAGCAACTGAACACTCCTCGCCTCACGTTCACAAAAAATGCGCAAAACGTGAAAGAACCGTTTGAATCAGTGTTTGATTTGTCCATTCAGGGTTTTTTTTTTTTTGTTTTGTTGAGGGGATAATAGTTTCACACTCAAACAGCTGTTGACAGTAACACCATCAGCTCCCACGTCCAGTCTGAAGATACTGTACGAGCATGACGCTGCAACGCGGCAGGACCTGCTCCGTCCGATATGAGCTTCTACGGTCACGAAAACACGCCTCTTACTTTCAGGTGATTATACACCAATGAAAACAACCCCAAACATCATCAACACCGACTCTATTTCCACCGTTTACCCAGGTCTGGTTACACGTTTCACTGAATTCACTGCTCTTATCACAACTGTTTTCCGTTTTCCTGGGTTATACGTCAAATGAGGCGTTTACCTCAACGTATCGCATTCCAAGATTAAATTAAAGTTAAATATTCCATTCCATTCCTAAATCTTACACACTGAACCTTTAATAAATCTGATGTACATTTCATTGCGGTCTCCCACCGATTTGAAACTCAACACAGATTTTTTTTTTGCCCTACAGCAGATATTTGTTTGCAACCGTTCCACTGATAGTGAAACACAACCCAACAATTCTAATTAAGGATCATTAAGGCATCATTTTTGAAAGAACCGAAGCAGCGCTGTGTTTACACATTTAATAAACTATCTAGCAGGATAAAAAAACGAATTACAGTGTAATCCCAACTATTTTTAGTTTCGCTACAAATGAACTGGAGGCATATTAAAAGGAATAAGCTCACGGATGGTAACAGACGATATTTTATGAACTAAATCATCACAGTTTTGCGTTCGTGTGATTGTAAGGCCCCGGTGATTTCTTAAAGGCACTGCATTTTTCTTCTTTTAAACTCTACAGACTGTAAAGGTGCACTTTAGTGATAACATTCAGACAGACAACTAGAATGTCTAGTAAGTGACAGTAAAAGCGGACCCCGCTAACGTCCTCTTTGATGAAATAACTGTTTGTGGCTCAACAGTTCAACAAAAAGGAGCCGACTATGGTGGGGTTTCTTGTTTTTACGAATCGTCCTTTGAGAACGGGGACAGTGTTTTCGCTGCTGCCGGGCGAAGACCTCGAACCTTCTGGAAACTTTTGTTAAATGTCAGATATTGAACAAGGTGCGCTGTTTGCAGGACCTGTGCTTTGAAGGGGTTTCATGAGGTATAATTAAAATTCATCAAACCAAAGCACAAATTCTCCAAACTCAAACATACGAAAGTAGAAACTGACTCAGACGCGGTACAGGTCTCACCGGGCAGCAGTGATTTGCGTGTATTATTTTCCGTACTGCGCTGTATGTACATTATGTGTATGCTTCTGGGTGTTTATGGCTTCACGGTGGGACTCGGAGGCAAGGGGGCGCTGGTGGGGATGACTCCGGTGGCCAGCAGCACGATGATGAGAACGATGATGACCACGATGACCACGATGACCACGATCAGCTTGACGTTCTTCCACCAGTAGGACCGAGCCACTTTCTGCGACGTCTGCTTGAAGTGCTGAGCCTGAAGCGAGACGACATGCGGCGCTGCGTTAAAACAACTCACAGGCATCTCACAGAAATGACGTTCTTATGCACAGGGTTCCCACGCATATTTACAGCATGAACATTCACAACCTTTGCCAACATGAACAGAAGCGTACTTTTAAATTAAGTGGCGACCTTTTTCAATCTCTAATTGTTGGTTACTTTCATACTCACCTCAGAAACTAATAACGTAATGATGGAGATTTATGGAGATTTCACCACAACACCAGTACATATGTCCGTCTCTTAACCTTAAACGCCGTTTACATGTGGACGAGACGCCCCAAGGCAGAGAAAATATCCTTTTTGCAAAAATATTCGCATTAGTGTGGACGGGGAATAAGAGGCGAGAACGAGGACAGTTTAGCAAAGTCACAAACAACAAACTGTGAGTAAAGTTCACTGAGGGGATACAGAGTTATTTTGTTAAAGCTAGTGTTCCCTTCCATTTTTCAAGGAACAAACGTGTTACAACGGCGCAACAATGAGGCTCAGTGATGTGTTTTAATCCTATTTAGTAAACGGTGTAACTCCACAGCAACAGACGGATAAGCTACATCGTCGCAGATTCACAGACTATACTAGTATTCAGTACTGGTGTTAGTCCAACAATATGAAAAGCATAGTAAAATAACTGGACTTATCGTTTGTTTGTTAATAAAATAATAAGAGCAGATTTATGTAATTACGTCTAATGTATACGAACACACTGCATTTCACTCTTGGCATCGTCGTTTCTCCTTCACCAACATGGCAGTGGCAACGCTGAAGCACTTTTTAGAACTACATGGACTTGAGTTCTTCCTGGTACAAGTAAAAAAAACTTGGTTGTGATAAAAAGTCAGGATGGCAACCTGTGGACTTTGAAAGACGGGGAAATAAGAGAAACATTTCCTGGAGTATGAAACTAGAATTACAGGTTGTGTAGTCCTAAAAAAAAACAAAAAACAACAAAAAAAACGGTGGTCACTCTGTTCCGTGAAGGTACAAAAAGAACACAGGTGTAATTAGTTAGATAAATAATGGCTCTGCTCTATTTATTTCAGCCAGTTTGAGGGCAGTGGCTTTATGCCTGATGATAGACTCACCGATAATATAATTAGACCCACCTGTGCTTTTCTTTGTATAAAAACTCAAAATGCCCGCACAGCTGGAACAGTGTGGCACTCGAGCTTCACTCTGCAGGTCTCTTTGTGCTTCTCCGTTCCTCGCATACTGGATGTTATCTACTAACTTGTTATACTGGTTTATGTGGTGGCGATCGTCAAGCTCATCTACCTTTTATACCTCATCGCACATCAAAAGACTCACTGAAGTGTGGACGGTGAAAGAAAATAACCACGTCGTGTGGTGAGACTGACCCCTGCTTGCAGATCCTCAGACTTGCCCATGAGGTCGTCCAGTCTCTCTCCTCGGGCCAGGATTCGGTCCACGTTCTCTGTCATGATGTTTTTCACTCCATCGACCTGATCTCTCAAGGCCTGGACCTTGTCCCGGGGCTCGGGCACCACCGCCTCTCCTCCCCGCTCCTGAGATTCAGATTAGAAGAGGTCATACATGAAGATCATCATCATCAAGGTTTAAAGGTTTGCCCATGAAAAGTATTTCATACAACAACACACATGCAGACACACGCGATTATTGGCTAAACTTAAAATTAGCCCCAACTTTTTTCTGATAGTTCAAGGTTTTATCTCATTGTCACTCAGGTTGTTTTAATGCACAAATTGAAAATGTGACTAAAAACAGCTGGATGGAAACACACCTTGTGACCATCGTGATATCTCAGGAAAGCCCTGAGGGAATTTCTGAAAATTTGGCACAAACATTTACTTGGAGACAAGGATGAATGGATTAGATTTTAGTGGGCAAAGAGGTATTGTCAAAAATGTGGCCTTAAATGCCACATTTTTGACAATACCTGCTGGTAACTGAGAAAACTGCATGAACAGATTATGGTACAAAGACAGTGGACGCATCTGATCGAACCTGGTTCTTGATTACTTCTGTGAAGGATACACCTGTGTATCATCACTTATAGCTCATCTGACAAGCCTCCTGGAAACTCTCCTCAAGATGCATTTTAGGAATCGAGACATCCTTCAACATGGCCGACGGAGATTGATTTCCAGATCACAAGAGGATGGAGGTTGAGAAGAGACGAGGAGGCACAAAACTGAGAAATGAAAGTCTCGGCTTGTATTTTACATTTACAAAACTAACAAAAATCACCTCAAACTGTAGAGGAAATGTCTTCAGAGTTTTTGTCAGTTTGTTTCATATATCATCCGACTATACTGGGAGGGTGTGACATCTATCTTCTACAGCCGTACCAGTTTCACTCCAGCAGATTCAATTCCATTCAAGTAAATTTTATTCATATAGCGAGCGCCAGTCACAATACATGATTATCTCAAGGCACCTCACAAATTCAGGTTGAGCAGCAAATCCTCCAAGACCAAGCTCAGACGACAGCATGTCACGCATCGCGGCGGAAATACGCCACGGCCCCATTTAGGATTAGGTTGAATATGACTGTGTCTTAGATGAGAGTGTGTGCCTTTTAGTGGAGGCAGATAAAATACGTGGAAGAGGAAAAATCCCACGAATCTAAAAGCTCACACAAGGCTAATCGAGTTTGAGAAGCTAAGAGAAAAAGCCCACACAGACACAGACACATCTTTGCTCGTCTGTCCAAACTAAAGACATTTGTTTTAGTTCTTTATTCTCCCTCATTTTCAACCCCTGACACATAACCCGCATTACAAAAAAAGACAGAAAAAATTCAACTTAAATTTGAAACAAAAAGTCAAAGCAAAATAAAAACAGAAACTACTGAAAAATGTAAACCTTGGATCTGGAAAGAGAAACATTTTTGAAGGTGTTTTTTTTTTTGTGTCAGCAGCTCGGCAATAAATCAGCTCCTGTCATCTTTCAGACATAAAAACACAACATCATTACTGACATACTGAGATACTTCAGTAGCTCCTGAAGGACATGTTTACCTCAAGGCTCGGTCACGGAATACATTTCTTTTTCTATGCATCTTCTGGATCAGATCATCGTTCATCTTTCATTAGAACTCTGCTTGTTTGATGTCCTTAACCTTCGAAATCCACAGACTTCGGGTTCTCTTGTTAACGGCTTAAAAGAAAGGATTGAGTTCATTTATCTCAGCTTAATACTGCAGTGCTCTACGGTCAAGTGGAACTGTAATATTTTATTGAGAACTAAAGGTGGGATCTTGAAAGCCTCTTCTTGGGAGCTTCACCTTCAAAGCTTGTCCTCCACAAGCTGCTCCTTATGAAATCCTACATCCTTTAAGTAAGTCCAAACAAATTGGACCACATGAGTTTCTGCTCCTTTATATTTTCTGTTAGTATGATTTAGGGGTTTCTCACTCAAAACGACTGCAAGAGACGTGGTAGAAGATGAGGGGAACTAGAGAGGGATCATGGGTGTTGTAGTTTTCACCAGCTTTCCAATGAAAATGACAGCGGCGACAGTCTGATAGCGACTGAAATTTGGCGAGCACTCAAACAGAGGTTTCACATTCGCAGGCGGTACCTCACATCACCAAAAAACATTTCACCGTGCGGGAGGTGAGACTTGTCTGAACATGCGGATATACATTTTTATGTTGGTTTCGTTTCAATTTAGGGAAAGACGGTGATGTAAAATGTGACCTTTTTCTGGATTTTAATAGAAAAGTCTCTGATTTATTATTGGGTTTAATGGGGCAGTTGGATGGAAGTCCTGTCACTTTGAGGCTCAGAGCTCTTCACAGGGAAGATGAAGACTAAGGAAGCAGAATAATGAACCTGTCCAGCTTTAACAGGTGTCTGCTTATCCTTGTGCATACGAGCTATTGTGTCTACTTCAGACACACCCTCCATATAAACCACCATTATCACAGTGTAACACATACAGAAAACATGCTCGGGGACTGATGAAAAAAACAAAACAGGCAATATCTTAACACCACAGTGAGTGAATCTGCCTCTGGACTGAGGAAGAAATCTAATCATGGGCTTCAGGCTGGTATTTTTAGTCAATAATGTGCACAGCAGCTGTTGGTGTCTCTGAGAGTCCTTTCGGTCCCTCAGGCTGCTGCTGGTGACAGCGGTCTGCTAGTTGTCAAATGATGGTTTTAACATCTCTGGGAACGCCTGCCGCTGCGTTTCTGCATTGGGCAGGAAAAGGAGCTGCGACCTCGCAGTCATGAAGTGTGAATTCAAAGCCGAGGCGCTATAGGCGGTGTGTTGTGAGGCCGTATACGTCCACGTCCCCGGAGCCTCCAGCAGAGAGTAAACAAAACTGTCTCTAAGAAACGGAGCAGGTTTGGCTGCGTCACGTCTCTTTCTCCTCCCTCTGTGCCAGGGCTGAGATCCACCTAATGGCTGAAACCTACCGAGTATCAGCTTTCACAGAGAGGCACACAAACACACTCTCTCCTGTCAGATCGTTTCTGTATCCTTCTTAAATGTTTGTAGGAGAAACAAACCAAAAACATGTCCCTCTGCTGAGCAACAGTAGTGACTTCAGTCTGCCATTAAAAGGTGATGCCTCAAACCCTGACAGACAAGACACCCTGCGAGGCTGATAAATACAAAGATGTCCTCTCTAAAATGGAAATGAGATTAATCAAATATTCTCTGTTAAAAACTCTGACTGTAAATGCAAATGTGGCTTTCATTTGCCTTTGTAGGCCACACTAAATCACATCTACCCATGTCCGGATCTAGTCAAATGTTAGACTACCTGAATCTGAGAGTGCACATGACAAGGCTGCACGTACACAACTTAAATAGGTCATTTTTGTTCATTTTGTGACCTGAGGTTTTCCTACTGGCTACAGGAAAACACCGCTGGCTGGTTTAGATGTTTTTAGAAGAAAAAAAAAAAAAGGAACCACACAGCTCAGCGAGTGCAGCTAAAGGTCGAAGGTCGAAAGGAGGGAGGCGATGTTCGAAAAACCACACAGTTTTTAACACTTTAACAGAGGAAGCAACATTTTCATGTCCACAAACGAAACTCAGTAGACGCCATCAACACCCACTGGACACGATGTGAACTTTCAAGATAAGATGGGACGGCAAACAAACAACAAACAAACCGCTTCATAATGTTCGACAGAATCACACCTTTTAACAGTATATCGAGGAACCGTAAAGCAAAGCAAAATGTACTTAAATAACAGAATTCTCTTTAAATGTATTCTTGTGAGACTTTGAAGGCGCACAGACCAAGACATTTGACAAAGAGTATTTAAAACTACTGTTAAATGTAATTATGGGAGCATCAGGTCAAATCTTGACGTCCTCTTGTTAATAAATACTATGAACAGAACTAATCATGAGATAACACGACGACTCTTACACGGTTCTGCTTCTCTTTCCGCAAAAGAAAAGTACAAGTTGGCAAAGCAGTGGAATGTAACTAAAAGACAATTTGAAGTACGAACACTTTACTTGAGTATTTCCATTTTATGCAGCTTTATACTTCTACTCCACTGCATCTCAGAGGGAAATACTGTACGTTTTCATCCTCCACATTTGTCACAGTTTTTCAACTCCTTCCTGTTCAGTGAAAATCATGTATCTCTATTTATAGGTTGAGGAAATTCTTAGGCTACGTAATGTGTTCAACAGGTCTATTTTTCTGAGATCATGAAAAGTTGGCTTCGTGGAGATACGTGGTTCTCACGGGACAAACCTATGATGATCTTATAGACTCTGATGCATTGATGTAGATTAAACTACCTACCTACAGTTCATAAAAGTAGTTCAAATGAGCTCAGTGTTAAACATGTACAGCAGTAAAATGCACCACGACACCTGAAAGCAGCAGTAATAGAAACATCATATAAAACAGTAAAACACTGACAAGGACCATTTCACTCAACAATGAACACTTTAATTAGACCTGGCTGCTTTCTGACAACGGATGCACACGTCTTTTCACAGTGTAGTGTCAGTACTTTTACCTAAATAAAGGATATAAATAGCCTCGTTTTGCCTCCAGCTATGAAACAGCAGTATTTTGACAGAAAACATTGTCCATGTTGGTTCATGTTGACCCGAGGCGCGCGGTTCCCAAGAGAAAAGGAACATTTAAAACAAACACACGTGGAAAACATGACATTTAACGAGTGACTTGGATAAACGCCTGAAGATGCATATTAACATTAGACAGCTGAAAGACAGGGTGAAATAGAGGATAAAACGGGTGTCTTGACTCCATGCTTTCTTCGTCTGAACGGTTTCCTCGGTGGACGTTTGTGTTTAGGCCATTTTGTTAACGCTGCTCCGGGACTTTCCTTTCCTTTCCTTTCTCGACAATAACTTTCAACTTCTTTGACTCAAACGACTCGTTTCCAGACCGAACACGCAGTTTGAAGCCAACATAACTTCTACAAATTCCCGGAAACACCCGTTGCGCGTCGTGTTTGTCGTTAAACACGGCGACGACCCGCGGAGACACTTTCCAAACAACGACTTGGACCGTTTCACCTACCGGATCGATGTCCATCTTGTCGGAAACGATGCCCTTTGACCGCGGCCCGACGGGTCAACTGTCCTTTCACCTGACTCTGTTGTCGAAAACCTTTAAAAACTCCTTAAGGCCTCGACACCTGTAAAACGTTGATGCTCCGGTAAAATGAATACGTTTCCTCGTCCGTTTAACTTCCTGGTTGGTTTTTTTTTTTCCTTCAAACTAAATTCCTTCGCTTCACGCGTCAAGTAGTTTGTAATTTAACCACAGCTTCCGGGCCGACTTTTCAAAACAAACCACCTGTTTCAAACAGTCTGAGCACCGGGAGGTTTTAATAACGCCGAATAGCGCTAAATATGATAGTGTTTTTTTATTTATGTTGTTGTTGAGGACGAAACAAGACATTTGAGGGGTTTTTTTCAAACACCGACTGACATGTTTCACTATTTTCTGACATTTTATACACCAACCAACTAACCCATCACATAAGTAATGATAAAAATAACAATCAACAGTGGAAAGACTGACAAACGACACTGAAAATAATCGTTAGTTGCAGCCACGAACGTACCCGCGTTGCGCGCTCGCGTGCTTTTATTTTGAAGGCGCTTCGACCCACGTTCCTCAATTGACGTAAAAAACGTGAACCTGACGCTGCTGTGCGTGCAGGACGGCGTCACACCAAGGTGTTCCCGTCGCACCTCGAGTCTGTTGACTGATGAGCGATGCATCATTTCACGAAACCTCTGTGTTCTTCTGGATGGACGGAATGCTTGGTGTTAGGTCAGAAGTTTCAGAAGTAGAACCAACAGGAGGGAAGAACGAGAAGATGAAGCCAGATTAAAAAAAAACA
>JAPQRN010000027.1:9192260-9211554 GCA_037367275.1 Coranthus polyacanthus
GTGTTAGGTCAGAAGTTTCAGAAGTAGAACCAACAGGAGGGAAGAACGAGAAGATGAAGCCAGATTAAAAAAAAACAAAAAAAAAAACATAGTGAGCCCAGGAGAAATATTCAGATCCTTCACCAGAACTGTGAAAATACTCTGATATAAGATACAATGGTCAGTGTTTTACTCTTATATGTATGATGTTATTTGATTCATTTTACTGCTGCGCGTGTTTAAGGCTCAGCTCATTTGAACTACTTCATATACTGTTGATTCATTTACCACAGTTCATCTTATTCTATCAGATCATGTTTGCTGTAACTCGGACCATTGGTTCCTTGTTACATTCCACGGCTGCAGCACAAACCAAGACACTGGATATTATGATATTGAGATTTTTGATAATATTTCGATTAAAAGTCCAGTATTTGAACAGAAGGAGTTGTGTTCGTGCGTCGGTCTCGCAGAGGACGCACTGACATGACTGATGCATGAGATCATCAGTAAAGGAAACTCATACGGTGTCATTTCCACTCACGGTCCAGTTTTCAGTGGAGCCGTTCGTGCAGTGAGTCACATTTAAGTGTCCCCTTAATCCACGAAGCTCCCACAAAACGTCAACTATTCTCCGTCTTTATTATTGGAGAAGTTCAGTCACTTCTCAGTGTGATGTTGCCTCCAGCTGAACTGTGAGATCAAGTTGTCGACAAGTGAATGAGCCGAGAGCCACGTCTCTCAGTAACTTTTTATCTGCACCTCAGCAGCGGCGTTTCCACGTGGATGAGTTGTTTCAATAGAGCTCCACACACTTTAACAAATTAAGCGGTGAAGTAGTGGAATAATGCAGTCTACTGAAGGACCGCAGGCGACTCCTCCCTGTCCTGCAGCTCCTCATTGTACCGACGTGACGTGGGGTCCCACCCATCCACCGCACCAACCGGTTCCACGCGTGTCCGTGAATCAGACGTGGACTTTAAATACCGCTCATTACCCGCCGTCATGTCAGAAACCTGCTGCGGGCTGCTCTGAACCACGAGCGGCTAAAAATACCCAAAGCCATTACTTCCACTTTGGAAAACTATTTTCCTGACAGTCATTTTTTTTGGGCTAAAAATACGGCTCATTACTTTCGTAGAAATACAAAACGCAGATCCTAAGGGGATCATTGTTGAGCAGAAATGAGGATTCATTTGTCCTGCTTTGGTTCTTTTGAGTGTGTTTTTGATGGTTTTCAAGGATTCTGGTGCACGTGTTGTTCGGTATTAACCTCGACACTGTATCTTACAAAAAGGTTTTTATTTCTCTTGACAATAAACGTTTTTTGTGCGGCAGTCGAGCAGTTAAATAGCTACGCAAATGATAAGCAACAGGACAGAGTAAAAGGAAAGAGGAATTTTTAAAACCCTACTCAATGAATAAAGGACATTTTGACCTGAACAGTTCATCACATATTAACTACAAAATTACACAAAGTCATAAAATCTAAACGAGCTGGACAGAGTAATGTATTTATATGATACAGAGTAAAGGAGATGAAGTCGAGAACAGCGTTAAAAGAGGAGCGGTGGTTCTCAAATATCCCATCATTCATTCGTCTTCAGTGGCCTTGTCTGATG
Source organism: Coranthus polyacanthus (assembly GCA_037367275.1). Classification (NCBI taxonomy): domain Eukaryota; kingdom Metazoa; phylum Chordata; class Actinopteri; order Kurtiformes; family Apogonidae; genus Coranthus; species Coranthus polyacanthus. The sequence continues at coordinate 9,193,862 of JAPQRN010000027.1, forward strand.
ATGATATCTGACATGTCATCAACCTTCACGAGCTCCAAATTCTGGAAAACAAAACGCTGCATTACACAATGTAATAAACAGGCGTAATGCACACATTTTAAAAGATGGACACACATCAAGATAAAAACAGTGCAGTCGCAGTTTTCTTGTTTTTTGTCAACACCGTCACAGAAGTCTTTAATACACACATATACATGGTATAGATAGAACTCTAAGTGTTTAAAGTACGACAGGAACAATTTAGAGTTAAACAAGTCACAATATTGCACTGACAAAATAACCATGTATTTCATATGCGATCATGATGTGACGAATACATTCACATCACATGAAATTCTTTCTAAGCGTTTGTTTGAATTAAATCATATGGACATTTTTCCATGACCAACACAATGATGCAGTTTTGCAGGAATTTGAAAAACGACTTTCCTTTCATCCAAATAATTGAGCCTGAGACAAACATAACTCACTTTTTCATTGGCAAGATGAAGCAGAGCGACGAACGCCAGAGGCACCGACAAGTTCTGAGCCATTGTATTTGGCAATCTGGACAGAGAAAAACAGAAAACACATTTTATATTCCATAGATTGTGCTGTTCAAACAGTGCAAATTGCAGTTTGGGGTTTTCCTGCTAGTTTGTGCACAGCAGGGTTCAAAAACAGATCCATCCTCCCATACAAATAATATCTGCAGATCACAAACTAAAAGATTACCTAACAAATAGCTAGCTCAGAAGGAAACATTTCCCCCTCATCAAACCTGCATTTCTGCATGGCTTTTGAAGACTGTAGCCAGAGAAAATGTTTACATCTAGATTCCCATGTCACAATATCTACAGACACACATATTCACATGAAATCCCATTCAAGTCATTATATTTCCTCATTTGCCATCCATGGTAGGAGGCCTGCTGGTACCTTTGAAGCAGCGTCTTCGTGGTCTGACTGAACGCTTTCTCCCCACACACCTCTGCTTTCTCCACAGTCTCCACCTCCTGCAGGGAGCATGAAAGTGCAAATAATAAAACAGACTTGCACAAAAAGAGGACAACACGCGGGCTTCGTGTTCATTCAGCTCATCAGTCTAGCACTTCTACAGGCTGCAGATGAAAATCTGATGTCTGTATAACTCACCTCTGTGGGTTTTTCTGTCAGGAGGGTCCACATGCTGGTCTTCAGCCTCTTCATGTCCATTTTCTTGGCCGTCTTAGCATAGTTGATCTCGATCTTGTTGACCTACAAGAGGAAGTGAGACTTTCTGTAAATTATGTATAACTGCAAAGAAAAAAGAAGAACTAATTGAGGACTGATAAAACGATAATCATTATGATATAATTTTCTTCAGTGTCAATATAACAAATGTTCAATAACGGGTCGATATGATTCCAATGTGTAGAGAGCACCCGCAAGCCAAATCTGCAACACGCATGTACACGTTGCAGGCCAGTAGAGGGCAGCAATACGCCAATGTAACGTCTAGTCTGCTTAACGCACAAAAGTAGACGACGAGGACGACAAAGAAGAGAGCAAAGAAGATGTCGACGAGGACAAAGATGGCTTCAGGCTTCACACACTTTTTTTTTGTTAAGGAGTGTTTCTGGTTATGGTTTAGAGATCATATTAGCAGCTTTACTGGGAGTCGCAGCCATGCAAAGACCTACATACTTATATCAATTACAGTCTTGGTTACTCACCCTGTGTGGTTCAGGTACCAAATCCTCCTCCCCATAGGTGGAAACGCTCCCAAATTCTTGTGATGGCGGAGGTAAACTGTCACCTGATGGCTGCGTATCGTCTGAACCGGCAAACCCTTCAACGTCATCATCACTGTCCCCACCCTGAAGAGGAAGACGGACAAAGACATTAATGTGGGTCTCTGGTTTTGAGGAGATTCATTACAAACCACAAATTAACAAGCCATATAATGGATGACATTCACACCTCGAGACCCGGACAGAAGTTGGCGGTGTCGTTGGCGTTGTTGTAGTCATAGTCTCCGATGCCTTCTCCGAGCTCTCCAGACAGCCTCTTTTGTCCTTCTTGATATAACTAGTGTTAAAAAAAACCCAAAAAACATTAATACAATACAAGCTCAATGTATTCCATTACTGATAATTATACTACATTATTAGGTAACATGTCTACATTTTGTGAAAAGTGAACTAATTTAGTACAAAATGCTGATGCGGTTTCTCATTTTTGAAACTCACGAATAACAAACACATCTCTCAATTATCACAAAACTAGCTCAAATTCCCAGCTGGACATTAAAGGTAATGGACCATACTGGTGCTGTGATTCCACATAAACTGAATGTCAGTGTGTGTGTGTGCATCACAGTGAAGCCTCACCGAGCTGGAGGGTTTAAGGCTGAGCTGCGAGAGCGTCTCTGGGGGAAACTGAAAGTCTGCTGGTAGAGTTGTTTTCTTACTTCTGACACTGAGGGCAGATTTTGTGTTAGTTGTGGCAGCCTGTGAAGGGAAAGCACATAATGTCAGATAGAGTTCAGATACGTACACGGAGTTCATAATTAATTTTGAGACTTAGGGACCTTAGTTCACATTCTGTATTCTATTCTTGAACTTTTCAGTAGGAGGGAGGAACGTGACTTCAGATACACATGCTAAGAGCTTAGATCAGCATCTCTGGTCCCGTAGCAGCATGAGTCAGGATGACGCACAAAACACTTGTGACACCATGACCTACGCTGCCTGCATCAAATTCAATTCTGAAAATGTTGTGTTGCTATTGAAAAAAAAAAAAAAAAAAGTGGCACGTCTTAGCGTTAACGCCTTCACATTCTCATAGACGGTACATGTTTCTATATGTCAAAGCACTGGACTGAGCTGCAGAACACAAGCATGTTTAGAAAAGGATGGGCAATAATTAAGCTTCCATTATTTCTCAAAGATGACCGGTGCATCATTACCTTGGCCAGTTAGTGCTATACACATTCATATTGCTGTATTTATTACTGAGAAACCATTTTACTCATCAAGACATGTGTGAGTTAGCATTTATTATCGTACGACAGCAGTATAGCATAGTTGTCCCTGCATCTCAGCATGTTAAACACTGAGAATATCTTTCATCAGTGAACATCAGGTAAGAATTCAAGGTTCCTGTAGGTTTCAGCAAGTTAAATTTGAGACTTTTTAATTTTAAGACCTATTTCACGTCCTGTTGCATTGGAGCCAAGTGAATTAAGAACAGCAGCAGGTGATGACAAGTGTTCGCTGGTGGCTTTTTACTGCAGCTTTACGTTCTTTCTGACTTCCCATGAGACTCGAATGCCTTTATACCAAAAGTTTCTAATTCAAGTGTTTTCTTGCACAAGGCCTTCAAATGAATTGCTTTCAACAGGCTTCAACCAAGCAATTAAAATCCAATCAATCTAAGACTTGTCAAAATCATATTTAAGATATTTTAAGTTATGCTACATTAGGATGTGCTCTCGCTCTGTATTTCAACCAAAAACGTTGGTAATGAATAAAGGAAAAAAAAAAGTTTTTACCCTTGTTGTGCGGAAATATGTGTCAAAGTTGACATCATCATTGAAGTCTATTTCAAACGTCTTCTTGGGTTTCCTTTTACGTGTCTCCTTGTCAGGCAAATGGTCCACTGAAGGAGATAAAGAACATAAAAACCAACAGATAAGACGGATAATGGGTCCACATTGATTCAGCAGTGCAGGACATGACTACAGAATAACTTCTACTGCTAGACCAAACATGTAGTGTAATTTATTCCCATATGCAGGTTTGTACGTTGGTCTCATTATAAGTGAAGCACCAATTGTGAAATTCTGGGCTGATACAGATGTTTAAAGTAACAATTAGGCTGATGGTCGATGCTGATATTATTTGCCGTTTGTTTATTTTGTTTTTGTTGTTCATTATTTAAAAAAAAAAAAAAAAAAACCCTGGACATTTATAATATTTAAGGCCTTCATCAGAGTATCTGTGAATGAGAACAAATTCACTCATTAAAAAAAACGTATGAAACAACCATGAATAAAACACAACACATAAATGTCAGTAAAGTCATCTCAGCAGAGAGTCAACATCTGTGCATCCCTACTGATTATACAACATAAAAAAACACTTCTGCTACATTAACTTCATTGCAAAAAATGAGATGGAATGACCAAAACAGAAAACACCTGGGCAGCATATTGTAACGTGTGTAAAACCATAGATTTCACTTACATTTGTGTTTGGGTTTAAACTGCCAGTAGCCGGGTCCAGCCCATGTGGCCATCGTTCTGGGGCTGAAGTAGGAGTAATCTCTGGGCTGAGAGGACAGCTGCAGACACATAGTGGCGATGTCTCCCTCTCCAATGGGAATCACATCCCTATACGACCATTACACCAACACAGAAAAGTGCTCAAACCAGCCTTCTTTTATATGTTGAAAAGGTTACATCTCAATCCACTCAGTGTGTTCTAATGAATTAAATGGCCACTCTGCTGGTGATGAAATTGCTTCTCCCTATGATTAAATAATGCATTTCATCTTAAGAGGAAAGGAGAAGAGGTTCTTTTACGGTGTTGAACTTAATGGAGGCCATTTATCCCCCAGAATATAAGGTTCAAACTACATTAAAAAGGGGAAAAGTAGAAAGAGAAAAGAAAACATTAGAAACCATTGCCGAGAGCTGCTGAGAATATCAAAAATTTATATAATAGGGGTATAATGGTTCAGAAACCAAGACAGAATTCACGATACTAATGACTACAGTTTAAAGTCTGTTTCATTTCACTATTAACACATATAAATCATGAAATAATGATTATTCTATTTAAAGTTATGGAATGTTTGTAATGAGTTTTTTAATAGTCATGACACATGTGACTGGTTTACTTAGTTAATATGTAGATGGGTCTTAACAAAAGGGTTTTATTTATTTTGTTTTAGTTAATATGTAGACTGGCGCTCAGCAGAGTGTATGGTTTACTCTGGTAACTTGTAAATCTAACCTATCTCCATAGTTTTCTTGATATTCCACACTGTAGCCGATTTAATAAAACCCAGACAACTGCAGAATCGCTACACCCCTAGTACATGAAATCAACTAAATTGAAAGTTATAAAAAGTAATCATACATGGCCAAATAGAGTGAATCCTAAGGTACCACACACACTCACAAACGTCATTGTTTGACTGTTACATGAGCTTTGTTCTCACCTCCCTTTGCCAGAGCCAGAGGCCTCACAGCCATCTTTGTGCTCTTTGGTCCCGTCCTCGCAGTCGGCCAGTCCCTCCTCATAATCTGCGTCAAAGTCGAGGCAGTCGTCTTCTTCAGGCTCGGGCTCAGGTTCGGCGTTGACATCAAACACGTGTTCTCCCTGCTTCATCTTCTCCAAGAGCTGATTCATTGTCTGTAAGATGAAGACATGGTTATGCTTTTGGCCATAGTCATTATTCTGAAGAATAAAACAGAAGTGGTATGATTCAGGGGACCATATGTAGGTAAGGTGCATCTACGCTGATCTTCATGTCACCGTCTCGGCTCGTCAAACACTCTATTTTAGTCTGTTTCTATCAAACATGATATTACAGTCATCGCATTGTCATGTTGCTTATTACTAATGCAAAGCAAGTTGGATTTAATGCTGTGATGCCGTCAGCACAGGCTGCTGATGTCTGAGGCCACTTTTTAATTTGACACAACCTGTCATAATGACAAACGACGGTTCAGCCAGTTTGTATAAATTAAAAGGTTGGAAGCTCCTACATCGGATAGGACTCAACTCTAATGATAAGGCAAAATTATTGCAAATAGCTCAACTGTGAAGGCAATTATGCAATAATTGTGGCAGGCAAACCAGTAAACACGGATACCAGTAAACACATAGTGAAAGAGACAGAGTGGTGGGCATGTTTGTTCGCTGTATCATGTCTGACCTGCTCAGGGTTCCAGCTAGTGAAGGAGAAGTCCTGCAGTGAGGGGCAGATGGAGCTTTTCTCCTGGGAACGCTGAAGTCCAGCTGACAGAAACACAACACAGATGAGTTCAGCATTTTCACTCAAACGTACAGACACACAGTAACATGGCACTAAATATTTAGACAAACACTCGATGAAACAATATTCAATGACTATGCAACATTTTGTTTAACAAAAAGGAAACACATTGTCTGGCTTGACATATGTTTGTTTGTTTTTTTACCCATGAACGGGGATGCAGGGACTCCCTGAGGAGGTGGAGGAGAGTATGAGGATCTGGACTGCAGGAGGGTCATGTAGGAAGGAAAGAGCAGCTCGCAGCGACTGTTCTCACTGAACAGAACCGACAGGAACACACCAGCTGTGCTGCTTTCATCGAAGGATGAGGCCATCCGCTGAAACATGGGGTCCACCTGGGAGGGAAAGAAGAAGAGTGAAATATCCTTCATTTTAAAAGGGCCAATTTTTAAGATTAAAATTCAGAACTTAACACCAATTATCAACAGAGGGGGGCAGCATTTTACCAGAAACTTTCACCATTCTGCAAGAATTAACATTCACTAATATAGTGAATCTGTGCTATGACGTCATCAGGTTTTTGTTTCTCTCTCTTTAAGGGATGCAGTTATTCAGCCATCATTACACATACTTTTGAAATTCTAATCAAAAGTTCATTATTAGGGTTCTGTTAGCTAACAAACTAAGTAAATAAATACAACAGCAATATGATTTCAGTGCTAATGTTCAACTACTGACAACAGACGGGAAAGCCTGTGGTTGAATTAATCTGACCACAGGACAGGGCAGTCGATGACATGTTGCAAAATGTGCATGGTTTATTGAATGTTTTTCACACATACATCTTGCAATGTGATTATGGTAGGCTAATTGCTTTGGCTATTATTAGATTGACAATGACAATTTCACACCCAGGCTGTCCGGTCAGAGTCAGGGAAAATCTAGTGGTAGCAGCAGTAGAAGAAGAAGAACAAGAGGTCCAGTAACGGCAGGAGCCGAGAGATGAGCTAGAGCAGCAGCATTAAGAACTGAGCTCCATACAAATACGCCAGAACTGTTATTTCTTTGCTCTATGTTGATCTGTGTTAAGTTTTAAGTTTTAACCTAAATATATTAAAAATTGTCCCTTTAATGCCTTATAGTGATTTGAGCATGAGGACGAGGTGATGCAATTATCATGAAAAGATAAAGAAAAACGTGAAGATTAGACGTTAAGTGACCCATGTCTAATAATTGATCTTAATCTCCAAACATGAATTTATCACTCATCAATCAGAGGTTTAGTGGAATTGAGCTGACTTTTAATCAGTAATGGTAATTACAGTGACTTTGCCTCTACTCTTTTTCTGAAGTTTACTCTGAACATGAACACATGCAAAACTTACACAAAAATAAAGTACAAGGACCTTACGGGGAAGGTTGGCGTATAAACGGTCCGTTCATATTAAGAAGAGATACTTCATTAGAGCCTCATTCAACTTAACCATAGAAGACTGATCCAGATCAGTTCTTCCCATGTGAGCTGCATGTCACTGTGTGAAGGTAACATACCTCACATTTCCTCTCTGACTCAGCACTATTGATGTTGCTCAGGTTCTGCTCCACGGTCCTCTTTGGAGGCCTCTTCTTCTTTGGCTGCTTAGCTGTTGGTTCACCTGCACCGTCTTCCTCTCTCTGTTCCTCCTGTTGGCCATGGTCTACATGTACAAAAGATAGCGCCAGGCATCGCAAAATAACTACAGATTCTCCACACTTTTTTTTTTTAGTGCTGTGCCAGAAATGGACGTAGGTCTAGCTCAATCCACTACCGTTCTGGAAGAGGAGTAAAAACTGTCTGGATTGTTTGGTTTTGGTGGAACATTGAGCCGCAAAAGAAACTGCTGCGTAAAAAAAAAAGCATGTCTTTGTCAAAATTTGCCATTTTCATTGTGTAGTTACAGCTCAGAGGCTGTTCTTTCACATTGAAAACAGTATCACGCAGATAGAGCAAGGAAGGTGAATGCCGACTGAAATAGTTGCCCACTGGCAGAGTTATTCCAACAGAGGTCATCAGGTGAACCAGACTAGTACCTGGGTAAGCAAGAAGCAATTAGCATCATACCTCCTCACTTATTCAATGTACTATATTTTCTAAACAAACAACACGTGTGAAAGTAAATTAATCACACAGTCACCATTATTACATAATCACCTTATCACAATTATTTGAGCTAAGAGCAACTGTTTTGCATGGTCACAGGGTTTTCCCGAGGTTTTCAGAAGGCTTAGGTGCTGTCTGAGTTTGAGGGTTTGCCCAACGTTTGTGGAAGAATTAGGCCCACGGGTGAGGGGTTTGGAGATCCTCCAGCAAGAATATTTTACATTTATTAATGTAAAAAAACAACTTAATTTCACATCATTTTGAACCATAATTATTAGCATATCTGTGTACAGACATTTGGAAAAGCTGGAGCAGATGATAAATAGACAACATCCAAAAAGCTGTAAAAACAAAACCAGGTAAGAAGTCCACTGGGAACCAGTTGGATATGGGAAAAGTCATTTAGTTGGGTTTAATCCTCTCCACACTGACTTCACAGTATTTCGGCTTAAGTGCAGCACCTAAGCCTTGTAACAGCAGGGAAAACCCTGTTGTCTAAATAACTGTCTCATTCTCCTGGTTAAAAACAGCTGGGTAAAACGTTCATCACTTTTTCCATGTCATCTTCCACTGTTTGAGATTTGACTGGCAGTCTGTTAATGATGTTATTTCATTGGGCCCTTTCATCTCAAGGCACTTTTCCTCTGTTGGTAACTGTCACTGTCAGTAATTCGTTTTCATATTTCAGTAAGAGGCTTTGTATATTGAAGTTATTTAAGTCAAATATGCCCTTTGCAAACAAAACACAAACAAAAATTTTGATTTATTTGTGCTCTTCTTCGTGATTAGGTAAGTGTATAAATAAACTATTAGACTTGTACAAGGCCTACATAAAATGAACAGGAAAAAGACAAATTAACTGCAGTTATTTGTATGACAATTAGTCATCAACTAAAACGTCATTATCGTGATAGCTCAGGATCTCACCGTCTCCAGGTTTAGTCTCGGCTCCGAGTCCTCCAAGCACCCTGTAGGCATCAGCGTGAACAGCATCCACTCTGACGGCGTAGATTTTTGTACTGGCATCCAAAGTACCAGCTGCAACCTTTAGGAAGAAAAAGACACAGATGGGAGATGGCAATGGCAATCATCATTTATACTGCTTCAAAATGTAATCTGGCATTGACATTTCAGTGGTTATGGCAAAACATTTGAAGACGTGAAGTTATTATTTTTAATTAAATACCACAACAGTGCTTTTGTAACAGTGAGTCTGCTGCTTTAATTATATTAACTTGTGATGATGCAGACCTTATTAGTGGAAGTGGAACAATTTCTCATCCAATAAAGCACCATTCTAAACAACATAATTTATCAAGACAGAGTAAAATAAGACCCTTAATGTCTTCGTCACTGTACTTAGACCTTGTAATGTTTAAAACTTTTTCAGTCATATATCTAACCATTGGTTTTTATTCAGGATGCACAGATATATCAGCTATCGGTCAATAAGATGACATTTCTCCGATGTTTATTGGTTGTATTACATTAAAGGCCTTTGAAAGAAAGTGTGATGAAGAGCTGAAAGATCTTAAAACAAAAAGGAAGGGATACATAATAACAAAAATAAAATAAACAAACACAAAATAACATTGTATCAGCAAAATTATCATTTTAAACATTTCACAATCAGTGCTTCCCTAGTTTTTATTTGCTTAAGGCCTATCACAGGCCTGATTAAAGAAAAAATCCATTACAAATTTTACACACTTTTGTGGAGTTGAATGATAATAAAAGGCTGTATTTCATGGATTTTCAGGGCTACAAAATCAAAGGCAAATAGCTTTGGTAGATATTCTAAATAAATGAAAGGTTCAAAGACTGGGGAACCAAAGTAGTTATTATAATAATGATGAAATAATGATGACATGAAAATCATACCTTGAAGTTTGTGAGCTCAGAGTCCTTCTGCTTAAGTATATCAGCCATGTAATCAATCAGATGGAGACCAAAGGCATTCTTGGTGGTGATTTTCTACCAGAAAGAAAACAGGCAAGTGTTTGATATTCTTTTTTGGTTCATAACTTTAAAAGTAACATACATCAACCACAGATAAGTAAGAATAGACAATAATAGGCAAAGAAGTGAGAATATTTTAAATTCTGTGTACAAAACTTCCAAATACACACTGAATGATTTCACTGTGATCAAGACCATATGTATGCATTTAAACATTACACATATACTTACATTCTCAGTGGAGAGTTTGATGCACGTGGAGTAATGCTCTGATATCTGTGCATTGGACAACTTGGGCACAGCAGCAGGAGTCCCTGCAGCGCTGCATACAAATATGGGATTATCTTAACGCTCTCCAGATACATAAATAAGACAGATACAGGCGGTTAAAGCCATGAATAAACATGTTTTTAGAACACACAAGGAAAAGCTTAAAAACAAAGCACACTGTTAAAAATTCCTATATTTTTACAGCTTACCTATGAGATGCAGAGTCATTGAAAGAGGAATCAGTGGCAGTTTGAAGGTCAATGACTCTTGACCTTCGTCGCTGACGTCTCTCCTGCTCGTCATCGTTTCCAGGGAAGGCTGCCAGCAGCGGGGTACTGCAGGCCGCAGGGGACAAACCCTTGTTTTTTAAGGAGGATGACGTCCATCCTTCACGTACCCGGGAGACGGGTGTGGAAGCTGCGCTCATCTTAGCTGGAGACCGAGAAAAACAACACAGTTAGTGACATTCATCGCTGTTTGCACATCTATGTAAGCTTTTAATTTTTCATCAAATCGCCCAGATGAGTATTACAAGTCATGTTTACCCTTCAGTGAGCTGACAGTTGAAAACATGAGGCATCAGGTGGGTTGATTTAGATTGTCCCTAAGCCCTTCTTCAAAGACATGTTTAGAGAAGAGACTTTCCTGATTTTATTTGTTTGAAATTCCTTGAACTGTCTTTCCTTGAAAATTGTTTTCCTTTCCCGACACTGTATTGATTTTATATACCAAATTGTTTATGTATTCTGTAATTTTATGACTTGTCAGGTTTTTTGTTTTCGCTGCCTTTGTGGAGCTCTTTATAACGCGGATTTTGAAACCCGCTGAGTTTTCTCTCCTACTAATTATAATTTAATTAATTGTATTGACAAACCACTCATCTGTGCAGTCAGAGATCCGCAAACCTTACATTTTGATTTATAATAAGAATCATCAAGCAGCACTTCAACGTTTAACATTACATATTTCTATAGGTTACTTGTTCCTTTTCTCTCATATACAATTGGTGCGTGCTAAAACCTTTGTTTAGAAGTGTGTACGACTTTTCTGACTTGTACTTTTAATGTTGGCTAACGGTGTAAGAGCTAGAACCACAGTCACATATAAACAAAAGCACTCGCGTTGAACCACGACGTTGACAAAACTGATATGATTTCAAGGTAATGCACTTCATACAAATTAAATCGAATCACATGTGATAGCCGAATAAAACAATCCACCGACGCGTGGGTTGTTTTGTTCGTTATCTACTTTGCCTCTACAGCAACTTAGCATAACAGCGCTAGCTTCGGCTAGCTAACGTCTAGCAGTTAAATTTATGTTGGGTAAGTGGTTTATTACTACACTGAACGTATACAAGAAGCCTTGCACAGTCCAACATTTAACGTACCTAGAAAGGTTTAAAATTCGGCGTGGCTGGACTTCGGTTCGTTATATCGTGTAGTTCGGCATGAAAAGCTCCAGCTCACTTCAACTGTAGTTTTTCTTCCTGTTCAGGTTTTGAATTTTTGCGCCGAACGGTTTACGTAACAACACCGACGTCATGACGCTGAGTGCGTTTTTTTTCTGAATGACTCACAAACCAAAGGAAAAGAAGACAGTTTTATTGTTTTACTGTAATAATCCAACTAAAATAACTATTATTCTATTTATTATGTATGTACGTATGGATTTACTTTGAGTTTGTTTTAATCTATTTTTTAAAATTTACTACTTTTGTGCACTTTTGGCAACAAAACAATTGAAAGCCTCAAAATAAACGCTTAACATTTGCCTGATGCTTTGACACAAAAGTGAAATGTGCATTTTTGCCATTTTGATGAATGCCCGATGCATGACTGGTCTGTCTTCATTTGCATATAGTCACTGGAATGACAGTTATAAATTTGCCTTTTGTAGACAGATTATAACTATTATAATCTGTTATTTCTGGCGTGGTTGAACCTATCATTATAATTGAGGTAATGACATCTCACTCAGGGCTATTAAAGTAATAACTCATGTAGAGATGTAGAGTGTAGAAAAGATGTAGATCATATAAAAGGTGATTAAATCCCTTTTCAATCTTTTTCACGTTCCTACCAACATATACTCCTCAAGCAACTTGCGTAGGCTATTTGTTTTTTTGTTTTTAACAACATAGAGAGGAAGAGTGGACAATGAAAAACAGCTGCTCACTAGATGGCAGTGTAAGACTCCAGTCATAGGAAGGTCAAAATAATTGCAGTTTAGCGTTACAGTAAAACACTGTTACATGTATTAGTATCTATGACGCGCTCTGCATCGCATAAGTGTGTGTTTGTCTGTGCCCATGTTTTTCTTACATTATAGGGTCGCCATGAAAGGAATGTAAGTCAGTGTGTCCTAAATGCATGAAAACCTTGTGTGTGTGTTTGTGTTTGGCCTCACACACCTCTTGTCAACCTTGTTTAAGTCAAGACTGAGGCCTTGTGCTGCAAAGAATTCCTTTTTCCGGGGAGTCCGTTGGTCCCTTTGTCTACATTTGTCTAAATCAAACGCTCTGCTTTCCGAAGATAAGTGTCCCAGCCAACATAGTGAATTTGCTTGATTTACGAACCTCTTTAACACCATAAAGAAGTGTTGTGTTATTTACATAAAGTAATTCATTTGTGTCTCAGACTCTCAAAGCACTCAAGTGATGACAACAGCCTTTTGCCTGAATATTCATCTTCACGTCGGTCTGTACTTTCAAGTGCAAATTGTAACAAGAAGAGGAATATAGCTAACAGCGCTTAAATACAGATTTGAGAGTACTTGTACTTTACTTGAATATTTCCATTTTATGCAGCTTTATACTTCTACTCCACTACAATACCCTTTACTTCGCTAGATTTGACTGAGAGCTTTAGTTTCTTTCATCCCTTTTGTCCAGTGAAAACCACGCGTCTCCGAATGTGTTGATTTTAAATGTTTGTGACACAAGGATTAAATGTTACTTCGTGAGTTGACAATGTTCTCCTCCCTCTTAAACTACATAAACTTAAAACCCTCTTGAATTCACTGGAACTTGCATCTAAGTGAAGTAAATGATCTGAATACCTCTTCCACCACTGTCTAGTTTTACCTTCGGCTCAGCGACCCAGAGAATGATGCGAGCACTTTGACGTCCTTCCTGTGTTGAAACTCTTGAAGCTTTTTTAGGTACGGTAGGTGTACATATATACATATATAAAACAAACAATCCCAAACATCATTAGTTCTCAGAGACCTGTGTAAGTGATGCTGTGTATACATCCTGAACAGGACGAACAGAAAGCACGTCCTTTTAAAGTTGTTAATATAGCAATGTCTAAAAATACACACATATCAATCTCTCTGTGGACGACTGCCTTCATCATTGGTACTTGTTGTAATTTCAGTCATAACAAAGGCAAGCTCTTTGTGTACTGTGTGTGAGTGTTTGGAGGGCTGTGAAATCTCTAATGCCTACTTCAGTGTGATATATGGTTATGACATTAAAACTGAAATGAACTCACAGTGTGTATAGTATAGTGTGCATGCAATATATTTAAACCACGCATACATACACATGAGGACACGTACACATATTCACGTCAGCATGCAGCAGTAATTTATCTCTTCTGCTGAATGCCAGCTTGTTATAACCAACCAAGGCCATTTGATTGATTTCCACTGTCTAGTCATTGATGGTAGATGATGAGCTTATTAGATAACTCAATATTTCTGTACCCTCTTCACTTCTCGGTATTCCTATCTTTTTAGTCTCTAATTCTGAACATTGAAGCCTGTAGCTTGAATTTAACAATGAAGCTTGGTAACCACGTATTCAGATTTATTTAACCTCTCTTTTTACCTATACACTGACACCGTATACATACTCAAGGTTGATGGGACGTTTAAATTTTAGCACAATATACACAGGAAGGAGAGCGTGTACTCGACTTTTGCCTGTTTGGCTGAGACGAGCGTCGGCTGAGGGCCAAGTCAGTGAAGATATATGCACTGCATCAGTCCAATGCTTTTAATGAAATTAGAACGCAGACGAGCCCTGTCCCTGAGTAGACGGAGTTCTTAGAACAAGGGCAGGCTAAAGCAGTAAAGCAGGGTCAAAGGAGAGGCTGTTTTAACACATTCAAATTTCAAATGGAGCAAGGTTAAGATGAGGGTGTCTCGCAGAGATTCAGGTAATAAAAGTCAAACGCAAATGCAAAATAGATATTTCTATTTCATTGTAATAATAACGTAATTTTGAATGCACTCTCTGAAATGTAATGGTGATAGTCCATTAATCTTTACAGTTAAAGAGTAACAGAGTAATTTTGTAGGAGTGTCCTTGGTCAGATCATATTGCATTGTGTTGAGCCATGTTCACATTTTTTGTCGTTTTGCTGGAACATGTGTGATGACGCTGGTCGTCATGGAAATAGAAAAAAACATTGAAAATGGAGCATTTAGAGCAGACTGAAGGACTATTTTTACATACTGTATAACCATGCCTTGATTTTAGACACTGGCCATGTTTAGTATGAGCATCTTTAACATTACTGAACGAAAAGCATGTCTCCTTTTGGCACGATCCGTTTTGGTGAGAAACACTGGATGCAACACCCCACGAGGTAATTCTAAAACTGAACAGACCCCTCTAGTTATAAATCCAAAATTTCCATCCAGTGACTCCTCCGAGAGCATATGAAGATGTTTATGGCAATTTCTGCTTGTCAGTTCATTTCCCATTTTGAGGTCTCACAGGTCTCTCCGGCTGCTGATGCCACTTTATTCATAATTTTATTATGAATCAAATATTATTATGTTATTATTAATAACATTGTAAACATCAAACATTTTCTCACACTACATGCCTCGCACATCAAGAGGGCGGGACTAAAGAGATCAAAGAGATGCAGAGATATGACCCATTTTTGACCCAAGGTTATCTCAAAAGTAAAGACGACACAAGGTTTAAGAAACTGCACAGGGAAGCTGCTGGAGGAAACATATCATTATGAACCATAACCACGAGCCGCTGAGTGGGACAATAACAATAACATATAACAGGTACTAAAACATCTTTCTATATCTGTCTGTATTTACAACTATCAGCAGCTTAACCCTTGTTTGAAGTCGTTTGAAGGTGGTCACATGACAGAGGGTAAAGAGTGAGATCAAACAATAGATTAGGACAATGTAACATTATCTGTGTGTGTGTCAAACTGACCTGAAGACCATATGAAGGATGGAAATGTGTGACGTATAGTAGCATGTGTGCTCAAATTTTTATTTTTTGTACATGTTTATCAGAGAAAATAAACTTATTGAGTTTCAGGTAGAAAAAAATATACTTGTACCCTTTTTCTTTTTGTAAAAATCTGACACGGGTCAATTTGACCCAAATACCATACAAGGATTAAAAATGTTTTACGATCCCAGACACAGCAGTGGTCCGGGAATTCGCGTCTCTAAAAATAATACATTTTCCTTAAAAATGTATTGTATGTATAAATCCCATTTTCACTATAAAACTGAGTATTAGACTTAGAGACGGATGACAAATTAAAGGCGTGGTTATAATAATCGTCCACTTACAGTGATATAGCTCATTATTTATGTGTGTGCACTGGAACTGTGAACTACTCAAATTATGCATACATATCTTTTGATTTGCAGATCATGTAATATTTAATTTTCTTCTTCTTTCTCTCCACACCATCTTACACACATGCACAGTTGCAGATACTCACAGATGTATGACGTGTAAATACCTGCAATATATTTCCCATTTTTAGTATGCAGAGTTTGCTTGGAAAAAAGCACAGTCCATTAAAAATTAAACAACTTCAACCAAACTCATGATTTCCTTTCATATATTTAGCTGTGTACTGACGGAAAATCGAAGATGAATCAGGCACCGCCTACATGTGAGTAACCTCAAAGTGACTCCATGAATACTGATGGCTCATATCTGTAAAGCAGGTGGTGGCAGTCAAAGAGCTGATTTGATTTTTGATCTACCGATTAGAGCTAAAAATTTTCATTAGCAAGACTTTTTTTTTGCCATCCAACTCGACCTATGTGGACCTGCAGCTGATCACGAGGAAGCTGAGCTCTGAGCTCTGTCGATTTTTATGACCACTATGGCGTTGCAATCAATGCCGTGTCTATGTGCGCTGTAAAACCCTTTAAATTGGGTCAGTGCTGCCTGTCATTTATTGATGATGCCATTTGTCAGTTCTTTAGAGACATTTGACAGTAGATATTATGAGAACCTCCATCCTGGCTTCTGCTAGTGATATTGTTTCTAGGAAATATGCCAGGACTTTGTTGTCCTCCGCAGAATAAAGCTCATTCTGTTTACTGAAAAAGACATTTGGAAAAATGCCTTAAAAGATAAATAAGTAAATTACACAGAGGTCTTCAGTTCCCAAGCAACAAAGCAATATGAACAAAAGACATCCCATTTCCATATGGGTGGGATAGATGGAGCATCCATAATTTTCCAGAGAAGCAGGAAGACAAAGAGGAGCCCTGTAATGATGCAGAGAGAGACAGTTAGAACAGGTTTGTGTGCAGCCTCTCTCCACAGGAAGCATTTAAAAGGCTATTCAGGACCTTTTATACGTTTCCAGCACTATTCATCTTCTGCCACACAATTTGTCCCTAAGGAATGAAGCTACCCTGCGGTGAAGTCCATGTAATTAAGAGCTGAGTCTTAGCACACCACCAAACCCCCCCTTCAAAAAAAAAAGAAAAAAGAAACCTGTTGTGCCCACTGATTAAGACAAGTGTATATTAAATTGTTCAGGTGTGACTGTGTTTCCCAGCATGTGCTTTCCCATCAGTGGTGTGCTAATCTCCGGGTCTCTGCGGGGAGCAGCCTGGCTTTTTGACTTGGCATTTTAGGGCCGATAGGACTGCAGGGAGGCAAAGTGAACGGAACAGGAGAGAGAAAAGGGCAACCCAGTTATCAGAAACCATGTCTGCAGATGAATGTACACATACACATATATAACCTCCGTGTTTCTTTAACAACAGTATGTCATATCATGTTAGTGTTTTAACCAATTCTGGTGATTGGGTTGTAAAGGGAAGAGGACGTGGGCAGCAGACACAGCTGTGTGTAATGGGTATTGCTATGGACTCATGCAATATGCAGGAGACAAAGATAGAGGTATGGTATTTGGGTCAAATTGACCCGTTTCAGATTTTTACAAAAAGAAAAAGGGTACAAGTATAATTGTTTTCTACCTGAAACTCAGTGGCTTATTTCTGTGATAAACATGTACAAAAAAGAAATAAAAATTTGATCACACATGCTACTATACGTCACACATTTCCATCCTTCATATGGTCTTCATATGGTCTTCATATGGTCTTCATA
>JAPQRN010000027.1:9231996-9251175 GCA_037367275.1 Coranthus polyacanthus
TCTAATATCCTAACCCCGAACCAAATAAAACCTAAAAGCCATGACATTGTCACTGCCTAAATACAACATTTATGTAGTATTTTGTAACGCTGTCTGTATTTTGTGTCCACAGATTTCATGGATACATAGTACGTTGTGTTGGAAGTGACTCGAAATCAACCCGTACTGTTGTTTAGGCATGAGGACACGTTGCACATCATAGTTGAACTTTCCAAAAATGTCAAAAAAATACATATTTTGGGACTTATTTTAGCATTTTCAAGACTTCTCAGATTCTAATGTATGGAACTGAGTCACTTACTATGTAATAAGTGACAGAATTAATCATGTTAATGAGATAAACCATCCACTATGAACTTATAGACATGTAAGTATAAGTGACTGTTTACAACATCATGACTGAACGGATATTTGCATGACTTTGCTCTACCTTTTACTATTTGCAGTTCAGGATCGATGTAATAGTCCAATGACAATAAGGTTGACTCTAATCTAATCTAATTTAAATTTACAATATTGATTGATAGAATGACTATTGCAGATACTAGGCTAACGTTTCTGTAATGTTTGATGCCTCCTTTGCTGCACATTTAAACTTTTCTCCTCGATTAGCTTAATGGATATGTTTACAACCGAGGAAAACACTTAGCCTTCTTAATTTAACTTTATTCTTTTGAAACTGCAAACATAGGGCAGGCATGTTGAGACGTACACATTCAACACCAGCACAGACAATAATCAATAGTGGTTTTATTGTCTAAATAAATTAGCTCTAAACACACACTGAAATACGATTAATTGCTTTTCTTGACTCGTCTGAATAGATTTTTGTTGGAAAGATGGAAAACGCATTGAAAAGTGTGAAACAGTCTGTTAACCTCACAGTGTGCGATATGTTTAGCTGAACCCATTGACGAATGAATGCTGAGCATGATTTATTATTTCAACTTACATCTAATTTCAATCTAAAATACTTTTGACTTTCAATGACGCCAAAATCAATCAAATTAATTCAAGTCCATTCATTTAATCCATCTCCTGTTTCACAAGCGTGGTTTTCAGAGTCTGGCCCCGTTCAGTTTATGCAAGGAACAAAATCCCAAACTCATTTTCTGATTAGATGATAAGTGTGTGCTGAAGCGCAGCAACACCTGATGTGTGGCTGATAAAAAGGTAATAATAGGCAAACAGACAAATGGCATTTCAGCATCTCTGGAATCATTAATTCTTATTTGATTTGGCAGGTTAAAGAGCACTCATTCTCATTGACAACACATAAAGAGGGATGGCTGTGGCAGCATGAAGCCTGGTTAAATCCATAAATTAACACAAATCATAACACTGAATATTGCATGTCTGTTGCTCATCTTGTGCGTGGATTAAAAAAGGTCAATCAATGTTAATATTCAATTTTAATTTCACTTTAAGTCCTACAGTGACATCTTTATTTCTGAATCACTGAAGGACAATGACTGCTCTATTCGCTATGAGACAGTTCACCTTTATTTAATTTGTCCACACAATCAACTTGTGACTTTTGGTCAATTGAGGAAGAGAGATAAAGAGTCTTACCTTTAATTCCACACAGTTTTCAGTGTGATTTTTCACCCGTATAAATTGATAAACTGTTTTTTCTCTCGGCCGGAGGGTGTTGACTTCTGTTCCTTCCATGACATTAACAAGACATTGGCGACATGCCATACACAACCGTAAATATGGTGAAGCAACTGTTATTTTTCAAGTTCTCTCTGAAAGATTGAACCCTTGCTGTCCTCTTCGTGCAACTCAAAAAATGGTCCACCGTTGTTTTTTTTCTTGTTTTGTTTGGCTTTTTTAAACACAGGACACGTCATACAAAACGCTTCGGACACTATTGCACCTCCTTCGTGTGAAAGATGCCAAGTGATGACTGATCAGGGAAAAATCTGTAGTCTGTCATATCTGTCGACACTGCAAATTTGATGTGTAGTCTGAACCTGGCATTAAAGGCTTTCAACGTATTGTAATTCAAGTCTGAGAAGCAACAGGAAATCTACTAACTTCTTGTGACTCCAGTTTCAGGCTGTAGAAAATCTACCCATGACGCAGACTTTGGCAAATCACAGGTGTTTTCAGACAGGTACGGGGTTAAATATACGCGACAGCTGTAATTACTGATCTCTGATCAGATGTGACTCCACTGCTCTACTCTGTGGCTCGACATGGAAGCTTGGAAAAGTGGCTTCTCTTTTTCCTAGTGGTGTGAAATGGCATCAGGTCGTCTATCTTCACATTTAGTCTTTTGATTTGGACTGATAGGGCTGCATAATTAAGGTGTGTATTTTCAAATTCTGGGGTTTTTCCCCTGATTTTGGCTTCTGCATATATATGTGCAGCGGTGTAAAGAGCTGGCAGGTTGTCCAGGAGATGACGAAGGAAGCCAGCTATTGGTGCACATTTGTAATCAGATCTGATGGAAAAAAAACACCCAAAAAAAAAAAGAATCATCTCCTTGCAAATCATGCATTTAGAGTGTTTGTTTTCTTTGTGTGTGATGGAAAGCTTGCGTGGTCTGAGTGAGTTACGGTGGTATTTACTGCTGCTCTGCATGTAAACAATGATGATCTGTGGATTTCTCTGAATCTCAAACTTGTTAGATAATACACTTATCAGTTATGAATGCAGAAGCCTGTTCCCATGTGGAAAGCGTATGAATAATAAACGTCATGTACATAATACATGAATAATAAACACCTGTATTAATTTGCAGTAATGACTAGAGTCAGGCTATTTGTCAGTATGTCACATAAACATGTATGGAAATAAATAACTAATTATTATCTTCAAACTGAACACAGAAAATAGTTAAAAGAATATAATTAATATGCCATTTGTTCCAGTGGGTTCTTGTTATTTGGCTGTATAATATATGTTATTGTGATATATATATATAAAAGAGATGAATTATTTCATGCAATGTCTTAACAAGACTTAGACATAAAGGCAGCTGCTCATCTGGTGCAAAAGAAATCAGCGACAAAGGAAAAGACTATGATGAGGGATAATGAAAAGCTGGTGTTTTGACAGCGTTTCCACGGGAGCTTTGAGATACGCTGCAGCAGCACAGACTCGTGGTTTTTTTAAACAGATGCTCTTTGGAATCTGAAATGGTGGAGACATTGAAAAGGAAGCACAGAAAAGAGACCAGATGGTGGCCAATAAGCAAAGACGGAAAAAGAAGAAAGAAAAAGAAAAAGGAAAAGGAAAAGGAAAAGAAAGCAAAGGAACCATTGTATCTGTCAGATCAGGATGAAGGAGGATGTTGTCCCCACATCGCCTGGGGAGAACAAAGACATGACAAGAGAATGTAGGTATTAGGCGGCAGCCATGTGGTTCGCGTCTTAGTTGTTTTAAAGTTTGGTGTTTGGCCTGATGCCTATTATCATTTCCCATTCTCTGTTCATCCTCTTTGAATGCATAAGCCAAAACCACGGCTTTGATCTTTTTAAACAATCTGTCTACGAAAGATTGGCCGCATGAACACGATTTTAAAAACTGTGTTGTTTGAAGGGACTTTAAGAAGAGGATGGAGGAGTTAAGAAGCAGTCATCACTATACAGTTTGTGAAATGTTTTGTTTTGTTTCTTTCTTTTAAAAATCCATCAGATGAGACTTTATTTTAGGATATGCATTTGACTTGGGAGGCTCTCTTTTACACAGGTGTAAAATACCTACATCAAGCGGTGAACATGGATGAAACCTTCACTCCTGGATTCCTCCTTGGTCACGGTAGCACTTCTCAGCAGCGTAGTCAAGTGCTTGCTCAAAAGCCAGCATGAACATGTTTATAACAGTGGGATTACGGCATAATGTTTGTTTGACATTGTAGCTGACAAATCATCTGTTTCTGCAATATAATTCAAAAACAATGAGAGATATGCTTTCATGTCTGAAACACAGTAATGATGAAGCTTCGGCTGGCTCCACGCTCGGCCCGTTCTGCTGCCAGTTGACTTCTTTTTCCTGCTTGATTTGCGCACAGTGGAGTCGCAATGTGGAGCAGAGGTGCAGGTGGAGGGCACTTACGTGATTATAAAACACAATTGGATCTCTTTCTGAATCTGAATGGGGCTTATCACAAGAGTAGAGCAGAGTGGAGTGGAGAGAGTGTAATTCATATACAGCAGCTGCAGTAGGTGAATTTGTAATTTTCTGACTTTGGGACACAAAACTCACCCAGTTAGTTCATCATATTAATGTATAGGAACAGTCTTTTATAGCTTTGTACCAACAGCAGTCCTGTGTTCTAAAAATGACGTTTAAAACTATTGTAAATGTTAGTTACATTTTTAAGAAACAGACTTTCCAAGATTATATTAAATGGTGGTAGATTTCCAGAAGTCTAAGCTCCCTCTTCAGCCAGTCACATTCGTGGGGTGGACATTGAGGTGGTGTAGACGTACAAATGGATCAAGATGGCAACAAGACACTCTATCGAAAGGGACAGAGTCGGCTAAGAAGGCTCAGATCCTTTGACGTCTGCACTAAGATGCTGCTGATGTTTGACCAGTTGTCGGTGGTGAATGTGAAAGCATCTGACAAAAGGAATTAAGACGGCTGGATAAACTGATAGAGAAAGCTGGCTCAGTATTTGGAGGAATGCTGGACTCATGGTGGAGAGATGCACACTGGATAAGTTGGAGGACAATTCAGATCCTCTCCACCACCTTCTGATCAATCAGAGAAGACTCACCTCACTACAATGCTGGACTGAAAGTTACAGAAGATGCTTCATCCCTGCTTCCATCAGACTGTACATCTTAGTCAGGAGAAGAATGGACTGGAGACAAAACTGAACATCACTTCTTTTCTTTTCTGGACCTGCTGGATATCAGAATTGTCGCTGGGGGTGTGAATCTGTATCTGTAACTGTAATTTAGAAATTGAGAATAGAAAAAAAGGAAGTCAACATCGGCTCCGAGCACAAAACAGACTCCACAAACTTCACATAAGTTTGTACATAAGCGTGTGCAAACCTTACACACTGAACATTGTATTGAGCACTGACTTAGTATCATAAAAATAACATAAAATGTGACAGTCAGACTAAAGGAACACAGTCAATGCTCATATGTTTCTGCCTAGCTTCTCTCTGTTTCATCTTCATTAACTTTGGACAGTGCCGTGTGTCTGTTGACTGAGTCTTGAAGTGAAATCATGCAGTTAAAGAGAAAATATAAGCAACACTGTGGGTGTGAAGGCTTTAAGCTGCTCTGTTATTAGTCACAGAGATACGGGCCTTCACCTCGACTGCACTCCAGTAAGCTGATTACTTAACCCCAGTCCACAGCATCATCTTCTCCTTGATCTTTCCCTCATTCTTTGCCACTTGTGCAGCTGAGTCCCCTCTCTGCGTTGACCTGTAGCGCAGAACCTTCCGTAAAACTCGGCCCTGATTCTGCTGCCCATTTGCACTTGAAGATGGGATGACAGTTGTGTGATTTTGCCTACAGATAAAATATGTATACACAGGTTGTGCTCTTGCTGGCCTGATAATCCACAGGAATCCAGTCCTTGACTTCCTTCACCATGGATCAGCTTCTACGTGGGTGGGCTGAGCACATGTTTTTTCACATATCATTCTGAAGCTGTCGGGGAGGACAGCATCACCCTGTCTTGGGCGCTGAGGTTTTGAAGGTTTTGACAAGGTGTCATTTTTTTTCCTCTCATTAGTGACCTGGGTACTCTCCCGTCTTTGAGAAAGTGACACAATCCAGCTGTCAGCGAGGACGGGCTGCTTCGATCGGCTGTCTTGCTCATGACTGGCAAATAGGGACTGATTAGAAGACGAATACATACAGAAAATGTATATCTGTCTGAGAACTCTTTAAAAGAGACTTTTAAAAGTATAACTAGAAAAATGGAGTTAGAAAACTCCAACAGCTTGTACTAAACAATATGTATGTAAGTTG
The DNA here is from genome assembly GCA_037367275.1 of Coranthus polyacanthus. Lineage (NCBI taxonomy): Eukaryota > Metazoa > Chordata > Actinopteri > Kurtiformes > Apogonidae > Coranthus > Coranthus polyacanthus. Next base: position 9,237,948 of record JAPQRN010000027.1, read on the forward strand.
GACGGAGAATGAAGGCTTTTGAATTACATATAAAATGTAATGACAAGTGGATATCGTACAACGTTATATTAGGAGCACTTCGTATGTGTAGTGCTGCCTGAGCTCGATAAGATGACGCTTTGCCACTTTTTTTCTCTGCGAGGAAACACAATATGCCGTTCATACAATCCACTTTAAATTCAGAAATATTTTTAACCACTTGTAAATGAGCTTGTTCATTTGCATACAGAGTATGGAAGTGACATCAGATCACTCAAGATGCATTCTAATAGTCGGTGTGAAGTGAGCTCTCGACTTGTGATCAGAGAACATAACAGTGTGAACTGGGCCTCAACAGAGGCGACAAGCACTGAAACACAAACAGCTTGTTGAGTAGATTTTTCAGGTTTCTATACTTTCTTGAATATTATTTTTCTGATGACTTTTTACTTTTACTCTCTACATTTTAACACAAATATCTGTTCTTTCTACTCCTTACATCTTCCAAACAGGCGTGTTACTTTGTCTTTAATGCTTTTAAGGAGAGGTTACTTATTATTTTTTATTTTGCATCATAGCACACCTTCCCAACATCAAGACTGATTTCAACCTACACATAGAAAAGACGACCCCTTGGTGTTTAGAGCAGCATCGTACATGACAGACGTAGGGACGTAAAACATGAAACAAGATGAAGCAGACGATGGAGGGAGACTTGATTGCGGAGAACGGGTGTCGTCGATTCAATGAAATTCTGAGACCAGGAGAACTAATGCTGACATGGATGACGTGAGGCTCAGTAGCTCTGCACGCAAAAAAAATGTAGAAATACTTTATACTTTAACTCTTTGAGTACATTTCAGAGCTTGTACTTTTGAACTTTTAGTTGAGTAAAGAACTCGAATCACTGCTTCCACTTTGAGTATTTTTGTTTTACAGTAGTAGCCAGAGACACAGTCTACACTGGTACTGTACAGAGGAGGCCCAGAGAGGACAGTCGGCATGTGACACATTAACTGCTATTAGGGTTTGCTTTGTGAGGGGACTCTTCATTATGGGCCTGCTGTTCAGACTGATGACCACTGATTACTATATTTAACAAGAGTTTAACAGAAGTGCCTTAAATAATAGTTATTTCCCACAGACATACAAATGATTTCAGCTCAAATGATCACCCATTGTGTTCCAGAGAAACAGAAGGACATTGAAAAAGTGATTATGCTCTAAATTAGCTTTTACTTTTCTTACATACGTCATCGTACACATGAGCTCCCTTTCAGCCTGAAATGCATTGAAATAGGAGAAAACTTAGTAAATAGGGAGAAAATTGCTTATAATTATCAAATCAATTGATCAAACTGATCGCCACTTAAATCCCAGTTCAGTGAAAATTAGCAAAGTCTCAAATTTCCACACTTTCCAATCTCCAGACACTTTAGACAAAAGGTGGCTATTTTCTAATATTAACCAGTTTCAATGTTTTGAAGTTAAAAAAAAAAACTAACTGACTTTTAAAGCTCTTCGCAGGCAAGTGGAAACTTAATAAAGACAAAGTTATGTTCAGGATCTGAGCACAGTAAAATGTAGGGTAAAAAGTTTAAACAGGCATTCTCCACTTTAAAAGCAGTTCTGTTGAAATGAAGAGTGTCGGTCCACATCTGCATCTGTAAAATAGTGTCTTTTATTATTTCTTATATGCACATAAATTCATGAATTCATTCAACTTTTATTTTATCTTGAAGTCCATTGAGGTAACTTGGTTAAATAGTGGTGCCAAAAGCAAAGAAAAAAGCAATTCAATAAAACAATAAAACCTTGAGAATAACTGATGCAATTAAAATATAAAGGAAATGAATCAACCGAAACGAACATTTAAATTGGCCCAGGGATGAAACTGAAACAAGCTTCAGATTGTTCTGCATGTTATTCCAGGTTGCAGCTGCACAAAGAATAAAGATGAATTTTTCAAGCTCAGTAAAAACAGCTGGCACCTGCAACGTAATCCAATCATTTGAGCCTGTTCAATACATTAAAGGACAGGAGAGGTAAATCGCGTTAAAGTCCACGCGTATATAGGACGTACACAGGAGAGCAGCTGAGAGCGTCGCGTGTTCAACATCACACGTGACGGGCTGTCATCATTACAAACGCACGGATGCGAAAATCCAATCATCTTGCTTCAAATGGAAATGATAGAAAGGATTATTGTGATTATTACGTTGTGCTTTTTTTCAAAATAAATCACTATGACTGAATCAAATCTGAATTTTGACTCAGAACAATTCAAGTACTTGAGTGATTACCTCTAGTCTATCAACGCTCTCCAGTCGTAAAAAGCACAATGACTCCAAAAGTTTACTCCAGTTGCTCACTTGATACTTTTAGGATTTTTACGTGGGATTTGCAGTTCCAAACTGTCAGTGGTTTTTAATAAGAGAGTGGATAAATATATATATATAAAAAGAGTCCAAAACAATAAAAACCGTTCGCTTGAATTTCTTCTTTCTTCCCCCATTGTGAATGAAATTCTGTTAAAAAATCCACATTAACAATCTAATAACACTCTACATAACATGAGTGAGAAGGAGTTCTGGTGGTAAATTTATCTGAGGATTTATCTTTCCTTTCACAAACTCGACCACTGCTCTTTAAAAGTCACCACCTCACCGAGCTTCTTCCCATTTCCCTCTCGCTCTCCGCCAACTTTGACCTCAGCCAACCACAGCACACACAGTATTTTAAAATTCACTGATGCACTGTGAATTCAAAAAAAAAAAAAGAAGCTTTACAGATAAGTGAGCAAGGCCGAGAGAGCCTCCGGTGTCTTCGCAAACTCATGCTGATGCATTTGTTGATCCCATTGTGCATCCTGTAATACAATGCTAATGAAAGTCAGAATCTTCAGAACTTCACCTCGCAGCAGCTTGAACTGCTCTCCTCTCGGGCAGATTCTGCATAAGTGGTGTGTTGCGTTAATCACAGCGCTAACAGTCAGCAGGCATGATGCACTTTCATAAACGCACTCAAAGCTTTTGATTAATGCAATTTGCTTGGCTTTTGTCACTGCACTCTTATGAATATATAATCATATCAACGGGACAGCAGCTGTTTGCTCCATTCCTTTACCAGTCTGTGTCATGGATGATTTAATGTATACCGTAATGCTTTCTATAATTAGATATTTTAATGGTTTTTCAGTGTAATGAAAAATAAATCTTTGGTGGTACGATGGGGCACGAATCTCAGGTTGAGGATTGACTTAAAAACACAGATGTCCACAGATGTCCATCGCTTTAGCTTCGTCATATTACAGTATGTTAAAGCATTTTTCACTTCAAATGAAAAATACCCTCCCAGAAGTTAAATATACTTGATGCAGTAGGCGTTGGAAACAGTTTCAAAAACACTGTCATCTAAAAACCAAAGCAAAAGAACAAATGTTTTTTGTCCCAGCAGCAGTTTTTAGACGTTTGCATGTTTTCATCATGTTAATGACAGACGCTTCAGGCATGTGGCAGTTTGTTTTCCTAACGTTCCCAGACTCCAAGGAAATTCCCTGTTATTTGTCAGTACTGTGCACATTGAGCCAGATCCTGCTGCCAGGAAGGTTTTTAGTTGTTGTCAAACACAAAGTTGTTTTCCCGTTGAACGGTTATCAGTAGCAACATACCACTTGCCCTTCGCCGCATGAAAAGACGCTGGACTGTTTTACTGGGGCAACGGCAGGAGGGATGGGGATATAAATCGACAAATTGGTGGCTAGAGCCTCATTGCGATCACTGGACCAGGATATTACACATTCTATCAATCTGTTCCCCCGTTCATCCCACTGAGCCTGGGGTGGCTCAGCGTGGCAGACGAAGGTCTAGGCTGATGCAGAACTCTGGACTGGCATGTTAACTGAGGGTGAAGGCCTTTAAATGTTCTGTTCAACAAATAACAAATGAATGTGCTATCAATTAATTAGAAAACAGCCAGTCACATTGCTTCACCTTCCTTCGCGCTGCTGTTCTCTCAGCTTCCCCCAGGCTCCATTTCCACTCACTTTACCTGTTCAGTGGATTTCCACTCAGGCCTACAGTGTAGTCCACGTGTACATGGGTGTTTTGAGTGTTTCTTCCTTCATTCTCAAAAAAAAAAGAACATTAAAAAATTCTGTCCACAACAAAATTGAAGAGCTGTCACGAGCCAAACCAACAGGTGGTGATATAACTCGAACGCTAAAGCCATGTCGTCCAATCAGAAGCCTGCAGTATTTATGTCATGATTATGCATTCTGGTGCCTCTTTTCCTCAACGTAGTGGAAGGATGAATGTATTTTTATGTGTAAACATGTACATTTTGGACACGTGTGCCATTGCACAAAGTTGCCTCATAAGGAAATATCAGCACATACTCTGATGTTACGAGGTAGAAACTCTGTTCTGTCCACATGGCAACACGGCAAATAGAATTTCTAAATATCTTCAGCCTGGAAGGACTTTTTCAAAAGGCCCGTTTTCAGTGCGAATGAAAACACATGTTGAAAACACAATGTACGAGTGAACTACAGCTCAGTTCCCAGGGTCACCTGACACACCTCACTATGAATGAACATAACCTCTTCCAGATTGTCTGTGTCTCCATACTGAAGACTTTTCCCCTAGTGTTTGCTTCGTGTTTGACTGCGGGTTTTGCCTTACATTTCTGTACTTGTTTTGGATTGATCAAGTAGTAAATCAAATTAGGTGCGGCTAATTAAAGACTTGCAAATCAACGACTTTGTCCCTCATTCTCTTGAAAGTGAAACGAGCCTCTTGTACCGTCATCAGCTGTGATTTCACTCTGGACTTTGACAAGTTGAGGAATCAATATGCTGTTCTATAGTTTTAATGTTTTTGCAGCTACGTAATGACATTGAGTGGATTTTGATGTATTCAGTGCAATGATACCTCTGAGACGCTGTGCTCAGCCTTTATCACTTTCATAAATTTTGTACAAATTTTGGCACAGTCAATTTAAAGATAGAAAGTTGAAGGATGACTCTGCTTTTAAAATGTTGCTGCAGGGAAAGAAATGACAAAGCAAATGATCCATCCTCCTTTTGTCCCGAACAACCCTTTGATTTTAACAAGATAATTAACTACAATGAAGATGTGTTTGTTAGTTTTTTATCCTCACCAGAGGTTTACTGTACAGTATATTCACCATATGCTGATAAAGATGTGTCAGATTGTTGTGATGTGAGTCTGAATAATGATTGACTGATTGCTGACACAGTCTGGTCAGGATTGTCAGGTCATGTTGGATTTCAAACTATGGCCAAACCAGACACTGATAAGACAGCAGATGATTCATGAACGCCTGGATGCATCAGAATGAAGAGGAAAATGTGACAGTGAACAAAACAAACTTACTTTTGCAGTTGAGTTTGACTTTTAATAATACATTGCTGTGCATATATTTCCACAGTATAATTAAAGGGTCATTTTGAATAATGGCTGTATTTCACAGCACTGAATTAAAGGAAGACACTGAAATACAATTTTTGTCATTTTTTTGTCTAGTCTGGACAGAATCTCCATTATGTCGGACGTGGACTGCACCGGTTGCCCGATGACTGATAACTAATAAAAATGTCAATGTTAGCCAGTGTTGGAGTTACCTCCAGTGCTTCACAAAAGAGAGGAGAATTTCAATCAGTTACAAGACATGACCGTCAAACTTAATGTCTTGGTCTCTTCCAGGACGACAATACCCCCACTCATAGTGCAACAGGGGCTCACTGTATGGTTTGATGAGAATGAAAATGATATGAATCATATGCTGTGGCCTTCACAGTCACCAGATCTCAACCCACAGGAACACCTTTGGGGAGATTTTGGACTGCAGTATGAGGCCGCAGTAAAGAAAAGCACTGACGGGAGTGGCGTCGGCTTCAACTTGAAGCTGCGGTTGTTGCCCTTTGGTCTATGCTCATATCCACTTATTTTCCCTTATTTATGTCTGTGTTTTATCTCTGTGTTTCTGATGTGTCCGAGCAGCGCTTCGGTCAACATTTGCTTCATAAATAAACTGACACTGGGCGAAACCCTGCATTCAGTCACAGTCAGAAATAAACAATGACACGGCCGTTATACAGAGCTTACTGCTGAGCACGGCGGCGTTTTTTGCCCAATGGGACTTGACGTGACTTAACTTTAATTCACTACAACCAGCAAATCACACTCAAGACGGATTTGAGCCGAAACTGCTCCATGGTCAATGCAGCGATCCTTCTTTTCTCTTCCGAACGCCCCCAATCTGACACCAAGAGGAGGCTCAGGGTGTGTTTTGAGGAGGTCTCGAGCTGCAGGTACTACCCAGGGACCGATGTTGCACCCGAGCTGTGATAATCAGCCTCGGTGAAAAGCTCCCCAGACTCATTTCCTGTTCCCTTCCTTCCTCCAACACCTACCTCTTACGCAGTCTTTTTTCACCTGCTTCCCCCATTCCCCACATTCTCATTCCGTGTCTTTTGCAGCTCTTCTCACTTCAGCTCCCTGCAGTATTTCTCCCTCATTTGATTCTCCGCCAACTTCCCTCAACTCTCTCACTTTCTACACTCGTCTCCTGACTCGCCTCTCGTCCGTTCTCTTTGCACTTTTTTTCTTTTCTCCCTCAATTGCTCTCCCTTCAAGCTCATGGTCCAGCTCCCATACCTTCCTCTTTGTCTCCGTTGTCCTATTTTCAACACATTAATCCATCAGGCTGGTCTCCTGTCCGTCTGGGTTTGTTTGTGTCAGCTTTAACTGAATGAATTTGTTATGCAGTCTCAAGTGAGAGCCGACAGCTAATCACTGTCTAAACACTAATTAATGTCTAAGTTTAATGACTGAACTCTTAATTACAGAAGGTATTTCATGTATCACTTAAAAAGGTATCCATCATCTTATTATGCAGAATGTGAGATGTAGTAATATGTCATGGTGTCAGGAGAAGTTCAGCTCATTTCTTCGAAGAGAAAAATCCCTTCTATGGCAAAACGTGGCTGTTTATGTCAGCAAAACAAAACAGCCTCGTCGTGCAACATTCATACGATTTTCCTGGTTTGATTTGACAATTTCAGGTGTTTGTCATATAGCGGATTTCCTCTAATTCTTCCTGTACTTACATGATTGGTTACTTTGATTTGAAGTGTAGCCTATTTTCATTTCACATTGTGTTAAACAGTAAAGATGCTCAGTATTTGTAATTAAAGGCTGTTCATGGTGCACTTTAATTGCATTTAGTCTATATTATTGATCCAGTTTGGAAAGTAATTATAGAGAACATGCATATTTTCATTAAAATACAGTGTGATCTTACACATGCGTACATGACATCTGCACTTTCGTACAGTCAGTCCCTAAAACCCGTTACTCAGAAGGTGGGGGTTTGGAGAAGAAGCGCAGATGGTGCTACCTTCAGGTTCTGGTCCTTTGACAGACTTTAGACGTTTCTCACTGAATAGCTCACCCTTGGTTTGTAAAATGGCAGAAGCCAGATGACGTGCCTCCCAAAAGATGACAGCAGACGTGATTATTGTGACCTTTTCTTAAAAAACATACGCGGTTCAAGCTTTTTGTGACTCAGCGTCCTTTCTAACTGCCGCCAGTGACTCAGTATCACGTAGTTTCATTCCATAAAACCTGCAATAAAACGTCATTCACCATTTCCTAATGAGCTGCTGGTTTTATTGTAGACATTTACTGTCCCAAGGCGATATTCTAACAATAACACTGTTCAAGACAATACACTGAATACTTCGGGGGGGAATCAAATTACCGAATGTAATTATATGGACTTGAACACAGAGCGAACCAGCTATTAACAGTTTTAATCCATTAGCTTAAATATATGTTTGTGTAATGTTCTCGGTGCAATATCAGACAGATTCCAACCTAAAGGGTGGTAGATGTGAGGATGTACCTGACTGGTTTGACAGGAACCAAGAACTGCATTTGTATTTACATTTTAATAGTACTTAAGTACAAATCTGAGGTACTTTAGTTGAGTATTTTGCATTTTATGCGACTTTATACTCTTCTAATCTCAAATATTGTACTTCTTCATCCATTTGTCTGACAGCTTTACCTACTTTTCAAATTTTCATCCCGTTCCTGTCCAGTGAAAACCATGTATCTCCAGATGTGATGATCTTGAATGTTTGAAATAAACCGAAGGAGTAAACGTACGCTTTGCAGAGATACGTGGTTCTCACAATGATGAATTTATAGAATGTGATGCATTACTGTCGATGAAACTACCAACAGTTCATAAAGTAGTTCAAATCGACAGCAGTAAAATGAACCAAAAACATCAGATATAAAAATAAAACACCGACAGGGAACATTTTACTGAACAATGACTTTTACTTCAGTACATTCTGCTGATAATTAGTACAAGTAAGGGTTTGAATGCAGAACTTTAACTTGTAGTAAAGTACTTTAATACCTTTTCCACCACTGCTTGTGCTGCATTAATTTAGAACAAGGAATCTGTTTGGCTTTGTCATATTATGCTGATTTTCTGGTTGCACTTGTATGACTCTTTGATTGCTTTCCACTCCGGATATAAACACTACAAAGTCAGTTTAGGTGTTCAGTTTACATGACGGGTAATCTCTTGGTATAAAAAGTGACAGCGGGTTCGGGCCAGTACGTCAGCTCAGCTTCGTTGTATTATGCATGCAGTGTGCTCTGGTCCAACTCATGACATGTTTTATCTGACACTAACAACACTGTCGACTTGTGTTGTTTTTTTTGGGCTCTGTTTAACTACACGCTCTCCTGTCCTCGCTGGCTTTTCTTCCTCCTCTTCTCTGACATGTCCGTGCATCAACGCTGCAGGTCAGGATTCACAAAGACAGAGAGTGAACTGTGCCAGACACATGTACAGAGTCATTTTTTTGAGTGTTTTTCCCTCTTTGAACATTACTGGAGCCGTGCAGCACTTTCTGCACCAGATGCTTGTTTTCATCCCTTTGTCACAACTGTTTGATCTAGACAGAAACAAAATCTGCACGGACTCGAACACCTTTTTGTTGGTTGAAACACAAAGACGCTGTGAGGAATTGTGAATCAATACAGCAGTTCTTTTTCCTTTAATAGAAGACATTAAAATTTATTTACCCAGATTTTGGCACAGAGCACAGATAAAAACATCCACTGTACAGTAAATGTAACCTCAAAAGGCAGATAACAACGGAGGCAGGAACAGATTCAACACAGTCACAGGCAGTACTTTGAAAAGAGACACAAAACGTAACAGTTTTTTCTTCTCATCTGTCAAAAGCATGACTTAAGTTGACGGTACAAAGTCAGATTTCAAATGCCACATTAGCCTAAATAAGCAGAATTGAAACAAACACCAGCGTAATACAGAACTTAGACGGGCAAACGGTGCCTGACTGTAAACGGTAACTTCTTAACTCAGATTTATGTCCTACACACGTGTGGTATATTTTCAGTCACAACGGCGTATTTTTACAGTATTTAGCTAGACCGGACCGTATGTTTTATTATTTTGGCTCTATACTCCAACACACTGGACTGACTTTAGCTTTAGAGGTATCTGAGGATTTCAAAAGCAGTCCCGGAGGAGCTGTGGGAAGTGTAGCCTTAAATCCTTTGAGGGCTATGCATAAAATTCCTGCGTTTTCTACATGGTCCACTGGCAGCGAATGAAATCAGCCAATTAAAGTCTGCACTATTCTGCTGTCAATACCTCCCCAAGCACAAAAGTAAATCTTTAAGGGTGAGAAATATGCTTTGAGTCATATAGATATAGCGTCAAAGCAGCTGTTATTACATTTATACCATTAACGGTGTTAAAGCTATAAACAAAGGAGGCTACGTGATCACTCGTGTTTCTCTGTCAGGATTACGCAAAAAAAACTGCTGCATCGATTTTCATGAAAGTAGGTGGAAGGGTAGGTCATGGGCCTCGGATGAACCCATGAAAATTTGGAGCAGATCTATAAAAATGGGTGGAGGCTGGACACCCCCACACACACACTTTTTTTTAACAGCGGAGAGACTTAACCTAGAATGCGCAGTTAAATAACTCTGTAATCAGGTGGAAAAACGGCATCAATTGTATAAAATCCTATGTCTTCGGTGTCGTCATTTCCATAGCCTGCTTATTCTGATCTTGGTGGAGTAGTTTGAACACTGGATGTTCAAGGGTTAACAGGAAATGATCTGATAGCAGCAACGCATTTTTGCTCTTTCTGAGTTTTAATCCTTTGGAAATTCAATAGGAAACTTGTTATAAAACCAAGGAATGTTGTGTATAATTATTTGTAACATAAACGTTTACTGTCACGTGACCTAACGGTTGTTTTTGTGTATAAAAAGAGTGTTTTCATTTTTTTGTCTTCTAGAGGTGCCACTGCTGTTTTATGTCAGAACTAATTAGCTGCTGTCGGTCACAGTGCTGATTAACCACTGTAACCACCGTGTTCACGTTGCAAAAAACCTTCATCACAAAGATCCCAGAAGCACAAGGCATTTTTTTTTCTTGATTTAAATGTCTAGTGTCTAGTTCCCTGGCTTCACTTCTCATCAATATAAGTTATTTGACAGAAGCAAAGAGTACAGACAATGAGATTAGAGGAAAAAGATGAAACTGTGGTGCTTTTTGAGAACTGCTTTCAGTCCAAAATGGCAGAAAAGTAGCTCTTTTGCTGCGCAATTCTGTCGCAGTGGAACCATTTATTAGTTTTCAGTTCTTGCCAATATAAGTTCTTCTGTATTTTTGAAGATCAAACAAAACACACATTATGTTTTCCTCTTTCTAAGATCTTTGTTACCATGGTAACCACAGCTAAAAGGTGGAAATTATCGGTCATAAATCGTGCTTCGTTTGTGGGTTCATAATATTGTGGAACAAGAAGAAGAGTAGACTATAGGCCTCAGCGCTCTTCTAGTCAGCCGTGACATCTTATTATTCTTCGTACAATCAAACACTGCTTCTACTGTAAATAATAGAACATGTAGTTGATACCTGGATGCTGCAAATATTAGTAAATGTTACCAAGCAGACATGACGTGACGAAACTTCAGAGAGTAGTTAAAACCGACTCAAAATGAACTAGTCTGTGTTAATGAAGGAACATGTCACTAAGTCAAACTGAAGTGTTTCTATGGTTTTTTGCAGAGCGAGACTTAATCGCATAACAGGACAGGATAACTTTGGACACACGGACTATCTCCAGATGGATTGGATTTTTTTTTTTCAACGTGAAATGTATGATTTAAAGTCACTATTAATGTTTTATGTCATACTCAGTGTGAAGGAGTGCACAGCCAAAAGCAAAACTGAAATATTTTCCTCTACAGATATGAAGGACTCCAGAATGGACATGTTTTAACCTTGTGAATAAATGATGTGTATTATGATGAATCCCTTATGGCTGTTAATGATGCACTGAGGCTAAAGGAAGGCTAATGCATGACGATAAATATTAGTAATCATCCACGTCTGTCAGTTTGAGTTTTCTGACACATCCCACAGCAAAGGGAGAGGTATTTGAACATTTGTATTGGAACAGGCACTAATGCTGCAAGAAGAGTCTCTTCATGGCACAGAGGCGGCATTGTTCACAACAGTCCCATGTACTCCAAGGACAGGAGTCCAAAGTCCCAAGTGCTGTAAAAGTGAGCATGTTTCAACGGATGAATTAATTTACAACACAACACAGATACAGATATTCCTATGTCATGGGTCAAGGTGGTTTGTCTTCTCAGCTTAGAGTCAAAATGTCACATTCAAAAGTAGAATCACGAAAAAGACCACTGGAAAGATCGGCATTTGTACAAGAAATTCAGAGAGTAGGTAGTTGGTTTTTTTTTTCTCCACAAAGCAACAATACTAAGCCTCACTGCAGCAACACACACCTTTACACTGATTATAATAAAAAAGTATTTTGTTCACTATATTTGCAGCATGATGTGCCATGACCCGGGTTATTCGAGGAATTTCCCCTCATACACTGACGCACATGGTAAAAGTCACTCTGGATACAGCGTCATCTAAATGTCTACGTGTTTTCATAAATAACCTTTATTTTCTCAATGAAGTGCTCCGAGTAATGGATGTAAGGACGTTAAATGCATGTGGCACTCAAAACAGAAACTACTTAGGTCATCAGATAAGTACACCAATCTGTTCCCACTTTCACATATCCACACATGCTTGAGTGAGCCTCAAGTCAATGAACTGGCAATCTTTATATTTCATCCCATTTAAAGATAACACCGCTGAGCTCATATATATATGTTTGTCAGATAGAGAGGTGTGTGTGTGTGTGTTTTCCTGGTTGCCCTCTCCACTTCTCGGCTGTAATTAGCATGATTGGAGAGCGAGGGATGGATCGAAACACGGGAAGAGATGGTGCTGATGAGGCTATTCACCCTGCTGTGGAGCCTGCCTGGCGCCTCTCCTCAGCAACAAGCTGGCATCTTTTGTCTCCGTCGCTACAGCTCTCATCAGCTACGGCTGCGTGAGTGTGTGCGTGTTGGAGAGCCAGAGTGGCTGCTGAACGCTCATTTAAGGAGCACTCGCTGAGCAAAGTTGATTACATATTCATTAAAGCCTCAGCACGCCGTTCACCTGCTGCACTTGACCGGTCCGAGTGACGGGCAGATGAGGGTACGTACGTTCAGGATGCACGTATGGGGATTACTTCTGGCTTTCTGGTTGCGATTAACGGTCAGATAAAAAAAAAAAACTGATAAAAAGATGACTGGGTGTCTTCTATGACTGTAGTGTTCACTCTTCTACTGTGCAGTCCTCTCACAACATAGTGGATTTAGTCGGGATTTAAACTCAGCAAGTTTATTTATTTCTTTTACCCTGCGCTGACTCAAATCACATTAAGATTTATTCCACCCTGACATGGCTGGTTAATCCCTGTTTGTGTAACTGGATCAAAGTTAAACTTTAACACACAGATGTTTGTATTACGGTGCTTGTGAAAACCGTCTATCCGCCTCATCTCTGAACCCCTGATGCAAACTTAAACCTAACGTTGATATGCCTTTATTTGTCAGACAACTATCTCTATGACATGTCCTAACTTTAAGCAACTAACTTTAGAAAACCATGAACATAGGAGATGTCTATATATTCAATTTATTCATAAATGATATTTATTTCAATTTAAATTCTTCTTGCTGCACACATGCTACATGACAAGGGGTTGCAAGGAGACATATTGTTTTAGCAAAACATTATGCTGAGTCCA
>JAPQRN010000027.1:9274538-9301876 GCA_037367275.1 Coranthus polyacanthus
TTCTTCTTCCAGCGTTAAGGTGCATTACCATCACCTACTATATTTGAGTGTAGACCAGAGTTATTATCCCCTTAACCACACAAAACAGCACAAAATGGACAAACCAAACACTGGCTCAATCAGGGCCTTTCATTTTCTCGTTTTTAGCCACCACGGGGGACAGTCTGCATCTTCATTTAGAAATTATTTACCCACCCAACCGCTAGGTGAACACGGTGGCCCAGAAAGGAACCCGGTTTGCTCTCCTGTAAAAGTAAGTTCAGAGGTGCTACCCAACCCGTCCCGATGTGCAGCTGTAACTTGCAGAACAGGTCAAGGAACATCTCATGGCACTTCAAAGTTACTGCTGCTGCTGGAAACCAGGCTTTAATCTCATCAGTCAGCCCTTTTTTCCCACATACGTCCAACTTCGTCATCTGAGTTGACAAATCCCGAGATGGGAAACTCAGAGTTCGGAATTAGTTCACCCGGCTCTGAGAAAATTCACTCTGAGTTAAGTGTGTGCATGCTGAATGAAAAAAGACATTAGTGATTGGAGTGAAGAAACAATTCACCATGGCAACTTGTAATTAAAAGACCTCCATAGTAAGTAAGTAAGTTAAAGTGAAAATATAGGCATGTGTATGTGGAGCAGGCAGATTTGTCTCAAAGTAATTAGAAACTGTTGAGAAAGAGCCTGAGAATGATAAAAAGAACAAAGCTAAACACTACAACAACGTGTACTTAGAACCATTTACCTCACACCTTACATCCACTTACCATAGACTTCAACTATCTGACAGGAACAAAATGCACCAAAAGGCAACAATAGGCTATAATACTTCAAAAAACACTTATACTTAACCTACATGATTTCATTTATTTGCAGCAAACACTGAACAGAAACTGACCTCAATGTTAAAAGTAAGTCGGCAGCACAGGGTGTAAATTTAAACATTCTATTTTCAGCTGCAGCACAGTCATTCATACTGCAAAATATTGATATCAACTCATGTGATATGATAGCTATGATAACAAAAAAAGAATGAAAAGTCTATAGATTCTATTCTGGGCTGCGAGTGATTCTGCAATGTGTAATATGTAAATGTGAGGGTATGTGTGTGTAAACTAAAACTCTTCAGAACAACTTCACTGTCACTTTCCCGGCGTGAATCTCTAACTGAATATGCACTTTGACATCATCTGTATGAACGACGACATGAAGCAGTGAGTCAGAGAACGGGACGGGAGGAGACAGAAGAACTCGGGGTCTTCTTAAAATGAACGTCCTATATTTATCTCGGATTGTGACATTACATGTGGCGTATAAACAGGGGACAACCTGTTGCTCACTTTACGTATTCGACCTTTCACATTTACATTCAGGTCTCATTCATTTTACTCCTTTGAAATTTTCCAATTTTAAAAAGCAGACAACGAAACTCAACTGTGATAGTGCTGTTTGTTACATCATTTCTGGTAATCAGTGTTCAAAGCTTAGCAAGCCTGGAAAATAAAGTTTCTGTTGCGGGCTTAAAGGATGAGGGAGAGGTTCCTCGCCTTCTGCTCACTGTCTAGTGTTATTTAGGTGTGGCTTGTGTGTGTAAAACAGTACACAAGCAATCACAAACAGTGTCATCCATTAATATCCTCCTATGAGACCTTGCTTTCTAATTCTCACTGGCTGTGAAGGCAGCAGACAGGCCATCAGACAGGGTGTCGACAGTGACGGCGGCGGTGGGGTAACGCTCAGCACAAAAAGCATATGGGATCTGACCCGGGGTCGGCCTTAATCAGATGTGTCATTTACAGCTTGGGCAGCTGAGCTGAATGACTCCTGCAGTCTCACTCAGCTCTGTCACTGATTACAGTTTCATTAAAAATGTAATAAGTGCAGCAGGGATCCCATCATGAACAATGAAATTGCTGTTGTGCTGTTCATAACATACTATATTTCCATGGAGAAATCTGACAGAGGCATCAGAACGAGGAGGCTGGCAGCAGAGCAGGGTAAACAGAGTTGCTGATGAGCTGAGAGGCTGCCATCAGTAGAGCTGTGATCAGACTCACTTTGCCGTGTGTCTGAGTGCCTGCATACGTGCGTCACTGCGTGGGTGTTTTTTTTCTGTTTTTGCTGAACTCGTATCGTGTGTGCATTTGTGTACCTGCGTCCACGCTTTCACGAGTCTATCGTCCTGTTATGCCCTTGGGATTACGCCAAGACAAATGGCATAAACTGGAAGTTATTGGGTGGAACGAATTATTATAAATCACTTCCAGGCGTACTGCATTTATCGTGTTTTCTAAAGCAGCCTTCAGAGTTTGTCTAGCATGGCGAGGTTCAAATGTGTGCAAGGAGAAGATTAACGCCAGCGTTTGCAAAACAATTCATTTCCTGTCCTCGTCTTTGTTCATAGATCATGGGTTGAGGGAGATGAAATTGGTGTGCTTTGGTTGCAGAGGCAGCTTTTTTAAATTTCTCTGTATGTGCAATACATAAATACGAAGTGTTAAAATGATTCACTTTAATGTTTAGTCACTGGTATGATATGAAAACCCTTTGATTCTATTTTAGCACCACAGTGAAAGACGATATCTGGGGGAAAGGTGACTAGTGAACAGTGATTGTGCCAAAGCTGCCAAACCACGGTCAGACAGCGGCTGTAAATCATTATTAGAACTTGTTTTAACTCTGTTTTTACCCTGCTGCTTCACAATCAGTCAAATTGTGCCTGGAAATATCTAGACCACTCACAGACTGACATTAATGCAAAAAGCTTCAATCTCCGCTGGGAGAGATTGAAAATGAGGTTCATTTTTTTTCGTTTTAAGTTGATTTCTTGCCGTTCCGTGATTGAAACTTGAGTTGTGCTTTAGGAAGGGAACCGTTGCAAGAGAAAGGAAACTGTGACTTTGGACTGAATTGTGATCAAATGTGGCCACTGCAACTACTTTGCATGACACAAATAAAGATCAAATCAATCAAATCATATATGTGTCCACCGGAAAAATATTAGTTGTGCTCATCTAATAACATTTATCTGTTATGGGTTGGGTGGTTTTAGATCGACCCGGCTGACATGTTTTTCCATTACAGCCTCACAGCAGGGAGTAATCACGCTGAGACACACTATGCACCAAGACCCTCCTCAACCTTCACAACCAAAAGAGTAGCTCAGGAGGTAGAGAGAGAGAGAAGGAGGGGATATTAAAAAGTAAAAGTATCAGCCTGAGGAGGTTTTGTTGTCGTTTTGGATGTACAATCAGATGATCTAAAAGCATCAACTTTATGTTTTTCTGCTTTCTCTTAAATGGTCCGAAGCAAAGAACATATAAAAAATATTGAGCTGCACGATGAACACTTTTCTCTAACACATCAAGTCAAGTTTGCAGAACATATATTTAATTACTGTGAAGAAAAGGAATAGATTTTGACGCTTACACCCCGAATCACCAAGTGAAGCGATCGTATGAATTAGGTGTTCACAGTTATGGAGAAAACTCCCCCGGAGCCTAGACACTGGCGGTGGTGATGAAGATGGATGGAGCCGAGGATGTAAACTAGGACTAGACGACAGAACTGAGGCGAAGGGGAGGAGGAGGAGGGTCGCTTGACACAGAAACGACAGCTGAATTACAGCGGAATGAGGGAACGCTTTAAAAGTTTGACAGCTCACAAGTGATTGGCTAACCCAGAGCATGTCAGGTTGTGATTGGACAGAAGACGGAAATCACCTGCTTGAGCTTGGAGATATGAGGAAATGGTGCTTGTGACATAGAAAGCCTTCACAAGGATACAGTCCTGACTGAACTTTCACTATGCTTCATTTATAAAGCCCAATGTAGGAAGTTACACATTTACCTCAGGGAGCATTATAATTTATTCAGCCTCTGTCTTTTGAGTCTTGCTTCAAATATGTAAAAACTTCACCCAAAAAAAAAAACCAACCTTTTAATGCGGAAAAATTGGTAGGAAAGTCAGAAAGAGCCACAGAGGAGGGATCTCTCTTCCAGGATGAACAGATAGTGCAAAAGGTGGCATTTGTGCAGAAATGTACATATATATTATATACATAAATGAATATGCAGAGCATAATCCAAGAGGGAAATTTAATCCTAAAAGAGAAAATGAACTTTTGAACACCACATGCACACAACCACACACAGTGTTGGTTATACTTTTAAAAAATTGAATTATGCACATCCCTCTGGCTGAAATACATCGTAGTCCACCAGAGTACAATATAAAATCAACTTTGTATTCTGTACCCAGGGGACGACTCAGTGGGCTCTTTCTTCTTCAAGTAGAACGACTGGCTTTTTGAGGAATTAGAATCAATAGCGCAGATAAAACAGGTTATTCTTTCGAAACAGACCGACTGCTTCAATCTGTTATGGTTTGATAAACAGCTCAGAAAGGTCAGGTGGCAGCCACGTTCATATTAGACTTTTCATACGAATCCTATTGTGCTTTGAGGTTTGCCTGAGTGCTTGTGTTTTACTCAGCCTTTTAAAAGTGAGAGTAAACAGCACGGACACGTGTTATTGAGGCGACATGGGTGCGAAAAGCTGAACTAAGTGGGAATCATGGTTCTCAGCTTTGACCTGACACTATTGATTTAGAAACTGAAAAAAGAAAAAAAAAAAAATACCATGATAGAAAATAAATGGGTCAATAAATGGACCTCCATCCTCTATTAGCAAGATAATACTGGATACTGTACAGAGGCTGATGATTTATACGCTATGACAACGTAATGAAATGAATAAAAACTGTGGCTAATCCACCAAAAGACTCTCTTGAAATGATTTTTCAGGAACAATTGTTTGTTCTTTATCTGATTTATTAAATGAGAATTGCATATTGTTGCCCTCTTTCATGTGTTCATTCATATTCACGGTTCTATAAAGCACCTTGTAAACCGTTCTTAAAAACCATATGTGGTTTTTTTCTCTCTGCGGTTGTAGAATTACATCTTCAGATGCAAAAAGAATCGTGGAATTAAGGCCTCATTCAAAATCTAATCGTTCTTTTTTTTTCCTGCCGAACTCGATGCGTTTTCCTTTCAGCGCAGAGAGGACACAAATCTCCTACAATGTGCGTTCAATTTATTCACTACAAAGCACAAAAAGCTTCCGCGCTTGTTCACTGCGCTCTCTCATTTACACTGAATACAAACAGCATCCTCCCACATTTGCTGTCAATTCAAAAGTAATTAACGGCGCTTGTTGACTATTTGAATAGCTCTTCCACAGACAGACTCACATCTTTTTGAAGTCGCACACCCTGTATTCAGGCCAGTCGATGTAGCACACCACCCTGCCCGGCAGCTCATCCGTGTTGGAGTAGTAGTACTGAGGGAAAGCCAGCAGCAGAGCCAGCACCCAGATCACTCCCACCACCACCTTGGTCTCTGTGGACGACATGCGCTGCTGCAGGGGGTGGATGATGGCCATGTACCTGAGTGTGAAGAGGAGAAGACATAGTAAGAAACATGTACCATGATTTGGAGATACACTGGATGCACGGGGAAGAAATCATCGATTAGTCTCTTCAAATTAAAAAGTGTGAAGAAGCAGCTAAAGCAGCTTTGCTAAAGCATCTCTAAAGCTTAACATTCGGACACAATGATAATGTTCTTCATCAGTAGACCATATATAATACCTAAAATACACATATTTTTAAAATGTAAGTGAAGCACGGCAACATGAGAGCAGTCTATTGTGCAAACAACAATAAAATCAGAAATGGACTTTCACTGTCAGCGCTCATGTGACAATAGAGATGATTCATTGAGTTTAATTGTGCTTAATTGAGTTTAAAAATTGCATTTTTAGATTATTTTCTATGAAATTCTGGAAGGTTCACTTATATATTATTGTGTGGGATTCATCCTCATATGAGGAAAGGACAAGGCATGAGAGTGAAAACAGAGATGGGTTATATGTACTAGTTGATTGTCAGGATATCAATACGTTGCTACATGAAAGTAAGAAAAAAATCCAGCACTTACACTTTGACCGTTGCTCAGATTTTAATCAAATGGATGTAACTGGTGACCTTTAAAGATGCTTGTTTTGGTACTTACACACTGAGTCAGGTTACAGTACAGACACGAGAGTGGTATCGATCTTCTCAATTAATTCTAAGCTAGAGAGAAAACGCATATTTTTCCCATGTGTCCATCTTTTCCTGGAAAGTACTGATTTGGTGTGTTTGAGCATGCTTATATTTATATAAGCAGCCGGAGAGTGGTCATAGCCTCACCCAGCTTAGTGCGAATGTACCTGCTGCAAACCAAACATGAAGATGGTTGCAGTACAGGCTTGACAGAGCATCTCAAAGACTGACAACATTAATAAGGTAATACTTGTAAATGAGTGCCATTTCCAGGAGACAGAGAAAATAACAAGCGGGGTCAGGGATGGTTAGGAGTTGAGGTACTGATGCCTTGGAGACCAACGCCCAGGTTTCCATTCAAATGTGTTGCTAATTTTAACCAGACTTTCAGATAATTGGCAAAAGAATATACACATCTACGCCCATTTCCACCGACTGCTGTTCTGCAAATATTAGTTGTTGTTTCATGGAGATAAGCAGTTGGTGCTTATTAGTAAGAATTGCATATTTTAAAGTTTGATAATGTTTTGTCATCACTGGACAAAACATATGTTCTTGTTGATGTTTCTACTACATCTACTAAGGCATTTATGTTTGTTTCTTTTATTAATTCAGTGAAAGAAGCCGCATCCTTATCGTTCCACACATTGCTTGCATGTACTCATCATATATTTGTCAAATCTGCATTTGCATTTACTTTTTTCAAAACACCAACCCTCCTACCTCTTCAAAAACCTGTGATACTTTGAGATTTCTTTCCGGATTTCCACTCTTTTTTAAAAAAAAACACTAACTGAGAATGTGCATATAAATAGCTGGATGGAAACACGCCTTGTGTCCTGCAGCCTGTGGAGTGAAGCTGGTTTCCAGAGGGGAACCACTGGCCTCCCTATGTGAGAAGATGTGATGGAGGAGACAGAGGTGTCAGAGAGGGCTCTGACAGGAAGTCCAGTCATTCTGGAGAAGACTTTGACAATGCACTGCAACTGATTTTTGTTGTGAAGATGGATGAAAGAGAACGGCATGATACTCTCTATGAAGGAGTAATAGAGTGTTGTGAGGATGCCTTTGTAGACACCAAAGGAGATAAGCTTCCTCAGGAGATGCAGCTGGTGCTGGCATTTCCTCTGGATTTCCTCTGTGCTGGAGTTGAATCTCAGCCATGTCTGAAAGAGTGCCCAGGTACTTCCACTCCTCTGGCAGTTCTTCAGGCTCTGGTGGTTATGACTGCCTCAGCCAGATCTCTCTGTTTTTTTGGAGAAGGTCAAGACACTCTTTGGTCTTGTTCACAATCTGTTCCAGGCAGGACTTGTCACATCACTCAACACACTCACAAAAAGCTGAGCTGTGGTGCTGTGAGGAGCCTGAGAGCAGAGACAGGAGGTCCAAAAAAACAGTCATCAATGTGCAGGATGGAAAGCAGGGGTGAGAGGACTCAGCCCTGCGGGAAACTACATGAAGTGTGTATGAGGTCAGAGAAAGTGTTGCTGACCAGCCATCTCCGTGGCCCGTTTATTAGAAAGTCCATTATCCACACGATGGGTCGGTCAACTAGTGGAAAGCGGGAGACAAGTTTCTCAGCAAGAATACGTGGCTGCAGTGTGTGTGAAATGCAGAGGAAATCTGCAAACAGCAGTTTGTGTGTTCGGGTTTCCAGATACTTGTAAAGCCGATAAACGTTGTTTTACTTGGTGGAATGAAGCCTAGGTTCTTCTTCAGTTTTAAAGAAAGACACTAGGTGCGTTTCCATCTTGCTGTTTTTAATTCGCATTTTCAATTTGAGCATTAAACAAGCAGCTTGAAAATGCAGACAAAAACTCTACTAGCTTTTATACTTGGGAGAGGTGGAGAAGTTCACCTACTGATAAAAAGGTAAATGCAAATAAGTGCAACAGATTTAATGAATAGTTGTGTGTCTGCATGTGTGGATCAATGCGCTGCAACAGTCACTGAATTAATACAAGAAAAACAAACAGGACCTACATCAATCAGCTCCTCAGGTCGTATGTGATTGCATGAAATATTACATCTAACGGCAAACTTAAACCACGACAATGATGATGATGATGATGAACCAGCTCTTAATATTCACACAACGCTAGAGGAAGGAAACGCGCATAAATTAGCATTTTCTTTTGCTGATTTTCTGAAAATTCTGTTAAAATTTGCAACACATTTTGGATGGAAACCTGCCTCCTGGTCCAGTATGCTTTAAGTAGTAAATTGTTTGTTCATATTTAATTGTGATTTTAATTCGTTTTAATGTTCAAGTGTATCTTGGTTATCTAAAGGCAGACAAGAGGAGAGGATATAAGGAGGTGTACAGATGGAGGATTCATTGTTGTGTGAAGTCCTCGATGTAGGCAAAGTGTCAAAATGCTCATTTGTGTGAGAGTCATGCACTTAAAATAGAGTTCTGAATGGTAAGTCGGACCACACAGCGAAAACAGTCCTGCAGGAAATGAATATTCACACTCACATGCCCACACAACACCACGGAGGAATCTTCTTTTTTTATGTTTTTGGGTCAAACAACAGAGTAAGATGCGCACTTTGGAGGCAAATTCTATATGATTTGCCAAAAGTCATAAAATGAAAATCATTTTCACACTCAGTGTTTCTTAATGGGGAAAGGATTATAAAATCGTGCTCTATGGTAAGAAACCAACAAAAGACTTCCATTCCTACGGGTGTCTGTAGCTGGAATAGGCTGGTTCTACTTTAATGACGCCCCTCAGTGTCTGATTATCCATTTCACATTGTCATAATCATGCTCTTAATCAGCGAGGAGACAGAGTGCAGGAGTATCTTAAATGACCTTGTCCATAATTAACAATTAACACTGAATCTCATCAGCAAATTGATTTCAAACATTTTTACAGGCAGAATCCATTTCCCCTCGGTATAAATAAAATGCTTTGAGGAGACGGTCATTAATATTTCACCTCAGTTTGATTTCATCACCAGCACGGGTTCTCGTGTCCATCGGAAATGTGGTTATACGTATTTATTATATGGCGTTGTTGATTTCCCAGTTCTGACCAACGACGGCATCTATGACAGAGGTGGCGAAAGTACACACCTTCTTTACTCAAGCAGAACTCAAGAAGCACAGATACTTGTTTGAAAAATACTGTGGTAAAAGTACTGACAATCTACTTAAAAGGCAAAACATGTATTTTCCTAAAACGTACTACTTTAATTTAAATCTCTTGGACATTGTCTGCTTTCTTTTCATTTACAAATCCACACAGTCCAGAAATATGTAGGATTTAGTTTACTGCATACAGAGCAGTAGCATCGCCATTTTCATCTCCCTTTTAGGCAAAGCTCTCTGGTGAAATGTCGTCCTGAGCTAAAGAGGTCTAATTAAAGGCTTAATCCCACTAATAACTCAAATGAATCCGCTAAATGGACATCCTCACTCTAATTATATCAGAGACGGGAGGAGGCCTTTGAAATCAAACGCTCCCAGCGGTCTGCCGAAAATGGGAGATCACAGCCTCGCCTTTACTTTGGCTCTGCTTCAAACAGCGCTGGCAGCCACGCTGCTTTTCTTCATGTAGGTGAGTCACAGTCGGGATGTTGATGTCAGAAACAAACACACACCTGCAGAGGACAACAGACTGTTCGCTCGACAGTCCAAATTATTGTCAACCCGACTGGTATGGGAGCAGTGTGCAGAGAAATCTTGCTTCCTGGACACCAGACCATAAAACAGCATCAGTTTAGTCATTCGAATAGAAAGCTGAGCCTGTCTATGGTATTTCAGAAAAGAGAAATGCGTGGGCTTTGGTTTTTCAAGCAAATTCAGAACATTAACTTAACTAAAATATATTCACATGCATCTACATTCCATTAGCCAAATATGCTTTAATTGGTGTTGTAATTGGATTGAATTTTTCATATCCAAATCCTCCATCCTCCAGACTCCATCTCTAAAACCTGCTTATCGAATCAGTACCCTTTCAAATCCTTTTACGGATTAAATTAGATTTAGCTTCAGATTTATTAAAATTTGCAAGTAAATAAAGTTGTCATGCAGGCTGAACAGGGACAAGCACTACAGATTTGAACGTACATCTTATTTTTGCTGCACGGTGGTGTCACAGAGTCTCTTATGATTCGTGACGAGTATAGACACCGGCTTGCAGAGACCATCATAACAAGCATGTCGTTTTTTTTGTTGCTAACCAGCAACAGGTGATATAATGTGCTGCTGTTTTAACAAGTGAAAGGGTATAAGGCGGCAGAGCTTGTTAAAGTGAACCTGTTTACCTGAACTTAGAGACAAAAAGGTAAAAAAACAAGATTAACTTATATTATTTCTTAACATTTTTGCTATTTTGCACACGAGGACCTGGATCGTGAGATGGGAAATGCTGAACTTTACTGACAAGACGCAAAAGTCGTAGGATTGACAGCAAATGCTGTTCCAAAAAGTAAGTGTTGTGTTCAGTTAGTTCGTTAGGTCCTTCATCCCTCTTGTGGTATATATCAGCAGGACATCTTTAGAGCCTTTTGCCGTGTTTTTGCCTCCAGCTGACTCCAGGTGACGCCCATCCTCTTGATGTCTGCCTGGAAGTCTCATCATTAGGCATTTCTCGACCGGCCTCTCTTTCGCTTCCCTTCTGGGTTCCACATCCAAGTCCTGTTTGGTGATGTTTCAGGCTGGTTTTCATAGCGTGTGTGCGATCTATCCCCACCTTTGTCTTTGTCTTTTGTGAGTGTTTTCATATGCATTCAATTCTTTCTTCTAGTTGTATTAAAGTTGCAGTGTGTAGGATTTATGGGGATATATTTGCAGAAATGAGAGAAACTAGACTGAGTTGCACGTCCAGGTTTCTACTGTAGTGGCTCTAGAAATGATCTTGCAGGTTTTTAGCAGCCAGTGTAGCGGAGCAGTGGAAACGGAGATGGAGACGAGGGGGATTCAGATGGTTGCAGTCTGACACACAACAGCTAGATGTCACTAAATCCTACACACTAGAATAAGCAGCTAATTCATTGGAGCCAGCGTTAGTCATGATGGGGTTTCTTCTACCGAGTGTATCTTACTTTGGATATGCATGACATTATTAAGCCCAGCAGGAGTGGGAACCTGTCACCAATTTCCTCCTACTCCAATCTATTTTATCATTCAGAGAGTAACTTGCTTTCTAATCTGGTATGCGTCACTGTCTGTGGCTAATAACTAAAAACTGGAAAAGGGTTGTTAATATGTCTAAGTAAGATCAGACTGCAGGTCAGTAACAGCACAGTATGACACTGCTTTATGAGGGCGAGTGGCGGGGAAGGGACGGGCAGTCTTCAGCGACGTATCCCACCGTCTCCACGGTGTAGACGACTTGTTAAAATCAGGACTGAAGTTCAGAAAGCTGCCTTTGCAGATTTCCCAGGCGCGGAGATGCTTCACGCCTGCCAGTACAGCTCTGTTAAAGTCAGTCGATATGTCTGTGTGCACTTGCATTTAGTTGTATTTTATTGATTGTTGGTGATGTTGGGGAACACTTTGCTGTTACATTTCCATTGGTAAAGTCTTTTCTGTTATGGTTGTATTTTTCGGACAGTTGCCACAAACACAAAGAGAATTGACTGAATACTTTCTTCCTGTTTTCCTATTCCAGTGCCCCTGTTTTTACTTTCCATCCACTCCTACCTCATCTACTGCTTGATTTCCACTTTCTCCTCCGCAGTAGATTTCTGCCTTCCTGGCCACTCCTCAGCTCACCCACACTTTGCCATAATTTCCCTCTCCTCCCACTCTCACCTGTTTCCATTCAGTAATCATTTCAGTATATATATATATATGTATGTGTGTATATATATATATATATGTGTGTCACTCACCTTTTGTTCCCTGACTGATTGTCTTTGTGTACTCACTGGAAGTTTCATCATTACCTTTGTGTGTGAGTAGCTTCTGCTTGTGTTTTCCAGACTTTTGATCTTTGCCTGGTTCCACTTCCCCCCCCAGAGTGTTTTGACATTGACAAGGGTCTTTCCTCAGTTGTCGAGTCCTTCAAAGGCCAGACAAGAGTCCTTCCTCACATCAACAGAACACACAGTGGAGCAGTGGAGCGAATGTGGAGGTTGAAAAGGTCCTGCCCTGCGTTTTGTGGTTCAGTAACTTTAACAGAGTTGTAAGAAGATGGAAATGAAAACAACTGAAGTTCGTAACACTAACTCATCTTATTCTCATTGCACTGTAAACGCCTGTACATACTCCGCAAGGACAGAGAAATGTGTTCTCTCTCCCGGGGGCTGCGAGAAGAGAATCACTCTTTTCTTGCAGCTTGTTCTCGACACATCATCTGAGCAGAACTTTTTTCTCATGTGGTGCCCGACAAGTATTGTGTGATTGGCCAGACATTCGAAGTGGCCATGGTTAATGCGGAAAAGCGGAAATATCATTCTCGCCTTTCAAAGCGCGAATGCCACAGGGAGCCGCTGGGAAGAGGGTAGCAATACTCACCCCGGGACAGCATGGACAGGAAACGTCAGGCAGCCACAGAAGAACAGGAGTTGGAGACGTAGAGGCGGAGCCCGTGGCCATGGATGGAAGACTGGTGTGTTTGCCAAGGAACTGATAAAGAACGGTGGTTAGATGTACCCAGAGCTGAAATTTGAGGACTTGGGAGTCCTGGTAATGAAGCTGTTAAGGATCCTTCTTTCTCTTTTAGAAATTCCTCAGGTGTGCTTAAAATTCTGGATTCTGGTGTTGAAGTTCCCAGAGTATCACCCTTCCTTCCTTCCTCCCCTGCTCGTCACAAGTGTTGATTTCCCGACTCGCATTCCAGCCTGCCCTTCGTCGAAACACGTCCCTTTCCAGTCGATCTTCTAGTTTCACCTGTGCATCCGTAAACATTCACTTCCCTTTGCTTTTGAGTCCTTTCTCTGAACCCTGCGAGCGCCTGAATTTATGTAAAACCGAAGGAATTTCGTATTAAAATATCTGTGAGCCTTTTAGAGTGAAACCCTGTTGAAAGTATGAAAAGGTTAAACTTAGATGTGACATTCTGCAAATTAATAGTAGAATGTGTGTTGTCACCAGTGTCTACACATTCAATCACATTCCACTTTTCATCCACTTAAAATGTGTTTCAGTCTGAGTGCATCAGCTATGTCTGATTAACTCTTCTCCCTGCAAATGGAGGATAATCTATATTCTATACCCTCCAGTGTAACTCAGCATGAACACTTATTTACCTAAAAATGTCTCCACAGTCTAATCTCCCAGCAACCACTGATACAGCTGAGACTGCTTCATTTTTTATCGATTTGTTTGTAGACAGCTCTGCTCCTCTGTGCCCCCCTCCTTTCAGTGTACATCTTTGGAAGCACACCTTTGAGACTCCAAATATCTGTCTTTGGGCAAGATGTGATTCCTTCCAATAGGATGCTTTCTCACAAGGTGGCGGACAGCATGGGCAACCTGCGTTAGATTGCAAGGGTGACATACAGTTCCAATTATCCACAAATAGCACCTAAACTGCCATGGCAGTGCAACGGTTCGATATAAACACCATGAAGCTCCTGCACTGTTTTCCTGAAGAGACGTAAGTGATTAAGAAGGGAGAAGCTAAAGCAACAGATGAAATTGCCTGCCTTCAAGCCCGCCAGCATTTTCTTTTCTTTTTTTTTTTTTTTTTTTTTTGCAAATTGCGTTTGAAAGTAGGCTATAGTAATTTGATCATGAATGTCTTGTTTATTGGCCTTTCAGACGGTTGCCGTTGTTTTACAGAAGGTTATGTAAAGCTGCCATCAACAGTTGGAAGGAGATAAGCAGAGCCTGCGGTGCGAGCGTGAAAGCGTGGATGTGTAGTTCTCGTGTATTACATACATGTTATATGTTGCGGTTACTTGTGGAGACTCAGCTCTCTCTCGTGGTGAAAGGGTTAGGTTAAGATAAATCTCCTGGACTGAGCGTGTGAGTGCGTCGGGTGGTGATTGTCACCGTTGTTTCAATTATTGTCCACATGCATATATATGACTCTTTCACTCACCTCTGTCTCAACAACAACCAGCAGGGACTCCTGTATCTCAAGCAGAGGCAATATCCACCCGTACACCACAGTGTCATTGCCTCCCTGATATATGTGTATGTGTGTAATGTTATTTCAGAAGGCGGTGTGTGTCCACAGCGCGACAATGTCAACTTTTCCATCAAGGTCAGCCTGACTTATGGCGGTGTTGGGGAGTAACTGAATACATATAACGACGTTTGGATTTTAGATTTTGAAAACGACTATCTGTATTTAAAGTTCCAGTTTAAATAAGTAATGTTAATACTGTCACATGCTTAAAATCCATAGATGACTTAAAGGGATTACTATTTAAAGCCTGCATTATTTGCTATGAAATGTAAAAGGCATCACTAATTTCCCATAAGCCCCTTACTTAATGCAGACAGTATCTCTGCGCCCCAGACTATGCAGCTGATGTACGTTATTGTTCTCTATGTTGATGCAGTTGGAAAACAGAAGGTAAAAACGGCCTTTTCTGGTGCAAGGAGGATTAATTGCAATTCAGTTCAGACACTAACTGAAAACAACATTTTCTATTATGGAGCACAGTTTTCTTTTCTTTTTCATCTACAACCCCAAATAACAGATAGCTGGCACAGTATGGGAACTGCAAATTAAAAGATAAAGCAGGGATATTTAAATGTGCTTTCACTTGTATTTCATTGTAGACAGTATGAACATACTTTGCATTTCCATACTCTGTTAACTATTTCTTATTTGGGGTTGTGCTTGTGTTTAAATAAACTGACAGCTTCCATCTTAACAGCGTGTTAATTCAGAGTGACTCCTGGGTTCAATACACTTTCACTGTCATTTGTCATTCAACTCTGTTACATGCAATAATAATGTGAGACAATGTTGAAGTAATCCAAAGTATTTAAAATAGGTTGCTCACTTTAAGTAATTTAACCGAATATGTTACAACCCTCCCAACACTGCCCACTGGTACATAAATGCTGGTGGAACTGTAAATAATAATAAATAACAGTCAGGACCGTCCACTCCAATAAGTGACATGCCCTTAAGTAAGGCACTACCAGCCTCAAAGCCATTTATCAACATGTAATTTCAATTGGTTTTCAGTGACAGGAGATGACAAGTGTTGATTGGAGTGTTGTTTATTCATTGAAAAGTGACATGACTCCGAGGCATCCATTAAAAATGACCTAAATGTGTGATGCTGAGTCTGATGGATGTGGATTTATAGGAGCACGGACGCTGTCTGTTTAATTCGACAGAGTTAACTTAACAGTTGAGATGTTGCTGTATTACATTAGGAAAGGCTGACATCAAATAAATGTGAAATATGACCGAGGGACGTGAATTCAAGATGTCCATTACTTACTTATTTCAATTATACACTTTGCTTGAATCTCAAAAGGTTAAAAAAAAGTAAAAAAATTACAAAAAAATCTAAGTTTCATTATTAAAGATCCTGATTGTGAGTGTTTTTTCACTAAAAAGCGCAATAAACTCAATTAAAATGGCTTCAATGACATCCTCCCCTCATCTTCCCCATCTGAAAAATACAAAGTCTCTGAATTTATAAACAAATATTGTTCATTTCAATACTGTAGATGTTTCCTACTCTCTTAAAAGTAAGTGTATGAGCAGTGATGGCTTCAAGCTTCACCAACGTGAACAGATCATCCTGGAACAACCTGACTTCAATTCTTCACATAACAGAAAACCACAAGTTTAATCCGATGTGGCCACTATTCATACATCAAAATGTGTTCATTCAGTTGTCTAGCAGTTATCGCTGTGTTTCGAGAGGTCACAGTGAGTTCGACCTTTGGCTGCAAAATCGAATCGAATTATTCCATCCTTCCAGTCCAAAGTGCTGCGTTTTCACAGACAGAATGACGTTCTGCATGGACGTATACAAAAAAAAACAAAACAAACCAAAGACCCATTTTTGTAGACCTTTTCTAAAGTTTCTGTTTTACGAATGAAATGAATGATTTTTTTTATAATAAGTAATATTTCCAACTTTCCAAAGATATCAATTGGCTAACATTTAGTAGTCCTGGATCACCAGAATCATTTCTAGTAGTCGTAGTAGTTACAATAATGAATCGTGTCTTTTAAATGCCTTAAATGCCACATGTCCACACCGAGCCTTTGGATTCACAGAAAGCGTTCATGCAGTTCTCTCAGTTACTACCAACCTGTAATTAGACATTTTAGTTTAGAAAACCGTAGTTTATATAATTACTTGACCTTTGACCCTTGACCTTTCACCTTTGGCCACCAAAATCTAATCAGTTCATCCTCGAGTCCAAGTGTTTGTGCCAAATTTGATTCCCTCGAGGAGTTCCTGAGATACTGCATCCATGAGGTCAGCGGCTCTTCCTGAGATGAGTTTATCCTTTATTTCATCCAGGAAGGTCCCATTGAGACACGAGATCTCTTCTTCCAACGAGTCCTGGTAAAACTAGCAGCAACAACAGTTTCACATAAAAAAACAATTTCACATATAACACACACTGGATATTGTGTTTTAAACGGCGCAGGGACTGACAGAGCGAGGACACAACAACAAATAACTAAGCCTAAATATCCAAATACACCTAAAATCTTACCAGCTTACGAACCATGTGCTTTGCTTGTGGTTATAACGGTGCCTTGAGGCTAAAACAGAAACCCACTATCACAGGGAGAGAGGATACAATGTGGAAAGTCCACCATAGCTGAGGTCATTTTCGATGCCAGCTCCTTTTTTTTGCAAGGTCTGTCATCTTGTTGCCCGTTTCTAGTCATTTTACATAATCTTTTTGTGGCGAGGAAACACATTCTCCCCACTTGCTGTGAACAGAGCATGAATCACAGAGAACCAGGAAGCGAAGGGTGTCAGAGGCCAGAATAACTCCACATGACGATTCCTCCGGGGACAACAGATGGAGGAGGGACACGAAGAATGGAAAGTGGACGATAAAGGTGAGAGGGAGACAAAGACGAGGCTACATATGCTGTATATATAATGATATGATGCGCGGGAAGTCATCTGCTGCCGTGACCTGGCTTCACTACAGTGAATGGATATAAATGGTCCAATCACTCTTTTATTTGTTGCTGCTTCTCAACCATGAAACAGGCAGTAGCTTAGGTTTCAAAGGAGCATGTGGTCACAAGTCACAGGTTGTGACTCTGTTGGTAAATGCACAAGATTTTTTTTGTTTTCTTGACATCTACTACTGAAATGCTGTTAAAAGGAAAAATCTACTTCTCTTTTCCTGATCTATATCATCTATCTGTGACATTCACTACACTACAAAGCACAAAGCACTCTACATTATTTTATGGTGGATGCACTTTCCCTCAGTCCACAGCATTTCCCAAAATGTCTCGAATAGTACAGATGGCACAAGAGAATGTTATTTTGTCATTTATTGATGTTGTTTAGGTAGGCTTGTACTGTAAGGTTTATACGTTGTATAGTATAGTATAGTATAGTATAGCAGGTGATAATGAACGCAAAACGATTCTAAATATGTTTGAGCTGTACATGGAATTATATGACTAAACTGTGATGAAACACATCAATACTGGTGATAATACACATACACACATCAAATACTTTATGCAAATTGATTATTAGATCATTAAAAAAGTCCCAAACCCACAAACATTTACTACTGGGACTATTTTTGTACCTGAATCGTGAACTAATTTCTGCATTTTAATTTGAGCTGTAGCCAGCGTCAGTTGAATTTTCCTGACGGGATTCATTCACTGCTCATTCACTGCGTCGTCAAGGTAACGTCACATGACATGAAGGAGAGGACCCTTACAGCCTTGACCAGCTGACGTCGGCGAAGTCTGTGAGGGTTAAGCGATCGGCGTTTACTGCGCGGATCGAGGCTGGGCCTTTGTAACGGTTTTTCCGAACCATGCAGCGGGTGGAGTGAGACTCAGAACGGGGGTAGAGTTACACTTTAAAGCTGGATGCTCCCTGCCATAAAACGGAAAAAAGGAGGAAGGAAAGGAAGTCCATACCGAGCTGCTGTAACACGGCAGACGTTGCCTCTGTAGATGTGTATAAACATCTAACGTAACAAAAACATGGTTCTTATGTTCAGCAGACTATATCTAATGAAAACACAATCATGAATATTAGATTTCATTACTGCAGTCAAATCCCCCTAAATCTTACCCAGTGAATCCTTAGGCAGCCACTCTATTCTGGCTGCAAAAAAAAAAAAAATTCTCTCTGAATTTATGAATATATTTTATTTTTCTGGAAACATTACAGTCAAAAATCATTATATTTGGCCCATCCAAGTGTACTGGTGATCATTTAATGCACTCCTGGGCTCTGGGACTCTCTAAATCTAATGAATTAACCAATATGTTATGAATTGTAAAGCTACTGAACAAGTAGAACGGGTAGGTAGCAGCGGGCGTACGTGGTCAGCGTTTTCTGGTAAATTAGCCTTTGGTTTGAGGTAGAGGATTTGAAAAGTCCTGGGTCCAAGCAGAAAGCTCTGAGTTTCACAACTGTTACGATGCAAACCGCCTGGTGTATTTGTTACTTGTTGATGAATCGATTGTCAGTGTTGCTTAGTATATGTCAGCCTTAAAACCTTTAAAAAAGAACAACTTCTCGTTTATACCTGGTGTTGCGGAGCTTCATTTGCTTTGTCTGTTCAGATTTTTGACTGATAGGAATCTAAACCTGGACCTCATGAAAAAAAAAGGATAGCTTAAACTTCATTTGTGTCACAACTGCAGGCTTGGTTGATGGCATTAAAGAGGTGCATAAATGCAGTACTGATAGTTTACTGCCATTTATGAACGATATGCAGATATGGTGACTAGTTAAGACAGTCAGAAACTCACGAATACAAGTTGAGAGTTCAGGGCTAGACTTGACTCTGATTTTCTGTAAATATCTTTTTCCTGCTGACTTCTGGTTTCCGTAGCTGCGATTAAGTCAGTGTGTTTCTCTGGAGCTGTCTCTTTGCTGAAGACATGCTGTTGTAAAATCAGGCGAGTGTCAGCAGTTGCATGCTGCGTAATAACCTCTCCTTTTATGTTCTGTCAAAACTGCAGGACTTTTTTAAACCCCCCGAAACCGTCAAGACAAAATACCTGGTGCAACGTAGCAATGCTGACAGAAACATTTTCATAAAGGAGCCATGATCAAATGTTGAATTCTTTCAAGTTTCCTCCTATCTGCAAGGCAATAGCAGTGTCTTTGTCTCATTGCTGTGAACACCGTTTGGAAATCCAGAATTTCTGCCTGTCTTCGTCTCGTGTCTTCATTGCTCATTCATTGCGTCGTCTAAAACATCCAACAACCCTTGGACTAAAACAACCCAGCCGCCAGAATAAATTGTTGCCACTTAACGTTTCTGTAAACCACAGATACATATAATCTCAGTGTAATTTGTCACTGAAGGATCTGCTACTGTTTTTTTTCTTTTTCCTCAGTAGGAACATATAAAAATTTCAGGACTTCATCCCACGTCCAATGGGATGAATAAACCTTACTGTCAAGCCAAGGCAGGAAATTCTTCGGTCTCTCCCATGAAAATATGAACACAAACATGTCTCCAAGAAGAAATGAAAACAGTCCACAAGAAGAAATAAAAGCAAACATGTCTTCAAGATTAGAATGTCTCATTACAACATGTCCCATGGCAACATTTTATTCTGGTGAATGGGTTGCATGAACAGTCTTCAGTGCGCTGTGGCAGCTGGTCCTTTGCTAGAAGAAAGGCCATTCAAACATGATGGTACACGTGCATTACTGCAAAAATGTCTCTGAGATAAAAGCGTTTTACTCATCCTGTAATTATGTCAAAATGTATTTAAGTTGTTTTATTTGCATTTGCTTAATAATTATGTGAACATATACATTTGCTGTATGTGGGCCACCAGCCAAATGAGTGCATGAGGGTTCTTAAAGTTTTGGTGAGCAGGTGACCTGAGGCCATGCTCTCATCGGAGGCTTATAGGTTTTCCGCGGAGCGCACATCTCTGCATCCCTGGACACTTTTGGCTGGGTTGTCAACTCGTCTAGTGAGAGACAGACGCTTTCAGATCTGCAGAGTGAACATAAAGCAGACGATTAACCCCCGCCAAACGTCACGGGTAACAAGCTTAGTCCCGGTCATTCCCGTTACACCTGTTAGTCCCCTCAGTCTCTGCGACTGTGTTATAACGGAGGGTGATGCAAATACTCATAAAACAAAGTATCGTCTCATAGTAATGTGAGGATAATAGTCTGCTGCGGGACATTTGCCTGGGGTTTGATTCTCGCTATTTGACTTGAACTTTTCCATTTAAACTTTTTTCAAATGCAGGCGGAGTTTAGTCAGATATTAAAATCAGATGGCTTATGAAATGTCAACACACACACACTATATCAACTGGCCCTGCCGTGTTCATATTGTCTCCCTCCCCAATCTTGTTTATCACCAGCTTCTATTCTCAGTAGGTAAAGTGCAGGACTAATGCTTTAGCGGGAAATTCAGCTGTAGCGCCTCTTCCTCCTATAATGACGGTATAGAAAATTGCTAGTGCATTTGCAGGTTAAGGTAAACGTGGGAGAGGGACTTCTGACTTTACTGTGCAGCATGTTTGTCATCTCTGTTTCATGAAAACTATTAGCCGATCCAAAACATAGCTTTCACACTAGAGATAAAATTATGGTAATTTGTTGATGCATGATGTATATTTGACATGTAATCACATACTCGGTGCCTCTCTCACCCAAACCAATCAGTTTAATCAAGACTTTCTTTACCCAAATGGACACTTAAACACACTTGTGTCTTCCACTAGCTCATTCTGATCAGTGTCTGTAATTTCCAACTGTCTTCACAGGGCGAACCGAGAATTCATCAGTTCAAGAAAGAACATGAGGGGAAGTGATTATTAGTGATTCATACAAAGGACAAAGAGAGGCGATCAGTGGCAGCCACACAGAAGACCGGAACTAATGAAGAACAAATTAGCTCTGCCAAATGAAACAATAATGAATTTTTAGTCACACCCTCCACAGTGCTTCTCTACCGAGCACGCTGATACATTGTGCCTATTAAACAATACCCATCAGTTTAATTTGTGTATTCCCTTAGTTCCTATTTAGTGTCAGGAACTGGAGCCTAAATGCGTCGCAAAAAGGAGAAAAGCCTTTAATAGGTCTCCACAGGGCTAATAACATTCTCTAATTCTCACATTCTCAAATAAGCTTCTTCACCGTGTCTGCAAACCTCAGACAAGTGGTTCACCTGGAGGAGGATATGATAATCTGAACTAATGAAACCACTGCGTTTATTGCTTCATCCATTTTGGTCCTTCACCCTTAATATTTATCAGCGATCATTCAGCAAGCGCTTCCTGAAAAGTCATTTGCCTCCACTAGCGGAAAAGAGATGTTTCTCTAAAGACATGCTGATGTTAAGTCAAGAGATATTACATTTTTCTATAAAACTAGATTTGCCTCAATTACCTCAATATGAAGACAACACACTTGGACCCAGCTGCACTGTTGATCTATGAGTTGTGCCATACAAGAGTGATCACAGCGATGAAGGAGATGAAAAGCCTTATGAGCTGCAGCACAGTTCTCCTCCCCCTCAGATGACAGATCATGCAGATTTGTTTCATTTACCAAATTTCATCTCGAGCAACCATTGAGAAGTGCTCGGCTCATATATGAACTTGTGAATCAAAATTAAGGAGTGAAATATTTTCTCATGCCTAAAGTGTAGTAAAGAAAAAAAAAAAACCCACATAAGCCACATAAGCAATGCTTCTCTATTAAGGTGTTAATAGCGTTGCACTGCCTGCGTCATCTTTAATTGTCTTCTCATTCTCACCTCTTCAAGCTGCGGAGGTTTAACTTAATTTAGGAAGAGGTCAGGTTCATGGCTCTCATACTGAAAGGGAGACATCCAGGGAGATCACAGACCATTATCACCTGAGATGCAGCAGTGAAGACAAACACAAAGATGCAGATGTGATAGGCAGAAAGGCTTTACAGCGCTGTGTCCAGTAGGAAGTGGCAGCCTGAGCCAAACGCACACATTATATACAGAACATATTCATCATGTTCATAGACACCGTCGCGTATATAAAAGGCAAATGTGCGTCAGGGTAAAAACACAAACTACGCACAGACAAACCCAGATGTTTAAACACACACCTGGATACCGCAACACACACACACACAGATGTTGTGTTTCCATGTGTTTATGGGACACTGCTTCAAACTACATTACATTAATGCCAGTCCTTTGCACCAACCCTTAAAACTTAAATCTAACATTAAAACCATTCCCTGCCACCACAAACCCTGACACTTAATTATTCATGTTAAAGGTTCAGTGCATAAAATTTGGGGGACGTGACTGCAGGAAAGGAATATAACATTCAGAATTTTCATTAATGTTTTTCATCTGAAAATATGAATTGCTGTGTTTTAGTTAGTGTTAGAATGAGCCGTTTATATCTATAGAGGGAGATGGAGTCCACTATGTTTCTACAGTAACTCAGGACGGACTCCTCGTCTTTTTTCTGTTTTTATGGTGAGTGGCATCCCGTATACGTTAACGTTACCTCCTATGTTTGAGTGTGGAACAGAGTTATCCCCATAACCAAAAAGCCCAGAAAGGGCAAACCAAACACTGACTCCGCCACCGTAGGGAAGGATGAGGCAAAGGGTGTTGGTTCATTGCAATCTGCAACTTCACCACTAGGTGTCACTAAATATCACACAATTCATTTTTAAAGGACATGATTTTTCCCCCCTAAGGGTTCACGGTGTATAAATAGATTTACATCACTGTGATGTTTATGTATATGTCACACACAACATCTAATTTCCCTTTACCCTCGTTGTCATGAGAAGCTGCCCCACTGAGAAATAAGGTTCATACACAAGCGTTCACTAAGAGGAAGAAAAGCCATAGACATAGAAATGGAAAACACCTCATTTCGCAGCAGAGTCACTAAATTCTGGCTATAGGCACATTCTGCATTATGTACAATTACTGACTGCCAGGCTGCTTCATATTACTGCGAATCCACAGGCTGTATTTCTGCCAGGATTTGATTCAGCACCCAATGAACCATCACGGATGAGTGTTGGTGGGGCGTTCCACTCAGTGAGCAACCCCTGAGCTACAGTCAACATGTGGAAATCAAAAGAGGTCCCACCGAATGTGAATCACGGAAAAGGCATCGTATGTGAATGCACTTTTACTATTTATTAATACTTTTTGGAAATATTTTATAGTAAGAAGCTCAGACCAAAGCCACGCACCACAACAAAATTCCTCTTTGACCATGCATTAACATTTGTTGCTGTAGGACCTTATTAGTGGACAATTAGGAATTTGGCAATTAAGTTTTAATTCATATTTTACTCAAGGAAATATTTTCATGATTATTTCCTATTTTTCCAGACACAAAAATTATGAAATGGAATAAGAATATCAACTGCCCGATGAAAACATTTTATTGTTGACTATTTTGCATCTCTTAAATTCCTTCACATTAGTTGTTAGTCAATATGGTAAGATTGGTCACAAATTTTCCTTTTGTTACATATACTTTTATAAGCCGCATGTTACCTGTCCAGAGCGATGGCTGTCATCGAGTAGATGCTGGCGAAGACAGCAGCGATGGGAAAGAAGTTGTGGAAGCGACAGTAGACCAGTCCGAAGTACCATTCATTGTGCACGGCGTAGGTGAAGTTTATCACTGTGTTGAAGGCGGACATGGAGGCTTCGGCGAACGCCAGGTTCAGCAGAAAATAGTTGGTGACAGTCCTCATACGTTTATGCGCCATAATAATCCAGATTACTGTAACATTACCTACCACAGACACGATAACTATACAGCTGTATGCAATGGCCCACAGGACAATTCTCCACACTGGCTGCACAAACTGGTTCCAGTAAACAGTTCCGTTATTGGTGTCGTTTGGGCTGCTGGTCCAGTTTGGCACATCAGTGGTATTGAATAAAGGATCCATTTTGCTAATTCGGACCCAAAGTTAGAATAAAACCACTGTACTTAAAGCTAATGCATTACGCAAAGGACTGCAAGATCCCGGTGCCAAAAGCAAAGTGAAAGTCTGTGATAGCCTCACTTACGCGCACACACTACATAACTGTAGTCTGTCTAATGACCACTTTGAGACTCCGCTGTCTTCAGAATATTACACTGAGGAACTCGGTGTAAGTATTTTACGCGGAAATTTCGGGAAAATTCTCTATGCCTTTTAAACTTTTTGCTGTGCGTAAAACGTGCATTTTACGCGTATTGCACTTAAAGAACAGACTCGTCTCCCTAAAGCTGGTCACACATTTCGGAGCTCTGCTCTGTCCTCTCTCCCTCAGCGGCTCTGTGCTCCCTCCTCCAGTTCCTCTGCACAAAGTGAACGGCAGCGCACCAGCTTATGGAGCGTGCCGTCGCGCACCCCTCCAATAGGCGAGCGCTGTGATTATAATTATGGATGAGCCCAGTAAATTATTCAGTCCATCCGTTCCAGTCAACAGGTTTATCACTCCTGAACACCTCTCATCAGTTTAATTTGATGCTAAATCCTTTGTATAGCAAACAACACACAATCAGAAGAATTGAGACATATTTATAATGCTAATAATAATAAGAATTATAATAATAATAAGACAAGCACAAGATAGCACTTGTTTGAATGAATTAGAAACGCTTGAGTTTTGTAGTGTAGCAGCCGTAGTGGTGGTGGTGGTGTGAAATGTGGCGAGGTGCCACACTCTTTGAATGCCCCTGCCGTCTACTCACTGCCCCCTCTTGTGGTTTCACTGCCTGGACTCTATTTGGACATCAGCTGCCTTGTAAGATGCTGAACATCAACTGAAATCCTGTAACATGCTAAGCTCTGAAAAATGTGTAAATAGGCTTTAATAATATAATGAAATGACCTTGCTCTTGAAATTTTTATTGCAAGTGTGCCTTTCAAACATTTAATGACCGTGCAAACCGCACTGGATCCCAGCATTAGAAATCCTCCATAAGAAGAAGTGCTGCATGAGTTTATTTTCCTCAGGAAAATGCACTGCTTTATACGTTTTTATCCGAGCCTTCCCTCTTGCTCCATACTTCATGCCCGTGTCCTCAGGGGCCGCCCCGAAGAGCAATGGGAGAAGATGAATGGGCTCATTAAAGGGGGCACTTCGAGGTGTGCCACTGGACTCTCTTGATGGCACTAAGTGACTGGAGAGGGAACAGTTCAATGATCCTTAACTCACTCCTCTTTAACTATGTTATTACAGAGAGCGGGATCTTATTTAGCCATAGGTTGTGAATCTGAGAGGTGGACACCTTGATGGAAATGAGCAGGAAACGAGTTGAGATGCGATCAAACCTAAGCGTTTAGCACTGAGTATGAGTTTAAAGCATCTTTGTCAGCAACATCATATAGTTTATGGTCAGGAATTCACCACAAAATCAGCTCAGCTCTTAGTTTTAAAAAAAATGCAGAATTCTTTCAAGTCTGTTCACAGTCAGGTTCCAAAATAAGAGTTGTTTTTTTTGCTTGCTTCTATTATTTTTCATACTGACCACTGAGACATTTTTAATCACCTGTGATTTTTAAACACATGTGACCTACTTCAATCTACATACAAGTACCTGAGTAATATTTAAAGATAAATTTGAAAATGGCAACCCGTTCATTAAGGCCCGATTTTCCTGCGGGCTAAAAAAAAAAAATTCAATTACTCAGTAAGAAGCTCAGTTGCCTGTTGCAGCTTTAAAAAAACACATTGCATCAAGAATTTGTAAGGAAGCATACTGTCCACTCTGTGCCCTTCATTTGAGCAGGGTCTATATATAATTAAACTTTTCAATGCCCGTCTTAGTCTGACAGACAACCTGGTGACTGTCAAAAATATCTTCGATGAATGATTTTTGTGAGTACATTTTAATGAGTTATGACTTCATCCAAGGGCTGGAATATTACTTAAAAATACCACAAATAAGGAGGAACACTATAATATATAATATAATCTCACACAGAAAGAACAGGTGTAGAATTCTCTCTATGCACACACACACACATATATATATATATATATTTATATATATATATACCTTGTATATACAGTATGTACTGGAAAAAGAACAGACAGTTTTTTTTGTGCACAGAGGCTATCAACAGGCTGCAGAAAATCATACACTCCAGTATTTTCTGCCTCCGTCTTCACAGCTCTCATATTAATTTTACTGTTGGCTATTGCTTTCATGCTGACTGCTTCTGTGCTCACGCCAAGCGCTCACGTACCCCGTGCACCTCTTGTAAGACCATTTGTGTTGCGTGTGTTGCCATCATCTCTAAAGCTCACATGAAAAAAGAGACAGCAACTCAGGTGTGAGCGCTGTGATTAAAGGAAGAAAGGAAAAAAGTCAGATCTCAGAGATTAGACCGCCAGTCAGTCCGTCCATCCTCTGCCTGTCTTCAACACAGTAACCAGAGAAACAATGCTGCTGCTGTGGATTTCTTCAAACCCTGGTCACATATAATATCATCATTTTGGAACGTAAAAATATGTCTCATATCAACATTTCTTGTATAGTCTTGTCAGTAGAACTTTCCTAAGTGGGCAAGAGGAGATGGATGGACGATAGATATACAAAATCCAGAACTTTGCATCCTGAGTCTCATAAATTCTTACGATGGTGGATTGCTTTAAATAATAAGGCAGATGCTATTTGCACTCAGATGTGCGTAGCCAACCAAGCTATTTACACCTGAGGTGGAATAGTCTGTGTGACAATTTACACCCACCTGTGTGTATATTAGAGATATTAGAGATAGACCTATAATCGGTTTGGCTGATTAATCAAGACATTTTCCACATCATTGGCATCAGCAAAACTAGGCTCCAGTTGTGGCCGATGGATAATATCAGGCTTCTCAACTGGAATTACACCCTGATATCCTTCCCTAACCCGTAACAAAGTGCTTATATATACCCCTAAAATGTTGAAAGTATCCATATCTGTGGTTTGCAGAAATGTACAATAGCAACCTTTGATTCTGGCGACTGGACCTTTGATTCTGGCAACTGGACCTTTGATTCTGGCGACTGGACCTTTGATTCTGGAGACTGGACCTTTGATTCTGGCGACTGGACCTTTGATTCTGGCGACTGGACCTTTGATTCTGGCGACTGGACCTTTGATTCTGGAGACTGGACCTTTGATTCTGG
>JAPQRN010000027.1:9316412-9326978 GCA_037367275.1 Coranthus polyacanthus
CGTTTTCTTTAGGGATTTAGGTATTTGTATACCGATGCGCACATGTTCCACCAAAACAACTTCCCTCCTGACACCATTTTACGAAGGCACTGTTGCTGCATCCTGCGCTCAGCGACGCCCAAGAAGAGTGTGATTAACTTAAAGAACTAGACAAACAAGCCAGAGAGATTTTACTCCTATTCCAGAACGATAGCGGAGGGTGTCAGACATCTCCACACGGTGCTAACGAAGTGCGGAGATGTGACCTGCTGTGCGAGACTAATGGGAGGGAAAACCCTGGTGTTCATACATTATGGGGTTATTATCCAGGTTATTAAGTGTCTTATAAGCCCAGCACACAAGAAAGATATATCAAAGTAAATGCACAAACTGTAAATAGCCTCAAGTAGCCTTTCTGTTCAAATATCCGGTTTTACACACCTTGCCGACAAATAGTACAGATGGAAAAATCCCAAGTGAGATGCTGATGCTTCGTTCTTTATCAAAGCCAGGAGAGTAACTTATATCAGCAGCGAGCTAAATGATTGAGTAAGACAAGCTCCTCGTTCAGCATACAGGGGATGTACTACGAATCAAAGTTGTACGCCCCAGGGGAGATTTCTCACTTTAAATGAAACGGTGGTCTCTCGTGGTCCCCTGCGCCCTCCATAAGCCTGATATCACTCCTGTCCCGCTGCTCACAGCGCTGATACAGTCTGTGGAGGCAGTGGAGCTGTGCTGGAGAAATTAATGACAGAATCATCCAATTCTCACACACACACACACACACACACACACCCTGGAGATTAGAGTTGATTAGAAAGGCTGAATTGGCTGGTCTTGCTGGGTTTCTGTTGTTATCTGTTCCTACCTGTCAGGGCTGCAGCCATTTTGCACACATTAAGTTCACGCTCCGGCTGGCAGGGGACAGCTACAGCCCCTTCTGTGAGGAGCATGTCTCTCCCATGTGCCCCTACGGTGTTATTTCTGGTCATTTGAAGTCCGTTATAACCTTGTCTCTGCCTCTTTGCACAGGTGGGGGAAGTCATCAACACCCTGTGTGGCTACAAGACTCTGGAACAACAGGTGAGGGGGAAAAAAACTATACTATGTTAGAAGAGCAAAGTCCACAGGTCTAAAGGCTTAAATCAAAGATAAATAGAGTATGTAAGAATAAAGAGTAAAATACACAAATATGAACCCTGTAAAGTAATAAACCACGGTGTTAGGCTATATTATGTACTGACCCTTTTATTGCCTAAAGAACACTCAGCCCAGTTCCAAAGACCAAAGATTTAAGATGGGACAAAACCGTTTTTTAGGATGTTGCAGGTAAAATTTTGCAGCGGCGTGAACTGGGCCATCTCAGCTCGACTCAAAGCAGCTGATAGCATCGTCTGGGGTAAAGCCTGTTAAGTCACCAGTGGCTGGTTTTAGAATGTAGTACCGTAGAGTGTATGGTTTCGTCAGTATCGATGGGGTGTAGCTCACCTGACAAGAAGCCATATGAGGTATGTTTAGTGTTTTTTCTGGTTAGAGAGAAGTAATCATCTAGGCGATGAAAGTGCCTCAGGAATAGACGGG
Organism: Coranthus polyacanthus; assembly: GCA_037367275.1. Classification (NCBI taxonomy): domain Eukaryota; kingdom Metazoa; phylum Chordata; class Actinopteri; order Kurtiformes; family Apogonidae; genus Coranthus; species Coranthus polyacanthus. Next base: position 9,317,976 of record JAPQRN010000027.1, read on the forward strand.
AGAATTTCTCAACCCTGTTGTTTTTTTGGGGTTTCTTTTATGTTTTTGCCATTGCATCAATAATAGAAATGCTACTGTAGCGAGAACCATACTATCACTATCCACATTCATATTTTAAGAAGGTAGAAATAATATCCAGCTACAAAAAAAGAAATTCTGGAAGTTTCCTCAAACACGGTCTCGTCTATAGTCACATTTCTGTGAACTGGTAGGTTTTCAGAACGTTGCGGACCGACGCGTTGCAAATATTATCAACTTTCAACTCGTGTCGTCATGAATATTTGGTGTGAACAGGGCTCAACTGGAGTTTGTGTGTTGTCTAACATCTAATCAGATAAGCTGTGTTTTGATGTTGGCAAGTGATTCGGATTCAGCAGTTAGTCTGTTTGTCATCCAACAGTTAGTTTTGACACTTTCCAGGTTCCCAGTGGAGTAAAATGTTCAGCTTGAGTCTTAATATTTGAACCTGTGCTGTTGTTTTCTTCCCTCGGTTTGTGCATCAGCGTGAAACCCTGCATGAGTTGATCCATGTGCGCGGCTGCATCCATGCAGTCAACCTCTGGATGAGTGACAACATTGGAATAACCGTTGCATTCTGCTGCGCCATTGGACTGCCACAGGTAATTTAAAAGCCAGGGCACCGAGTCGCTGAAACTAAACTGTGTTCGAAGTCCTCTGCAGTCACACGCAGCAGTATTTCAACTGCAAACTCCTTCCTTCCTGTGAAAGTTCCCGAAATCTTATTCGCATTTCAGTTTTTCTCGAACCAACACTGGCTGGCAAAGCATTCATGTTTTCTATGATGCATTAAAAGAATAAAAAAGAGTCCGAATACTTGCCGTTATAAGCTGAAACCGAGCCGGAGTATTGTTTGTTTCGGTGTCTTACAGTTTGATTAGTTAATACCTTTTATTCTGTGTTTGTCTTTAAACTTGTCACCGCTCTAGACACTAAGAATAATTACAGTAATTACCGTCCCTAGGTCTGCTGCTTCACAATATACTTTACATGAAAAGTTGTCCCTATAAATTAAACACCTACATGTCCTGTTAATGCTGTCCTCCCAAACTCAACTTTTTATGGGAGGCATATGGAGGAGGTTTAAGAAAAAGAAATAAGAAGTGCTGTTAGTACCTACAGAGCATGTCATACGCTTAATGAAAGTGGCTCATGTTCAGATCATTAAATTTGATAAAGTTTTCAGTTTGAGTTCCTTACCATCTGTGCTAAGAAGTTTCCCATAAAATATAATCACTTGCCTGGATTTAAATGGGCTGCTTTCCATTTGGAAAATGTGTGAAGGACGCAAGGAAGGGACACGGGGACCAAAAACCCTTTCCTGATGTGAGGAAATAATAAAATGTAATGTTTTAAACACCGACACCGATACTTGATGACGTTGTTCTAGTACTGGTTGTAGATGTACTGAACTGAGAGAAGAGAATGAACTTCAGGGAGCAATCAAATTAGCTCTAAATGCCCCAAATAAAATCTAGTTGCTATTATTCTTGTTTGGCTAATCATCATCCAGTAATATTGCTTAATTTTACTGCCCCATTAGACCTGCTGACCAGACTTCTCGAATACACGTTTAATTGACTGGAACATCTCTAATAATGGGAGGAAGCTGTGTCACCAGAATGGAAAACACCCAGCGCTTATGAGAAAGCCGACGTTAAAAGATTTTAGCTTTTGGAAGATGTAGCCGAGATCTCTAAACCTTCCAAATATGCAAACCTGAAAATGCAAAGCTTTGCCTTCGACTTATTCCTCATTTGTTTGGTGGAGGGATACCTTCACGTCAGCACTGGAATGCACCACCATGTGTGTTTTTTACATTGTTGATACTACGAAAAAACATGGACGGTGAAATAAAATGAGCCCCTGGCAGGTACGAACAACTCCCTTAAACATTATGTTGTTGATGTTGACCGTGTAATGGCTGTCAGCGATGAACTGGGCCGACTGCGGAGAAGGAACCGCTCGGACGCTCCATCCATCTCACTGCCACTACCACCACTTTATGTTTAGTTTCCCTTGGCCTTAAATGCACTGTAATACATCAGTAGAATTGGCTTCTTTCATTGACGTTGTTGCTCAGTAAAGGTCATTGCAGTAAGTACCGGCCGACATTAGTCATTGCTCCGGAGGAACTGGTTTTTCGATGCACATGACTGAGGTTAAGTGATCTGGTGCCGATTGGCAGGTTGATCAGATAGTCAATGAAAGGAAATGTTTCAAATAATACGAATAAGATACGTAGTTTAAAACATTAGAAAGATTTCCTTCTCTCTACTTTGGGATTGAATAGTTGAGCCACAATAAATCTGTAGCTGCCTCTCATTCCGAGTGGCCATTATTATAGATAAAATTAAAACTGCAGTGAAAAAACCTAAAACTGGGATATGGAGCTGGAGCGTTCTGATAAATTCAGAGCCTTTTAATGGCCTTTTACACAGAAAAGCACCGGATTTTGTCCAGAAAGATGCTCAACAGACGAACCCTACACAATGAACAATGTACCACAGACTGAAACTAATAGAATCCATGTAACATCAGCTTTGTTAATGGTTTATGGTGTACAAGAATAAAATGGTATTTGCACAATGTTGAACTATTTTATAAATAATTGTTTTGTAAGTCTGTCAGTCTCTGTATCAAAGCTTTCCTTGTCATACCTGGAATAAAAACTAAACTAAAACTAGTTCATTGTTCAAAATGAAACTAAAAGTACCGCAACAACCAAAGTGAAATCAAAAGCCAAACTGAAACCAAACTAACTGAGTTTCCCTCAGTGGATGAATGAGGTTAATCTCACCTCATCTCAAAGACAAACTAAAAACGACCTCAAATTCTGGACACCCTGAAAGCTCCGTAGTGTTTGTCTAACCTAAGCCTCTGGTCTCCCTGCAGCTTCTGGGCATCATCCTGAGCTGCGTCTTCTGGAACCTGCTGGTGGACATGAGCGAGTCCGCCGACATGGTGGACTTCAAGCTGAAGAAGTCCGAGTTCGAGTACAGCGAGCTGGACCTGGCCGGCGCCGGCTGGTGTATGTGCCTGCCGAGGGACGGCGGCTACCTGCCCGTCCCCGCCTCTGAGCCGGAACTGGACCCCATTGACATTCACCTGCAGAAGCTCAAGAAGCAGCAGCCTCGCACACACTCTCAGCTCCGGGAACTGCAGCAGTCCAGATCGGCCACTGGACTGGACGAGGTGGACGTTGGCCGGAAGCTGAAAAGGGAACATTGAGTAATTGTTTCTTGCCTTTTGGGTTTTGCCTTTTTTTTTTTTTTTTTTGGTTATTGTAATCATTGCATTTGTTGGAGTTGTGTTGCACTACTTAATGGTTGAACCTGTCAGTCAAAGAAGATGTAGTCCGCTAAAGGGATCACGAGTACTTTGGCACTTTGTTTAAGAATTTGTTTACAAAGAAATTTGACAAATTTGAAGGAACAACATTCTGCATTGGCTTTTTTTTTTAAAAAAAAGAAGTGTTTCTTTTGTCTTGTTTGTGATGGTTGATATTGAATCATTATTGGCATTATATCACATTTTATTTAATTTTTTTAGCCTTTGAAATTGAGCTGTGTCTCATGTGCTAAAGCTTACCTCAGGCTGTTTTGAAAATAGCCCAGTAGTCAGAGGACAGTACTATTTGGTGTATAAACTAATGGTAGCTCGAAAAGACGTTTTTCAGTGTCAGAGAAATAGGAATAGTATGTCTTGCGTGTAGCGTCTGTGACGGATGTATACAGTTTGTGTATAATTTCTTTTTATTTTTATTTTGTTATAATTTAAATCTGATTTTGTGCAATCAGTGTACATTGTAAGACTGATAGTTGTGGAATAACATGGGATGCATGTTTTGTACTGTATATGAAGTAAGAAAAAAATAAACCTCAGTTTACATGTTAGGCTGTTATTAGGGGAGGGGGGGGGGCTTCAGTCGATTCCATTTTTAAACTAAACTTTTTATTCCTTCCATCTTTTAAAGTAACAACTAAAGGGATTACCCCAGGCTATCGATTCAGTGAATACTACTCTATGATGGTTTTTTGTATCTGAGTTATGCACTGTTTGAGCTTCCCCCTAGCTCCTGCCTTGTATCAGCACTACTGTTCTTGTCAATAAAGCTGACTTTGTCTACTGATTTGTGTAATGGCTCTGCATATAAACACAAAGGACACCACCACGTGAAGCAAGTCGACGGTGCAGACGGGGATGCCGCGGCGTCTGGAGATTGCAAAGGGGCAAAAAGGTGAAATTGGTTCACTAATAAAATGTAAAATGTATTCTACGTCCAACTGTGAACAGTGATTGGCACTTTAAGAATGTGCACAACGCATCTGTTCCTGTTTTCTTCTGCACAATTTCCTCACTGCGATGTTTTGATTGAGGCAGTTTTCTTCTGTTTCTTTTCGCAGCCCGACCTTCGTGTTTTTGAGGTTCACCAGGGGTTTGCATCTTGTACTGAATCTTCTGCTCATGATGTCTCCTTTTTTTTTTTAGTATTCCGGTGCTCACCGGCTTTGTCAAAACGTTCCCAAAAAAACTACCATTGATTTCTCTCCAGTAGGCTATTGTTTGTCGGTAGCTTCACCTCTTTGCTCCTCATTTTACAAGATAACCCCAACCTATAAGTGGCTTCTTGCATTTCAAGATTCAAGATCTTTATTGTCACTAGTGCATGACTTTGGAGAAAGCCTATAAATGCCTGGTCTATGAAAATATACATGAGTAGCTGAGTATAAAAAACAGTCACGTTGAAGCTTGATGATTTGGTGATTTTTACTTCAAAACCTGACGAGTACAGATGTACATACGCACATCCAACTCTTTTTTTTCTTTTTTGCTTGTTAAGCCTGTTGTCTTCACTTAGAGACTGTTTTTTCGACAGCGTTGGCATTGAATAATGGACAGAAAAGACATTTTGCAGAACATTATGGTGCCACAGTGAAGTTTACCGTTAACCTTTTGGATATAAAATATAATCACTTCATCATTTCATCCTCTTACGCGTTTGTGTGAAATATTGTCATAATTAGTGTTTGAATTCTTTACGGCCAAATGTTTTGTTTCGCGAGGACAGTGAGTTTGACCTTTGACTTTTGCAGACACAATTAATCAGTTCGTCTGTGAGTCTAAGTGGATGCTAGTGCCAGATTTAATGAAATCTGTGATATAATGCGTTCATAAAAACGGCCACAGCCGCTTGTAGTTTGACCGGCTCTTTATTCTTTGACATTCGCATCCTGCTCTTTATTGTAACACACCTCGGTCTAAATTTTTTAACTGCGTATTTTTCTCCATCCATTCTTCTACCTCTCTTCTCTCTCTTCTCGCGCTCCCCTCCTCAAAGTCCTCTCTCTGGATCAGCCACAGTAAGCCACATTAATTCAATTCACGAGTGCTGCATGAATGCAAACAGCTCCCTCTCCTCCCGCAGGTCATCTCTCCTCATTCACTTCGCACCTCTCTTCCTCTCTGCTGATGATGATCTACAGACAGCGGGTGGAGTAATTATGGGAAGGAGCTGAAATGCGTCAGCTAAAGGAAAAAAAAAGAGAAAAAGCTCAATGGCCCGAGAGCAGGATGTGCGCAAGCTTTGATTATGATAATATGGACATGGATTTGGATGTTAGAATCGGGGAGAGGAGACACACACTGCATCCCTTATCTGTCACTGAACAGCTTTGGGTATTTGGAAGATCATTATCAGTATCACTTGTTGCAAAGAACACATGTATTGAACTCAGATAATAATGTACAATTTCCAGGATTGTTGGAAAGTAGCTGAAATTACACAGAGCTGTCACTCTCTGAGCCAAACGCACATAAACTCAGCAACACCCAGCTGTATTCTGGAAAGCACACGGTTCGGCGTTTTGTTTTTGATCATTATCATTATGTGAATCCCGTTATCCTCACTGTGAGCCGTGAGCACATTTTCTGACTGCCCAGTTAGGACTGGTCTGAAAAGTAGCAGCTATTACATAAGAGAAGTGGTGTAAAAAGTATATTTTCACCTGAAACATTGTGGAGTAGAAGCAGAACAACAGAGTGAAAGAAGCCGATTCACCGGTGCCTAAAACAGCAAAATACTCCATAAAAACTAAGGTTATACATGAGTGAACTGCAGCTGCATAAATGAAGCTGTTTATGGATACATTAAACTGCTTCATTTTTCATTCAACCTTTATTAAATATTGAAATAGAGGAGTACAGAAAAAAAAAAAACTTAAAAAGGAAATTCACTAAACAATAAAACCTAAAGAAGGAAGTGAAACAAGAAACGAGGGTTAAACAGCAGAAGGTGATTCAATAAAACAATAAAAGCACCAGAAATAACTTAAAATATGCATTAAAATATGAGGCAAATTTATCAGCTAGAACAAGAATAAGCAGCAATAAAAAATGCGGTCAATATATAAATCCCCCAGTAGGGTTGAAACTTCGTCTGCATGCATCATATTTTATAGTCAGGAGGAAAAACCTGACGGGAGTTTTCTCTTCCAGGACGACAATGCCCACAGATCCACAGGGCACGAGGGCCCACTGTGTGGTTTGATGAGTATGAAAATGATGTGAGTCATATCACATGGCCTTCGCAGTCACCACATCTCATCCCCGATGGGAGATTGTGGATCGATGCGTTAGACAGCGCTCTCGTTCTCCGCCTCCATCATCAAAACACCAAATGAGGGGAATATCTTTTATAAGAATGGTGTTCGTCTCTCCAGTGCAGTTCACGGAACGTAGAATCAATACCAAGGAGCTTTGACGCTGCTCTGGAGGCACATGGAGGACCGAGGCCTTCCTTTAACTTGTCACCTGCCTTTATGTTTTGTGCAATTATATTCTGATACTGTTTATGCTCAGAATAAATTAAGTCCAGTGACAAGTACATTTTTTGCCACCAAAGTCTGGTATAGTGGAAGTATAAAATGGTAGAAAATGGATTTACAGGTTCCTACATCGTGTCTGGACTTGTGAGTTAATGTACTCATGTACTGTTCACCACTGATGTAAACGCTGTAATGTCTCTTAATGGCTGCTAGGGGTCAGACTGTCGGTGAAATATGAATACAGGTCAACCGGACTGACACCTATTATGGTTGTAGCACCAGGTTTCTGCTGGAATTCATAATTCACTCTATGAAGTATAAATGTGTTTTTTGCAGCTACTGCTTTCATTTTTGTCATGTGTAAAGAACATAGTGATGCGTCTAATACAATTAGTACAGTTTTGAAATGTTCTTTAGTTTCATTTCGGTTAAGTTTTTGACTTCAGTGTAGTTTTAGTGAGTTTTACAAGTGCAGCTAGGTGTAGTTTTAATATTATTTTTGAAGAATTAACTAGTTTTGTGATTTAGTTTTGACTTTTTATTATGTATTACGAGGGAAAATGTGACACGTAGAAGCTAAAAACCGAGACACATGCCATGAAATATGATTTAAAAGTTATTAAAAAGTCTAATATCCTGCAAAGCCATTCTACTTTTATTAACTTTTATTAAATTAATTTATTTTCCTATTTTATGTAAAGTTATAGCAACCGTAGTGCAAATCATGGGAGAAAACCACAACAACCTTACCTTACCTGCAATAGTTGGTTGAATGAAATTTTCCTGTTTTTATTTTTATTTCAGTAAACAAACCTATTTTTGCACTGCCAGTTTGGGTTTTAGTCTCAGTTTTGGTTGACTATAACAACTCTCATCTAACATCAGTAACTGGCTCGTCTTTTATGTGTAACAGCAACACTAACATTAGTCGCACAGACAAACATCCATGACTGTGTGCAGCCTTGATAGAATTACCTTGGTATTCACTTAAAGGAGCAGCTCCACCAAGAAATGTGCAGTCAATTTCACACTAAATGCATCATGCACTTTGGTGTAAAAGACAGATTTTATACTTTCACCGGCTGCTTCTCCCTCAGGGTGTCAGAGCTATAGATTTGCATGGTTACACAAGGGCTTCTCATCATATGCATTTCCTGAGCCTCGTCCTACTTAACCTCTTTATAGATTCGCCGCTCTTTAGAGCTGCGCCTCTTTATCTGCAGTGCCACTCCATTAGATACTTTTAATAGCCTATCTTGAATTGTCTCCGCTCTATGAGCTTTTGCATTTTGAGGAGAAGGTGGGTGATTCTAATCGGCGCAATCAACTGAGCAGGCTTCGATTGATTTATTTTGAAGAGGTGGAGTTTTAGGAACAAAAAGTGTCGCTGTCATTCGTCAGTTTGAAAACTTAAAGCCCCCTCCCCCCGACCTCCCACATCACATATCGAGATGTCATCATCTGTCTTCTGTGTTTTGTTGATTTGTGGGGTTATTCTGTGATGAAGTGCTGTGATTCACTTTCTCTGTCCTTCAGCGTGCCCGATCTGCCACCACTACATTTACTGATTTTCTCTCAGAAGCTCCTCTGACAACCTCTAAAGAAAAAGGATGAGAACGATTGCTCTCAGTTAAGGACGACAGTGTCACAGTGTGATCACGTCTAAAGCTGTATGCATGAGCACGTTGTGATCATTCACAGTCTGCCGTGAGTGCAGAATACGCAGCAAACAACTTCTATCTTCATATATGGCGCAGGAAGAAAGGTGTGATCTTCTCTTATATGCTGTGCATCTCAACCTCTGCACCAGTGTTGATGAGTGGCCACTCGTTTAACAGTCATTAAGGACACTGTGTGGATGAGAAAGGACTCACGGTTTTGTCTTCCCCGGAGAAATCATTTCAGAACAGAAGTGAAAAGCTTGTTTTGAACACTCCATGTATCTTTAGAATGTCTTTACCCAAAGCTCTGAAGTATTTTGCTTATGATTCTTTCAACACCATCATCATTTGTTGTAGTTGTGTTTCAAGGGTTGTTTCAAGTTGCTTTGCAGCGATGACGGCCTCATTTGTCACTGCAGCTGTGATGAGTACGCTGCCTGAGTGAAGGATGTCACTGGTTTTACAGGATAGACCTGTATCAACACCTTTGTGCCAAG
>JAPQRN010000027.1:9341683-9378813 GCA_037367275.1 Coranthus polyacanthus
TTGAGTGTCCTGCACCTTTTCTGGTGCCCAGCCCACATGAGCTTACCTTGGATGGACGCATGAAAACTCAATTTACACAAACTTGCATTTCATAACATTCGAGTTACATAAACGTCGTCAGCGTCGTCTGTCTCCTCTGTCTCTCAGCTGCCAGACATCCTCTATAGATCTTACCAAAACAAAAGTCTCCACATTAAAAAGCCAGCTCGACAACCAGAACAAATCTGGATTCTTCATTTGAATCTTTTCAAACGGATAACTCCTCAAGTCACTGTAAAAAGCACAAAATGAAATTCATCTTCAGGATAGATAGATTTCAGGTTTCCAGCAGCTCGATAGGAAACAAACAACAACAATACAACGACACCAAGATCACAACAAACACATAAACGTTGTTCTCCAGGGGGTTAAGATAGTCTTTTTACTTTATTCTTGACTCAGAGACTCACAGATGCACTTTTATATTTACCTGCAACGCTTTGAATAACAGAAAGATCATTTGTCCAAAACTCAGCATTAAATTTGGTTAAAAATTATCTCAAAAAGGTCTTGAAAGCATAAACTGTAAGTGTGTGTTACTTGTAGATGCCCTGGAAATTTGCCTTTCTGATGTTATAAGTGAGTCAGGAATGCAAATTTAGTCACAACCTTTTAAAATCTGCTCAGTTTTTTTGTAGTTGCGAACTGCGCAGGACTTTGTCCCAGAGATCTGTGACTCACGATTAAACCTCGTCCCAGTGTTGAAGGAATAACCTTGATCTTCACGTTTATACTGGAAGCGACATCAAAACGCTTAACTGATCTGTCGGCGTTCGAGCCTTTTCTGGGACTTAGAGCCCAGTAAACACACCTGTACCACATTAATCATACGTTTGATGTGGCCTGTTTGTGCCAATTAGCTGCACTTCCTAAATGCCACAACCGCATCAATTAATTTTATCGACAGCAGCTTGGGTTCCTCAGCTGCGACACTTTCATGTTGACAGCAGAAACATGGCAGAGCCCCCTCGTAGTAAAAACACGCCTGGACGTTTCACTTCTCACACACTTTACGCTGTTCTGACACTTTCTTTCAGGCAAACTGTTTCTTTCATTTTTGCAAGTAAATGTTGGATGTTGTTGAAAAAAGTCAGAGAGGAGATGCATTTCAAAAGTAAAAGCCTTTATTACCTCTTGGTTATTCGGTCGTAGTAACAGTAAATATCACTTTTCACACATTTTTCTTTTACTTTTTCTCTACACCCAAGGAGAATCCCATGCAAATTCATTCCTTAAACAACTTGAACATTTATTTGCGTTATTTGTCCTTTAATTCGACGTTACAGCTGCTCAGTAAGTGCTGCTGAAGTTTGCTGGCTTCGACTCTGACGTCCCATTGTATTAAATCAGTTACGCAAACGTCTCTGTAGCTGTTCTGCTCTGAAGATTAGTGGTTCCCGTTTGTATTGAGCGAGTCTCATCAGGAGGTCCAGCCCCTCGAGGAGGAAGAGTAAAATAAAGAAAATAAAGAACACAAGCGCATACAAGTGTAAAATGGTCCTCGACGGTTCATTCTAATGAACGAGGAGAACAGCGTTTAAATTGACGTGTTGTTTTCTCGGTCCTGTTAAGGTATTTTGGAGACTGATTTTTTTTTTTTTATAAATATTCATTAGTCTTAATAAAGCGTAGGTGTAATGTCAGTGGGGTAGAAATGGTTCTGGTCATTAAAACTTCTCAACTTGCTTTTATAAGAATTTAAATATTTTTTCTTACTGGTTTGGTTTTTCTCGCTCTTAAGCTTTTATTTTGTGCATAAACAAACTATTCATTAACTTAATTTACCATTAACCATTAACATCGTCATTATTTGCGCCCAGAGTTATTATAGTTTTGAAAGTTTCCTTATTTTGTTTATTTGTATTTAGTCCAGTTTAGTTTAATGAACGCGTAGCTGTTTCTATCTTTACTTTGAGGAGTTGACTGGTTTTCAGTTTAGTTTTGGTTTGGGTTTAGCAGAAGCTTTAATCTTTCAGGTGTTATGACGGAAGAACTGAGCAAAGACATTTTATTCTTGTGCACATTAACATTGGGGGAAAATGCAAATGAAGCTGATTTTACCCGCAATTCTGTTTTTTTGCAGTTTGTGTGACATTGTTCATTGTAGTTTTATAGTTTTCATGTTTTATTTTTCATTTCAGTTCATGACAGTATCTTTTTTCACGGTTAGTTTTAGGTTTCACTAACTATAATAACCCTGCGCTGGATAAAAACAGTGCTTTAGTGCTTAAACGTCTACTGTACGTGTGGATAAAGGCCGTTTGCCTATTTGTTGTTGTTTCACCGTATCCATACATATTCTAACACCGGATCCCTGAGATACATTTAAATATGTCAAATATCATTATGTCTTTTCCAGACGACATAATTGAGAGACAGATAGAGGAAGGAATGATATCTCCTGATCTGAGGGAAAAGATCAGTTTCGTCCTGCTGAGAAAACATCGACACCAGACCAAGAAGCCGATCCACCGCTCGCTGGCAGACATCGGCAAATCCAGCTCCTCTACTGGTGGGTGTCCACGTCCGGCATTTTGAGTATATTTGAATATTTAGGAGGATGCACCCCGATGTGTATGATAGTCACAGCCTTGGTTGAATGAGGTTTGCTTGGAGTATCACGCTTTACTTTCTTCATGCCTTCGTTCCCAGGTTATAACACCTATTTGTAAAGGGCGAGAAGGTCATTTTTTTATTCCAAGTTCAGTCTGTCAACTGATTTATTCAGCTAATTTTAATTTAGCTATGATGTTATTTACTAAGAAATAGAAACGCTGCAAACGAAACCTTTTCATTCCGGGCTTTTCGAGGGCCATCCCCTCATCATCGAGGCTTTGGGTCCAACTCCCCCCCACGACGACGCCCCTGCTCGTCTGTAGCTGCTTTACAGAAACTGGTCATATAACAGATAACTCATCCGGCCGCTCATCAGTCGCTGCCGTAGTTTCCGCACCTTGCAGTATCTTAGGCCTTAGTCACTTGATTCAAATTATTAACCGTGAATAATGGGGTCAGATACAATCTTAGACAACAGGTATAATGACAACACCAACACAGGAAACATCACTGTATCTGCCTGAGATATAGCTGTTTCTTTTTTAATAAATGAATCTGCGCTCACGCATAATATTGCAGGCTCTGGGAATTTTATTACGCATATATTTGAGTCACGTGGTAAATGAATGAGAGCCCTCCTGGAGTCAACGGGGCTCATATCCTCCACAGGAGACGTATTAATGTTTGATGAGTTAATTACCACTGCAGCATTTCCCCAGGAGCAGCCCTCACCGCCAGATAAATCATGAAGCATCACTTCTGACCAAGCTGCTGCTGATCGCGTTTGTTTCCGTCAGGTCGGACCACGGGGCCTCGAGGTGGACTGGGTCCGGGTCCTGTGCCTGGGCCAGTGCCCAACTTCAACCGATCCACAGAAGACCTTAGAATGAAACAACAGTCCTCCAGCTACGGCCGCCTGCGTGAGTGTTTCTGAGAGTGTATGGGTTAATATAGAGGACCAGAAAAAAAAACCTCTCTCTTTCCCTTAGGGGTTAAAATGTTTGGTTGGGTTCGTGCTGGTTTTCAAAGGCATATATTCTCATAAAACAGTTCAAATTTGTTTGTTTAAATGCCTTGAATCTTTTCAAACAAATGCTTCCGAAATATCACTTAAATTATAAATAGAGGCTCTGAAATAAACCTTCATCGTATGAGAGAGTGGGTTGTGTGTCCTGGTTGGTATTAGATCATCCAGATCAGCTCCTTCAGAGATTTAAATCATCTCCATCTGTTTGAAACAACCCGGTAGGAGCAACAACTCATGAAAACCTAAGGCAAACTGTTTTTTTCTGAGCTTTCTCACTTAACTTCCTGCTCGTCGGTGACTACAAATACTTATTTTGCCGTTGTTTCCCACTCAAGTCATATGTGATGCATGTACTTAATTGTGATTTGTGCTGTTTTTCTCTCCAGGTCACGCCCAGAGTAGGAGCATGAATGATATTGCAGATACTCCCAGCACAGACCAGGTGACCCTTTGACTATAACTTTACAACTGTCCCAGCCTTCCTCACATATGGAGAACATCTTCTAAATGCTGAAACATTAGGCAGTGGCACTGAATGAGAATCAGAGTCAAATTGATGCGGTTTTAATGTTAATCTCTGGCTCTTTTTCGTGAGGCCGATCGTTTGGCTCAGCTCAGCGGTGAGAGTTGGCTCTTTCAGCTCCCATCTGGCTCTTCATTTAAAAACTGAAAATTCAGCAAGATATAGCAATATTTTGACCTATTACTGGCATATGTGCACATGCAACTATAATAAACCTTTTAATAAAGAGACAACTAGCCAAAAACCTGCAAACTAATCACACTCAAAGCAGAGCACCATGTGTAATACAGGCTGACGCTGAGTGGATTTTGACTCCTGTTCCATCTCGCTCCCATGTTGTGCTTTATTTTTTAAGTCTTTTAGTCAATGCAATGTCTTGCGTTTTGCAGAAGAGGTGATTTTCAACTCCATATCATGTTATTCAGTATCAATTATTCATATTAGAACAGCATTTCCCCTGATTTCCTCTCTTTCTTTTCCTGTCCTGTCCCAGTCCCGTGGAACTGACTCCCATCCCACAGGAATCCCCACAAATCATCCGCCTGTAATGTGCAATACAAAGAGAATAAAGAAATACAATGTGCACAACAGCATCGGACCATTTTAATAGTGAAACCAAGCGGTCCTGCAAAACACATCGTCCTGTTATTCTGTCTAGCAATAATAATGATAATAATGATAATACGTGTATTTATAGAGAACCTCAAAATGCTTTTACAGATAAAGCATAAAATCAAACGCCTACAATACGGGACAATAGTGCAGGTAATAAAAAAACAAGTTTGTAGAGACAGAAGCAATCTTAAGAGTAAAATGGGCATAAAAAAGGATCAAGAAAAGGCATCAATCAAAACAGAAAAAAATAGAAAAACAAAGTAAGAAATGGACTCAGACGGGACCTCATAGAGCGACTGACAGACCACGATTCTCCATCTGATTTGTAACGCCTGAGATTCATGTTACTGTCGTTTTTAATTATGATATTTCCTTTTTATGTGCATGGTAGCATATCTATAGAGCACATACTTCTTTCCACTTTGTTGCTTTCCATTACCGGCAAGATTACCTATGTCATGTCTCATTGAAGTGCTGCGTGGAATTGATGTTTCACTGGAATGTTTGAGCCAGCCTTAGCTGTAAGTGCCATCAATCTTTCATTGTGATTGCTAGTGAAGGTGACAGCCAGCGGAGGAGGAGGAGGAGGTGGAGGAGGAGGAGGAGGAGGAAGCATGCAAGCACATAACTCATTCATTTGTGAAGCCGATGCAACAATTGCAGCTTAAACCCGGTGATACATACCTGGGCCCGTGCAAGGGCGTGCTGTTGTTGCTTGGATTAGGCTGCTGGGCTTTGAAAAAGACAGGTCAGAGTTAAGTGTCATTCACAGAAATGTAGAAAAATAAATGAATGAGACCCGTTGGGAGTGGGTATTGTGGGCTATGATCTGTATTTGTTGGTGCAACTAAGAGGGCGAGAACTGTTTGTCCAGTTCCAAGTAGCCTAGTTACGAGTGCTTGGCTGGATGTTCAGTTTGTATTTGAGGCCTACAGTAGGTCACATGTGACACTGGACAAGTGGTGTTGTGTCCATGGTGTGTGTGTGTCCATGGTGTGTGTGTGTGTATGCCACACTGCCTGTGACAATATTGAGCTGGCACTGGGGAAAAACATAGATCTCATTGTGAATCCGCGTGCTTGGCCCTCACATGTAGCCACAGACTCGGGCTGTGGGCATTGGCAACGCTCTCCGTTATTGAGTGTTATTGTGCTGCGGTCCAGTTTCCTGCCGCACCTTTACATGCAATCAGACAGGTCAGGTTCGCTCTCCGTTCCTTTTTCTCTCACAGCCGCGTCAGTCCACATTTGTTTTGCTGTTGTGCTATTTAATCATTGAAAAACACTGGGTTGTTGTCTTACAAATGTCTGCTGATATAACGATGTCCTTCCAGACGGATCTGCCAGGCTTAGAGAGAGCGTTAGTAACTAATGATGACAAGAGGATGCTGTAATGATCCCTGTAGGGAGATCTCATCCCTGCAGCAGCGAATGATAAAAAGGATAAACACTAAAACTTGTAAATCAGGACACATATGACTCAAAACGAATGCATCAAGCAAATAATGTGCAGTAAAAATCTACCAAAAAAGATTGATTCATTCATTTAACCTCTATTTTATCTCAGAATATATTAAAGAAGAGGCCTCATTTAAAATTTAGTGGAGTGAGAAGTCCCAATGAGAAACTTGGATAAAATGGAAATAAAAAAACAACAAAAAGGTAATTCCAGAAAATATTAAAAAACTCAAATAAAAACAACAGAAAGCATTCGTCACGATGATAAAACCTTTAAGAATAATTGAGGCAATTAAAAATATGAAGCAAATGGATCCAGTAAATCAACAGCTAGAAGTTCAAAATGATTCAATTGCAATTTTAAATTGCCCTAGGGTTGAAAATGAAGAAAGGTTCACATTTTTCTGCATGTTTTTCCAGGTGGCAGATGCATAAATGTATGAATAAAAGCATAGGAAAGTTTCAAACTGGACCGTTGTGAATTTTTTACTACTCCCTGCACCTTCGTTCTCTGTAGCTTAAAAACAAGTTCATGAAGAAGATCCCCCGAGACGCAGAGGCATCTAACGTGTTGGTGGGTGAAGTGGATTTCCTCAACAAACCCTTCGTAGCCTTTGTCCGTCTGGCCCAAGCGACAACGCTCGGAGGTCTGACGGAGGTCCCCGTTCCCACCAGGTGAACTGTCACAACATGTACACCTTTTCACCTTTGCTGAACAAAAACAAAGAACCTGCCATCCAGGTACCTACCTCACGTTTTTCTCATCACCGCACAGATTCCTGTTCGTTCTCTTGGGACCCCAGGGAAAGGCCAAGTCGTATAATGAGATCGGCCGAGCCATAGCAACCCTAATGGTGGATGATGTAAGTGTTTTAACGTTTTCATGTCACGTCCTCTTGTTGAGACAGCGTCCACTGGCTGTCAAACGTGTGGAAAGGAAGTGTGTAATTGCAGAGAAAGCAGTGAGCTGGAGGTGATTCGAAGTAGTATGTGGCATGTGTGGTATGTACATTAGCCCGCTGCGTTACTGGGATGCCCTGTTAGTTTTGTTTTAATCACAATCGGAGGTGATGCTGAGTGTTAAGTGTCAGCTAGGGGCAGGGTGTCTATTGGGATAATGAGTCACCCACGGCTTTTTAATGGGAATGTTACGCTCTCTCCTGCATGTCATTTTAGTGGGTATTGGTCCCTACATCACCAAGCACAAAGCCAAATCACAGAGCCAAACATGCATTTTAATAGCAGCTGGAAATAGTAAAGAACTAACATGCTGTTATCCTAAATTGAACTTGCACAAAAATATTATGCGCGTTAGCCACAAACAGTAAGTAGTGAGAGGACTTCTGTTATAATCTGGCATCGTAGCAGGCATCAAGTCTGCCAGATGTTTAGGTCTGATTCATTTAGATTTGAAGCAGTCGTACGTGACTTACAAATTCACTTTTGTTATTTGATCTTTGCATTGTTAACGTGACATCCTCCATTTAGCGACAAAAACCTTGGCAGACCTCATCTTTAGATTTTTCTTTTGTACAGAGCAAAGTTTTCTGAATGAACACGGCGGCATAGTATATGGTTTCATTAAGTTTTGACTGCATTATTTAACATACAGTAAGTTATAGCCAGGCAGCGGTGGAAGTACATTTTCCATTTTATACTTTTATTCCCCTTTATTACTTTTCTACTTTACAATTTTCAATCCTCTTAAGTTAAATAAACTCTTTAAACCCCTGCCAGAAAATGCATTGTCACGGAGCTGAAAACAGGCCTGTTTTTCGGAGCTCACGAAAACATATGATGATCTTATAGAATATGATGCCGTAGTTTCATTTTTGTATTCTTCCACGCATGAAGGTTGTGTGATACTGTTATTGATTGGCTGGAGATACAAACGAAACCACCACAACGATGACTGAGAAGGATTATTATTGTAAGAGTCTATATAGTGTTTTTTTTTAAGGAAAATGTTACATACTTTGCCTTCAAGTAAAGGATCTAAATACGTCTTCCACCACTGCAGGAGGACTATAAATCAATAAGCAGTTATTAGCCGGTTTTTAGTCCATTTAGAAACTTGGCAGCATATGGGAAAAGGCTCCCACGCACTCAAGGATTATTCTACAGGCTGCAATCACGTTAGGCTGTTTGTGTGGGAGAAGGAAAATCAATGAAGGCCACTCTTGGAAAAAACACTTCAGCCTTCACCATGCTGTGGATACCTGCTGCTTTTAATTTAAAAAAAAAGAAAAAGTTTTACTCTGTTCTTTACTTTGCTCTGTTTCGGTTTGCAATCCTAATGACCTGCGGTCTGTGCAGCGAGCGGTGGCCATTTGCAAAACTAGTGCTGGACCGATGCCCAAGCCTTTGCCAATTAGAATCAGCGCTTTTCTTTTTATAAATCATGTTCCTGTGCACTTGACTCACGGTGTTTCTAGGACATGATTAGTAACTGACTGGCAGATTTTTCTGGATGTAATCCAACTGGAGTCAAAGTGTCGATATAGCTTCCACCATTTATGTTTAACAAGTCTCCAGCGGCCGTCAGAGAGGATAGCAAAGAGCCCAGTTCCACTTATTAGATACAGAGCAGTACATAACTGATCACTATCACCATTTCCGTCTGTCTCTCACCCAGTGCTTCAATCAACATCCATCTCTCTGTCCCTCCCCAGCTCTTCAGTGATGTAGCCTATAAGGCCAGAGATCGGGAGGACCTCATCGCAGGCATAGATGAGTTTCTGGATGAGGTGATTGTGCTTCCTCCTGGAGAATGGGATCCCAAAATCCGCATTGAGCCGCCGAAGAAAGTCCCCTCGGCTGACAAAAGGTTGGACTTTTCATCCACTTTGCGTTATGCGCATTGAGCCCTCAGCCTCGCTGTCTGTGGCACAATGCGCGACATCCTCAGTCACAAAGATTTAGCCTCAGAGCAGAATAAAATGTGTGCTGAATGAAAGTCGGACCTTTATGCAGGATGCAATAATGCTTTCATGTAAGTAAGCATCAGCAAAGCTCTTAGGTGGTGAAAAGCCTCGGAAACAACACGTAGACCATCACTGAGAAGCCGTTGAAGAAAAACAAATGAATGAATGAATAGAACATGAATAGAATGATTATGACTGATTATCGGATCCGATGTTCATATTTTCACAATTATTTGGTTCAGTTGGCTCCAAATGTCCATTATTGGTCTCCTTGATTACTTGATTACTCAAAGCTACTTTATTTTTCACGAGGAACTTATTATTGCAAATTCAGCAGTCACAAACAATGACACAAATAAACACATTTTTTAAAAGTCCGATCTTATTTTCAAGTCCCGCGCCTTACTTTTAGCAGTGATGACTTGTAATTGATCTAGCCCGTGTATTGCTTTTTTATTTCTACTCGGCTCAAGCGTTTTGTGGCTTGCGTATGTATTTATTTCATGTACCTTGAAACCATTGAAAATGAGGCTCATGAGGGTCATTGCTCAAGTTAAATGATGTCTGGGATAAAAACACAGAGAGAGCAAAGAGCAGAGACTCTCATAGGGCAACAACGATAATGAAAATAAGAACCTAAACTGGGTTTTTTTATATTTTTTTTTTAACAGACTGAGGAGCAAAATAGGTCTGCAGTCTGTGGGATTTAACACTGCTGTTCTTCAAATAAAGTGATACAGACCAGACATAATATTACATAATATTACCTAACAGAGACCATATACCGGAGGATACACAGTCTGAAAACTTGACTCAACCTTTTGATCCACCGTCTTTGAGCCGATCTTAATCCACGCTGCGTGACGCTCGGTATTATAGACTGGAGGAACAATAACAGGATCTGTATCCATGTGTGCCTTGTGTATTTTGTTCTGCAGGAAGTCAGTGTTTTCCCTAAATGAACTGGGACAGATGAACGGTACAGCTGGAGGAGGAGGAGGTCTGGCCGAGGACGAGGAGATGCCAGCGCCGCACGAGCTTGGAGAGGAGCTGGCATTCACTGGGCGGTAGGTTGTCCAGGCCAAACGGCTAAAGTGTTTTGATCAAACAAAACCTGACTTTGGCACGTGAAAAAGAAGTGCCGCCATGAATTAATCAAATGCTGGCAAATTATTTGGGTCAAAATGGGCACTTCAGCTGCATATACAAAGATTAATCTTCGGTCAATTTGGCAGCCGAGCGGTGCGTTTGACTGCCAACACCAGGCCCGACAACACCAAACCTCCCACATCTTGTTTTGTTTACAGCAATAAGGGCTGATTTATGGTCCATCTGGGTAGCCTCTCTTCAGAACCCCCCTCCCTCTACATCTTTCCCACTTCCTATTAAAGAGAGGATTGAATATTTGACACTCACACTCCTCCACGTCATGATTGGCTGTCTGTGTGGAGATTGAAGAAGAGCAAAGGTTTAAGCTTCTTTCTCTTATTTTATTCTTGACACGACTAGTCCTGTCTTTTTTCTTTTTTTTTTTTTATGTAAACAACCGAGCGTAACTGTCAGATAAAGCAGAGTGAAATGATCATTTGAAGCCTTAAATGTGCCGCGAAGAGGTAAGCGAGGCTAACATGATTTAAATGTAGCAGAAAAGACTTAGAGGTGATCGTCTGCTCACATATGGCGTCAGATTTTACTTAAACGTTGAGCATTTGTTAGAGTGTGGCATACGGCAGACCAATTGCTCTCCTCTCCTGCTTTGGGAAAAGTAATGTGAGTCAAGGCGTAAATCATCTCAACCACTGTCTGTCTGTCTGTCTGTCGTAGCTTTTGTGGTGGTCTGTACCTGGATATAAAGCGGAAATTGCCATGGATCCCTAGTGATTTCTACGAGGGTTTCCACATCCAATCCATCTCCGCTGTGCTCTTCATCTACTTGGGCTGCATCACCAATGCCATTACCTTCGGGGGCCTGTTGGGAGACGCCACCGACAACTACCAGGTGGGAGAGACACCAAGATAATCCCTAACACCGAAGTAAAGCTGAAGTTCTGAAAGTTTATTCTAGTCTTTTTTCTGTGTTTTCTCGGGGAGCCCCTAATGCCCTAATACTGATCATTTTTCATCTTGTGGGAACCAGATAATTATCTTTGCAAATGAGATATTTATCTCGTGGGAGCAAGTTACTTATCTGCTTCGTAATGAATGCTTGAATGCTGCTCTGAAGACCATTGACTTATTTGGAAAGTCAATTTGATATGTTTTTTTTTCCGCGGAGCCCCTTAAGTCCCAAAAGGTGATGTCTTTATCACGAGTTATCGTCTTGTTCCCACGAGTTATTATCTTTTGCGAACAAGATAAACAGATATGCCTTTTTTGGGACTTCAGGGGCTCCGTAGTTTCCATATTCGTTTGTCTAGTTTTTAACTAAAATGGGCCTATATTTATCAAACTTTTAGTGCACTCATCTTTCTTCCCCAACAGACAAGATTTAAACAGGAAGATCACGTACTTCAACCGATTAAGGCCCTGCCTGTTATTGTTCAGGAGATTGCCGTTTGTGCAGTCAGTTCTCTTTTTAAACATATCTTAAACGTAACGTCATTTACATGCATAGACGTTTTCTTCAGGTTTGTATTCCGGGGTCGGGAACCATCGATCTAGACTGGGTTAATAAGAACACAGTCGTTTGATGTGAGGGAAAGTGAAAAAGGTTCCAAAAATGTCCTTTTAAACAAAGCTGGTCCCTGGCTGACGCTCTACCCTTCCACCACGTTTCATTTAGGTTGGTAGTTTTTGCCTCCTCCCTCTCTGTTGGGCTATAAAGACTGAATACCTACTGGTTGTGACGGCAGGATTCGTGATTATTCTTGTTGTCCAGGTGCATTTAATCTACGCAGATGTCCAGAGAGTGGACTGGGAGCAATGCCAAACCGTGCATTTATTTAAGCCGAGCCTGTTTATAACTAACCTGCCAGAGAATTCTTGTGCAGCAAAAACGAGAATGAAAAGAGACAAGAAGCAGCATGTGATTGAAATGAAGTGCCGTCAGCCCAGGAAGTCCAACTGTAATTTGCGCGTCATTATAATCCATTTAAGTAAAATATATTTCCAGTGTTTATCTATGCACAGCCTGTTAGTCATACAAGTAACACTGTTTTCTGTTTTTAATTTATTTTGTCCTGAAACTAATATGTCCTACATCCTGTCAGTCCCCTGAAATCGAAATAAGTGAGAAAGACAACAAGACATCATCAGTAATTCAGTTTGACTTCTCAGTCATAAAACAACATCATCCACTCTCAAAGACGAATTTCCTCAGAGAGAGAGAGAGAGAGAGAGGGCGCACGGTTCCATAAATAAGGTCTGCTGTCAGGTCGGAGTATTTTTAGGTCGTTGTAACATAAATCAGAGGAGGTCTCCCTTTTTCTATTTGCAAATCAATAGCTTTGCGCAAATACAAACTTTGGACGTGTGCGCGCGCCGGACGCAGGACTCATTTCAGATAAGTGCTTCAACTGGAAGTCGTTCACTCCACTTCTGTCAAGTTGAAATATAACACGTTGGCGTTGCGTTTGATGGCTGACGCGCTTAGACGCAGCGGCCACTCCCACCTCACGCTCCAACGTCCGCATGCACAAACACGCATACGTTCTCCTGAAGTGTGTTTAATTTCCCACCAACTGGCAGTGAGAAGTCGGTCTGTTTGTGTGTCTGTTTGTGTGCTTACCTCTTTGTTCCGGCCCTCCCTCTGTCTTCCCACAGGGCGTAATGGAGAGCTTTCTGGGCACAGCTCTGGCCGGCTCTGTGTTCTGTCTCTTCGGCGGTCAGCCTCTCATCATCCTCAGCTCCACCGGACCCATCCTCATCTTTGAAAAGCTCCTGTTCGAATTCAGCAAGTGAGCTTCTTTAGAGCCAAAACGATCCTGCAGACAGCCAGACATAACGCTGTGGAGACTCACACCTAATCTCTGGCTCTTCTCTTTATTCTTTATTTGAATCTATAGCAACCAACGACACAACAGTAACAATCACACAAGACTAAAGAGTAACTGGTCGTTGAAACACATCTGCACAAACAGGACATAATACATATGTATGGATCTGAACGTATTTCTAAAAATGATTCTTCCACGAGGAGCAAAACAGATAAAAGTGGAATTTCAAGAAAGTAAAAAAATGCTTTGTTTGTGGGAAATGAGTCTTGTCAAGCATGATTTTCAACAGAAAAGTAATTACATTTCAAGAAAATATCAAACTTTGTCTTAACAAGTTATTCCAGCTCATACTGAAAGAAGATTTAACCAGTAAAAAGCTAAAACAACGGTTTGTGTAAAACCCCGGCAGAGACGTGGACCACTTGCACCTCTCACTTTAAGAATATTAAGTCTGTTACTTGTAATAAGCACAACTCACTTATGTTTCGTCATCTTTTCTAGTTTTAAGGCCCATTAGGTTCTTTCAGTGACTTACCTCATTAGCAAATTTCATGCTTATATTTAAAAATATGTTCTTTCGTCCGCAGTGTGTGTGAATATTACTGAGTACTAATTAAAGTAGCTGTTATCTGAGATTAAGTTTTGGTTTTAATGCCTTTTTGAATGCAAATGTACTTTCCCTTTCATTCTGCTCACTATTTGACTACGAGAGGTTTTATTGTACGATGCTGGTATTTGCTTTATGTTTTGCTTTGGTCGGTGAACAAAAAATAAGCTTATCTGAAGTTGCTGGCTGAAGAAACTAATATTCTTTATCTAGCTCGTTTCAGCCCTGCTGCGTTATTGAAAACTTCCCAACACAGTGCTGACACGCATAACTCACACTGCAGAAACTCAGCTGTCGACAACTACAAAAAAGACATGAAATACTGGAAATATTAGTAAAATAAGCAAAATGATCTCCTACCAGATTTTTTAAAACATATGAGAATGTCTAATCTCAAAAAACCCACAAATACGCCACAAATACATCTGGATTTATAGAAAAGATTTAAGAAATCTGTTTTCAAGACGTAGGAGGAATGCACACATTTTGCCAGTGTCTAGAAATAAGGTTTATCTATGAAGACATGACGCCGTTGCTCTGGTGTAACACTGAGAAAACAGTTCGATCGGTATCTGTTTTTAATATGTGAAGAGATGAAAAGGTTAAGATGCTCAGAATAAGAACTTCTAAGAACGTTTTGTCAGTGTCGATCAAACATCTTCAAAATTCAGGTAAATCTAGTTTAAAGCATTAAGCTGCTCTGAGTTGTTATCTAGAAAATTAAGAATAAAAAGGCTTGACACAAGTGAAATACTTTAACACAGAAGCTGCAAAAGGAGTGAGAAGTCCTTTATATCATATATTATATAACCAGGCTCGTTGTAGAATACTAACTAAATGCTCAGGTTTGCAGAATGTCATACAGTAGGTTTGCGTTGGCTGTAAACTGAGCGCATTCTTCACTTCTTATCCCAAAGGAACAACGGCATCGACTACATGGAGCTGCGTCTGTGGATCGGCATCCACTCCTGTCTGCAGTGTTTCCTCCTGGTGGCCACCGACGCCAGTTACATCATCAAGTACATGACGCGCTTCACGGAGGAGGGCTTCTCCAGCCTCATCTCCTTCATCTTCATCTCCGATGCCATCAAGAAGATGGTGGGCGCCTTCAAATATTACCCCATCAACACTGACTTCAAGCCTGACTATGTCACGGCCTACAAGTGCGAGTGCCTGGCCCCGGACCCGGGTGAGTTCAGCCCTTGAGCGCGGGTGATACGAGGGGGTTCACGTTTGAGGAGACGACGCGTTTACAAGTGGCTCTTCTGGGCCTCGGTAGATTGACATCACAGGCAGATTGAAGATGAGACTAAACAAACCTGTGCTGATTTAGAACAGTTCACCCACTCTTTTCAAACTTTAGTGTTTAAGCATATTTATCAGTGACTGTGAATGGCTATTAAAGCATATCACAACCAGCACTCAAAGTGGACCAGTACTCTCTTCTCTTTCCCCCTTGTTTTTAAGTAATTAAATACAAAAGCCCTACCCAATATTCAGTAAAAAAAAAAATATATATTGACTCAAATTGTTTACTGCTGTGATGTACATGTTCATTCAGTAGTTGAAATAGTTAACAGCAGTGCGTAATGTAATGTTTGAGTCTCAGGAAGACATCAAATGAATCTGTCGGGTCTCGAGCTCAAAAAGTTCCCATAGAGCCATTTCCACTGGTAAAACTGACAGAACAGACGTACACTGGTGAAAACAAATTCACCAGGATGCAGGAAATATATAAAGTAGTTCACGTGAGCCTCGAACGTGTACAGCGGTCAAATGAAACTCGCGCATTCATGTAACAGTATGACTCCGAAGACATCACGTCAAGGACCGTTTTACTGCACGTTGACTACCTTTACTTTTCACACTTTAAGTACATTTCCTTCACATACTCTCGTGTACGACCTGAATGCTTCTTCCACCGATGACCACAAGCTGCCGGTGCCCTCCTGTGCCCTCTCCATTTCTGGTTTTCTGGGAGATTTATAATGGCCTTAAGCAAACTGCATTACCAGGGGCCAATGCAGAACACTCACCTGCTTCCATTCTCCCCTGCCTGCTTTTCTGTGTCGGCAGCAAGTCTAAGCAACACTACATTAACCTTACAGCGATGTCGGCGTCTGCTTCGGTTTGTGTGTAAAAGTGGAGAGAAGGCAAACTATCTAGGAATACAATGAACGAAGGGTGCTCCGGCCTGATGAGTTCATTACACCTCACAGTAAAAGTACATAGACAATTATCATGAATTATTTTACTGGAATCGGTGTCTTCTTGATTAAACCTCGTTTAACTTCGTATCTTTTGTTAACTGAGGAATGTAATAATGAATGACTTCCTGATAATGGAAGACGCATGTCAATAAGGGGAGTACTGGCACTTGTGTTTTCCACTTCAAGCATTAATCACAATTACAACCATTTTTCAACCAAAGGGTGATGGAAGTTAATTGGATTGACGTTTCCACGCGTCGTCCCGTACACCATTACCAACATGATCTTGTAGAGGCATTTGAAACGTGTCCAGGTTAAGTGACCTTTAACCTTTTAAGGATTCTTTCGCTGCGTGCTGTCTGCTGTGTTAATGCAGCCTCTGGAAAGCGCCTGACATGTAACGTCCGCCTGCAGACCAGCGGGTCTTGTAAAGAAATGGCGACACGACTCCTCGGTTGTTCAATGAATTTGTCTTTGATGCTTTGCGGGACTTTCAGTAGACAATGATTTCTGTAACTGATTTGTCTCTTGTTTGTTTTCGCCATGCACTAACAATTTGGCTGCCATCTCTTACAAGTGAGTACCTCTTTGTGTGCACGTAGCGCTTTCTGCAACTGCAAGATAATATGTCTGTTTTGCATTTATTTTCATTTTTCTCCTTATCTTCCCCTCTTTTTCTGGGTCATTCGCTCCCTATCTCTGCCATTCATCAACAGTGGCTGCAATGATCTTCAATGCTTTAGTTCCAATGCCAGATAACAGCTCTAGTGCTTCTGGGGTAAGTGCTTGTTTGTTTGTTTGGTTTGTTTTTTGCTGCAATTTTCAAGTCAAATATCTGATAATATTTCAGTTTTTCCCAGAATGAATTACGGGTTGTTTCGAAGCCCCAAAGACAGCGTTTGTTATAAAAGAGCAAAGTGGTTTGTTTACGCCTAACGCCAGGTATCAGCTCGGTCTGACAGAGTAGTCGTTGTCGCTCTTCTCTTTCGCTCCTTTGTTTGTTTCTCACCATCACGTCCCATCATCCTCTCTGACTCTTATAATCCGTCCGTGCTGAAAATGTTCGCGCTGTCTTTGTTTACTTCATCCGCCACGTCTTTGTCAAAACACTTGACTCTCGTTCATCCTCTCCTGTCTCCTTCAACACCGCCACCCACCATCCCAGTTGAATGTGACAGCTCTGGACTGGAGTCAGCTGAGTAAGAAGGAGTGTCTGATGTACGGAGGCTCTCTGGTGGGAAAGTCCTGCAAGTATGTCCCCGACCTGGCCCTCATGTCCTTCATCCTCTTCTTCGGAACGTACTCCATGACGGTTTCCCTCAAGAAGTTCAAGTTCAGCCGCTACTTCCCCACCAAGGTGACGAAAACCACCTGTCGATCAATTTATTTTTCTATATGTTTGACAAAAAATGATGATGCGCTTTAGGATTACACATTTAAAAGGTTCATATGACACATAAATATGCACAATTATATGTAGTGTTGTTTTTCCTTTTTATGCTACGTTACACTTACAAATATTGTTCCCTTTATTGGATATCATTTCGTGTCTTTTCAGTAGAGATAAAAAACTGTGGCATCTATTCTGGGAAAACATTCCTTTTTCAACTGAAGTGTTTTACTTTCCGTGGTACAACCAGCTGCTGGTTTATGCTGCTTCTTTCAGTTACATGTGACAATAAACTGAATATATTTGGCTCTTTTTTTTTTTGGATGAATCAAGGCATTTAAAGATATAATTCTGTCCTCTAGAGAAACTGTTCCTACATCAAAAGTGATTATCCTACAAAATCTGATTCATTCTTATAGATTATAGATCTGAATAACGGTATATAATAGTTAGAATTGTCCCGCAATATTATATTATTGAACATTAAATGTTCACGTTGTTGCGTCAGTGGGAATATGTTATTTTACTTTTGATACTTGTTGATAATTAATGAGTACTTTTACATAAATAAAGGCATGACTTGTAACTTTTTCTAGAGTAGTTTTGCTATTTTAACTTGTGTAAAGTGTAATATATAATGCAAGAAATGTAGTTTTTAGAAAAATGCAGGGACACGTCACGTCACTGTCGTTATCTGTTTTAATTATATAGCCGTTTTGGCCTAATACCACCGTGTAGCTCGGAGCTTTCCAGTGTCTGAACTCAAACAGGAAAAGGCATGTCAAGCACAAAAAAAGAAGCATTATCTTTGACTCTAGTGAAGCCAGACACCGTTTAGCTTTTTAAATATTTATGAATTGCTCCTATCAGACCTCGTCTACGAGTCAGAATGTGTGTGCTTCACATTTCGAGCTGTTTTCTCACGTTATTTCTCCCTCTGCCTGCCACAACAGCTAAGGAAACTCATCAGTGACTTTTCCATCTTCATGTCCATCATGACATTTGTGGGGCTCGATATGCTGATCGGCCTCAAAACTCCCAAGCTCATCGTCCCCACAGAGTTCAAGGTAAAGCAAGTTATTTTCAAACTCTGCTCACGAGTAAGACAGTTTTAAAGTTATTGACAGCATGTAAAAGTTTGCTTTTTTTTTTGGTTGACAAGACAAATACATTCCTAAACTGCATCCTATGTAATGGCCTTATTCTGTATAACTCCATCTTCACGTACCGCTGTTTATAACCTGGATCCACAAACAAACAAAGTCCCGAGTTGTCGTGCATATAAATCGTAACCTGTTATGTACCACCAGCCGACCCGCCCAGATCGTGGCTGGCTGGTGATGCCGTTTGGGAAGAACCCGTGGTGGATCTATCTGGCCAGCTTCATCCCCGCCCTCCTCGTCACCATCCTCATCTTCATGGACCAGCAGATCAGCGCCGTCATCGTCAACCGCAAAGAGAACAAACTTAAGGTAAGACGTGCTTCTGTTGGAGCTGAATTCATTTGAGTTAATAGGCAATAAACCTAAAAAAACAGGTGGTATAATTTAATGTAAATGAGGGTCTATTTTATTTTATATTTTATTGGACGCCTGGACAACAAGAAGGTTAAATCTTTCAAAGTCAATTCACATCATCTCAGGTTCAAACCTCAGTGTTTTTACAACAATGCTCTGTGTCTGCTGAACCCGACAGAAAGGCTGCGGCTACCACCTGGACCTGTTCTGGGTGGGAGTCCTGATGGCCACCTGCTCCTTCATGGGCCTGCCGTGGTACGTCGCCGCCACCGTCATCTCCATCGCCCACATCGATTCTCTGAAGATGGAGAGCGAGTCCAGCGCTCCCGGAGAGCAGCCGCAGTTCCTCGGGGTCAGGTCGGTCCACGGTTAAATGAAAACACACAAGAGAAATAAAAGAAAATTGTATCTTGGGAAATAATCCCTTCAGGCTGCCACCGGCAACATCACGTAGACTAAGCCTTTTATAAGTGAAACAGAGAAAAGCCATGAAGACTGCCCTGACTGTACCTTTTCTGTATTTCATCGATGTTCACTGTACAGAGAACAAAGAGTGACGGGCATTTTGGTGTTTGTTCTCACTGGGGTCTCCATCTTCCTCGCTCCAATACTGAAGGTATGAAGTACTGTGAACTCATTCACATCTTTGTTCTGGTCTATTGTCCAGCTTTAACAACATATTATTATTATTATTATCATTCTGTGCACTACTTCCCACTACTGAGTCAGAGTTATAATTGAGGGCAAAACCAACTTTGTTCAGGTGACTCACCACTCTACGACTACCGCGATTAAAGCCTGAATAATGCTTCTGAAAAAAATCTAGAATATGTAATAGTGTCTTTATTCGTCAGTCAGTGAATCAATCAAATGTTATTGCAGATTCAGGGTCCAGACAAAAGACAAAACATAAAATAAATAGAATAATGAAACATGGTATAAAAAGAATAGAAATGAGCATCCTACAAAAAGACAATCACGCCAGTGCCTCCGCCGCCAGAAGTGGTAGCGTGTAGTTGTGATTTCCTTTAATTAATGACAGTGTTTCGACTCTACTTGGATCTTCGTCAGGTCTGAAGGTACGATGAGTGGAAAACACACACATACTGCGTCATGTGCAGCAGTAGGTCGACAGCTCTGTGATTTCAGGTTAACCATTCAAATCACCCATTGACAAAGCTCCGGTTAAAGGGTTGTTAATGCGCTGTACATTTATGACAAAATGAAAAACTGAATTTTCGAGATTCAAAGAAACTGAGCTTCTCATCATCACAGTTTGACTCTTGTCAAAGTCACTAAGATCCTGAACG
Organism: Coranthus polyacanthus; assembly: GCA_037367275.1. NCBI lineage: Eukaryota > Metazoa > Chordata > Actinopteri > Kurtiformes > Apogonidae > Coranthus > Coranthus polyacanthus. The sequence goes on from JAPQRN010000027.1 coordinate 9,361,794, forward strand.
CTGTCCATTTTGCTGCTTCCAACACATCAACTTCAAGGACTAAATGCTCACTTGCTGCCTCATACGTCCCACCCATTGTGAGAAAACAATCAGCATTATCACCACTTCACCTGTCAGCGGTCATAATGTTATCATCAGTGAAGAGCGTGTACGGGCTCTCCGACTTGGGCCAAGTTATTCTTGTGAAACCTTGATGCGTATATGGAGTAGCATCCCCTGGATTTGTCACGTGCAACCTATTCAACCAAGATATATGGACCAAAAACTCAAATTTGCAATAAGGTTCCACAAAAGTTCCCTCTGCTTGTAAGTCGTGGCAATCATGGCAAACACGACACTGTAATTTCATCAACATCTGTGTCCTGGAAATGAAATGATGAGCGTCACGATTGCCACGATCATAGTCGGTGTTGTTAATTGTTCCAACATTTTTCATGTCATGTGTACAAACCCAAGACTTACTTACTTAAAACTGTTAATTAATGGCCTAGTTGTTGAATGTGGTTGTGCAGAATAAGGCATTGATAAGTGCTTTGTTATGTTAAACAACAAGCTAGTCAATGGTGAATATGTGTTTCTTCATATAAAGTGTTACTGTTATTTTCCACCACATTCCAGCCAGTGTAGTCACCTAACACATTGTCTTGTTGTTGAATATCCAGACTGTGGGTGTAAGAGTTTCTATTTTTTGCCCTCACCACTGCTTGTAGTTCATCCCGATGCCTGTGCTCTACGGCGTCTTCCTCTACATGGGTGTCGCTTCCCTCAGTGGGATCCAGGTACGTTGTGTGCCAGACGTTATTTCTCATAAGAAGTTGAGCCATTGCGGCCGGATGTCTGTCTTATTGCCTTTGTGACAGCTGGAGAGAGGGGCTTATTTTAAGCTGCCAAGCAAGAAACCACACAGGTGGGAAGATGTGGTTAGCAGCAGCAGCAGTACAGACCACACAGACAACAGGAACAAGAATGTTCTGCTGTATAAACTGCACATCTAAATGTATGGATGAGCCCACACCAGCTGAAGTGTAACATGTGTTTAGATCCTTTAATTAAGTAGAAGTACTCATATCACACTGTGAAAATACTCAACCACAAGTAACAGTTCTGCATCCAGAGCCTTACTTATGTAGAAGTATCTGTCTGTCCATTTTTTACTATTATATATGATGTTTTTGGATTAATTTTACTGCAGTAGATGTTTAAGGTAGAACGTTCTATTCTGTTGGGTACTTGAATCTACATCAGTGCATCGTATTCTATAAGATCCTCTATGTCTGCTGTCCTGTGTGTGACTCTTCTCAACCCATAAAGGAATCCTTGAGTTTGACAAACATTTAAAAAATCGACGCATTTGGAGATACGTGGTTTTCACTGGAGAGGAAGGGGGTGAAAAGCTGAGAGGCAAATGCAGTGGAGTAAAAAGTGCAACATTTGAGATGGAATGGAGTAGAAGTAGTAGAAAATGAAATGCTCAAATACCTCAAATGTGCAAGTACAGTACATGAGTAAAAGTACGTATCATATCACACAGCGGTGACTCATCACAACAAACCCCCCCAACGCGATTATTCATTCATATCACAGATCTGCATACAATTAACCTGTGCCACTTAGAGACGCGCGTCTTCTCTCCCATATGTCTCCTTGTCTCGTCGTCCTCCACAGTTCTGGGACAGGATTAAGTTGTACATGATGCCGTCCAAGCACCAGCCGGACTTCTCCTACCTCCGCCATGTTCCTCTGAGGAGGGTGCATCTGTTCACGCTGATCCAGATCACCTGTCTGGCTGTACTCTGGATCCTCAAGTCCACTTTCTTGGCCATCATTTTCCCTGTTATGGTAAGTCATAAACACATGTGTTGTAGAAATTCTGAAATGAACTCACACCTCTTTTTTTTTTGGGACATTTCAATCCTCCAGGGAGTGAGATCAGCTTGTCCCTGAAGGGGACGGGCAACTCCTGTCTCTATATACATCTTCCATTATTACTTTTGAGCCCCCCCTCCCTCTGAGAGGTACCAGGCTCTCTTATCTTCACATTCATCCATGCACCTGTACATGACGCCTCCCTTCGCTCAGTGCTCCTTCAGCAAACACTTGAACATGTGAATCCCACTCTCTTTTCATATGGCGATGTGGACATCCAGAGTACATGCCCTGTGTTGTAAATCTACACTCTAGATGTCCCGTCGCCGTATGAAAAGAGCAAATGTGACAGTTTGATAGAAATTAAATATTAATAGAGGAAAGAATTGCTGTGTTTACATGCTAATCTGAAGAAGACGCAAACAGAAATGTTGATTTAGGAGCTCCACGTCTCTCTTTGATGCTGTACATCCTAAACTGGGGGAACCTGCTTCACATAATGTGTTTGTCGGCTCAACTGAAAGCAGGCAGCAGCCTCTGCTCATGTGAACTGGATGAGAGAAGCCGTGACACGTTCAGATTCAAAGGAGGCAAAATTTACACATTTAAAGAGGAAGAGAATGAACTGAAATATTAAGAAATCCATACCGCCGTCTATCTTCTTTACCATTTTCTAACTTACTCTTTAATTATATTTTATTTTAGACACAGAATGCAGACATGCCCCATACCATTATAACACATTAACTGATATATGGACATGGGTTTATAGCCATCCACGTCCCCCTTTTTATCTCCTTTTTATGTTTCTTTTTATTTTTTATTTGATCGCCGTTCTGTTTTTCTCTCATAATACACTCTGCAGGTTTATATTATAAGACATACTTTTTACTACAAAGGTGTATTTCTAAATGTTATGGGTTGAAGTTTCAACTCGAAGTAGAAATGAATCCTGCATGTCACGGGGTGTCTCTTTATCAACAATTCAGATCCTTGGTCTGATGGTTGTCCGAAAGATGTTGGACATGGTCTTCTCCCAGCACGACCTGGCCTGGCTGGATGACCTCCTGCCCGAGAAAGAGAAGAAGAAGAAGGACGATGACAAGAAGAAGGGGAAGGAGAAGGAGAAGAAGAAGCCCAAACCAGATGACAACGAGGAAGCGGTAAGATCCCCGAGCTCGTGCTGCCCTCTGCAGGAAGGCTGCATCATGACCTTGTGATTATATGTGTCTGTAATCTCTGTATATTTATTTACTCGTAGGACAAGTACCGCTCGTACTCCAACCACTCGCCCAGCTCCGAGTCAGACTTGGATCGCAGGTACTGTGTCCTCAAACTGCACATCCCCTACAGAGACCTGGTCTATCCTGATGTTGCACAGTCTCACTGGGGAGCGTACTGCCAGCCTGCTGCCACAAACATCCCTTAGTGTTTTAGTCTTTCCATCCACACACACCAGTAAACACACACACCGCCTGTCATCCTCTGTGTTGTCATAATGTAGGCGGACACAATATACGTGCACGGCTCATTTCACCCGGATAACACACAAAAATGACATTACAATACAGTTCAGCAGCGACACGGTAACACTGATAGCGGTAATAGTTTGATAATAAAGAGGTAATAAGTAAATATACCGTGAAATAAAAGCTTGGTATTAACTAGCGGTAAATCTGGCTAATATTTGACTTTCATTTATTTAACATGTAGGATGATAATAATAATAATATTGGGGGAAATTGTTTAATTATAGTAATATTTTTTAAAACTATATGATAACTGGCAATAAAATGCTGCAATAACTGGAGTAAAGAAATGTGGTAATAACCTCGATGTTTTCACAATATTAAAGACTACTGTCAGTGTGCTTATAATAGTATTACATAATACTACATCTTTATTATCAAAGTATTACCATTTTATTATCAAGTTGTGATACTAAAACCAAAAATCTAATTTATTGTGCTGTTTCATGACTTTATTAGATGCTCCTGATATTTCTTCCCTAAAGAACTATAGTGCGTATTGTTTCGTGTACTTTAGTGTCTATTTACAGATTAGATGTTTCACGTTTCTGTGGGAGAACAAGTGCACCGTAAAAAAAAGAGAAACCGTTTCCACTTTTCCCTGATTCTTATGTTTGGGCTCAGGTTTAAGGACATACTGTCTCCTCTCCATGCACTTTAAGGCAATGCAGATCGTTGTAATCTTATTTACCGTATAATCCTTGCTTTTACTCTTCCTTTGTCATGTGCTTAACGTCTCCGCAGTCCGCGCAATGTACTGTAATTATTTATTAATGTCAGTTATACCGTGTGAAAGGCAGGGACTGAGAGTTGAACGGTGATGAATTGAAATGCGTGCTGTTTGTAGTTTGCTCTGTGTCACTAACCAGGGTTTGTTTGGAGTTGAAGTAGAATAATACAAATGTACTGTATGTGTCTTGAGTCTGCTGTATATCGAGTACATAATGTATTAGAGCAGTAGATATAGGGGACTTATTGCTGTCCCTTCATCCATGTGCAACATGCATCACTGTTTTGGTTGTTTCTTTTTCCTCTGTGTGCTCAGTCTCTTAAGTTTACCTGCATGTGAAATGTAGCCTGGCTCCCGTTTCCCTCTCAGCTACAGCAGCACCAAAGGAAATGCGGCATTTGCATTGAAAGTGAAGCTGATGAAGCTTTCCCTGGTAATCTTGCAACCCTACAAAGCTCATTTTCTAAAAGTTAACCCATAAACACTTTGTTCACCTTTGGGGTTTTTTGGTTTTTTCTTTGCTCATTATGGAGATTTCAAAATTGCCCGTTGTGTCTGCATTGCCTTGAAAGAGGCATGGTTTGGAACTGACAGTGTAATGTTTTATTCATGATAAAAATATGAATATGTTTTGCAAGACGTGGATTTAGATAAATGCTGCTTTTCTTGCAGTCTTTATACGCTTATCGCAAAACCTTTCAGCCCCTTTGTTTGGCAAAGTACGTTTTTGTTTTAAAGAAAAGCTTCCAAAAAGTCCAGCATCTTCTCTTTTGTGAAAAATATTAAATCTCTTCTTGATCTGATAATGCTTGCAAAATGAAAAAGTGCAAAGGTGTTTCATAGATTGCTGGTCTGCAGCGCTATTCAAGTTTCCAAATGGAGATGCACCGTTGATTACAAGTTCATTACAATACATCCAAAACTTTATATTCCTTATAAATATAATTAGAAATAATATCCATCCATCTAGAGATGAAGAGATGTCCCCCTGCTCAACACCACCTCTGAGCTCGTTTATCCCAGAGTTAAGTTTCCCAGTCATTCCTATTACATTTTGACCAAAGTCTCAGGTTTTCCTGCAGGTTCTCCTTTAAATTAGTCACATCTTCAGCTGAGTTTACCCGTTAGCTCCTCTCGGCATGAGCCCTGCTAGCCCCTCTGTGTCGTTTGCTGTGGGTGTGTATGGTAACTGGAGCTTGCCCTTCCTCAGCATCACCCTCCACCTGAAGATCTCCTGCCCGTCGTCTCCAGCCGTGCCTATGGGCCGAGCGATGGCCTGCCCCGTGCCCCAGGTCAAGATCGAGATGGAGTCGGACTACGACTCGGACATTGACCGCCACCGGCCCCGGGACATGAGCAGTGAGACCACGTTATAAAGCAGAGACAAGACATCTTGCCATCAGAACAACATACAAGGTGTGGGCTGAGTACGGGATGCTGTACACAGCCACTGCTGCGCATGGACAGTACAAAGTGGCACAGCTGAGAGGAAACCACCGTAACCGAGTGGCTGCAAAAGCAACTATAATGTGACTGAACCAACAGCTTCAGTTGGAGAAGTCAAAGCTTTAGCTGCATTCTGACACATTCTGCTTCAAAGGATATATTGGATACAGACTTTACTTGTACAATGTAAATGACCATAAAGAGAGAGGAAATATTTATCTGTATAGTATATTATATTTGATGTGAAAATATTTATCTTTATACAAATAGCTATGCATATTGATATTGTTCTATTCTAGTCATTAGTCCAAATCTACACTAAACTTCAAATCAGTACGGTGTCTGTACATGTCCTTCACATGGGCCTGTCTGCACAGAGATCGGTTTAAAGGCAGGAAAAGTGGAAAAACACCACTGTGACGTGAACTGTACAAAGCCACGCCTTTTCATTATGCTAGGCTTGCATTACATTGTGTGTTTGAATAAGCTGTAGCGTGTCTTCCTCCCCGTCTCCCCTTACTTCTACACTCCATACACATTTACCCAAACCAAAAAAAGAAACAACCAAAAGTCCTGATGTTCTGATGTTGCTCAGAGGATGGATTTATTCTGCTGCGAGACATAGCGTACAGGTTTGTGTACCTTCAGCGAACCGCTACATGCACACGGAAGTTACAATGACCAACGCAAAGACTGGACTGAAAATGCATGTAATTAAAATGTTCCAAACTATTTGTGGTGTTTTGTGTTGAACTTGGACATCTCTGTGTGGCTTTATCACCTCAGCACTTAAATACAGAAGATCACAAGTCTTCGCTCACTTTCATTCGTTTCTAATCCACACAGTTGGTCGGCAGGAAGACACCAGATTACAGCCAAGTCGTCGTTCATGTTATTCATCTGCATTCATGGACAAAGGCAGATGGAGTCGAAACAAATCATAGTAAACGTTGTTTACTGAATATAGAGCTGAAACAATCGGTCAATTGACGTGAAAATGGCTGATGTAATAGTAACGTGAACATATTCGCCGGTGTTTCGTCAGACATTTATCGACACCACCTTGGGACATTTTCATAACTTTCTGGCATTTTCTAAACAAAATAATCAAGAAAATATTTCCGATTCATAAATTGTTAAAATCATAACTTGCAGGTTATTTAATACAGCCTCCATCTTGAATACACATTACCGTTTTGGCACCAGACACAATCTTTTTTAATACTAAGGCTTGTCTTGTGCAGGTTTTTAATGGTTCAGTGTGTATGATTTACGGGGGTCTAACTGTAGAAACAGAAAATCATTTTCATACAGACGTGTTCATACCTCCACAGTTTGTCATGACGCGCTGCCACGTTTCTACAGCAGCTCGGAACAAACTTTTTCTTCTTTTTCCATTTGATTGCAGGTGGCATCCAGCGTCGAGGTGCATTACTGTCACCTGCTATGTTTGAATGACAAGCAGAGTTAATACCCACTTCACTAAAAAGCCCAAAACAGACGAAGCAAACGCTGTCTCTAAGGAGAGCCTTTTTTTTTTTTTTTTTACATTTTTAAGGGCTACCGTAGGGGAGGGTGAAGCAAGCGATCTTCACCACTAGATGCTTCTGAATATCACACACTGAACCTTTAAGGCACTTATACTGAGACACGGCAAGAGACACAAAACCTAGGTGTTTGAAACCCAGCATTAAAGTACTACTACTATTAATAGTAAAGATGATAAATAATCATTATTCCAATTTGGAATACATTCACAACCCTTATTATTTTGGTTATATGAACAAATTACCTAAATAATTTATTATTGCAGCTTCAGTAATAGGTTACAGCGTCTATGGTACGTCACGTCAACACACACAAACTGTTTAGCGGAGAGCCTGGTTGTTTGGTGAAGCCATCAGCGAATCCTTCCCCTTCTACCAGCGACGGCCTCCGGTTGCACATGGGACAGAGTTTGTTGCGTTCCTGTGAGGCTCTCATCCAGATGATGAGGTTCCAGCGCTGACCGGAGGAAATGGGCAGGGCTCCGTGCATGTGTTGGCCCCGGTGGAGGAGGCCGTCAGTCACCCTGTGTTCAACCTCCGTGCACTCCGACTCACTTAAAGGCACCTGCAACGAGCAGCAAATGCTTGACTCATAAGTGAACATTGTTTTTTTTACATGAAACAGCACGATGGTGACAATTTGTAAACATATCCTCACCTGTCTCATGTCACCAAAATAAAGGTTTCCATCCGTGAAGTCTTTGCCGAGGGAAACGTTGAGCGTGACCTCTGCGTTGTCGTAGTGGTAGCTCAGGTCCAGGTCTTCATTCATGTCATATTTGACCACAAAGGCCTTTTGGCTGTCCAGACAGCGCCCCCCACAGTCTGGGTAGAGCAGGGACGTGACCGGGTGTAGGTACTTCTCACGGAGGGGTGTAATGAAATCCTCATCAAAGCCCAGTTCGTTCAGGAGGATCTGAGAAGAAGCCAAATGAGAAGGATGTCACAAATTTACAGATAATGCTCACGTTTAATCCTTTAATCACTGACCTCCCTGTGACAACGCATATTTAAAAACACATAAATGACCTTAACATTTTATAGCTTTCTAATTCAAGGACATTACATTCCTTTCCTACTCATAATGTACATACACGTGACAAATCAAAGAAAAAAAACTGCGTAAAGTGTCTCCGTATGGTGCTGGTCCACCACACGTCTCCAGAGAAGCTTCAGTGCTCCTTGGCATTGATTCTACAAGTCGAGGGATGAACACCATTGTTCCAAAAGATATTCCCTCATTGTGTGTTTTGATGATAGCGGTGGAGAGCGTTGAAATGGATGCATTACCCCGTAGTGGTTCATGGTGTTGGGTCTTCCCTTGGGGGCTGCAGACTGCTCGAAGTGCTCCAGCTCCTCCAGCAGCTCATCACAGAAGCTTTTCTCAAACACAGGGAATCGATACACCCTCGGAGCTTCAACAGAAAGACGAATTAATAGCAATCGAAGATGCACTCCTTAACATTTTCACGCATCAGTAAGTCACTGCCTTAATGCCAGTACATGTGGGTATTTTCTTTACCTTAGTTACACTTCTTTCAAACGGAACAGCTTGGGGTTTTTAAGTTTAGAATAACCCACTTACGTTCAGATGTTCAAAAGATGTTCAAAACTTAACAATTTGACCCCATATTCTCTGAGCGCAGAGGGTCAATGTGCACAATTCACAGAATATTACACCCTACATTTCATACTGCATGGAAAATGACAACAACTTAAGGATAACAATTCCGTTTTGATGTGATGCGTCTATAATTTGAGATCTGAGCAGGTGATGTCGAGTTTTTCAGTTTGCAGTGAAGGACAGTATTTAACGAGCGACCCCTTGCTCTTCAACCCTCGGTACTTTCCAGCTCACCTGCCTCTTCCTCCAAAAGGTCAAGGAGACCTTCTTCACTGGCGTCGCTGCTTCGACAGTACTCCGCGATCTGCTTGAACTTTGGAGCGAGGTAGGATTCCTGTGGAGAGTCGGAGCGCAGATGCGTGTCAGCAAGGCGTTAATCTCACATTATTAACGACACTATCAGCAGTGGATGTGGTAAATACCTGCAGATGATAGACGTGAGGACGGAGAGGCTGGTAAGTGTTTTTTATAACGGCAGCTCTTTCGGCAGACGTCAAACCTAAACGCCTCCGCCTGTCCACTTCCTGAGAAATCTAAACAAAACATTTACTGTGTTAAATTATGGTCTCATAAGAGGCAGAATAATATTATGTTTTACTTTGACTATCCCATTATCTACTCATTATGTTACCATAAACATGTTTTATAGTGACAGCTCAAATGTAAGTCCTTTTTTTTTCGATGTTTTTGCAGTGTCTGCACCATATTATTACTTGGCATCTCATCACAAGTAGTTACAATCATTAGACAAAGCCCTTCTTGTATCCTCTTGAATTTATGTGTCCATGTACAATTCAATATTTTATATTTTCAACAGTACATGGACTAATTTAAAATTTCTATTCCACTACATATCAGAGGCAAACTTATTTCTTCCTCCGCTATATTTGTGCGACAGCTTTAAATACTTTTCAGAGTGCAGTTTTTCAAACCTATGGTGTCCAGTGAAAACCAAGTTTCTCCAGATGCATTGATTTTTTTTTTTGTGACAAACTTTTAAGGATTACATGTTTCCTCATGGTTTGAGAAAATCCACTTCTTAATCTAAAGAAGCTCTTTAAAACCCCTCTGGGATTAGTAGGAGAGGGACCATTTTAATGTCCTGTGACTACTTTTACTGCTGACACTTTGAGTACATTTTGGCGACAGTGTTGACATGCAGAAGAGGTTTTGAATGCACAACTTTATTGCTTCGAGATCGCAAAGCTGAGATGGTCATGCGTTTTAAAATGTACGCGAATACAGTGATGCTGTATGATGTAGAGGACGTGTGTTTTGGTGTCCCACGCTGCACAGGAGACAAACAAAACTCAAACTTCAAAACATAAAAACCACACAATCAACGCGGTTCCTTGCCTTGTTCAGGACGTCGTCAAACTGCTGCTCGGTCGAACAGCCGAGCCTCCTGAGCGCCTGCGCAGTGAAATGAACACACGTTACAAAGGTCTGGGATGTTTAGAAAGCGTTAGCGTTAATGTCACGACCAGAAATAGTTTCTTAGTCTAGTTCCTTTCAACATTTTCACCTAAAACAAGCCACTCACTGCCTCATAGTCCAGCGTGAACTGCTGCTCCGACACATAACGGACGTGGAGCTTGTAGTCCTCCAGGAAAATGTTATCAGACGTGAAACAGTTACAGACGTAAAACTGTGGCGTCCTTTCCTCCTCGTTTTTCATAGCTCCGCGACCGAAAGCGATTACTTTGATAAGATCCGCAGAAAAACGCCGTGCTGTCACCGAAACCGTATCTACGTCGCTAACGCTAGCTGCGGTTACGTCTGCGTTAGCAACAGACAGCGAGCGTGCGCTTCCGGATTGATGTCTTCAAAATAAAAGCGCGACATATACAGCAACGTGATATTCGTTACACTACCTTAAAAGTAAAAGTACTCGATGCAAAATGTCATTTTCAGGAAAAAGCATGCATTTTTAGTCCTCATTATGCACACTGGCTCCTTTCAAAGTGTCATATATCACAGAAAATTATGTTATTCTGTTTTTGCCACTGACAAATACATGTAAGAGCATTTTGTACTATATCGCGCTTTTGTGCCAATTCTACTAAACATCTCAAACTAATGGAGTAAAAAATAATAATACAGCATTTCCCTCTAAAATGCAACGGAGTAGAAGTGTAAAGTAGCATAAAATGGAACCTAAGTAGAAAGCAAAATTGTACCTAAGTACTTGAATAACACAGCATTTCCAGTGGTTTTTTAAAAAAATGGCGGGACAGTAAACAAAATTTGCAAGCAGTCATGTTCAGGGCGTCATCTAAGCCCCTAAAATGTGATCAATTCCAGTCAAGACAGTACTCTACCAGTGTAGTTTCAGGAGACTGAGTAGGCTATCACTTCAATCAGTTTTCTTTTAAATTAAAAAAAATCCCGCATATACACAAAGAATGCTCACCTATAAAAACTCTGTACTGTATCAACAAGTGATATCACCAAGAATGTAGTGGTATTGGGCCAGTAAATGTTGGTGATGGTGGAGTTTTTGGGCTTTTTTTTTTACGTGTAGGACTATGCCATATTGATAGTTTTATTTTGAAAGCGGTTACAGGAAGTGTTTGTATGCTATATTGTCAGACTTGATGCTTGTGATTATCATTATTATTATTATTATTATTATTCTTGCAGTGCCACCAGGTGGCATAGTGTGTAACTACAATTACGTGCATTTGAAATGGTGTAATGAAAGTGGTTTTACTTCACTATATTGTGCATTAATGTCAGTGGGGAGACAGATTTGTTTTGAGTGTACTTTTTATTTTAGCATTATATACCTCTCTTTTTCTAATGTAACAAGGGAGACCCATTCTTCCCCATCTTCCATAATTCTGGAAAGAGTTTTGTGAATTGTGATTCCTATAATAATCTGTTCCATTTTGGCACCAGGAAGGAGCATCTTGTTGTGCCACCAGTAGAGACTCCCAGTTAAGTAACGTTAGTTTTTTTGGGTTTTTTTAAAAGTTGCAATCATACCTGCTTTGACAACCTGGTTTTGATGGGAAAGAAGGTCCCTTGATTTGTCATAACATCCAAATATTGCCAAATAATAGTCTGGCTGAACCCGTTAATTCAATATTGTCGCTGTAAACGCCGGGGGGCGCTCTAACTAATTAAAGACGCCTAAGCGCGCAGGTAGAAGAAGAAGAGGAGGCGGAAGACACTTTCCTTCTTGTAGTCATTTTCTCACGGGATACCTGGCTTCAGTACCAGTTCGCTCGCACTGCTGCTAAACATAGTGATAGATGGTCGTTTTAATGTTCAACGAGTTGTACCTTCTCTCTTCGTTTTGCTAAGTTTGCGAAGTCTGAGCGGAAATGTTAAGCGTGGAGTCGCTGCAAGTGGCTGAGGAGGAGGTTGTTGAATCCAGCTCCAACAAACTCGGTGACATTTACACTTTTGTGTCAAAAGGCTGCTTTCCTCAGACAACGAATCCTTTGAGGAGGAAGAACCTTAAAAGATACGCGCAGAAATTTATCATTGACGGTAAGGTTGTTTAAATTCAAGTCATTAATGGAGAGAGCCGAGCATGCGTTGTTTGTTGATTTTGTGTAGGTTAGCGCTGTTTGACGCTCTGTTGGCACCACGAACCTCAAATCAAAAACGGTGAAATTTAACCTAAACTTGTGTTCTTTTGGCAAGTGTGGGACTTTTGAGACATAACATAACATATGTAATTAATCTGTAGGAGCCTGTAGAGGATTCGGCTCGTTAACAAAGGAGCTAATTATAACCAGCACCTATATAAACTGTATCCTGACTTCTACGATCAGCTTAGACTTTTTGCTAATCTGTGGGTTTTCGATGAACTCAAAGTTGTCTTTTCCTGGATCCAATGGTGTTTGGGTTGTAGATGCCATGCCGAAATGATGAAGGGATTACAAGTGTTTATATACAAGGTTTAGCAGTGTGTTGTACCTATAGTGTCCCATCCAGATGAATAAGGCATCATAAATGCCTAAAATTGTTAATGCAGTTTGGTGTGACTTTCTCTCAGGACGTCAGAATTACTGAGTGGTTTAATATTATTCCTCATCCCTCCTTGGGTACTGTCTGGAAGCTGCTGGCAGATATATCATATTGAATTGTGTTGTCAAGTGTCTTGCATGTTCTCTTAATTTCTGTGCTGAAGAGGGGAAGCTGTACTATGTGGGACCCAAGAAAGAAGAGAAGAGGGAGGTGGTCATTGAGGCTGAGAGGAAGAGGCAGATATTTCTCGACTGTCACTTCAACGACATCGGCCATCACCTGGGCCAAAAGAAGACGGTCCACAGGATCCAGAGCAAATACTACTGGCTTGGTATCATCAAGGACGTAGTGGATTGGGTACGTACGTTTTATCAACATGAAGCGGAAAATCTGCTACTTATTTTGCACTGCACCGCATGTTTAAAATATTTGTTGTTGTTTTTTTCCCCAGATTAAATTATGTGAAACCTGTCAGCACGCAGAGAGGAATAAGAACTTAGCAAGAACTGTTCGGCCGATCAAAGTGGATGCACCTTGGGATATTGTTGGGATTGACGTCATAGGTTTTTGCCTCATATATTTTCAAGTACATTATTTTATTTCACATTTTGAGTCGTCTTTGAGCCAATTGTTGTTGTTTTTTTCCTTCTCTTTACCAGGACCTTTCCCAGAGACCCCGCAGGGCAACACTAATGTTACAGTGCTCATTGATTACTTCAGTAAATGGCCTGAGGCTTTTCCAGTGCAGAAGACAGATGCTCTCTCTGTTGCAAGATGCATTTCCAAATGCATATACAGGTAAAAATACTTACATTGACCTAAATAATCAACCTTTAATCCGACTGTACGTCTTGTCTCAAAAGGCTACTACACCAAAGTGGGTATCTGAAATTGACCTTCTTTGTTTGAACAGGTTTGGCGCCCCAAAAACAATCGTGTGCACACAGAGCGCTGACTTCTGTGATGAGGTGAGATGTGAGTTACAAATCAGAGAACGGTATCAGAGATTGTAGCGCTGTCGTATGCGTGGGTTTGGTCAGTGCGATGCGGCTGTTTCCTAGGTGACGAAGGTGCTGTGCGACAGGTGGAGCATCGTGCAGAAGGTCTCTCCTCTGGACCAGCCTCAGTTCAACCCGCTCCACGACTGCACCGGCCCTTTGCTAAAGGAGGCCGTCCTGCAGATGGTAACAGAGAAGCAGGCTGAGTGGGACGATTTCCTGGACCCGGTGCTTTTCCTCTTCAGGACCTCCATCAACCCTACGACCAAGTTCACCCCGTACTCGCTCATGTTTAACAGGAAAGCTAATTTACCCAATGAGGTATGATGCCAGTACCTGAATGAACAGACTCTGTAACAGTGTGGTTTGGATCCTTTTCGCTAATTTGATTTCCCTCTCATCTAGACCCCCATCAGTTTGCTGAATTATGATGAACAAGACCATGATTTATATTCCACAAAGGAGAAGGCGTCTACGTATATGACGGTAATGCAGGAGCAGCAGAATTCTGTTAAGCAGCTGGTAATTACCACTCTGTTTTTCTGTCTTCTCACACTGAAAAATGAATACTGGAGAGATTTGCTCTTTGTTTGAAGTATGATAACTATCACTGCACACACGGTGAAATCACAATGACTGGCTCTGAATAGAGTACTAAAGTACAATGCAGAGTCGAGGTAGGAAAGAGACAAACATCGTAGTCAGAATTTGGGTCATCAAGCATAGAGGGAGATAAGTAGCTATTTTCTATTATGTGGTCCTGTTGTTATGTGTTTGTGTTTGTGTGATGGGTTTAACGTGTCCTTACATCCCCTAACAACTTTTTTCATGTGTGCTCACTGGGGGTGTATACATGGACTTGATTATTGTGACTATGAGCAGGTTTTCCATTTTGATCAAGTATTCAGTTTTTGTGTTTGCGCCTGTAAACATCGCATGCCAATTTCAGGAACTTGGATAAGCCATTATTCCCGTTTTGAGAAACCCAACTATGCTCACTGGAGTACTGCAAAAGAAGCCAGGGAACTGCTGTACGTGTGCTAGGGCTGCACAGTTAATTGAATCGCACTTGTTATCGCAAAAGGCTGCAATTTAAAGGTCCAGATTTAGGAGCATTTAGAAAGAGGTAATTGCAGAAATGGGGGAAAAAAATAAACTGAAACTCTGTTGTCTGGTGAGATTTTTTTAATTTAGTGGCACTGAGCAATGAAGAAATGGAGTTTTGTTTTTCAGTAATAAAAAAAATGAATATATTAGCATTTCGTCTGTGCAGAGTTTGACATTCAGGATGTTTTCACATTCATCTATGAGCAGACGTTTCTCTGTTCTCCCCTTAAATCTGGGTTTATTATACATTTGCATATTCACAGATTGTGGATTGTTCGTTGAAGGAGGAGAAGATCTTACTTCTTTTTGGTGAAAACTATACCAGACTTGAGTTATTATTAATTGCAGAGTGTTCTTATTTTATGTTATAACATGATTGAAGAGGTTCTTTTGAATAATAGCCTGATGATTGTGTAATAAGTTCTTTCTTCGGATCAGTCGGTGGAAGTTCCACTGGATATCAGATCTACAAGTCTGAGTACCAGTAGCCCATACTGATGAGGAGATAGAACCTTTTACACAGTCATCAAATGGAAAATCATGTAGCCTGTTCTTCGAGGCAACTGGCGAAAAAAAAATACCGGAACTGCGACAGTATTCGAGTGGCTGAAAGGGCGTGGAGTTTCGTTGGGAAGCACAACAGGAAACATTTGGTTAGTGAGGCCATTCTGTGGTCTTGTACACTAATGCTTCTGTAGAACTCGGACGCTTTATTGGTTTTATTTAATTTCCACAGGAGATAGAAGTAGGATGAACCACTCTGCAAGACATTTGCAGTCACATGATGGCATTAGGATCAGAGGAGCAGAGATGTGTATGGCCGAAATTAATGATCTCTTTTTCTTTTTTCCCCCCTCCTCACATTTATAGGTAATAGCAAATATGAATGCAGCCTACAAACAAGAGAAGAAGAAGAACGCCAAACGCAGGGCACACAACATGTCCTCGATGACTTTAAAAATCTCGGATCCGCTGTACGGCGAAGGAGACTCGCCCTCGCCGAAAAAACTGAAAGAGAGTTTATATTTGTCTTTTCCTGTTGAGACGGTGCTGGCCACCGAGCAGAGCAGCTCAGAGGACATAAAGACGGAGTTGGAGTATCACTTAGCAGAGACTGATGTCCACTGAGAGCTGAGCACACGTTGAAAATGTAGAGGCCGCGTCAGTCGGAGAGCGACCGCGGGACGCCATGAGCAGTCTGGCGTCCTGGACAGAAGACTGAAATCCACATGTAGTGATTAGTGATGCCGTCAGTCAGTTGAATTCACTGCAGTTTGGTCAAACAGACGTCTGTTGTTTCATTTGCACTTAGAGACAGAATCCTTTGACCAGAAAAAGAAAAAAAAAAACGACAGTAATTCTCAAACAGACTCTTCTATTGTTGTGTGCTTCTCTTCTTTCCTTTAAGAAAATTCTAAATTATTTGTTTCCACTTGTCATCGTATAGACTTTGATTGTACAGTACTTTTAAATAAAGACATCGTCCTATTTGTGTACCCTCGTTTTACAGTCGTTATATAAGTTGCTCCGGTTGTTGCCAAGCATTCGTTCATGAGTTCATATTCACATATACAGCTCTGGGGAAAAAAAAAAAAAAAAACTTTGAAGAGACCAGTCCCCTTTGAAAACCTCTGGAGTGTGATCAAGTGGAAGTTGGACGGTCACGAGCCATCGAACAAAGCCGAGCTGCTTGTGCATTTGTTTCAGAAGTGGCATAAAGCAGCCGACAGCAACGTGAAAGGTTTATTTCTGAACTCTTCCGATGTCAAAGTGCGTTGCTTAAAACTGAGAACGAACGTGTTTTCTTTGCACCTATGTTGTTTTTTGCCAGCTGTCATTTTCAGCAAGTAGATGCTCTAGATTATAGGATTATTTAGAATTCAGGGTGAACGTTCTCAGTACCTGCAATAAATAAAAACGTTAATTTTGACCCTTTTACCATTTGTTATGATAGGATCACAGTTCTACTTTATTGAGGTTTCCTTGTTACTGTGTGGGGAGAAAGTGCACAGATTTTATTTTATTTAAGTAGAAAATGTACAAGGAAAGTAACAGGAATACTAGTAGTAAACAGAAGTATAACCTTTTTTTTCTTTTTTTGGTATTTGCAGTACAGTGTTAGTTCTTTCATAAAAAACACCAGTGAGGATTGTGTCTTTATACAGTTACATTTACGGATACAAAAAAGTATT
>JAPQRN010000027.1:9388259-9417343 GCA_037367275.1 Coranthus polyacanthus
GTATAAATAAGTATAAATGATGATAGCGCGGCTGTAACGCGGGTGCCGGGATCGGCTACGCCAGGTCCCATCGGCGGTTTTTCCGTGCGTCCGTGAAGGCAGCATCGGGCCTGTATCCCGTGGATGTGTCTCTACTTCCTGTAAGAGAAGCTCAGTCAGCTGTCACAATCTGAAAGGCGAGGAGAGGGATCACGGGCGAAGAGAAACACACAACAAGAGCCAAAATGTCCAGTTTTTCTAACAAGTTCAGCGCGTACACGATGACTCAGCTCAACGAAATTCTGGAGGACGACGAGAAACTCACCGACATGGTCCAGGAGATGGACGAGGTACGTTTAACCAACCGTTTTTGTGGGGTTTTTTTTGTGTGTGTAGTCAAACGTTAGCTATTGACTCCTTTTGCTCGGTCACTGTTTTTTTTTTTTTTTTCCCATCAGCCCTTTGTTGTGCTTTCCCAACATACGCTGCGTAGAGTTACAGGAACGGGTCCTTCCGAGTCTCGTTTGGGGTTTTGGGAATAAATTAGCGCCGTGGGCCGAAGTTGAAAACGTTCCGTAAACCGTGATGGGTTACAAATCGTTCACCTTGGGCAGCAGCAGCAACGCAGCATTGTCTTAAGTTTTAACCCACGAGGATCCCCCCCCCCACTTTGCGACGTCCCCGGTGCCCTTCCCCGGGTAACAGACGCCCGTTTGTTCGGTTAAACAGAAAAAAAAAAAGAAACCAGCGTCCTCTGTGCCCGGGCTGGCTGGAATCGCGGCGCCGTTTCCGTCACATACCGTGGTCGTTTTTTTTTTAGTTCCTGCGTTTGCGGGACGGGTCGAGCTGCTGCCGAGCTCCACTCAGAAACCTGCCCGTTTGACGCCCACCGTTTCTGTCGACTCGAGTGTGGAGGAAAAACGATACCCAACAGCCTCGTTAGCGAAAGTAGTGAGCTCTTTAAGTAGCGCCCAAGACGGGGGGAACTGGTCGTGGCCGTGGAAGCACGTCGATTATGCCCCGTATGGTCAACGTGAGGCATTAGCTCATCAGACACCTTCTGGATAACTTCCCCAGAAGAGGTCAGGGGCTCATAGTTGTGGTTTTGTTGCTTTAGCACAAAGACTCAGCAGCTTCTAATTAATGCGTACCTGTTTTGCACTGTAGTATAAGTCATGATAAGCAGCTGATAAGCCTCAGATTTTCCATACACGGGGTGATTACAGTCCACTGGCCCTAGAAAGGTTTTTACCACAGACACACACAGAAATTTGGCTACATCAAGAAGGGAGGGCTGACAGATTAGAAGGGGGTTGTTTTGTTTTAATACAGGATTTGTGCTTCTGAATTGTTCCCATGCTGTTGTCATGTCCTTTTGCAAAATCCGAGTGTGGCCTTGGATGTCCTCTTGCTGAATCAGCCGCACCGAGCCTTGTGGAAGAATTTCCGCACCGCACACAACCTGAAATCTCCTCAGGAAATGCATCCCACGGCCCTGTCTTCCTCCACATCTTGAACCTGATCAGTAATTACTTTCAACTCGCATTGTCAAGGCAGAAGAATTTTTCTTGTCTGTTGTCATGGTGCTGTGCCTTTCGCTCCGGCAGTCTAAATTAAGCTCATTTTGCGTAACAGCGAGGGCCTGAAAATTAAAAAAAGCCTCACTTCTCAGGCAAAAGAAGCCATGAGCTAGTACATGCCAGGTTCAATGTACCAGATCTGTTTCACCTTACAAAAGCAAAACAGATACAGGGTATTATTAGTGATTTGGCTGAATGTTGTGCTGAGAGCGCGCCTTTTGTGTTGTGACTTCTGTTTTTGATCCACGCCCTGTCCGATTGTCTCCATGGTTTCATTTTCCTCTTCCCATAGGTTACACAGAGGGAGGGATTTGTTTACTGCAATGACACTGCAGTTGTTGACTTTTAAGACAAGTAGGGAACGATGGAACAGAATCCGCCAAGTAAAGACATGCCTAAGCCAAAGGTAGAAACGGGGAATTCTTCCATCATAATGCGGCGGATGGGAACAAAGCAGTGGGTGTCATAAGGCATTAGGTGAAACCCGAGAGTGCTGAGAATGACTGGTTGTGCAGCTGTAGTGTATGAACACAAACCATCAAAGACACATGCTGTGCTGTACACAACACATGTCGCCGTTTGAATAATGGAAATAAGGTTGTCAGGAATTTGTTTCGATTGTGTACAGGCTGTGTATTCCACATGACTTTACCCCAAATATGTTGTACCCGTAGAGTCACGTACAGCAACATATGGTGTTGTATTTAGGTTACTTGTTTCGGTCCAAAACCCAATGATGTTATAGTTTGTCATATGTAATAAAAAAATGACATTTGAAAATAGACGCCTGTTTAATTATTTTCTCGAATAACTAAGTAATCCTTGCAGCTGTAGTTTCAGGTCAAGCTTTGTTTTAGTTATTATTCACTGTTTGGCTTTACTCAGAGTGCTTAGTCCACTCATGATGATTATTGTTTTGTTTACAAAATGTGAAAGAAAATAGTGAAAAAGCATCGACATCACAGAGTCTAAAGTGACATCTTTGGACTGTTTTTTGACCGATCAGCAGCATAAAATGTACCACGTACATACCAGGGACCGGCAAAAACTGAGCAAATCTTCACATTTGAAGTGAACACGAATCAAGCAAGTGCTTGACATTTTTGCTCCAAAAAAATCACTGATGAATCAATTATTAAAATAGCTGCAGATTTATTTTGGTCTGATTCATTTGTCAATAGCTGCAGCTGTGCATCACCTAGATTTCAGACTTGAATCATTCTGTTCCTCCTCATGTGTAACAGCTCTCAGATCCGGTGCGACAGTTTCATGTGGTTGTGATTGTGGTTAGATACAAAGAAAAAGGAAATAACAATAACAGAAGGAAACTATAATTTGAGTATCATTACTGAGGTAAATGTACCTCCAATTTGAGGTATTCTCTTTTGTGAGTGGTTCTTTATACGCTGTACAGTGACCTGCATCTAACTGGGGGTTATTAACCCGGGTCTTCAAAATTCAGGTCTGCGGTCCATGCAGACAAGCTTAACCTACATTTCCTGTGACTATTTCAGCGCTCTGCTTTACGAGTAGTGCTGGGTTTTAGAGCATTTCCACCAGCAAACAATCATGTGTGTGCTTTGACAGAACAAGCCTGCAGTTAGGGATGCTATTTAAAGACCTGCTCCTTCACTGGGCTGCGATGAATGAACGGACCGGCCCTAGCTAAAGGGAGGCCGATCACCTCAGGATATGATGGTGCAAACAAAGTGTCGTGGTAATAGATGTATTTAGCTGCTGTTGTAGCTGCATCAAATGTTGTTTTTTGCTGTTCAAGTACAACCGCCAGACAAGGCCTGCCTTAGTCACTTTTAGAAACAATCCCAAAACTATCCCACACGTTCTCCCCCGTCCCTGCTATATTTGTACATACAACATGGTGGTAGGATGTGTGAAATGAGTCATGACAACTAGTGGTTGAGCGTTTCTTTTTTCCTATAAGACATTAGACTATATATTCATATTATAGCTCATAGTTTGTTCCTACTTATTGCGCAATAATGACCAGCTTACTGTATATTATCCCACTTATTACACGGCTACTTTGACTTGAAAATGATTGTATTTTGTCCACTAAAAATAAATAATAATAATAATAATGGTGATACAGTAATTCATCTGCTTTTATTTGGAACTTCACACAAGCAATTCCTGTTCAGAATTACCCCATTCCATTTCACATTCACTCCTCCGTGTTTGTTTCATGCAAATATCCTGCCTGCATCCGTGTGGGAGCAGTAAGGAGTGTGATACAAATGAGAAAGCATAATATGAAAAATGCCTATCTTCACAGGGCAGGGTCACATGACGCCATCACTGACCAATCAGAATCGAGTATTCAACAAAGCTGCGCGATAAATATCCATGCTAAAACTTATTGATCCTTAAACCTGATGAAAGTGATGCTTGACACTTGGTTTAATGTGAGAGAGTGACTCAGAGTGGTACATAATGCTACAACACTGACGAAACGGCAGTGAAGTTGAAGTGTGCCCGCTGAAGTGTAGTATAAGCCGCTCAATGACCTTTTATCTTGCGGCCATTACGACTTGTCGTGGCAGGAACAGCGCAGGTGTTACTAATAATAACAATTAGGTGTTCCAATTAGCCGCCGTTGTTAGCCAGCGCCTCGAAGAGCTGGGTCCAATGCAGACATGAAAAATGTTATTAAACACACCTGTGCGTTTCCTGCTTTGACAAATCAAATCCTGTGTGTTGTAAAAGGGTTGATTGTTTAGTAACATGGAAGTAGTTTGGAGTGTAGCTTCCCTTGCTGGAGTTTGAGGATTTTTTAATTAGACACCTCACTGCTGAAGTTCGGTGATAAGCAGAGGGATAATGAGTTGAAGTTGTCAAACCCCTGGGGCTTAGCTTCTTCACACAATTTAAAGAACACACACACGCAGACTCTGTACATTCCCGCGGTGATTCGTTTAGTGGGTTCATTTTAAACGGATGAAGATGTTTGTGGGAGCTGTGTAAAAACTGGCAGTTTTCCTGTAAAAATAACCTTTTTGTTAATTATTTGTTACATGCTCATGATTTTTATGTAACACGGTGAAATGTGTGTCCGGGTTGAGAGACTGCAGCCTTATCTCCTAAGACTGTCATTAATTGAAGAAGTGCAAAGGTAATGTCATGAACACATTGCTGAGATTGTGCTTTTTTTTCCCTTTTTCTTTGCAGATGCAGGACGTCCAGCAGAGCAAGGAGAAGACACTGGTCAACAACAGAACCCTGGCAGAGCAAAACCTCACCCTGCAGCCCAGACTGGAACACCAGAAAGAGCAGCTCACCAAGCGCTACACCTGCCTTCAGGAGAGCTTCGAGTCCTATCAGCTTCGCAAATCCACTTTAGGTACTGCAGCAGTATAACTGTCTGAAAAAACACAGTTAGGATTGATCCTACTGACCTTTTAATGCTTTGCAGCACTTGTAAATGCTGAACACACTCTTAGCTGCTGCAAGGACTAACACAGCCCTGCATTAAAATATTACGAGGGTCTGTTGTTTCATGTACTGTATGAATATAAATGACAGTCCAGTAAGGGTGGCTCGGGTAATATTCTAGAGCAGAGGCTTTACAATAGTAAACTCTTCATGGCTGTGATCATTTTATATTTTGTTATGAATACTTCATAAGAAACACTAGAAATACTGTTGGAAGTTACACTGTGATCCACCGGGAATGTGCGCTTTTCCTGTTGAGGCTGCATTGTGTTGCGGCAAAAGATTTGCAAAGTGCTTTGAAGTTTTCCCTCTCAGTCACCCATTCAGATTCACACTCACATGTACACCTTTTGCATTGTGCTCACTCACTTCGCGCAACCTTATGCTCGACAAAAAAGTGTACTGGATGAGAATCGCCTACTCCACTTTTAACCCCGCTTTTATTACACATAGAGTCACTATTGGAGACAATTAAAATGAAAAGGAAACAGCAGAAATCTGTTTCGTCCCTGCCTGCTTGATGAGTGGTATTTGTAGTTTTTTTTTGACCGGCTTTGCAAAGGTAGTGATGCTGCTCCATTTAAACACACAGTATGACAGTAAAAAAAAAAAACAAGACATCAGATGGTTGCTGTTGTGTACATGAAGCTGTTATTGTCAGTTTTAATTAGGGAGTCTTGCCTGGTATATACTGTTTTCCACATGATAAACACGCTATTTCCAGAGACCTGTTTCACCAGTTCTCTTACTTCCCAGAAAGTCTCCGTCTCTGCACTGTGTTGGGGTTGAGCAAGCTCAGATCAGAGTTAGACTCATAAAGACTGAAAGGGCTGTAACAACCCATAGACACACCTTCACTGTACTTTTTAATGTGTGAAGAAGAATGAGTGACGATACTTGTGACCTTGTTGACGCAGTGGTTGCCAAGCAGCCTTCTCAAAATAGCATGCCAACCGTTCACTACTCTGCTACGCTGATAAAAGTTTGACTTTGCCTTCTTCCCTGCAAGGCATAGAGACTCTGGAAGCTTTGTGCTATGCTTTGTACAATACACACACAAACGTTGTCAAAGTCCCGCCAACCTTTTAAGGGTTCGCTCTGATTATTTGAAGCCGGGATGTGTGATATTGATTCATAGTCAGTAGTAGTGTGGACATTTCTTGATCCAAAGATGCATCATGATGCAGACATAACTGAATCACGGGGCCAGTGAATATTCACATCTCTACTTGAAATGCAAACAGATTTATGTTATGTTTTTTGTAATGTTTACACACTGAGGTGGGTCACACAGATACTTGTGTTGAAATGATGCAGCTGTTGAGATTATAGACTGTTGTAGTGTGTTGTAGTCTTTTGAAAGCCTTGTATCAATCAAGGGGTGTTGAGGTTTAACACACTGCTTTTTTTAATTGATGAAAAAGTAGGCATGTGCTGGAATATAGAAAACTTTGGGAATTGTTGACAGGTGAGCTGATCCCAGCTGACATAGGGCGAAGGCCTATAATTTAGTCATTTTACCTCACAGAATACAAGAGCTGCTCATCTACTGCTGCCATGGTCAGTTAGTTTGTTTATTAGTTTGGATTGGACCTAACATGTTAAAACACCAAGTCAAACAATAACGCAAACTGCCTAACCAGTTCAGGCAGCAGTAGACCAGAAACTCACATGTTCTGTGGGGTAAAATGGAGGTTTTTGTCATTTTTCTGTGGCTAAAATATGTTTTGCTGTCCACTATGGATACATACCTCATGAAACTATTTCAAATAATTTAACCCAACCCTTTAAAAATGTTTGTGTTTTTTGTGGTGCGGTGTGGAGTGGAGCAGTATTTCCATGAAAGGTTATCTAACATCCCAAGGACCTGTTCAGATATTATTTCTCCAACTGGTATCAGTAGACTGATGCAGCAGTCCGTGCTTTTGTTTGTTGTCAGCAAGAGATGGCTTTTGTCAAATGTAGGTTACCCGGTGCCTCCCCCCCGCCTTCTATGCAGCCGTCCTAGTTGTGGATTTGCTGTCGAGCAGCTGGGGAAGGACAGCGATGCTCAGAGTTGGGAGAAATGCTGCCATTTGACCCAGATGAAAGATTTAACGTACAGTAGCGGCCTCTGTCTCACGTTGAAGCACTGCCCCCACTTTCCGCCCTTTCCTCCAGGAAATACATGCCCTCTGCATTACCCTTCATTGTCCGTTAGGCTCTGAAGGCCAAAACAGCAGGGCAACCCCCTCTTTCACCACGGCCGTCCACTGCCTCTATGAACGGCAGCCTACAGTGGGTTATTGTGCTACAAGGCAAGCTTGTGTAAAGCCACCACTGTGGGTGGGAGGGAGTGGTGGATGATGGGACCGGCAGGCAGGGAAGTTGGGATTGTGGGAGAGAAAGGCAGGCAGCGGGGCAGGCCAGAACTCCTCCACAGATTCACAGCAGAGATCGATGTGGATTCATTTACTTAAATGGCTGTCTCATGATCTCCAGGCCCGGACTGTGTGTTCTGCGCTCAGCGGCTCTCTGCTCAACTAAAGAATCACAGCTTTGTGTGGAGGAGGGCTGCTGATATGCCTGAGTCCGCCTTGTTATGGGAGAGGCTCCCACATAGAAAGGAATGGGAACTGACCCTGGAAAAAAAGCTTGGTAGCAAGAAGGAAGCCCCTTTTGAAGGGTTTTTGTTCAGTTTCTGTCAGTAAAATCTGGTAACCCAATGTGAGCTTTTGGGATCCATTGCCAACAATTTAAAGCTACAAGTTGTGTATTGTAATCAGCCAATTTGACAGAAATGTTGGCCTGTTCTCTTGTTTTTTCTGAAATACCACAGAATAATGTTCTTGGCTTATGTTTAGTGTTTTTTCACAGCTAACAAGCACACAACATTTTCAAAAAGTTTCAGCGTACAGATGACTTATGTAAAGTTAATTATTAATAATTTGTGGTTAACACATTCAAATATTTATATCTTAACGTTATCAGTCGTCTGTTACTGTGCTAGCAAGGTACTTGACAAGTGGTTACAACATTCAAGCTGTTGTAACCACTGTCACAACAGCTACCGTCTGTCATAACAAGACAGACGGTATCTGTTGATGTGCTTGAGTAAAACTGACTGTGGTTCAGTTAGATTTCACTCTATGGCCTTTTTATTTGCAAGGAAATTCACAGTAAATATAATTGAGAGCATCCTGAATGTGCCTGTGTGGTTATGTGGGTGATTGTTTGTATTTCATGCAGTGCAGACTGACAGGAGCGTGGACAAGGTTTAACCAGACCTTTTTACCCTGAACTGTTTTTCTTTGTTTATTGTGGTTTGCCTATTCACACTAAGGCCTGTTCCCCATATATATGGAAATGCAAAAACACAACTGAAGCACTGTCAAGAGCTTTTTGATTTAGAGATACGTCAGTATGGGGTGGTCGCCACCTTTCTTACTTTAAACTTCAATGTTGGACTGGAATTTCACAATCGGTGCATCCTGAGGTCTGTTTTGAGTGACCTAAAACTGTGTGTGCATGACAATACCTGTGTATGTGTGAACTAGGCCTTCATCATAATCCATCACTGACCATGTATTGTTTCACTTTAGATCAATTTTATTTGTATAGCATTTTTTATATACAGGTGAACTCGATGTGCTTTACAGAAAAACAAAAAAAACGTAAACAAATGAGATAGAAAACACATTTGAGTATTGCACACATTGCTCTTCGTTCAGTTTTTAACCAGAGCTCCTAGGTAGCTTGGACTGTATGCTCAGAGCATAAATTAACCGGTCCAGATCCTTGTTCACTGCGTTGCCGTGCAAAGCCTAGAACAGGCTGTCAGGTTAGTCTGCTGTGTCTCTTGTAATTTGAGATCTGCTATATTGTGTCCGGGCTGCGAGGAAAGTAGGAGAGTTGACGGAACTACAGTGGAGATCAGTAACTAGTGATGTGTCACTCATCTCATTGCCTGAATGTCAGTCACCCTGTGTGTGTGCGTGCGTGCGTACGTGTACAATCCCAGCTCCAGTCGGTGTTGACTTTCAGTCCTGCTCAGGATCACAAACACAACAGGCTTCCTCCTTAGATACACCAGAGTCAGTTTCAGTTGACTCAGGGGAGCTTTTGCGAGTTCGCAGCAAACACAGAGGTGTTATGACTGTTTGGAAGTGCCAGTCACCAGACGTGAAATGGGCAGATTTCACATTTCCTGTGTCAGCTTTGTGGGCTATTAAGATGTGTTATTATCAACATATTCATTTCAGCTGAGGAGTTGAGGGAAAATCCTTTTTTTTCGCGAGCCAGATCCTTGATTCATTTGAGCAAGGATCACACTTAATTTATAATACATCTGTGTTGTTTTGTGTAGTGTGATAATGGCACTCAAGAGTCTTTTGACTCAGATGTGTTGAAGAGGTAGATATGGGTTTTTCATTTGCAGATGCTGTTCATTTAGAGAGCTGGGTGGCTGATGGCCAATGTATAGTGTGGGTATGATGTTTTGTTTTTGTTTTGCATCTGATTAAATATAAGACACAAAACTGCGGAACATTAACATTGTTGTGTCTGCATTGTCTCTGTTGGCTTTAGTAGATCTAATCTGTGATTGGTCTGCTTTGCATGTATTTTAAATTTAAAAAAGGGGTAGTGGTTTGCCACTACTAGTATTATTACATTCAAATGTTGTAGATGTAATTCACAGACAAATAAGAACTAAATCTAATGCTGTTAAAATAGTTAAATAACATGTTGTAGGTTCAATATGTGTATACATCAGAAAAATCCCAAAAGTCTAAAGCTCCATGTAACATAAGCAGGGCATGCAACATCTTCGATACACTGCAGTTATTTAGTTACTTAATTTAATTCAGATTGTGCTAAATGCTACATCAGGAAGTACAGCATTCAGCAAGCATTATGAATAATGTGGATGTTACATGAGGATGACAAGAGGATTATAGGCTTTTTAAACATCTGTCCAGCATTTGTTCAGCGTGTGATGTTGCATGCTATCACGCCTGTCTTTATATGAATGGTGGCACACTAAGGATTTCTGGATCTGCAACCAATCTTGTTGCCAGACAACATTATGTTGATCACAGCCTGACAGCAAAAAAGGCATGCATTTGCACACTGTAGCTCCAGCAGATTAGTAACATTTGTGTTCTTCTTGTCTCGTGTTATTTCATAGACCACAAGTCAGGAAACACCTCCCTGGACACATTGCTGGCCCTGCTGCAGACAGAGGGAGCTAAAATAGAAGAGGAGACAGAGGTAAGTATTCTACTGCTCTCTCCATGCATGACCTCATGTGGCCCTCAGTGGTACGAGTGATTCATATACCTGCCTTTGTAGTCACTGATGACTACAGCTACAGAGGCTGCCTTGTTTGATCCAGGACTCTTCAGGTCACAACTTGGATCCCCACATCAACTACTTGTCTTATCAGCGGTTTCGAGTGAATTTTGATTCAGAAATGGTTCTGTTTGAATGAAGCGCCAGTGTAATGCGAGTCAGCATCTGATAAAGAGATAGATTAAGACAGTTGTGTTTTAATAGGCACATGGTCTGGGTCATATACATAATCTGTACATGAATCAGTGGTTGAATGATCCTCACCTGCTTCTTTTTAAAATATTTATGACTGACTATCTTGATTATTTAATTTTTTTAAGCAGTACACATCCAGAACATTTTAATACATGCTCACCTTCCAAGGCTTCACAGTTGCTTGTTTTTTGGCCGACTGGTCCAAACCCTAAGGATTTCCAGTGTACTATCAATTTTTACAAAGAAAAGCGAAGCAATCCTGGCAAAAAAAGATGGAAGCTATTGCATTTATGACACTTCAGCTTTAAGCACTGATTAATTGCTGGTTTTATGTTGATTGACTAATTGATTAAGCAGCTTATAACGTTGGCACCAGTCCCACAGCATCCCTTTGTTTTTTTATTTCTTCTTCATGACTCATGTTAGATGTCAGCCTGGTTGCTCGGAGTCAGCTGCGACTTCTCTGCTCGTTCTCTAAAATTCATCTCTCCCCTCTGTCAACAGAATATGGCAGATTGCTTCCTGGATGGTGACATGACCCTGGATTCGTTCATCGATGCCTATCAGAGCAAGAGGAAGCTGGCTCACTTGAGAAGGGTGAAGATCGAGAAGCTGCAGGAGATGGTGCTGAAGGGCCAACAGCTCCCCCAGGCGCTGGTCCCTACCTCCAGATCTCAGGATGTATCAGCAGCAGCACGAAACTCCTCCTCCTTCCTCACAGAGGCCAGCAGCGCCTCACCTGTAGCTCAGCCCAGGAGGAAACCTCCACCTCCTCCATCCCAGCCGGCTCCAGTGCTAAACTCAGCACTGTCTCCGAATGCTCCCCAGCCTCCTGTCTTCTACTCAGCATCGCCATACCCTCCAATTCCTCCCAGAACAGGCCAGCCCTACCCCAGCGTCTCCTCTGGCTACCCTAGCCCCTTCCTATCTCAGTACCCCCCTGCTCTGCCTCAGAGGCCCCCCCCTCGCTTGACCCCGCAGCCTGGCTTCATCATGCAGTAAATAAAAGCAGTTGCCACTCGGAGGACACAGTGTGTGTCATGGACTATTCACTACTGGAATTCCTCTGATCCTCTACGCCGTCGGCCTTCTTGGAATTTTACCAATCACAACACAGGGCGGCAGACATGCATCGGCCTATCTGGTCATGTTCAGCTGAAGCAGATCTCCAATAATCTCTGCGGATTCGTGATCACCTCCTCTCTCACTCTTTCTGTCTCCCATCAACACTCCAAACAAAACAAAAAAGGCGTGATGAGATCGGCCTTGACTGTGCTAGCCTGAGGCCCTTCAGCGGAAGGGCTCGCCACAGGCTGTAGTGAAACAAGTGTCAGTCTGTGGGTCACTGAGCTGGGACTTGTCATGTATCAGCACTTTCTATCTCCAGGCGGTGCCCAGAGCTCCATTGTTTTCAGTCTCTCTCCTCCCTCCAGACAGGGGCTCAGTTAGTCATTTCTATTTTCACTCTGTGACACAGTAATTTACTGGTATTGTATATGCAAGTAAACAGAGACCCTAATTACTGTGCAGTTTGGACGAAAATATTTCTCAGAATATATTCAGGCAAAACTGCATCTATGCTGTGATTTTTTTTTTTTTTTTTTTTTTTTTTTCTCTTTTCAAATTCATAAGGTACATAGGAATATTTGAATTTCATCATCTTTTTATTATATAGTACTAATGTTAAATAGCCAGGATAGACTGATTAACATGTGTAAAGGAGGTTGGTGCATCTCTTCAATACATGGATGTGTCTGAGAGTATCCAGGCCTGCCTCGTTCAAGAGTTGACCGTTGGGTCATCTCAAGGCAGGGGTGAAAAGGAGAAGATAAGGCTCAAAAGTGACAAATTAACTAGGTTTTTGCCTAAAATGAAGGATTTATGTATAGCCATACAGTACACTTCTGATGTGTGTTGTTTTCTGTGGGTTTCTGTAATAATGCAACACTCCTTCATGATGTCTGTTGTCTTTGACACCCTCCGCTGGGATTGGAAAATTATGCCAACAGTTCTTGAGATCTCGTGCATATGGTTCTGTTCAGTTTTCTGTCACACTGAGCACCAAAGACGTCCCACATCACTCTGTTTTTTTGGGGGTTTTTTTGTGATATATTTAGTGAGCGAATCTACCATTGTTCCCCAACATATCTGTTTGTAACTTTGAGCTGAAACACTCTTTTGTAAACATGCAAGCCAGATATCTTCAAGAGGAACTTGCAAGATCAACCTGGCTTTGGGAGGAAACTTTTTTTTTTTTCTATTTTTTCCCTGGTGCGATAAGTATTTACTTATTCCTCCCAACTGCTGTCGCTGTGCACTGTTGAAGAGCCACGAGTGCCTACACTTGAAGTGACGCTGATCACGTCCTGCTGACTACTCCATGTTTCTTTAGGCTCAGCTTTTGAAAATGGCCAACCAGCTGTAGAGTCCAGAACACCCCCCCCCCTCCAACATTTAGAAGAAAAGAAAAAAAACTGTCCTAATATTTGATCTCCTCCTCCTGCCACTGATTTCACGTTCCACCAGAAGGAGCAGCCCCTTGACTGTCTGGCTGTGCTTTCTCACTAGAAGCAGAGTGCCAGAATAGAGCGCTGTTGAACATGTGCCAGAGAGACGAGAGACACCCTCAGGCTGTCTGCCTGGTGGTGCTAGTGCTTCTCCTCCATTCTTCCTACATTTAGATTCATCTGGGTGATTTTCAAAGTTTGTCGCATGTATTGTTGGCATTTTTTTTTTTTTTTTTTTTTAAGGTTTATTTTTTATTTTAACTTGTGAAATAACAGGGCTCTGAAATGTTGATGTCATATGTCAGTGACAGAACATACCCTCAAGGCAAACAAGTGGACCACAGAATGGACAAAGCAAACTAGTTGGCAGGCAAAACAGCAGAAATAGCAGAAGCTAAAGCATCAATGTCGGAATGAACCAGCATTTCTAACAACTAACAGTGGATAATTCTTTTGTGCATGGCCTTTGCTTTTTGTGTTCAGCCTAAAGATTCCTCTTTTAATACTATTTTTATTTTTAGCTCTTGAGCTGCTTTTTTGTTTGAACTGATCCTCTGTATCCATGGTTTTATATGTGGTTGGTGATATTTTCAGTGTAATGTTGTAGGTATTTACTTAATGAATGTTTAAGTGGAATTTAATGCTATTTTCGAGTTCAATAAATCTCAACTTTTTTGTATCGTTTTTTTCTCCATATGATTTATTATTATTATTATTATTATTACATGCTTAACATATCTGATCCCCTACATTATGTCTCCAGTAGGTTTTTATATTGTACAAGAGCGACTTGTTGAAAATGAACCAACACAGCCCCCTAGTGTTCATAGGGTGACACTGAATTTTCACTTGCACTTTGGGGAAACGAGTGAAAATCCAGTTTCGGACACGTGCCGTGAAAGTTTACAATGCAAACACAACAATCCAAAGTTTATAGAACTACTGTATGTATATCTTATGTTATACGTGGTGATGAATGGAAAAAAAAAAAACTAATGGAAATGATTGCAAAGTACTTATTATTATTATTCCATTTGCTCCTGTGTGATTTTGAGGCAATGATATTTCACACTCTCAATACTGATATTTTGCATAGAATTTGGACTCACTCGAACACTTAATTTCCTTCATTCTGGTGATTTTTTTTCTGCTCATGTTCTAAACTTTATGCACGTACAAAACATACCGCACGTACCATGTTTTGGGATGATTTTAGGGCTACAGCCGATTAAAACACTGGTCAAATCGGTTAGAGTTGGAGGATGAGACCTTGTGAAGCAGAGTTAAAAAACCCTCTGCTCTTTACATACGGGGGGGGGGGCAACGCACATGTTCTGTATGTCGAGGGGGGCGTGGTCGGCCAGTGGTCACTTCTGTGTAAAGTTTACTGTTATGAACGCCCCCCTAACCCACGTGTTACGTTTCCATAGTCACGTCACATCGGCTCCACCATGTTGTAGGAAATCCGCCGCTGCTCCTCACTCACTGTCAGATTAGAGTTTAATCCGAGGAGGAGGGCTGTCAAGACGCTGTCTGCATCTTGGAAGGACTCTGGGCTTTTTTTTGTGTGTGTTTGTGTGTGTGTGTGTGCGTGCAAACTAAACAAAACGGACAGTTCGCGCTGCTTTGTTTTTATTTTTTGAACCAGTACACGGTCTGCACATAGAAGATGAATCGTCAGTCTTCCTTCGCTGTCTTTGCCTGTTCGCCGATTTGCCAATACGTTAACATGTTAGCTGGCTAACTAGCTGGAAAAGAGTAACTAAATCGGATTAGCTGCTAACGGCAGCCTCCCTCTAGGTAATATCCAAGTATTATTTTCTGTACTTGAAAACTATTACCAAGAAAACAGTCGCCTGTATTTATTTTAATTTTTTTTAAATATATATATATATTTGTGTCAACATTACCACTCTAAATTGTAATTACTCGCTAGCATTAATGTTGCTGCAAGCTAGCTAGGTTAACAGCCACTCAAACCTGAAGTGCTGTAGCTCCTTCGCTAGCTAATCTTCACTGTTTGTGGGAGAAAGAAAACTAGTGCCTCCGAAACCAACCGAAAGTCAAGACGGAGCTGACAGCCAGCCCGATGTGCTAGCTCGTCCGTCCTCAGGCTAGCTGGCAAGAGAGCGGTACAAGATTTGAACCCCGAAATTAGCCTTTACAACAAACAAAGATGTCAGGAAAGGATAAAGAGAAAGACAAACAGGAGAAACAGTCCACAACGGAGCGGCTGATTAAAGGTGAGCATTTTCTTAATTGTATTCACATCCTGTCCCTTTTGACAGTTGGATAACACATGAGTTGAAAACCACCTGTGGCTTTTGTAATAGCCTTGTCTAAATCCCTTCCTCTCACACTTGTGGAGCTAAGTGCAACCTATTTGTTTTGACTCAAGAGTTATTAAGGGAAAGAGTGCAGTGTATAATTCAAGGCGTGTGTCTGGCAATGTAATCGCTGATTTTTCACATGATTCTATGGTCAAAACCAGAGTCTTCTTAACTGTTCACTTTCACCAGGAGATGCTCAGGTGCTCTTGGATCTTTTCTGAGTGTAAATCTTTACAAAGACATGCCCCCCCCTTTGTTGTTGGCACCACCCAGCAGAAATCAAAGGTTAGAGCAGTCCGACATCAGTGCTCAGCCTCCTTGACATTTAGGATGGATGAAATCTTAATTCATGAGGCTCTTCCTCAGTCACAAGAATACATAAGATCTACTCAGGTTACCAGCAGAGCTTGACAAGATGGATTCCTTCACACTGAGGTTGTCGTGGCTCATTGGACGAGCAGGACAACATTTGTTGTGTCTACCCGAGACAGGACAAGCAGAGCCAAGTCTGAGGCAGCTCCCAAGACAGAACCCAAACCCCACCCCTGCCTCCGCCGCTGCTACTACTTAATGCCAACACAGCCCACATCCCTGTCTGTCTGCAAGGGCACTGAGAGAGTGTCCTGCCAGGGGACTGGAATGCTTAAGTGTGAGCCAGTAGGGAGAGGGTGAGTTAATTGTGGAAAGAATCTCCCCAGTGATGTTCCCAACATGGCCAGCCACATGGTGGAGAGAGAGAATAGGAACGTGACAGGGAACAAGAGAGAAAGAAGAAATGTAGGGGTGTGACATACACCCTAAAGTGATGTTGATGTTTTATTAAAAATGCCAGACGTTAGTTGCTGTTCACATAAGGCACAGTTCTGTCTTTGAGTGCAAAATTAATTGATCATTCGAAGCTGCTCATTCCAGGTTATCAGTGCTTTTGTTTTGATGCACCACTTTTTTAGAGCCCACTTCTGTCTCAATGGTCTCACAGTAATGTTAGTTAAAATGTATCTGTGTTCGTTCACATCCTGTCAGCAGTCATCACAGACCTATATACTAAAAGTGACATTGATACTGTTGTGCATTGTCTGTTTTCTGCTACTAATCTGGCTCCTGGTGGCAGTTAAGTAGTTTTGATTTTCTTCTTATTAGTGCAAAAAAGTACTTTACATAATGTGATATAGAATATTAACATAATCCAGGGCACTGTCTTTTGAAACTTTTATACTTTGGCTAGTAATTACAGTGGAAGCAAGTTTTGTCAACATGTTTGTCTTCTGTGTTACAAAATAGGTCTGGATTGGTTCTTTGTTGATGTTTGCTGCCAGCTAGCAGCAGCTGGGGTTCCAGTGTTAGTTAGCTAGTGGCTGTAAGAGGGCTTAACTGGTAGACAACCAAAGACTAATGCTACTCAGGTTGTGTAAGTCAACAGTTAAGCTCATTCACAGCGGAGTGTTGCAGTTGACCTGGTAGCGCAATCACTTGGTCATATGATCTCATGTTTTCTCTTCAGGCTGTGTGAATAAACTGTAGTACCAATGACAACACTTGGCATTGCTATGTTTGGCTTTTGAAATGTTTACTACTAGTGTGTGACCAGTAGTCATATTAACTTTGATACAAATTGAAGTGGATTGTTGCTGTGTTTTAAAGCTGCTCCTCTGTGTCAAAATCAAAGAGAGGCCAGCGGGCAGTGTGTATGCTACTACCACACCATGTGATTGACTGGCAGAGATGACAAATAAACCCTGGGCCTGGCTATTTAGTGTGCCAGGGTAATGCATTCACTGATAATTAGAGCAATCTGAAGTGGACTTCATGATTCATGCAGCCACAGTGTGCTCCATTCATCTCTACCCAGCCGCATCTTTGCAATTCAATCCTCCCTATTGTGCTGATTTTGAAACAATAGTGAACATATTCTAGACGGTGGCTCATATCACTGTCCAAAACATTATCCTGGGTGGGCAGGATGGTAGATAGTCGTGTCTTTGTTTCTTGAGTCGTTTGTTGTCATGCCAGACGGTGTGGGTGTTAATGCAGTGCAGCAGTCGGGCGACTGCGGTGTGTCTGTGTGTGTGCGCGCCGTTTTGAAGAGTTCATCAAACATTAATGCTAATTAGGTCATGCAGTGTCTAATAAGAACTCGGTTGGTCTCAGGGCGGAGGCATTATTTTTAACAAAACATTTTTCTTAGTCTGGCTATGTGGTGGAAAAGTGAGCAGCTAACATCAGTTTGTCTGGAGTGCAGATTGCATTTCGTTTGCACACAGTTAGAATTAAATAATGCTGTTTACTAACAGCCAGTGCTTCAGTTATATCTCTGTTTTAACAGACTGGGTCTGCCTTAATCACACAGGCAAATGGTTATTGTTTATTACTACCATCATTGTTAATATTCTTATTATTTGTTCCTGTTGAGTGGGCAGGAGTGTTCAGTTCTTTGGCACTGAGAACAGCTATTATTGTCCAGCATGGATAATTACTGCCAGCCATGAGGCAAATGCTCGTAAATTTGGTTGGCGTGGCCGCTGCCTGAAATGTTTCACGGTCTGGTTATCGCATGTTCATATTGTATACCATTCTGCCTGCTTTGTTCATGCTGGAGCCTTCCTTCAGTGTGACAAGGCTTTTAAGTAAACAGCCCCCGAATCTGGAAGCCATCGCTAATAGAGGCTTTACCTAATCTGTTCTTAAGGCCCGTACCTCAGCTTACAGCTCTCTTCACGGCCGTGCCTCGTAGGCCTGCGAGCACTTACTGTTTATTTATACCACACTGGTCAACGCATGACAGTTTGTCCTCATCACAGGTTAGGCAAGTTGGAGATGTACTCCAGCTTTCTAACTGCAGGCCAAGCTAAAGTCTGCAGCTTCACTTGCCTGTATCCCTTGCACTTTGCAGTCCCATAGTCACAGCCTTTATTTTATTTCACCATCAGTAAATCTTACATATTTCTCAAAACTGTATCAGCAGAACAGTAAGTAAATAATAAGTGCAGTTTATCTTCAAATGTTCATGTCCACACTGATCGTGAGTGAGAAATACCTCTGCACTGCATCACTGATTAGCAAACGCGCCCACACTAAAAACTCATTAACGCTTTTTTATATTGCACTTTGATTTGCTGTGTGTGGGTGTGACAACATTCTCAGAATGCCTCTCTCTCTCTCTCTCTCTGCTTTGCTGGTTCTCTGCTATAAACAGCGCTTATCACACAAGCAGTGCTGATCTCCACACTGATACAGGCATTTATGTCACATCTGATGGCACAGGGTGCACTGTGCACTGACCTGTGATGGATTTGATGACCTCAAGAATGAAACTAGTTTGTGATTTCCGATCAGACTTTTCTGAGGCTAGTTTTTCTGTGGGATTCTACAAAAGAATATGTAGCAGTCATATCATTTTGGACTTGTCCTTTAAATGTCTCTGCATGCCTCAGAGACTCTGTTAAAAATTTCTACCTGACTGGCTTTACATTTACTTAATTGGTGGCACAATGTAACCCATTTTAATGTGTTCCTGACCTGTTATTAGGAACAGCTGTTATTCCTTTTTACCTCACAGACCCTGGAAGTGAGAGTTCCAGAGTCCTGAGAGTATTGTTTTGAATAGACTGCAGCTATCCACTTTCAGAGTTTATGAACAGATAAAGCTGTTGCCAGTGTCCACTGCACACTGCCCAGCTTTTGTGCAACCCTTTTAATACTTAACTTAATTTTGCTTTTCATACATTTGAATGAAGCTGCTGGATGTCCGTGACTGTCTGTCTGCTGAGCACTCAATTAAATAGTGATAACTTGTTCACTTTTAGATATTGCGTACTGAACTGTGTTTTGATCATGGAGCTCTTGGGTCTCAGCCTCGAAAGCATTGACCTTTTGCAGTGACGGTAAAAGGATTGTGTAGGTGGTGTGGAGCAGATTACTGAGGGACAGTGGGTCAAGTGAAGTGTGGGGTTCTGTCTCTCTTGCTCATCTCTCTTATGTCGTGGCATTATAATGTAGGAGTATTCAGCCTTCTCCCTGTGTGCCAGTCATCGCAAAATGTCATCTCTCCTGATTACAATTTAAGCAAGTGCTGTCTGACATGCAGTGCGTTTTTTTTATATATCCATGTGAATATAGATATGGAGTCCTGCCCAGATGCACTTTATCTAATTTCTTCTTTAAATGTGCTGACATTTTCAACTTGGAAATGATTTTCATGATTTTTACATAATCTCCTGTTTGTCATTATTAGATCATTTTGCATAATTACTAGAATCGTTTCCATTCACCTGTATAAAAACTACTGGAGGGAACTAACCAAAATGTAATATTTCCATTACTATATGAGGATTTCTATGGTTCAGTGTAGGGCTGGACAACCTGGCCAAAAGATCATATGGCGATCTTTTGAGGTAGAGTCACCATTCATGATCTGAATCACAATTTTCTCACTTCTTACAAAATATAGGGAAGTTACAACCAAACTATAACAAGTTTCCCTCTGGTTTGTGGAGGCTTTGGCTGTCTGTGATGGCTTTTTCTTATTGTCATCTGACTAGAAACCCTGCATTTTTGCATCATTTTGGACTGACTTTATTGAAATATTGTGACAATATCTAGATGAAGTAAACACTAGTCCACATTTTCTTAACAGTACATCTGTGATGCTGCAGTTTTTCCATTAATTACATAGACTGTGGTGGCCTAATTTATCTGGCTGGTGATTTATAATGAACCAAAAATATTTTTACATTCTAATATAACTAAAGAATCTGTGTAATTAAGATTCGCTGCACACTGGTCTTCAGAAGACGGACCAGAGACTCGCAGACTTAGGGTAATTCTTTATTGTAAAAAATGAAACTTGTATTTATCCTAAATTTTGTATGTTTTTCTCCCCTTCAACAGCTGTGCCATACCCTCCACAACATAAACTGAATATAAAAGAACTGTTTGAGGACGGCAAGCCCAACGCTGAGCTCCTCCGGAACCACCTCGTCAAAGAGGGCAGGGTGGAAGAGGATGTGGCTCTGAAGATCATTAATGATGGAGCCAACATCCTCCGCCAGGAGAAGTGCATGCTGGAAGTGGAGGCGCCTATAACAGGTAAGGCTGGCATCTATTGTGTATCCATATCTGTAGAACAATAAAACAACTGTAAAAGGAAAAACAACATCTTGCCTGTAATTACAGTACTGCAGAAAGTCAGTTCAGTATTTCTATTGCTAAGTTATGTAGTTTAAATGAGTTACCAGTGGTTGCAGAAAAGATTAGTTGTCAAGAACAAAAAGTAAACACCAACCTAGGCTTTATTCCATTGCCCCACTGTTTCTGTATGCCTGCAGCTGGTGAATATAGCCAGTCAGATGCAGTGGACTTACAGGCTGTCCTTGCTGTTCTTGAAAATGTCTGCTCTCCTTTAGCTGACCTCTGTATGGCCTCAGTCCAACACATTCAATGCAGCAAATCCAACCCTTTCTCAGGAAAATTGAATCTTTTGACTTCTCACTTTTTTTTTCTCTCACATGGAGCAAACTAACTCAGCTGCTACTGCCAAATGTAACCATAACCTCCTTCTGCTGTTGTAATTAGCAAATAAGAGAGATTTTAGTCAAACCCCAGACTTTATTTCTTCATTTTTAGAGGGGAGCCAGTTAGATAACATGTCCTTATGTAGTTGTGTGACTGGTCAAGTTAACAAGCACAACACAGGCAGTTTCAGTTTGCTGTGGTTGTATGAGGATTCTCCTTGCAGTCTAGTTCAGTTGTGGTGTGATAATTGTATTGATATTGTTTGCACATTTCCACATGAGTGTAAACTCTTCTCAGTGCCACTAATGTTAGCATTTGTAAATATTAGCCATGGGAGTGTAGCTGTGTAGTGGCTTTGCAAAGTGTTTCTCTGTGAAACCGGGCCAGTAATGAGAATGTGTTATGTGTGTTATTAGGGTGTAAAAGTGTTATCACTGATTCAAAGCATGGATCTGCTAAAGAA
This sequence comes from Coranthus polyacanthus, assembly GCA_037367275.1. Classification (NCBI taxonomy): domain Eukaryota; kingdom Metazoa; phylum Chordata; class Actinopteri; order Kurtiformes; family Apogonidae; genus Coranthus; species Coranthus polyacanthus. The sequence goes on from JAPQRN010000027.1 coordinate 9,409,606, forward strand.
GCTATGAAAATGCATTATAACTGGGATGGTTTTTTTAATAGAAATAATGCAATAAATCAGAGCAGCATGTTGTATATTCTGACGGAGAATGATTGCATTTTCTTTTTGTCAGTATGTGGAGATGTCCATGGACAATTCTTTGACCTTATGAAGTTGTTTGAAGTGGGGGGATCACCCAGTAACACGCGGTATCTCTTCCTCGGCGACTACGTAGATCGAGGATACTTCAGCATTGAGGTAAGTTTTTATTGAATCATATTATTCCATTTTCAGAATTTTCTGTGCTTTACAATCAAAGGCAAAGTTAAGATTCAGGTCTTGTGTTTTCCTTAACTTGAAATTGCTTTTGGAATGAAATATCTACAGAAAAATGCAGAAATAATGGAATAAAGCTTAAAATGATAAGGCACTATTTTAATTAAACCCAGAGCACCCTTAGATGTCCTTTAAATTTGCATAATAATCACAGTTGAATGTAGTCTACATTTATTTATTTTGATTCCCTAAATTCTTTTCCTTCAGTTTATTAAATCCCTGAAGCCATTAGAAGGCAGCAAGAAAAATAGCTTGCTAAATACCAAATTTCTTTTAGAATTTTTGTCATCATTGTCCTAATCAACTGTAAACACCACGCAGTGTGGCTTTGCCGGCAGATTTATAGTCATAAGGCTCAGCACTCTGCAGAGCATTCTGCGGAAAACAATATGGTTTCCTGGAGAAGTGTCTTTCTAATTGTTGAGCTAATAGCTTAAGCTAATTCTTAACTGTGACGGGTGCAGGTGTTTCATAGCTATAAGACCAGTCATGTGACTGGCTGAGAGTGTATCACCACACCCTCTGATCTATATTCCTCTTTTGCAACTCTTGCTGCTGGGTCTACATGGATCAACCATGTACCAGTAGTTTGCAGTTTGGTGTCGACATGTTGACTTTTTGGAGCCAGAAGTGACCATATTTGGACAAAAGGGGCAGGAGTGTGGGGAGTCAGAGCCATCTTCAAGGGGTCAACTGTAAACTGCATCAAGCACTGCGTAACAAAGCCATTTTATGGTCTTGTTAGTGCAACCTATTGACAACAACTACATCTGAGCTGTCTGTCACATAAAAATGGGTTTTATTAAATTAAAAAAAACTCAGAAAGTCTGACTTGGCAGGCGAGTGACCTGCCATACCGACCTGTCGATCAAAGCCCGACACGGCAGACATCAAGGCCTTCTATTTGACATCACATCTTATTAATGGAGAAAAAATTTAAACATGGACCACCAGATCACTTATTAGAGGTTCCAGATAAAACAAATGAGACCTGATTGACTCCTGGAAAAAAACGATTGACTTAGTATTTTCAGAGTGAAGTTCAACGTACTATGGGATCCAGGGCTTTCTGGAGCCGACCCCAGTGGCCGTCAGTGGTATTACAACTTTAAGATACTTATGCACTGGCTTCATTTTTGGAGCCGAGGTCCTTGCCCCTTGGTCCTGAGTACCAATGTAAATATGGTATTTTACAGAGAATGTTGCAATATGTATTGTTTGCAGGCTTAATGTTGCTAGTTGAGCAACTCCATTTCAGTCTGTTTACAGTGATTCTTTAAAGTCCGTCAGCATTGAAAGTGTTTGGTTAGTCCACTTTAACCTGCACGAGTTGGTATAACGTTGTTCTGCTGCCACTGAGCTAATACGGTCATGATGATTTCAGAAAGCGAAGAACTCAGTGAGCTGCTGGTGGATGTAGATGTCCAATGTGCAGTAAGCCTGGTTGTACACAGGTGCTTGTCAAAGTGACGGTGCAAAATACAATGTTAGAAATCCTTCTTGTTATTATGATAAGTGTAAAAATATTTCCAATTCTCTATGAAACCGTGGCAAGATAAATTAGACTATGAGGGGACTGTAATAGACTGGGAAAGTAATAGGAAACACCGCAAGCTGTTGTAGACCGTAAGGAAAAAGTGTTTATTTAATCAATGAGCAGATTTGTTGCATGTTTTCTAGCATTTGTGAAAATATTGCAATAAGCTCTGTCCAAAACAATGCAAATGTAACTGGCCTACATTTTACAAGAGGTGAGAACATTTGCGATTGAGATTGTGAATCATGATTCTATCTCAAAATATTGTTTTATGACCTTGTGGCCAGATTGCCTACCACTGTTTTGTAGTTATTACAGTGCTTTGTTACTGTTATGTGAGAGGTTAATAAGCTTTCTTAATCTTAAGCTTTTTCTTTTCACCTTAGCTCCCTCTTTAAACCATGCTATACAGCGTTAACTCTGCTGTTATAAACTTGTCTTGTAGTTTAAACTGACCTCTTGTTGTGTTGTTGGATTCTGAGACTCTGGTGCTTTGCCCACACTTCAGTGCTTGTCAAATTACATTAAGGGAGTTTATATTGTGAAGACAAAGGTAGCAGCCTTTGCTGGATAGTGGTGTGACGCATACTGATTCTCAGGACGGTCAAGACTGTAACATATGGTCAGAATAGTGTATATAATGTAAGCTGAAAGTTTGTTTCGGTGACCGCTCCAAAGGGCACATTTCATGCATGCTGATTGGAACAGTTAAAAATAAGACACAAGGTTGGAATAGAGGCAGACTGCAGTGGTTTAATCTGCTGGGCTGTAGTGAGCATGCATCGACCCTGATTCACGGCAGAATAAGCTTTGTGTACATAAGGGCAAAGATGTTTTGGCTGAAGCATTGCTTTAAGTCTCAAACACTAATGAAAACAATATACTGAGATGCTGAAATTAGCCAGTCAGGACGCAAGGTTGTGTAACTTGTTGATGGCCACTTCTTTCGCATCACTGGTAACAGAGAAGATATTTTACCAAATGACATTAAATACTCTGGATCCGTATTAGTAAAATGATTTATGTAATGGAGTTTAGTAATGGATTTATTTATCCAGTATCAAAGCAGTCTCCCCTGTTGGATATGCAAATACATAGTTATGGTTCAGTAAGTGTTAAAAGACAGGGAGTGCATTCATTTTTTTCCATGTTGACGGTCAGTCATATTTGAACTTGAAAAAATAGTAAAAACAATATGATATCCAACCAGGACTTTTGTCTTCTGATGTCTGATTCTGCAAGTTATTAATAAGGAAATTAATTAAATATCATGTCCCGCTTTGTCTGGGTTACTGGAGATCCTTAAAAAGTCCCAAAAGGCATTGAATTCATTAATGCAGAAATTAGGCCTTAATTAGACCTAGTATTAAAATGTGCTTAAATCAGTATTTCAAGAAAGACAAGGGAAGTAGGATTTTATGGCTATTATTTTCTGATGTTGCACTTTAAAGTCTTAAAATAGTTGAGACTAAACAAACAACACTCACATTCTGTTTACGGGCAGGATTCTCAGAGCACATGCACAGTGTAAGGATGTGCAAATTCACTTAAACTTGGCTAAAACGGTATCAGGCAGAATGCTGGAAGTGTTTCCTTAAGTGTTCAAACTCGGCATGATGAGAATCAATCCCACATGCAGAGTGAGAAACACAAAACTGCCAAAGCAGCCCAGCAACAGACGCCCGGTCCCAGTTCTGTTCTACCCTTGTCTCTACTTCGCTTCCACCCTCATCTCCAACACCAGAGCAACCAGCAACAGATCTGTGTACAACATCTGACTTTATTATTGTATAGCTGCCCTTAAATTTCATTCCAAGTGGCATTGGCTTTAAAGAAACTCTTAAATCTAACTTGCCTTAAGCCCTAGGAATCCTGTTTGTTAATGATGGGTTCACAGTATACTTTATGTTGCTGTAGTAACTGACCTGGAGCGAAGTGCTTTGCTGCCACTAGTGCTTTTGCGATGGCTTGTGTGGCTTTGGCTTACAACTGAAAATGTATCCTACATCAGAAAAAGTACTGAGATGTACATTGAATATGGCCAGTCAGGCAAAATATATTGAGATCATTTAATTCCAAGTGGCATTAAAAGAAATCTTAAAAAGTCTTAAATCTAATTTGCATCAACCCTGTTTGTACAAGAAAACAGTGATGGCTTCAGTCTGTGCTTTATATTACTGTAGTAACTGACCCAGAGTTAAATGTCACTTTCCCTCACCTTAGAAGTTTTCATTATACCTGCTGTCTGAAACGGGCACGAGGATGTGTGGGCTTAAGCCGGACACAAAGGCTGGAACATTGAGGTGAAAGGAGGTGACTGAAATAGCATAGGAAATGGCCTCTGAACTGTGGGATTACTTTCTCATTTGTAGAGACAAATTTCACAACCCAAAAATCTCTAATCTAAATAAAAGTTTGGTTTATGTATAGTTTATCAGCTTATCTGCAAAGGGCGAGCACCTTGTAGCACGAAGTAACTAATTAAAGCATGTGTTCTACATGATATCTGAAGTTATGTGATTGCAAACGAGTCAGTCTGTCTGCCTCAATATCTTAATGTTTTGAGCACTGACCTTCACCGATTCTTAACCGTTTCATGTTTGTTCCCAGCAGATGCAATTATCAGAGTCAGTCTGTTTTTTTTTCCTGATGTAAAGGTGCCTCCAAATCAAAGAGCCTAAATGCTGCAGATCTTTCCTCTAACTAGCACGACTGACAATTCACTGCATTTTAAAAGAGCGAGCTCACTTCAGTAACACATAAGACAGATATAGGAGAATGGATATCAGGATGTGGTTACCTAGGTAACATACTAAAGAGCCACTGTAGCCTATTGAAGTAGCATATTACCTTTGCAGGCCAGCAATTTGCCAAAGTCTAAATCCAGCACATGTGGGCAATCCATTTCATTCTTTATCTACTTAGCAGTTTCTCTTTGATCTGAGAGAGTGTGTGCCTATGGGCTAATGTGTGCACAAGCCGTATGCAGACAAGGTACATCTACGCATGTGTGTGTGTGTGTGTGTGTCTTGGTTTGAGGTGAAGGTAGCCAGTGTTCATGTCTGCCACACAAAGCTTTGTACCATTTCCTTTGTCTGCCTGGCTCACTCCAGGCTCAAACACAGAGTGGCTGGCTAAAAGAGAGCAGAGGGCTCTCATTAAAACCCATGTCAGCCTCCAGCCACTCCAAGCCATGTCCCTTTCTCCGCCTCCACACATAAGAGATCAACTCACACAACCCCTCCGCACATTCACCTTCACTATTCCTTCCAATAATGGCAGGGAATAAGACGAGGTAGCTGCCCCACTCTTTTTTTTTTATATTGGCAGTTATGTGAATACACACCTGCTGTCTCCGGTTACCTTGGAACCTTGTTCTTGCAACTTAATAGCAGGCCATGGTGGGTGCATGTTAAAGGAGTGGGCTGAGAGTGGCAAGTGGCAGCTATTGAGTAGTGAAGAGAAAGCCAGTTAATTTGGATTGTAAATGCTTTTCATCGTGTTTTGATTTATTTTTTTAAATCTCCCTGTCCTTGCTTTTCAGAAAACAAAAAAATGAGTTTCTAAAAGCAAAATAAACCTTTCTGTGCTGCTGTTATTTTACCGGTGTTTATAGCTTCTTATAGCACAGTGGAAGTTTATTTTAGTGTTTATTTGCATCCCATTAGTCGTTCCCTTGGGAACAGCTTCTCTTCATGGGGTCCATATAGCTGACAGAAATGACAGAAACTCGTTTATTTTAATCATCTCCTCTTGACAGACCTTAAAACTGACAAATAAAGCAGAGTGAAGAGTGTGACATTATGTGACTTATTTACATTTGAAAATGTATTACGTGCACTCTTCTGCAGTAGTTTGAGCAGCACAGCCCTAAAATCCAGCAGATACCAGAGCCAGACTTTCTTGGTGGTCCCGTCATCCTGAGCCCAGCCCTTTTATGAATAGATGAATAGATCTCATGCTCTTTGGTAGTTTTGCTGCAGAATTACTGGCTGGACACACACCCACACACTGTGCGTGTGTGTGTGTGTGTGGCCATGTATTTCTTTCGAACACAATGAAGATGTAAATCTTTTCCCTTTGTCATTTGTCCCAAAATTCATGCTCCCTTTACTTAAATCATTCATGTTGTCAGACAACATCAAGTTATAAAATAAAGGTTTTAATCATGACTTACAAGTGGCTGCTGGTTAACATGCAGTCTTTATGTGATTAAATGAGTATTTCATACTCGTTCAGCTGTCAGACAATGGTAAACGAGAACGGCATTATAGTGAATTCAGCTGGACTAAAACAGTGAATGTGAGTACATACTGGACAGTGAACGGCTGTCTGCAGTCTGTATGAGAGCGAAAGAGTTAAACAACATTAAACTTTGTTTCCTTTGATGATTTTTTTTTTTAATTTAACAGTTATTTGAAAAGCAGCCCCCTCTGCTCTAGGTGCTCACAAAGTCTACATGTGTTTTAATACAGCTAACTACTACTATAAAACTATTCTCATTTATACATTTTTCTGTTTCTGTCGATAGACATCGGAACAAGTATTACATAGTAATTAAATTGTGGCTGTAAAGACGACTTCTAAGCCATTTTCATGATGCTTCGCTGTCGTATCCCCCCCAATATTCGAAGAGTAGTTGAATAGTTCCCAGTGATTATCAAATAGTGTTTGATAGCCGTCCCCAGTTCATATAGTCTCCTCATGAGTCTCCACCACCTGCTGATTTAAGCTTGATTTGCTACATTCATATTGTGATACACTGAGATGACTGTATTGTATATGATAACATGTAACAGCTCTCCATCTGACACTGAGTGAGTGGTTGTGACATAAACCAGGAGGTAATGCAGACGAGGATGATCACATTTTCTGTAATACTGAAGATGCTAAGATGTGTTATTGATGGGCAGTGAGCATGAAAGCCTGTCAACAACAGATCCTTTCTGCACATATTTTTCAGTAAACACCTTCTCCTTCCATCTTCCCACATTTTCTCCCTCGCTGTCTGTCCTCTTTAGTGTGTTCTCTACCTCTGGTCGCTCAAGATCAACCACCCCACCACTCTCTTCCTCCTGCGTGGGAACCACGAGTGCCGGCACCTCACAGAGTACTTCACCTTCAAACAGGAATGTAAGTGCAAGTCTTCACTGTTCCATTTCAGAGGCTTATGTCAATCAGGTTTCAGATTTCAGAAAAGCCAGCATATGAGGGTGAACCTTTTACTTGCAGCATGATTGTAGGGTTTCTCTCACTTTTGCATATAAATCTTTTTTTCTGACAGACTTACCAGAAACTGCTGTCGATAAATTGCGTTTCATCCTGGATGCAGTTGAGCTAAAGAATTAGACAATGGTGCCAATGAGAATAAAAAGATTTGTTTTTTTTAAATAATTCAGGAAATTCAGACCCATGTCAAAGATAAAGTTTGCAGCTTTGACAAGAAGTGTCATGAAGAAGTGTGGTGACTGTTGGGTGACTGACACTGCTAGTTAAGATGACTAGCTTAACAAGTAGCTCACCTTTGTCAGAAACTGTTCATGGGATCAGGAAGTCCTGTCAAGATGTGGCACTTCATCAGAGAAGACGAGGCCTGTTTCCTTTTCATGCAGCAGACGATGAACTGCTGGAGCATGGAGAGCAGCCAGGCATGCAGTTGATGCTTCTCAGACAGTTACACACACTGATTTCAATCTGTGACAGTTAAGCGTGTGAATCTGTGTGTTTTTTTTGGGGGTTTTTTTGTTTCTTTTTGTCTGTGTGTAGCAGGTGTAGAAGCATTAGTATGCAAACTCAGAAACAAAGACTCCCTGGCAGTCGGCGAAAAACAACCCTGCCAGCTGCAAATAGATTTCACTCACTACATCCCCACGCCCACCCACATGC
>JAPQRN010000027.1:9471331-9483045 GCA_037367275.1 Coranthus polyacanthus
AGCGCGGTGAAGAACTGAAGGCTCCTGCACAGCTCCCTGACCTCAGCCACATCCAACACCTTTAGGATGAACATGAATGCAAAATGTTCTAAAAAGCAAGAACCAGAAATGACGGGCTGACTTTAAACAGCAGCGGCAGCATTCCTGAGGTTTGGAACGTCATGTTCAGGGATTACATACGGGATGGTTTTTAAATTGTCCTCAAACTTTTGGTCATATAGTGTACTCACAACCACAAAAAAAGTTTTTAAAACAAAAAGAAAAACAAGCCAAACTGATGAAGACCACATGCATTAAGGACATTTAAAAGCAGCGACCGGGCTAGGTTTGTCCACATTAGTGGGAGGCAGGCTATTTGCCAAAGCCCGGGACAGCTTCCCTGTATTCCCCGCCGACCGTGACCGCTCGGTCTGAGGCCTGTCCAACAGCATCTCCACTCCCCATTACCCCAGCGTTGAACCGGTAAGCTAAGTATTTGCTTCTGTGATGTTTGTGCTAGCAGTCGTTGCAGTTGGCATGCAGTGTTTTGGCTCGGCTCGGGTTATGTTTGCCTGACCGTCCCAGTAAACTGGCTGTGGTTGTATTGTCGTTGGCTCCCGTTGAGTCCAGCTGCTGCCTGTTGTTGTGAGCTAGTTGTGATGAACATTGATTATTGACAGTTAGCGTTTCTGCATATTTTAATGAAGTGTTGTGCTGTTGGCTGTTTCGAGCGGTATTTGGTCTCTGACTCTCTACCTCATTTGCCTGTGTGTTTATTGCCAGTGTATGTGTATGGATTAATGCAGCAGTTGAACCAGTGTCTTGCTGCTGGCTGGCAGATGCCTGTATGGTGGCCCTCAAGGATAAAGCAGATGCAACAAACATTAAGAAAAACATGCTCCAAATCCAGAAATGATACAAACACACACAAATAGAGGGAGCCAAAATGTAGCGCAGCCAAAGCTGAATATATCACCGACAATGAGCCTGAAAACATCATTTTAGTTTTATAGGAAGTAGAAAATGTGTCGTGATGCAGCCATGATAAAAACAAATGTATCAGTTATAAATACAACCCATATGCTAGAAGAAAATAGATATTTTTGTGTGAGCCGGTGAGGAAAGACACTGAAGACTGAGGAACACCCAGATGAGTCTTCAGATGTATTATGCAGGAAACCTTATAGCGAGATTGCTCAATGTAGGAGGTTACGGTGGCTGAGAGAGCCCATCACACCGCAACTTGAGCAATCGAATCAATTTGATAACACGTGCGCTGGTTAAGGCCTAAATAAATGTCTCTTACGCTATGTTGTAGCCAGTTGAGATCCATCAGATGGCATTCAAAGAAACTGCAATGTGTGCGTTGATAGATTCTGCTTTGTCCTATTTTGACAACCATTCTAATGCCAGCACTGCTTCCTGCAACAGGACTGAGAAGCATTATGTAACAAAATTAAGATCTCAGAATCCCACTCACTAAATCTCAGTCTGTCCACTCCACCCTCTTCTGTTCTCTCCTGTAGCAGCTGCCAAGATGTGAGAGGCCATATTTATCTTAGCCTATAATCAAGAACACCCTGATAATCAGAGCGAGAGGTGGTGTTTGGGAGCTGTCAGGCAGTGATGGTGGGCGATGAGGCCTCCTAATCTGGGTGCTGAGGTCGGATCAGTACAGCAGGGAAGATGAAGGCTTTGGCAAACTACCAGGGCCGCATGATAAGAGTATGACTGGTAGAGAGAGGGCATACAAATGGGGTCAGCACTTTAGGTAATTACAGTCATGTAGTATTTAGGACGGACTCTTTTAAACTCACAGTCCACAGTTTGGAGGAATGTTAGAGAGAGTATAGAAATGGCAGCAAGGACAACAAAGGCTATCCCCCTCACAAAACTATTCCTGTAGTGTTTACATACTTTTCGCTGTCAAAGAAGTCACCCACTAAAGGGTTCGCGTAACAGTACAAAGAGTTTCGCAGGCATTGTTGCATGTGGAATGAGGCTTAAAAAAAGGCTTCAAAGGGTTTGGAATGATTTCAGCCAAACGTAAACAGTGGACTTGAGTGCTGGGGAGGGGGACTACAATAACAAACCATCTAAAATAACACTCGGCCTCTAACAAGGATGGGATGAAACAGAACTGATGAAATATGTTTTCTAAAGCTAAACATTAAAAACACTGAAATATCTAATGTGTAATATTCACAATCTCTCAAAAACAGGGTGACTTTGGTACACATTATGCACATAATTTAACTGTTTGCAAAGCTGGTTATCCAAATGTAAATTGCATGTACTTTGTAGTATCAGAACTTGAAGACATTCCCTCCATTTCTGCCTTTATAATTGCTTTTCTAAAAATAATTGAAAGTTTACTGTAGTTCAGCGATGAGACTCGACCTGGTTCCTCACGTCTCGCTCTCTGGTCCCGCCTCTTTGCCGTCTTCCCGCCTCCCGCTTCATCCCAGACATCCAATCAATGCATGTCTTCGGACCTTCTGTCACCTTCCACCAGGAGACTCTAGACTGGTCTAGGTCAGACACCTTCCTGCAGAACACTCTGCCAGGACCTGCTCCAGCACCGGCCGTGCCGTCCTCAGAGTCTGAGTCTGCACCTGCGCCAAAACCTTTCCTCCAATAAATCACTTGTATTACTTCCGTTTCGAGTGGTGACGTCTCTTCTGCTTGAATTCTAATTAATTTTCTCCATCTTGATCTATAGTAGCCGGTCTTTTTTCTTTCAGCGTCAGACTGAACAGTTAATCAAACTCACAGTATGACCAAGTGCAATATCCAAATTGCAGGAGCTACAATTTCGGGGTAAAATGTTTCACAGCATACTGTTATAAATCAAGCACTGTGATGCTACAGAGATACCCCGACCTGCAAATCATATTCTCCAGACATAAGGCAACATGCTTTTTTTTAAAATGCAGACTGCAACAAAAATCATTTATGTTTTTTTTTTTTTTTAAGTATTTCAGTGTTTGTCAAAATACAGTAAGTACAATATGTTTTGTTTTTGTTTTTTTTGCATATCTGTCAGTCCTTTGTGAAAAATGAGCTGAGTCACTGGTTGCTTATGGGTCACACAGAGGATGCAATACTGAACTGTGGAGTTCACTGTGTACTCCACGGTGAACAATATCTGCCTGCATGTGCTTGGGCCACGCCGGCTGCCCCAGAACCAGTTTCAAACCTGTTCGGATTAACCCTGTGGGTCACGTCAGAGGGAGCTGGAGAGAGCATAGCAGAGCACACCACACCACTACTTGATCCACGCAGCCTGGCACCTACGGTAAAGCCTATAAGCAGATCAGCTGTCAGTTGGCCAGAACGGACATACAACAACATAAGCAAACAGCAACCTCTACTCAGCATTTATCACTATTCTTTACTTGTCTCCTCAGAAAACATAAATGCATCTTGTAGAGCATCACCCTTTTATTCAGCAAGTCACTAGTGTGATGTATGTGTTTACAAAGACAAAAACATCCTTCTTAGCCTTTGTAGTAATCCTCATAAACCTTGTTAGGTGCAGCCAGAGATCACTGTCCTCCAAATCCTGCTCAGCTTTTTGCATCAGCAACAATCTGAAGGATGAACCCATGGTTTTCAGTGGCTTCGTAGTTGCATAGGTGATGGAGTAATTACAGTATGTACTTTCAATCCCATTTAGAGCAAACCCAGCGAACACACCACTGCTGCGACCAGTTAGAAACACTAAGCTTATTATTGCCGGGAGTTATTAGTTATCCATTTACCGAGGCTGGAGTTATGTCACAACACTTGAGGTCGACTTCAGGGGGAAGCAGTTCAAAGCCCATGGCCAGCATCTTGAGCTGCACCGAGCCATTCGTACGTTTGACCTAGTGTTACTTAGTGTGTTAGAGGTCGACTGATAGTGGAGGGTTTGTTTTAAGGCTGATGTAGGACTCGGTGAAATATTGATTTAATTTGATTCTTAAGCTTTTTTTCTTGAACAAAATTGTGCTTCCTCTGCAGACAAAAATTCTAAATGCAAACTCTTGATTTGTTGTTATGTTGTTTCTCCAATCGTCTGAACGTTGTGTCTTATTTCTCTTTTTTTTTAACAAATAATGCACATTGATGCACACTGACTCCTCGCAAGTGCTGTTTTTTTTTTGTTTTTTTGGTTGGTAAACGGCCTATAGTTTTAATAAAGAAACTAACCTTGTTTAACTTTATGTGCAACTCGATAACTGTTGAACTGAGCATCTATGTCAAAGTATTACCCAAATAAATATATTTATCTGGAAGTGAACATCAAACCAGTCATCCTTATGGGAGTGATTTTTAATTTTTAAGTGTTTTCCGTCAACGGTGGTGATTCCAGCCTAATATTAACAAATGGCCATTACCTAGATTATGCTTTAAAGAAAGGACTCTGCAGTGTCTTCAAACTTGTACCTGTTATTCCAGTGTTTGGCAGCTGCGTGGACTGTGTCACACGGGAGCTTTCACACGCCGTCTGCTTGGCTGCTGTTTTAATAGCCTGAATCTGTTTACTGTAAGATATAGGCAGAGCACGGCGAATGACGACAGACAAAAGACCGTGTGCGCCAGCGAATGGCAGACAGAAGGAGGTAGAGATCAGTGTTAAAGTGCAGCCACTTTGCATGGCTGACTCACCAGGTCTACTACCTGAGATGAGATGGATCAGATTACTGCCAGCATCCACGTGGAGCCCTGGAAACTGGTTCTAACCAGCCGTCTTGATTTTTGCATGCAAAACCCAACCCAGTTTCGTTGTGTGCACCTTTGTATCATTTTGCTGTAATGTTTGTACTTTGGTACGGTTTGTCCTAGAACACTCTGACTGTGCTGAAAGATCACAGGCTGCATTCTGCGGTTAACGGCGGAATCTCTCCCGGTTATTAACCCAAGACAGACCCGACACCTGTTTTATTTTATTGTGTTCAAGTGTCATATTTTTACAGCACACACATCCTTATACTGTACCAGGTCGATATGCAAGAGAGCATCTTTATTTTGTTGTGTTTTATTGTTGTCTTCTATCACTTACATTGCAAAGACATACTGTATGGTGTCCTTAGGAGTGAGCTTTTGCCCAGTGAACCTCATTGGCATTCGGATCCTGTGACAAATTAAGGGCTAGAGTGAATGCGAAGTGGAGAGTGCCATCTAGTGTTAGGTGAACACAGGTACTTTGGAAGACATAGCAGACATTCAAGATACATGAACCATGCATTTTACTCTACTGTCACTCATACTTACTTTATACTTGTCCTGTATGCAGCAATAATACCGTCTGTCGACTCTGCCTCACTATTTGTTTATTTATTCAGGGACAGTGCACATTAATCAACAATACTGTAAATGCGCCAGTGTTCGACAAATGGCTAATTTGGCTAAGACAGATGTTGAATTAGCCACTAAAACAACAAAATGATTATTAAAAATGAGCGCAGACAAAACAAAGTAAAAGTGTAAAGGAGTGAAACAGGCAGCATGCGAAGCAAGACAATTTAAACAATGAATATAAAACAGTATTAATACAGAGAGTTAAAATGAAATCAGGTAAGCACCGTGCAGAGATATGACAATGCAAGAAACTGATAAAAGATACTACCTATTGGTTAACATAGACAATATGACCCATTACATGACAAAAACGACAAAAACCAGAAGGGACACAACTCTGACAGAAAACATACGAGACAAGACGTTGCAAAAACACACGTGATCAATTTCCAGATCTAATAAGGAGATCAACACCACTTCAAACGCTGCTGCAACTGCGGGTCATATTACTCATGGAGAGTCGGCGTGCGCTCATCAATCTGTTTTTCTGGAGGACACCTCCATCTAGTGGTCAGAGTGTATACTCCAGCTTTCCTGTCAAGTCATACATGTAGGTATCCCGTCAACACCCTCAATTACATTTGTACTGACTGGATGGATTTTCTGGGAATGTTTAATTCTCCTGCAAGGCGACGATAAACCACTGCTAATACAACAAGAACGTGCCATAAGCATGCATTGCCTTCTAGGTTAAAAAAAAAAAGGGAAATAAAACCCCCAAAACAATAAACAAAAGAGCTCCAGGCAGGGAAAGAATGGCACTTCCTTTGTTTGCACCCAGCAGCTAGAGCTATTTTCTCTCCATTTGGCGTGCTGATTCCTTACATTGTCCTCTGTTCTGAGTCCACTGGTCATTGTTGTTTGTTAATTCCACAATTTGTCATGGGCAGGCTAAACAGATAGATACAGGGAAAAAGCCCAGGAAAAACACGAGGCTTATGACTCACGCTTTGATTTCTTTCCGGGGAAAAGGAAAAACAATGCTCTGATCTCCTCAAAGGGTATATTACACTATGACTCATTTTCTATTATGCACAGTCCTACACTTAGATGTACAGTAGGGCTTTAAATGAGTGTGGTAACTGACATCTCATTAACAACGGAGTATGCAAAGAAATCCTTTGACATTCATGAGCAGAAGAATAACTTTTTTTTAACTATTATGTGGGCTCATGAAAGGGAGTCTCAAGGGATTTAAGCTGTTTTTGAAATGTACTGTGCAGTCAAGAGTTTGGTTAAGTAACATGACATTGTTTCACTTCTTACTGCTTCTCATATCTGAAATCCCCTGCCATCCAAGGGAAATGTAAACTAGGGCTGGGCAGTCTCACAATCTTAATTAGGCATATAATCTGCTTTTCAGAGGGATCGCTCAGATTGTGTCATCAAAAAAAAAAAGGTAACGGCAATGTCGAAACACTAATAATAGTGTAAAAGATCTGTAACATTGTGATTTGTGTCCTTGCTTCGGCGGAGTATCTGTGTAAAATCCTGCATGACGACGCCTGCAGCCAGCAGCTCACTGAGTTACTGTCGTGAGGCGATCTGAACTGGTTTACTTTAACACCTTCCCTGTTCGGTCCGGACTTCTCAGTTTGATGCAAAAATCCAGGTGCGATACTTCGACGGTCCGGACCAAACAGCCGAACTGTGGTCTGACAAAAAAGAGGTGGTCCAGTGGTTCGGATTGTTTACAGTGTGAAAATATCCATCCAATTACAGGATGTTAAAGTAGGCTGTCGTTAAACAAAAGAAAAAGAAATGGGAGGAAAAATGAGCCGTGGTAGCACATGGGGAGATACACAAACTTTAGTGTCTTTTCTGAGACACTAAAGTTTTCTGAGAGGATGGGAGAGCAATGCCACCTGATTACATAAACTGCGGCGATATAATATGTGGAGATGCAGCCGACAACAGCACTCAAATATGTTGTGCAAAGTTCTTTAGTGTGTTCACAAAATTGCAAATGTGAAACCAGACCTAATCGGATCATATATATACAAAAACATGAGCCTTGGTTCAGATTTTCAGGTTTGAAAGGTTTAAAATGGCAGATTTCAACCTGCTTTAAGAGGTTTTCTGCATAATCCGTATTAAAACAAAACCCGTCATGTTGGCAGGCTATGATACTAAATGTTTGCTGTCTGACACTATATTGAAGACCATTCATTCCCATATGTGACATTCTGCCACGTTAGATTTTAGGTTCATGTTAGGATAGAGGAGGAGCCTTTGGGGAAAGTGATTTGGTCATTGTGCAGCGTGGATGGAGCGTTCAAGCCCCTGCAAAGGACCAGCTGTTCTCAGTGATTACAGCTGTCAAGTGCTCGATTAAAAGCACAGCACCTCTCTGGTGGTACAGGACGGGGCCCTGGAGCCACTTTCACAGCAATATGTTCCAAAACCATTCAGCTGCGTTTATGGAATAAAGGGTAAAAAGGTTAGCGCTCAGGGCCCGGGGCAAGCAGTACAGGCTAATGTGACTTATATTTCTATTGTTGCTGTTTATCTAATGCTACAACGGCCTCCACCGCCGCTCTTCTCCACCCACTGTGCCGTCTCTGCCCGAGCCCGGCATTGCCAGGCCAGCAAGATGGTTATGATTATCTTGACGAACGGAAATATGTTAGTTGGATTTGACACGGCCATTTCCACTTTAATTGCTGTTTAGATGCCAGCAGTGCCTTTTGTCACGTGTCACAGTTTAATCATGTGGAGAGCTGGTGTTCGCAGCTGCAGCCACAGCCGTCAGCAGGGAGATGAACAGAACTGTCAGCTGTAAGACACAGACACACACTTTCACCACACAGAGCACAGCTAATAATTACAGAGGCTGAGTGGCCATGCAGGACCTTATCAGCTGGAGGGCTGAGGGTGATTTGTTTATGGTCAGGTGCAGAGATAAAACCCTGGACTGTGAATCCATCTGTAGCTCTTTGAGATGGTGGGTTGAAACATAATAGGCACTGTGTTTTTTTTTTTACCTTCGTTAAAGACTGCAGTAAATATTGCATGTCAATATAACTAATACTAGTCCAGTCGATATCACACATTTAGCTCAAGGGGCTTTTCGTTTGAAGAAGGAAAAACTCCCCCCAAACAAACCTTTAACAGGGAAGAAAAAACGTCCGAGCAGCAGAGGAGGATCCCTCTTCAAACGGTGAAACAGTCCACAGTATCGTACAAAGACATTTACACACGTTATATACATTAATGAATACGTACAGCAAACCATTATACCAGAGTGGGATGATAGTGGGTCCATTTCGAAGCCCACCAGTGCACCTCTCCCTCCCACCAGCAGGACTTCAATGACCCTGACGTCATATTCAGCATCTGCTTTGTGTTGATTTCTTGCATGTTTGAAGACCATTCTAATCATTTGCTCGTGTTGCACATCTCTTCTAGAGTAGTCTTGTAATCCTTACACCTCGTCTCCGATACAGTAGTAGCACGCTTTTCACATTAACACGACCACAAATGCCTTTTGGTTTGAGCCGCACTAGGCTTGTCATCTGTTGGTTTTATTCTTCAGCACATGAATGCAAAGACAGGAAGGCCAGTTAGTGGCTACGATGGTTAATACAATGGCAGTTAAGGTCAGATTAAAATGTGTTTTATGTTTTGTAAACCACTAGGTATGCGCTGATTCGGAAATTGTGGGCTGATACGTGTTTAAAATAACGGTTTGGCCGATAGCTGATGCTTTCCGTTTATTTATTTATTCGTGTTTTGTTGTTATTTATTCCCCCTTCAAGGAAACAAAGAAATCTTCATTATAAACTACACAATTATCTGTACTGTTTCAAAGTGTTTCAGGCCTTTCCACTATCTTTGAATGAACACAATCGTACAAATTTATGAAACAACTATCAATATAATGCAACAGATAAACATCGGCCAACGCCAAAACAAAAGCCGGTGCCCATTTTACCTTAAGTCTGTTCTATGTGGTTTGAGGAAACCTATAACCTTGAAATGCTCTGGAAAGTTTGCAGATTGTTCCTTTTGTAGATTCAGGAACATCAGTGGAGACTCACAGTAAAAAAAATTGTCAAAACATTAAAATGTAGATGGAAACTTTGCTTCGGAGTGTAGATAGAGAATGGAAATGGAAGTGACAGAGAGAACATTGCAATATGATGGATTAAGATTCTCAGCCAACAATGAGCACAGAACACATGGCATGCATCCCAACCACTCGGCTAAGCACCAGAACGCCCCAGAGTTTGAAGATTTTGACAATTTTTGGTGCTCTGAGTTGCCATTGGATTGCTTTGAAATTGCTGTGATTTCAAACTGAATAAAGCTGAAATCTGATGACTTTAGATGGAACATTACTTCACCAAGGAAATGCATTTGATTAGCATTTTCACAGCAGCAAGAGAGGAAATGCCGGTTAAAGCTTTCTGAGTCGCTAGACAATGACGCACGGCTGAAAACTGGCAGACTATAGGGGATTCACGTCTCATGTGGAAATGAATGTGATGCACAATCAGCGGTGTTAACTGTGGCGAAAATGACCTCCCGTACCCAAACCGTTTTACTGAAAACGAATGAGACGGTGGTTTCAGTTCCCTTTTCTTCAGCTGTTTCGGCATGGATTGATGTCATTTGAAGTAATCGCGTCATTTTGACCACATTAATGCCACAAGGCAGACCACTGCACAACTCTATCTGAAGACTGTGAAAAGGCATCAGGCCATCAATTCCCAGCATGTAACAATGAAACAGAAATTAGCAGAAGAACTGGAAGTGGGGAACAGATGAGCTCCTGTAACCTGAACTGAAATATAAGTGATCTCATTTATTCCCTGGATTGATTTAAAAGGAGATTACCCTCATTGGGCTTCTGTCTAACCTCATTACGCTGAGCAGGATGTAGCCTTCAGTCACAGGATGCAGAATGCTCACATACGCCTAAGGAATCAGGTCATCCTGTAAGAACACTACAATACATATATTCACTTTATAATAACTCTATCTGTATCCATTCCAGAGTTGTGTTCTCTTTTCGCAAACACACACCAGTACAACATGACGCGATCAATCAAGAGGAATTAGCAGTGACAGAAACGTGCAGTATAAATCAAATAAAAATAATCAGCAGTACAATGCATACGTTCTTTGTTTTGTGTATCTGCAGAACTTGGATCAGATTGTGGACGATTTCTAATTTGATTAATATTCAGCTTCTCATGTGGGATCGCTGACTCACTGAAGCAATAACTCAAAAATCTGATGAATTGCCTCACGTTTTTTTCTGTTCAGTGATCAAGATTTACTAATTTATTTATTAAAATATTTATTAAATATGATTAGGGGCCGACACTGGCTGATTAATTGGCTTTTTCCTGCTCCAAACTATTAAATAGATTTTCCATGTCTTGCAAAATATCCGTCCAATGTGCTTGGATTTTAGGACAGGACCACACACGGTTCTATGCACGAAAGGGAGAGATTTGCAAACGGTGCAGTTTTTAAAATTAGATTTGTTTTTATTGAGCATAGATTTTTCCAGTCTTTAACATGTTCGTGTTACAAGCGCTAAGTAGCGGTCGCTGTGTGTTTGCGTGTAAATCTGGATGACACGCATGTGGTGAAATCATCACCCCTCACGGCCTCCGGCCTGTACACATGAGGGGTTACAAATACGGTGCACGCTCGGTCAAATTGTTGCGCATACAGTGCTGTAAATACTCAGACAGCCTTGTTGTTTGATGCAGCATTGTGCTTTAAATATGGAAGCAGATAGAGATCTGTAGACAGCGTTGAGAAGGTCTTGCCTGTGAGGTGCCCGGAGGCGACACACTCTCCCCTTGTTGTCAATTCACTCAGCTTTATTACCTGACTGTTTACATATAGCTTTGCCAAAGCACATATGACATTTATAATCACAAAACCCCAAAAAACACAAGAATACATACATATAAATCTACACAAAAACATCTATATACATAAATAGATACATAAATGTATATAGTTATATACATCAACCTAAATAAAATATCTAACCACAAAAACAATGGAAAGGAATCGGAAAATCAAGAAAAAAAACAAAAAAACACTGTGTGTGTGTTGTGTGTGTATGTGTGTGTGTGTTGTGTGTGTTGTGTGTGTGTGTGTGTGTGTGTGTGTGTGTGTTTTGTGTGTGTGTGTTTCGTGTGTGTTGTGTGTGTGTGTGTTGTGTGTGTTGTGTGTGTGTGTGTTTTGTGTGTGTGTGTGTATGTGTTGTGTGTGTGTGTGTGTGTTGTGTGTTTCGTGTGTGTTGTGTGTGTGTGTGTGTTGTGTGTGTTGTGTGTTTCATGTGTGTGTGTGTGTGTGTGTGTATTTCTACTGCAGTGTGTGTGTGTTTATACTGCAGTGAACGTGTGTTTCTACTGCAGTGT
>JAPQRN010000027.1:9484617-9496138 GCA_037367275.1 Coranthus polyacanthus
GAGAAAGGAGAGAAGAAGATGAAAGAAAAAAGAGGAGAGAGGAGGAGTTCCAAGAAAACGAGTGGGATCACAAATATGAGAACCTGAAAATGTCTGCATCAGTAAAAGACACCGTTCTCGAAAGGAAGCTGTTGAAGACAAATAAAGAGGTTTGGGAGCGAGAACGAATCGAATGGTGGGAAAAAAGATCTCGAGAAGAAGAACAAAAACGACAAGAGGAACAAGCACGAGTCGAGAGGCTCAGAGACGAATACGAGCAGGAAAAAGAAAAGTACGAGAAGAAAAGAAAAGAAGATCAACTTCGAGTAGAACGAGAAGAAAGAGAATGGAAGGAAACACGTGAAAAGTTCTGGAGGGAAGTGGAGGAAATGGAGAGGAGAAATGAAGAGGAGGCCAGGATGCAAGCTGAAGAATACAACGAGTTCAGACACAAATACGCCAAGGACGTTTCAGCCAAGATGGAAAAGTACGGAAAAGAGATGGAGACGATGAAGCAACAGCAACAACAGAACAACGACTACATGTTGAAACAGCTGCACAGGAACAAAACCTATGAAAAAGACTTTAACAAACTGAAGAAACAACAACAAGAGGAGATGAATGAGCTGAGACGTGCACAGTGTTGTCACAACCAAGACAATGTGAGAAGAGAAATGAGTGAACTGGAGATAAAACATGAAGAGGAAATAAACGACTGGATACAGGAACACGTGAAAAAAGCTACAGACGACAAGAACTGTTGTATTTTGTAAAATGTTTGCGTAATGACAGTTTCAGCTGCTGTGAACGATGACGACGTTTGACATCGTTGTGTATTATTGGTGCTCATTACGCCACATCGTTGTAAATGTGAACGCTGTGGTTTGTATTTTGTTTCTTACTGTGTTATTGACGTGTAGTTTCTTCATTCAGTTGTACTGTTGAGTTCACTAAAGCACTTAGATTTAGTAAGTATTTAAATAAATGAAATCAGTGACGCATTAGGTTTACCTTTATTTAACATTAAAGGTCAGAGTTTAACATTTATCAGTTTGTTTTAAAACTGTGAATGTGTAGTTTTATATGACGACCATGTTGAGTCCAACAGGTTCAGCAGAAACTCTACATTATGTAATAAAAAACTGCACCAGATCCTTAACTCGTGAAGTTTGATGTAAGTCATATGATCTGCATGATCACAATGTTATTTCTACATTAAGATGTAAAACAAGATTAAAAACGTTGATAGTTTTTTCACTGATGTCCTTCCATGTTTATTTTTTACTAAACCAGATCATATTATAGTCTATTACAGCCTGAACAGACACCATTTACTTACTTATTTAATTAAAGTGAGACGTAGTATAAGTATAGAGAACAACCACACAAAACAGCAAGTTAGAAGAAAGACAGAAGAACGAAGAAAAGAAGAAGTAAAATGATGAGATAAACCTGTAGGAAGCAGGTCTGTGTGTGTGTCTGTGTCTGGGTGTGTGTGTGTGTGTGTGTCTGGGTGTGTGTGTGTGTCAGGATTTGTCCCGTTCAGGTGGTTGTGCGTCCCTCAGTTTGTGACATACAGTCACATATTGTGCAGCTGCGTCAGCTGCTTGTCCTTCACTAAGTACAATCTTATGTTTTCCAGTATCATCTAATTGTTTAAATTGTTGAGCGAGTTACATTTTTGGAAATATTGTGACCTAATATTATTACATTAGTCACGTTTCAAGAGGAAGTGCATCTCTGTCTCTACGTCACCTGTCGTACAGTTTCCACAGAGTCTTTTTTGCGACAGTCGTGTTTAATTGGTTTGGTTGAAGCTTTAAAGATCAAAATGTATTAATTAGATTAATAATTTCAGGTGAAGTGATTGCATTTTTAAATCTAAGCTCAGCATCAGGAGTCCATTTATATTGATTATTTATTTTATGTAGTTTACAGGTCTCATGCATGTTTGGTTTTATATATACATTTATGATATGAGGATGATAATTCCTCGCCACACGATAACCCCACCTTCCTTGTCGTGTGTGTTTGTGGGACGGTAACAGAATTTCTCTGTGGTTTGAAGGACAGTGAGTGTCGGTGTCGTCTCAACGCCATGTTTCTAATAACACGACAACATCCTGACTCTGAATACAAGATATGAATTGTGGGTCTGTGCTTAATTCCAAACGTCGAGGAGCACAGACCTTGAATATTCCATGCAATGATGAGGAAAATGCAATCAAAACACAAACACATGTTCAGTACAGAATGTTTTCTGTTTGATAAAACTGTGGCAATAAACACTAAGTATTTGGTTAATATAATAATACATTTTAGTTCAACTATCATCAGAAAATTGAGTTTTGAGTTAAAGGGTTTTCACAAACAATATTAGATTTAAATAAGAGGTAACAGAAGAGTTAATGCGAGTCTTGTCCTATTTTAGGAGATGTTGCTTGAACTCATTTATCTAGGACTGCTTTTATAAATTAAATTCCTAGTTGTCACTCACAGTCCTTTGATGGGCTGGAGCTGAGAGAGAGGGGGGAGTCGATGGGACAGGAAGTGCATGGTGGAGCGTGATTAATTCCCACGAGGCCTCACGGAACGACGACAACCGGGGGCATCGAGAACTCGTGCAGCCAAGTTTGATGCCGCAACAGTGAAAAGCATGAATGTTTAATGGGACGCTTTGCAAAGACACATTTGGCAGCGCGGAGGGAGGAGATGGTGGATGTCATATATACTTGATACCGTCTATGGAAAATTAACAGAGCAGCACATGCGGCACACTTGTGCCATTGTCTGCAACGGCTCGGCCTCGTTGCCGTTCAAGGTCCTTTTTCTCTTGTCCTTCTGTTCTTGTATCATATTGTGCAGTGAAATGATACACTGTAAAACGTCAAGATGTCTTATCAAATGTGGCTCATTAACCGCTTGTAGCCCCAAGTGTTTATCCTACTCATTAACGGTGTTAATTATGCAGAGAGGACAACTCGACTTTCTTATAGAGACTGTAGAAAACACCATTTGCACGACGGTGTCAGCGCTGACTTTAATACATCATGTATATGAATCTAATACTTTGACACTCCTGGGCTGGATCTTATGTCGTTCAGCACTTGTAAAACGATAGCTAAATTGTAATCTGATGAGCATGTTTATGATGAACAGCTCAGATGGAAGATTAGATTTAAGAAATTAATAACTAGATCTTTATTTGATATTATGTGTGTAATGGAGAGCATGAGGGACCTGGAGGGACCTATGGGTGCTGCAGCAGTAATATCGACGTGATTGCAGCTAGACTTAATGAATGAATGAATGAACTTAATGAATCCCCTGTTGATTATATAGTCAAGCATGTTGACTGTGATTTGTAATGGGTGCATGAGACCCAAATGAACTTTTCTACGAAATGGACAGGCCTGAAAAGAGTCTGACAAAAAGCCAAAAGTGAGAGTGTAATCTGGACTTCTCCTGATCAGATCTCCTTAGCACTGTGACGGTTGTTCTTGTGCAGAGGGAAGATAAGAAACTTAATTTGCACCTCTCCATCTGTCACCGCTAATCTGGCAGAGATAATATGCCTCCTCAAGCCCATCAAAAAGACTTATCGGCAGTGAATATGTTATTATAATCCTGGCAACTGAACAATTTAATACGACGCCAATACAGAGGTCACATGCTGTTAACTTCTGTATACTTCTACTCCAACGGTTTGCTTTGGCATTTTCATGGATCAGTAGAAGACTAGAGGCATTTTCTCACCGGTGTCGGGGTAAGAACTTGTAGCTGAACTCAAATAAACGTAACACGGAGCAAAAAAACCCATACATTTCACAGTGAAGTTTAGCATTTCTCATCGTATTGCATGCACTAGAATTTCCCAAACTGCTTTTTAAATGCAGCATAGACACGCTTAAAAAAATGTGTTTCCACATCCTGTTAGGTTTAAAAACACAGTATGTCATTTCTGCTGCTGGGAGATAACAAAACATGACACGAAGTAGCGTGGGATCGTGGGAGTTATTTTCATTATTGAAATATTTATTTCAATAATGACATTTAAACTATATCTGAGGCGCAGTAATCATGCTTAGAACAAGCTAACGTATTACATTTTATTCACATTTAAGGTAAACTATGTGACATTCCTCACTTATGTTTGTAAAAGACTTTCAACGAATCAGGGAACGAGCAGTCATGGTCGAGTGAGCAATGGACTTAAATCTTTGGATTTGTGCACAAGTCAAAATGTATTACCCACACCCAGTCATTTTTTTATTTTAATGCATAAATGTTATGTATTATAGGTTTATCTGTATTCAGGGTCTTCAGCGCTCTTTGTAAACTTTTTAGAGGGCTCGGTAACAGCTGGAGGCCATAGATTGTAAATAAAGGTAATCATATTTATAGAAAACAGTCTGCAAAGTCCTTTCTGGAGGCCTGGGAGGTGGGATAGACTAAAAAATGTCGCTCTTCACCAGTTAAATGTGACACATTATAATAGTTTTTCAGAATGAGTTCTTCGGCTTAGATGAAACATGAGGACGGAGAGCAGCTCTGTGTTGGTCAATACCACTGTATGGACTTTACTTCTGATACAATAATGAAAATCACTGATGCATAAATGTGTGTAATTCAGCTCTGCAGCAGGAAACAAGGCAACACGAGAGGGATCATTTCTATTTAAGTGGAATTAACTGTACTCACACGACAATGACTTCTTTAATGTCACAGTAGATTACGTAACCAACAGATGCTGACATTTAAGATGCGAGCCGCGCTGGGACTATAGGTACTAAAATGAAAGGCTTGTGTTCATAGTTGATTATCCAACCATTTAACATTTTGTGAAATTGTCAATGATAGGCCAGTAAAGCAAGGGCTGCACCCTGCCCCCTTTTTAAATCATTTGAAGTTTCGCCTCATTCGTTTGCAAAATCAGTACCTTGATACCTCTATCAGTGGTACTGGGTTAAGAACTTTAAATATTTTCTTGATTTATTTCTTGTGAAAGTCTGCTGCTCCCGGTCCATGTCCGCGTCCCATCAGTACTTGAAATGTGAGGGCAGAATGGCCTGACATTTTCTAATGTCATGTCTCTGAGAGATTCTGCCTCTATCCCCTGGCAGACTTTTGCCCTCTGCCGCCAGTCGCCCATGCAATATTAACCACCGGCGTATATGAAAAAACTGACGCCTTTTAATATTGATATGACAGCATCCCGGCAGGCTTGTCAATTAACTAGCCAGACTTCAAACAAAAGATCAGGTGAAAAGCTCTCAGGTGACCTGTACCACCGAGGGAAATTAACGCCATGTGGACTATTTCTCCAGGATATGATTACAAAGGGGAGATAGTGTTTCAAATAACACACCTGCCACTCAGGTTTAGTGAGACAATACAGGCTTCCCCAGATTGACACCCATAGGTTTTTAAGGTATTCACAGGGGATTTATTCTTCTTCAGATATTTTCCATGTCATGGTGTGGGAAATACAGGAGTCCTCATTGTCGGAAATGAATTAAAAACGATAATTGAGGCTGTGGCACCGAAGCAGAAATGATTTATCACTACTTTACTAAAACTGCTGGAGCCCAGCCAATCACGGCAGGATTTACAATATACGTCTCAGAGTCCAAGGAACATGTTGTTTTATGAGAAAGGTATTGCAAAATTCATAAAATAAGATTTTTGATCAGTGTTTACGGGAGATGAGCTAGTCCCACTAGAGCTTTTTCACAGCAGACATTTTGGGTTGTCACCGCAGGAGAAACACGGGGGGTCCTAATAACATTAATGATTAATCAGTTCCATTTACGTGAGACAGCATGCACTAACCGAAACCCAGGAACTGATGCAAAGGGATTCTATCTAAAGACAAAAGATTACTGTTTGCCTTGTGGTGTTTGAGGCTGTTCTGTTTCAATCAGGCGACCTCTGTGGCGATCTTAACATCTTATCCATAGACCACCAAATCATGACGCCATCTGATGGGATCTGAAGTGAAGAAAATGATGGGTTTGTGAGGCGACGGCTCAAGGTGCTGCGACAGGCGAGGCCCATTGACGGCAGCTCCACAATCTGTCATGTAGCCCAACCACGGACCAAACACTGTCTCTTTTCTTCTTTATATCGCTGAAACTAAAGTTAAAAATAACCAAACTCACCAAACATGTCAGTAATCTCTTCCATCAGGGCTAAGAAATCCACAAGACTGAACATTAGGACAATGTTCGGCGATGTCAGAGACCTGACACCATTGGTTCACAGTGATACATGTGGCTGAAGCTTATGCTAAATAGCCGTAGGTTAGCTGTTACATTTTCATCAGTGGTGAAATGGCTGAAATTGTAATCTTTGGTCTTTAGTTAGAATATAATTGACTGATGCACCTACGTGGAATGCAGCAATTTTGAATTAAGCTAATTATACCTGTTCATTTTCTGCTGCATTGAATCAAAATGTGCTGCTGTGAAAAGGGTTTATTTAAGGTCTACTTACTATATTTTTTCTGTATTTCAGCTGTATCTTACCATCTTCATCAGCAAATACGCTGCATTTCCGTCATGTTGGCAGAGTAGACCATATTTACACAGTGGCCATTTTCCTCTGACGTTAAGTTCAGTTGCTGTCATCAAAAGGATAATGTCATACTGCTGGGTTCACGTTGTATAAATGCAGGAACTCTGACAAACTGTTGTCACATCACGGCTTACCAATTGATCAACAACTGAAAAGACAACGGACTGCGAAAAACTGGAGGGATGTTGGACCATATTTGAAGAAAAAATTATAAATTTCATAACCCACTAATTTCCATTAGACAATAGTTAATGTTAACATTCAACCACTTCCTATGTAACATTACCATGTGATAGGAAAGGAAATTAATTCTGAAATGTCAACATACTTGAGGCTGGAAGAAAAACCAAACTTTTATGTAACATCGTGACATATACTCACTCACTGCAACACATTTCTGTGTAATGTTCACACAGATCCAACACAAAAGTGTGTCCAAGCGCTTCGTCGGGAGAGAAGACAGCGAGACAAACAGATATTTAACGATTACTTTTGTGTCACGATAAATGATAACGTTAGCTAGGAAGTGGTTGAATGCTCATGCAAGCTGCCGTCTCGCCGTAGGTCAGGAGTTGTCAAGTACGTTAGTTTTTCCTCTGGATTTTCACCATCTGTGTTATTTCAGTTGCTGATGAATTGGTAACTCAGTGATATGATGACAATTTGTCAGATCCAGCAGTGTGGCAATACGTTGCGTTTCAACGCAGACGGTGGTTATATGCGCAGGCTTGGATACGCTGTAGACTAATGCATAACTGTCACGTACCTGGTTAAAAATGATGAAATGAAAACACTGATATAGGGATTATGATCGGCTGCTTGGGGTTTTCTTTTCTGACCGTCTGTGTGTGAAAGAATGACTGAAAGCACATTGCAGTGCATTGCAGTTGTCTTCTATACTGTAATGAGACATGTGGCTTTGTGGTGATGGAATCCGACCCTCGACTATAAATCAAAATCTACAGCACGATGCAGTTACCCTTCTTTACTTCAGACATAAAGAAGCCCTAGTGGAATGCTTCTGGTGTTCCTTGCAGTGAAAAACTGATGAGAAAACAGGTTTAATGCACACATCAGCCTGTATGTGCCCACTTTTCTTGTCTCCTAACTTAAAACGTGGCAGGGCAAGGTGGTTTATTTCCTTTTACTGCTACTCTGTTCAGTTTAATACCATTTATTTAATTCTAGCCTGGGATAAATTGAGCACAGTTCATCAGTCTCTTCCACTTATCAGGATGTCCCTTTCCCTCGCAAAGAATATAAGTATGCTAAGGTGGTGATGATGAAGCGCCTGAAAGAGCTCCATAAATTCAGGTTATGTAAGAGAAAGAGCTTCCATCAATCTGGAAGATTTATAACATGTAGCAAGAGTCGTGGAATTTTAGCCTCGTTCTCAGTGCTGTCCGTCAACGTCTCAGCAGCCTGTTCATCAGACTCATCAAAGAGCTATCTTTCCACAGGAGCCTGTGTTTGACTGCAATTCATAAATCAACAGGAAATGCGTTTCGATATTGATCACAGAGTCCATTCATTATTCAGTTTCCATAGCAGCAAATCAATGACTCCGGTGCTGACAAAAGGAGGCGGGTTGCACAGGGTTTCGCTGCCCTCTAGTGTGAAATGACTTTGCAACTTTGGACTTTGATGGTTCTAGATTGATATTGAAAATAAATTCACTTCACTTGTCTTTCACTCACTTTTCATTCAGCCCACAGATACAGCTCCTTCACTAAATTGGGGTAATTGGCGACAGGAAACCCGGCTATCGGGTTTTTGAGAGACATTAGTGCAATTTTGTGCCACGTCCAGCTCTTAACAAAAACAAAACTCTGATCGCAAAATACTATCGCTAACAAGCATTGCACGTGCACATTTTCTGTAATTTGTAAGTGTTATTGCGGCATTACGCTGACGTGGTGGCACTGTCATTTGTAAACACTTAGAAACATTACTTTACCGGTGTAACGTTCTTATAGGATGCCGTAGGGTTTAGCACACTGATCCCTTTTTCTTCAAGGCCTCCAGCAAATGTCTAAACTGTGAAGATAACAAGATAACCACAGCAACTTTGACCTATATACCCAGGTTTTGCTTAAAGTCATAGTAGAATCAGTTTTAAGTTAATAATTTGTGACCATTTCTTTCAGTCAAATATAAGAACTCCTAAAATACCTAAAAAAAACCCTGAACCAGTTGAATACGTGGTACACATGATCAGGATGGTTTGGAACTGGCTGTTTCTTGCAAGAGTTGTAGCAGAGTAATTCTGTTGAACCTGAATCTTGGGACACGTAACAGAGTCTCTGTATGGTTTTATCGAGTTCCACTAGCATCCTGCTTCATGCCGCAGTGTTGTGGAGCGTAACACAGGCCACAACAATCTGTAAACTCTCTTACCCCTTTTTCAGTGCCGTTCCGGTTCATGCAGCTAATTTTTATCTTTTCAGACCACTTTGCCCTAAAGTAAATTGTTTCGAAACCTGGACAGTTGGTTTACATCTGGAGCCAAAAAATGGCAGGTTTTCTATTGACCTGGACCGTGATCCGTGACGATATTAGTGAACGTTTCATATTCTGCAGGTTGGAGAGAGACGATGGAGAACGCAACAGCAATGGAGAAGAATGTGCAGAGGTCTGCCAGTGGCACCCAGGGCATGGCAGCCAATTGTTCTCCTGAGTTTCAGGAAAAGCTGGAAAGTAACATGAGAGATAAAAATACAACCCTGAATCGCTAACGAGTTGAAGAGTTGCATAAGGTTGGTTTCACTCAAACATTTCTATAAAAAAAATCACACATCCAATCATCTTTCTTTTTCCCTTAATGTTATTTCTGTTTTATTTCATCAGTCTGAGTTGTGTTCTTGTCTTCAATGTTCTGTTATTTGATGATATATTAAAAAACAGCTGGATAGCATTTGAATATCACAACAGACTGGGAATATAAGCCTTTTCTCTATAAAAGAACTAATGATGTCCACTAGTCCTGCACTCCGAACTAACATGCAGTTTTAAGTGTTGAGTGTTTGTATGCTTTGTAAAACCTTTTGAAGACTTTGTTATTCTTGTGGTGACCTCCTTTTAGTCCGGTCAGTTGCTTATATTTACGGTATAATATGAGCGAAGCATTAGTGCAATGGATACCCGCAGAGCCACGGGAGGTAAGTACATTTATAGCCACATAATGACTTGTACATATCCTGTGAGGGCAGGCTGAGGTGAATCCACAGAAGTTCTGAACAGACTCAAGCTAAACCCCCCACAGTAAAGCCATAGCTCAAGGTTGCTGCTTTTATAGCATCTCTTTGAAAAACTGTCCGATTCAAGCCTTTACGCCGGCATCAAAGTAAAGAGAGAAAGCATTAAAGTGTAATAGAGAGCAAAATGTCAACACTTTCATTCTCTATTGGCTTCCTATCTCATTTCCCACCTCTGCAAAGATTCTGCTGAGTCCACAAAGGTTGATTAATCCACACATGAAGGCCCTCCTGTTTCCAAGCTCCACTGTGGCCCCGCATCTCTGCCTCGTTTTTAATAATTAAATTCAATGTTTTTTCCAAGCCTCGCCGTGCAGTAGATGGAAGCTCGACTCCCATCCTGGAGTCACAGACGAGAGCCGCGTCGGAATGAAGCTGACTTTTCGCTCCATAGTGCTGATCCTGTAAATTCACAAGAATGAAAGAAGTGCCCTACTCAAAGACTAATTAAAATTCTCATTCATGTCTTGGATGAGGCATGAGCTGCAGTCAAACGATCTCACATGTATGTTCTCTTTTAAGCAGAGGTAAAAAAAAAAAAAAGTACATTCAATTTGTGTTGACCTTATATCAACTTAATGAACTGTTGGAACGATGTTAATCTTGACAAGGAGTTTTTGTAATAAAAGTTTGTGTGTTTGAGAGAACAGCATGGCTATGGCCGGTGGTGGTGGAATGTAACTAAGTACTGTAGATGAGTATGCATTTGAGGTACGTAATCCATTACATCTCAGAGGCAAATATTGCACTTTTTACTCCACTACATTTGTCTGCAACTTTAGTCACTTTTCAGGTTACAATTTTTTACCCCCTCCCTGTCCAGTGAAAACCACATATATCCACATGTGTTGATATTTCAATGTTTGTGATAAGACGCAGGATTAAGTGTTCCTTTATGAGTTAAGAAAATTGTCCTCCTTCTTAAGCTAAATAAGCTCTTTAAAACCCTCTTGGATTAACTGGAAAATGTCACAAAGCTGAAAACAGGCCTGTTTTTTGAGCTCATGAAAAGTTGACTTTTTATAGCGATGTGGTTCACGTCACAGGACAGTGATGTTACAAACATAATGATCTTGCAGAATATGATGATTCGCTCTAGATTAAACTACCAACAGTATATGAAGTAGTTAGTCTGGCTCGCTGGTTGTACTCTGCAGGGATAAGGGTGAATATTTCCAGGATTGTCATTCTCTTTCCTTCCTCTGTGTGTGCGTTATTGCTTTGAAAGAACCACGACCTCTGAGCAAAGTGGAGCAAGTTTTGACAAAAACACGTCTTTTGATGTGGTGTTTTCTTTTGTAGAGATTTAGCCATTTTAATACCGTGACTCGCTTCGTCATGTGCACGTTCCACCAAAACAACTTCTCTCTTGACACTATTTTGTAAATGCGCTGTCGCAGCATCTTGTGTTCAGCGCCGCCCAAGAACTAGCCAAACAACTCAGAAAACCTATTCCAGAACAGTAGTGGGTGGTGCCAGACCTATCTGCAGCACTGGCACGGTGCTAACGAAGCGTGGACGTAGGTCTGGCTATGTCCAGGGTGCTAACGAAGCATGGACATAGGTCTGGCTATGTCCAGGGTGCTAACGAAGCGTGGACATAGGTCTGGCTATGTCCAGGGTGCTAACGAAGCGTGGACATAGGTCTGGCTATGCGAGACTATAAAGTAGTTAAAATGCTACACATTAATGCAGCAGTGACAGGGATCAGT
>JAPQRN010000027.1:9496238-9545533 GCA_037367275.1 Coranthus polyacanthus
TGGACATAGGTCTGGCTATGCGAGACTATAAAGTAGTTAAAATGCTACACATTAATGCAGCAGTGACAGGGATCAGTATACGTTACACATAAACTATATACATTTTGCTGATAATACTTAATTACTTAATCTTTTGAAAGCAGAACCTTTACTTTTACTTGGCATGTGGTCTGCATTCTTTCTGTTCTCCTTAAAAAAAAACCCCAAAAAACACAACTTGTTGGTTTTAATGAATCATGTCGCGCAGCCTTGTAGGAAAACTGACTATTATTCTCGTACTTGTTTGAAAAGAATGTGGGACCAGGCCTGTCTCCCATGATCTGTCTCTCCAGTAGCTTTTATTTCCTCTGGGGTGGAAAAAAGTCCCATGTAACTTAGTGATACAAGGTCCCAACAAGCGAGATCAGCGTGATTACTGGCGTCTCTGGAGGAGAGCAACATATTGTATTTGAAACATGTATCGCTCTGTTAAATCTTCCTTTCAATCTTTTAATGTTTCATTACAAGAACAAGCTCTCCACGGCCCTCGGAAGATTTGCCAGGAAGCTGCTTCTTGCTTTTTAAAAGTCAAACAAAAGCATTGAACTACTGTGACTCTGAAGCTTTTACTTTCAGCCTCCTAAAATGGAAGGATGGCATGGACATGGTTCCCTATCAGAACAAAAACAACAGCCATCAGCTAATGGATTAACTGGATTAGATCCTGCTCCGTCAGTACAGCGAAGGTCAGGCTTCACTGTCGCAGGAGAAGGGGAACTAAATTTGTTGTCATATTTCCAGTCAGGGCCCCTGTTGCTGTTAAAATTAGACATATCTGTGAGTGAAAATGATGGATGGATGTGACGCATCATTAAGTACATAGTTGCTGATCATTACTGCTCTAGTCCCTGAGGACGACTTACAGGATATATAGCTTCCAACGATGTTGGAGGCTAAGCAGGTTGGATTGATGGGTGCCAGCAAGACACGAAGAGGAGTTTGCATCCTGTCACAGGCCTACAATTAACTTTCTACCTTAACTACACTTCGAGTAGAGATGGACCGATTAATCGGTATCGACAGAATTCGACAGTGGCTGATGCAGATACTGACTTTGAGGGGAAAATACTAGCTAGATGTTCATTTCAGCAGTTCAGTCGGTAAACCAGCTTCTCAATATTAAATGTTATTTTCCAGTAATAGCATCGCACTTCAGCTAAAGCCTGGCTGACCATTTGTGCAGCTGAAAACCAAACACCCCTCCCTCGCGTCCCCTTCCACGTGGGTAAGAGAACCTACAGTGGCCGGATGTGTGTAATTTGTCTGTTGTAGAAATATGGCCGTGCAACATTGAGGACTTTGTGGAAGAGCTCCTTCTGTGGATGCAGATTGTCCATGCTCGTCTACTTTATAAGACAGTGAATGCTCTTTATTTCCATTTCCATTTGTACTGGACAGGTCACCTGACTAGGACCACGGGGCAGTGACTTTTTTCCGCTACGTACTAAAAATACTTGGTTGAACTTTGGGTTTATGTATCTTGTTTAGGTTTGTTAGAGGCCTCAGTGCTATATCCTACTTCACTTCCCCAGTTTAAAACACAAGCTTTGTTCTAATTTATGTTCTAAGACTTTTCTCAAACAGTATCGTCTCTAAATTTAAGCATTTTATAGACCATTAATGACACTTTTATGATGGAAATACTCAGAATGTTGCAAATGGACAGCTTCGCTCCAATGTCGTAATGATCAACTCAACCAATCTTTATTAAACTGGAAGATTTAAACACAAGCTTTTGAAGGTAAAATAGCAGCATCTAAAACAGCACAGCTTCCCAATCGTTCCTGAATTATGTTTATCGCTGCAGATAAGAAATATGTCTGTGCTTTTCTCAGGGTCATCTTTTTTTGAAAACACCTCTGGGGAAAGAGTGCTGAGGAATATACATTAAATGCAAGGCAGCTATCTTCTCCTTGTTGAGTCGCCATTTCTTTTCTGTTTTTTCATTACAGCTGCAGAAATTCCATTTAAAAATATCCTTAAATGTCCCTCGCAAGAAAAAATTGCATTCATGCCTAATCATCAGTCAGGAATCTTTTTACAAACAAAGTGGAAGATCTCGCAGTATTTGAATCAGAGATGAACTATGGACTCTCTCTAGACTGAAAGTTGCATAACATCAAATATGCAGCTACGTTTTCACTGTATAGGATTTTAATTCATATATATTTAAACAGACTTTTGTCAGGATGTATTCTCCCTGTTATAATGGAAAAACAGAGGGACAGATACAAGCAAAAATGTGGCTATTGTGTGGATGTATTAGTTTAATGGATACTGTAATAAATTTAACACAGAGGGAAAAGTCCTGGTTGTCAGGAAGTGTTTCCCCAACAAAAGCAAGCTGAAACTTTGGGACCTATGTGTTGTGTGAAAGTAATTATTAGTGATATTTGATGGATGTGTGAACGCCCATCTAATTAACTACACTAGAGACACTATGAAGAAGTACTCTAGAGGTATTATTTTGATGGATGTATACTTACGAGCATGAAAATGACATGGAAATAAATCTTGGACACTCCACATTTCCATCCAGACTTTCTGTACAGTACATGCAATGTATCAGCCTGTGAAAGACACCTATAAGAAGCCTTCAGGACAAGGACCTTTTCATCAAATCCACCATGGTTGGTTTCCTCAACACCTCACTGGCTCGCACCCGTGCTCGGCAAAATCTGAACAGCAATCTGGGAAATAAGAAGCCATTTAAGGTAGCAGCAGTAAACAAGTGAAAATTGGATTTGAGAGAAACAGGACACAAGGACAAAACCTCTGGAAGGTTTTTTTCATCATGCAACGCTAATGTCTAAGCTGTAGCCGTGGAAACTGTTAGTCATAAAAAATATGACCTACTGCATTGGTAGCATTGTTGGGAAAGCCAATTAGAATACTTAGAGGCCACTCAGACTTTACTGGATGCAGTTACAGCTACAATACCACTAACATTTTCTTCTACCCAGGCCGTTTCTGTGCTCCACACAGTCAAAACAAACCTCATTTTGTACTAAATCAGGGGAAAAAGCAGAAAAAAAAGCCATGGATGGTGAAACATTAGACTGACATTACTGTGTTTTGTTTTTCTCTAAGAGAAGATGAAAAATATTAAAGCTGACCTCAGATTGTCACGCTACTTACCGGAAGAAGCAACCCACCGTTGTGGAACTCACGATTTCCTCAAATAGCTTCGGCGCATAACGCATCTGGGGAATAGAGGTGAAGCAATGGTACGAGATTCACAGAGTATGATAACCACGGTGTTACCTAACTATCATTCATCACTGAAACTTGAACCCATTTTTAGGAGAAGTATGCGTGAAAAGTCTCCTGTTTGAACAAACTAAATTAGACCTTTAAAACTAGAATCACTGCCCTGTGGTTTCATGTCTCCACGAGCTGGTTAAGTTTTAGTTTACATCCGTGTCTGTCCCGATTCACATTACATATGTAGTGAAGACTTTGAAGGAGTTTAATGCTTAAACTCTACTTTCCAAATGACCTGATTTTTTTGGCATGTTACCTCGCCCCTCACCTCACCAGACTTACACCTGTCACGCCAGTCTGACACCCTTATTCCCAGCGAGCTCCGACTGCTTTTTTTAATAAAAGATTGAGTGAATGTACTTGTAATATGACATATAACCATGTGCACTGGCTTGAATGCACAAGTGTACATGTAATATAGCATATGCAAGGGAACATACTGCATATCACTGAGTGAATATAGGTGAATATATGACACATTTAATGGAAACATAATATATTGATGACACTTCTGTTGAATACCCTCACAACCACTAATGAAAACCACAAGACATTCCAGTGAATAATTTCCACCGTGAAACACTTACAGACTATTTTTACAGAGGAGTATGATGTTGAATAATGGACAGAAAAAAGGGAGGGAGTGGGGGGGGGGGGGTCCAGAAACAAAGCTGAGGCAGTTGTACTGACTTAATGATCCTCCCTAATCCTTAAAAAAGAATTATCTGTTCAGATTCACACTCCATCTAACGGCTTATCATATTTTATCATACAACTCCTTTGAATCTTGACTGAATCACAGTTTCCACAAAAGCTGAATGCGCAAGCAGTCGTTTGAAGGAGAAAGAAATCCTTTACGTTCTAACAAAAGAACATCTGTGCATCAGCAGAAGGTGCAAAAAAAAAAAAACAACACGCCTGCCTTTCACTCCAGTGGTCGGTCAGTGGTGGCAATTACTTCCTCCTGCTTGTATTCGCTGCGGCCTCAGCAGAGGACAGGCCATTAGATTTATTCGACCGCTCCATCTGTATCCACATCGTGACAGGTCCTTATCCGAAGCCTTGTTGATCACTAGTCAGTCTGCTGTGCTCGGAGGCACACGTGTCACATGGCGCTGAATATGAAATGTCAGTTGACTTTCACTGTAGCCTTTTCCTTTTTCATGCCTCTGATATGATCTCACTGTGTCAATATTATTAGTGTGGTTATTTTCCCGTCGTGGTCTAACCGAATAATACCCTTGTATCGGTGCTGAGATCTGTGCTGTAATAGCTTCTGCGAAAAATGTGTTTACGTGGTGCTTTTGTGGGACACTATAATAGCTACAGCAGAGTGTCTTTCAAAATGAAAGAAGTGACCGTGTCATTTGAATAAACTCACAAACATGATACAGTAAATTTCTGTAACTGTGTTGGTCTGAAAGCTGATCCAAGATGGTACTATATTTTTCCACACCCACAGGGAGCGAGGGGGAGTTGATTTAGATAATATCCAGCCATTACCAGTATCGTAAACAGAACAGTAATGCTAATGATGCCATTATTTACACTACACGTCGTTTTCCTCATTTTGTGTATGTGGTTTTCCAGCGATGACATATTGGACGGTATTTATTCCACTCTTGGTTGTATTTTTAAGTTAACGGTACAAATTAAGATCCCTATTAAAAGTGGTGAATTAAATATGTGCTCATCTCTGCTACGCAAACAAGCAATTTGTCAGTTTTACAGCTATTAGCGAGGTGTGCCATAAAAAAGAGAAAACAAAAAACTGCTTAAAATGCATTACTTATAAGATGTCAGTAACATATTCCGGTGGTTCATATAAATTACAATCCCGTGGGTCCATTGTCAATGCATCAGATTCATAAAAACACTCGTTTGAATAAGTTTAGAAAACCCATTGGTTCTTTCAGTCATGTGACCTTTGCCTTGTGTGACTGCAGTGTCTTTAGATTCAGAGACAGAGACGTTACCTGCTGCACAGGTGAACTGTTAGGAACCGTGACCGGGGGCTTGTATCACGAAGCAGGATTAAAGGGTTAGCGAGGTAACGGAAAGGGTCTCTGAGGAAGGAAGGACTTACACAGACCGTCTAAACCTTTTGGTTTTCCTCTGTGTAGTGAAAATAAAATCATCTTATAACAGAGACTGATTAAAGCACCGAAGCCTGGGATTTGTTGATTTGACAGTAAGCCTATTACCGGTTTGAATTCAGTTTTTCTATTTGCTCTTTACTTTCTCTTAGACTGTTAAACAGCACCAGGGTTGAGCTGGCAGAATAAGACTAAAACTGTGTTACACACCATAAGAATACATCTGAACAACATATCCATTTAATGGAACACACAACTGTTATTACAGTCAGATCCACTCGTGGCTTAATGATGCGCTATTGATAAAAATACCAACTGTCACATTCACACCGTGGGCAGTTTATCAGCTTTTCTTCCTGACTTTGGCTGCAGCAGCTGTGGGTTTTTTATACCTTGTATTATACCGTATTTTTTTCATTCTTTGTATTTATTTTGGTTACAGTTCGTTGTTTGTTTTTCCACCATCATGAGACCACTTTAGTGCGACTGTGATTTTCAGGCTTTGTAGAGCTGGGTAAAGGAAAGATATTCGGGATACGTTGAACTCGGTTTGTGATACAAGCCCCTGAAGTCGAGAGGAGATTTCAGAGGCAAAAAGGGAAACCACTGACATGAACAGATGTAACATCTTTATCTTTGACATTTGCGTGTAAATGTCAACAGATTTGACATTTTAGTGATGGACAAAGAACATGCAATAATATGGGTCTGGGTAAGATCTCAAGCTTACAGTTCGTGCTGTAGGTTGTTGAGTACTCAGGCTACAAACATGGAGGGTAGTCTATTCAAAATAAAGAGCTCATAGAGAACTAATTCACAAAGGCAAATACGTTAAGAAAAAAGTATTTCTACATTTCTTCCTGCTGTTTCTGTGCAAAGCCACTGAACCTCACATCATCCGTGTTGGTATTAGTTCTCCCCGTCTCGTATTTGACACCTTTTCTCCGTTGTCAAGTCTCCCTCTCTTGTCTAATTTGTCTTGTTGCTTCTTTTACGTCCCTACGTCTATCATGCGTGACATGCAATGCTCAGTACACCAAGGGGTCGTGCTGCCTATGTGTTGCCGTTCCATCCATGTAGGTTGACAACAGTCTTGATGTTGGGAAGGCGCACAGTGAAACAAGACAAAACATAATTGAGAATCCTCCTCAAATGTATTCAATACACTGTAACAGCCGTCATAGGGGAGGGGGAGGTGAGGGGTATTCAGTCGGTTCACCACTAGATGACACTAAATATTACACGAGAACCTTTATCTTTAATATCTGCCTGCTGCTACTAGAAACCAGACTGAAAAAAAAAAAGACGCTAAAAGGCTCTGTAAAGCTGCAGACTCGGACGATGATTATTACTGAATCTGTGGGTTTGTCATCTCCACTCTATGATGGAGAGATACTTTTTAACTGGATAGTGCTGTAGAGCTCATCCTGTGGACAGCGTCTCCAGGATTGTCATTCGTCGTTCAGGATTGTCCGTTTAGAATGACCAGCTGTCCAGAACAGTGTGAATAAACCCTAAAACTGAACAGCCCGTGCTTGAAATTACCCAGCAAGCATGTGAAAGATGCTGACATTGGAGAGTGCAAACAAAAAAACTGCCCATCCCAGTGATGGAGATGGCAGCTACAGATATCGTCTTTACTTTTCAGCTGCTATTTACTGCACAAATGCTTTCTAGGTAAGGTCATTCTGATGAAAACTGTAGTGTAAATGACAGCACGGGTGATATTTACACCCATTTACTGCAGCATTCATTCTCCTTAAAGCCTTCAGATTGACTACGCTATTATTTAAGATGCACCAATAGATGAGAATGACTCCTGACAGTCATTTATCTTCTCCTGAGTGTAAGGATTGCAGATAAAGTGACTTGCTTGCCTTTCAGGAGTAATTACACACAGCATGTGAAATCGAAAGGCAGTTGACGAAGACGTAACAGCCACTATCTATAGCCCTTCATTTCACCTTGATAAACGGCTGGAAGCTGTCCGATATCACTCAAAGATTAGTTTTCCCAGCTCTCCCACCGAAGGCGGGGATTGTCCTTGTGTCTCGCAGCTGGTGTGCAGCGATCTGCTCTGATTCTGAGAATAACTTTAGAAACAGAGGAAAGTTGGATGTCCTCTGTGCATCACCTCTGTCACGCCGCTGAGACATGATCTCTGAAATACTTCATACCTTTCGGTCTTTATGAATGTTTGATGTAATTACCCTCCTGACAAGCGGGAAGAATATGACTGATGAATGGATTGAGGTTGAAATGTCAAACGAGATCATGCTGAATGTATGAAATATGAGGGCAACGTTGCAGCGTGAGGACAGAACTGGGAGAGGGAAAAAAAAACGAGTCACCGCAGTGATTGACAGCACGATGCATCTCACTCAAATAATGCAGTGGCTGAGATAACCAAAAAGAAAATATTACACAGTAACATGTAGGAGCTTCATCACATTGTCTGATTAAGACAAATGTACAAGTAGATCTGCTGTTGCAATAATAACGAAGAAGCTGTGTGTCATTTGAGCAGATTCCCCATTGGCTGGACGCTGTGGTCTCACTACGTACGTTAGCAATTAGGGCTGTCAGTTGATTTTAAAAAATGAACTAATTAATTGTTCAATTTGCTGTGATTAATCACATTTTTTTCCTCCTAAAAGTACTGAAAGTTATAATTTCAAAACCGTCAAGGCTAGTAACATTAGATATTAGAAGACGATCATTTCTTATATGATTATTATTATTACAGAGCTCTGCTGTGATTTGAGCATCAGGAATGAAAAGGTATTTGATTCAGAAAGCAGTGACAATTACCACCGTGCTGCTGAGAATCTAATAACACGGCTGGTCATGGTTCAGCCACTACAGGAAGTCAACAAAATGAAGGTTGTGTTGGAGTCTGTGTTGTTCCAGGAGCTGGTTTTTGACGTTAGCTGACAGCATTTCAAAGCCAACAGTAGCTAGTGTAAAAAATTGACAGCACTAATGATAATAATCGAAGTCTCACTGAGTTTAATTTAAAGTATGAGATGGTAGAAAACCTTATAACAGCCACTCCATCAGAACTACAAACAGAGAGCGAGTTTGGGATCTTAAATATGTGTGCATGCATCAACATGTTGTCATACATACGTGGATCATTTTCTGTGAACCCCCCGTGTTCATGGTTGGCCTTTGTAGATATGAAGACAGCATTTTGTGGGAAATTTGTAGAGAAATGGGGCATGACAGGCTGCAAAGGTCATTCACACCAGGAGTCGAACACTGGGTGTAGCCGTTCATGGCACCTCGTACCACTCTGTACCATTCCACCGAAAATGCTTGTTTCTATGCAGAAGAATACTCATTAGACAATTTATGTGATGTGTAAAATAACGGATGTCTGCCCTTTTAGTTCACCAACATGTTGTCTTCATCGGAGTTAATTTCCTGGTTCGCGCTCGATGTCTGTCAGATCTGACCTATGAATCACTTTATGCTGATGGTCACTTCATTCTCACAGCTGAGTAGAGTAAACGTATACCATCTCACTTCACGCGCTCCTCTGCGATATGAAAGCATGACCACATACAACATTTCTTCATTTAAATCAAACTGTGGAAGCCAACCAGTGAATCACGAGGACGTTAGTTGCCGTTGTGTTGGTCTGAAATGACAACACAATAAAACTCTTGATGGTTTGGACCAGGGGAACATTTTTGAAACCGATTTGATATGAAGCCAAACACCGGACCAGACCGGACCTGATCGGAAACGTAATCTCTTTTGTGAACCATTCACAGTTCATCAGACAGTAGCAGTGGCTCCATTAGTCTGTTTTAAACAAACATTATGTTCATCAAGTTGTCATAATGCTTATTAATAATGCAAAACAAGTTGTATTCGGCGCCGTGACGTCATCTACTGATATACACCACGTTTTAATTTGACACAGTCTGTGATAATGATTGGTTCACCTGGTTTAAGCTCCTAACAACTGGCCTCCAGCAAACCTGTTTTTAGTTTGCTCTCTGGACGGAAAACCGGAAATGGACCCAACTCTAGCTAATATAACTTGCTGTAATGTGAAATTAAAATGCAAGTGAGGCTGAGACCAAATGAAATGAATAAAGCGCATCAACAAAATATACTTTTAGATGTTTTAATGCAAAAGTATTTAATATTTACATAGCTTTAAAGGTAAGACAACAACATTAAGTACATGCTTATGGAGTAAACCTCAATCAGAAAGATAGTTAAATGGAATAGATTAATAGCTGGAATGAACTAAATAACAGTAAATGCTCTGTTAATCTTATCAGGAGGAGGCACCTTCACCTGATATGAATTGCTAATTTGAAACCAGCTTTCCGTCGATGCTTGTGCAGATAAGCAGTGGCGTGTAATTTGTTTGCCTGTGTGATTATATTTATCCTGGCCTGATGCTAAATGACTCAGTTACACACTGATATGGGACCGAGCTCGGTACGGAGTGAAAAATGCAATCGCCTCGCTGTAAATAAAGCTCGAGTCCATTCATTAGCGTTTATACTCTGGTGTGCGGTGTTGTCTCTGTGGTGCATCAGAGCGCCGTTCTGAATCGCACTGTGTTTACTGCACTGCCTGAGAAATGATATGATTACAGGCCAAAACTAGCCCCTTGTGGCTACTCGAGTTTCGCCGTGTCCCTGCTGTGGGTAGATGGGCTTGGAGAGAGAAAAGGGCTCATTTGGAAAAGAGGGGATGCTTAATCTTTCTAACTCACAAATGACGAAAACAGCCAGAGGACTGTGGGAACAGGTGTAAAAAAACAAAAAACAAAAACCCAGAAACTTCAGCTGATCAGAAACTCAACACACAAGAAACATTACTATGACCAGACTGAAAGGCACCATCTGGTTTATGAAATACCACTGGCATTAGCAGTTGGCCTCTATGAACGCCTCTGAGGCTGTTTATCTCTGGTGAAAAACATACTTCGTACATAGTTTAGGTGAAGGAAAAAGTCAGCATCAAACCAAATTGTGACGCTAATTACCATCTGAAAGCCTGGAATGTAAATGGTACGCAATCTTAAAACTGTGCTTTCAGACGGAGAGTTGGGTTGCGTTTTCAAATCTATGCTGTTTAGACCAGTGGGATCAGACTCAATTTTTGTTTAATTTTTCTTCCTGCTGAGATTTGTTTGGATACGGACATGCCCGTCTCTTCACTGCGGACCACAACACCAAACTCTGCCCCTCTGAAATGACATTTTCTGACCTCTTTCTCTTCTGGATGAGCTGCTTATTTGACGTTCCTCAATGGGCAGGAGGTGGTTGGGGTGGATGGTGGATTTACAGAATCTGACTCTAGAGGCTGGAGTTCGCATCCCGTGTGAGTTTATGTAAGTAATACAAGCGTCTTGGAAGGGAAAGGAAAAGATTGTGCTCCAGTCTAAATACTTAATACATTGTGAGTAATGTTTAATCACGTCTGTCTGGACTTTTGGCATCTTTCCTTGATTGAGTGCTGCTGCTGCCTAAATGTAACCATAAAAAGTTTAATAAGACTGTTAACTGAGTTGATGGTTCTGTTGGCAGGAAACAAGGAAAATGTGTTCTCTGTGAGCAATTTACATTTATGTTCATGAGTAATATTTTTACCAAATTATTTTAATTAACAGTTGATTGTTTCGTTTCAATAAAATGTGACGCAGCAGCATTATGTTTATAACAAAGTGTATTTGCATTTACAATTTAGTTGCAATTGAACATAATCGCTTTACAGACTTGAAGGTATATGAATTCATTCTCAAAGTTGAAGTGAGATGGAGAATGAATAAACGTCACATCCACCAGGTCACTTGCAACGCACTTTAGGGTCATGTTTAAACGGATGTAGTTTATGTCGTGGTTCAGCCTCGGCCTTAAACGCAGAAACTAGAAGATGTTCCTTTTTAAGGGGATATTTGCCCGACACAACGTCTGGTACAGGGTTAAATAACAGCAAAGCCACAGATCTAACTACAGTATGAGAGGAAGGAACTTTCCAATTTGGCTTATACTTCGAAAGTCGTAGACATTGCCCAGCATGCCAGACAGTATCATCATCTGGCGTTAAACATTTATTTAAAAAAAAAAATAAATCAACAATTTGAGTTCTGACTCCCTGACTCAATGCCCACACGCCATCAGTCAAGGCTCAAGACAAATGTTAATCCATCTAACCAAGCTGGAAAAAACATCTGTCGTACAAGATGCATGATTCTTCTGGCTAAGTATAGCCAAAGAGGCAGCTGTAATATTTATGAGAACGTGTGCTAAATCTCCCCTGAAAAAAAGTCAGCCGGTGCAGCTGAACGTTGAAATGTGATTTTTCATTGCTGGCATCATAAACAGCTCTTTCACAGAGAATTTATTAAAGATTTTTTTTTTTTTCATTTTTAGGTGTAATCCTTAATGTGATCAATTCGTTCTTTTGCTGATGGACAGTAGCTGATATGGAGCTTCTTTGAAATCATGAAACCAGATCAATACGACGTACAAAGACTGCTTCTGCCTGCAGGTCAAACACTAGAAACATTCCCTTCCTCTTTATGACCACACATGGTTTTTAGAGAAAGGTGAGTGTGATGTGAACTTGGAGAATAGGGATGCACAGATATGTCGTGGTTGAATTTGTTCTCATTCGAAGGTATTTTGATGAAGGCCTTAAAGACTTTAAAACAGCAAAGAAGATCTTTTATTCTCTGACACAAAAGAAACAAAATAAACAGAAGATGACATCGGCATCGGCCCAGAATTTCACATCCCTTATAAAAAAAATAAGGTACAATTCACAGTACATCTGTGGTATTTTAAATAATGGTGTTTGTTTAGGGCTTATTTCTTATTTTAGACCCTCAGCTGTAACAGTATTACTGAGTTGTTAATTGTTTTTTCAGACATCACATTATAAACTGTTGCGTATAATGGTTGTGTGCGACGTGCATTAAATGTTTATAGGACCCACCTGTACACTTTAAAGCATCTTAAAGTCCAAACATGTTAAAACGTCCCTCTTCTCTGAACTCTCCTCATTCAGCAGACAGAGTGAAACACATTTCTTCTCTACTTCACACTCTGTGAAACTGTGCTTTTTCTTTGCCGTTGCTTTCACTGCGGTGTCAAATGATTTTTCGATGCCGGTGATTTATTAAGGGAGTGTCAACCTCCATCTATGCCTCATAGTGGAAGTGTAAAACGCAGTTCCACACAGAATCATGTGTACACTCAGCCTTATATATTGGACCAAAGGAATGTGCCTTTCTGCCTTTGTGTGATCACGTAGTTTTAGTTATTAATATGGATAGTCTTATGCAGCTGACCCCTGATCTTTCCTACTCTCCTAAAAGTCCATTTTCAGTGTAAAAGTAAAGTTTCATGATTTGATGTGTGCACAGAGTAATCCTGATAGTGTCAAACTCTATACAGTGAAAGGTTTACCGTGAGCGAACATGGAAAACTACTTTATTCTGAGTGGAGAGGGGCTGTCTAATGAGCATTCAGATTTTTCTGTCAAACGTGTTCCCATCTGGACCA
The DNA here is from genome assembly GCA_037367275.1 of Coranthus polyacanthus. Classification (NCBI taxonomy): domain Eukaryota; kingdom Metazoa; phylum Chordata; class Actinopteri; order Kurtiformes; family Apogonidae; genus Coranthus; species Coranthus polyacanthus. Next base: position 9,509,176 of record JAPQRN010000027.1, read on the forward strand.
CCTCCCACTGTGTGCACAGTCTTATAATGATCCACTAAATCCATCCAACTTTATTTTCATCAGAGTGTTCTGCATTAAGACCTTTTGACATCCTTGACGATTAATACATCACTACTTCTACTTCTCTTGTTCATTGAGAAGACTTCGGACTTCAAATACAGATCATGCTTTCATGTTTTGTTTAAACTGCAATTTATGCCGTGTAATTTGCGATCAGAACTCAGGATCTAACAGGCGAGGCGAAGAAGTCTGACTATATATCCTTAAACGGGAGGGTTTGGAGCTCTGAATTTTCTCCAAGTGAGTGCAGAGCTAAACGATGCAGTGTAAAATGAGGCTACATTCACCACAGGCTGTAGTTAACCTTTGGGTTAGAATGGCCTTGGGCTAAATAAGGAATCATTAATGAGGACTCCTGTCTGGATTCAGGCAGCAGGAAAGGGAAAATTGGCTGTTGAATCAATCTATATATTGATACACATGTAAAGAAGCAGCGTACTGTCGAGGACATGCACTGGACAAAATTCCAATCTTAGGTTTCTAATTTTTTATGAATTAGCACCGTGACAAGGAATAATGTCTTTTTACCAGATACTGTAAAATTGCTCTGTTTCCTAAAATTGGATTCTGCACAGGTCCTGGGCCGGTCAGTGATGGAAAACTGCAACAGATTTAAGCGCGTTATTCTAACAGTTCTTACCATCAATCCTGTCCTTTTCATTTAGTTTGTCATGTGCAGGTTCTTGCAGGTTGCAGCAGTCTTTGCAGTAATTGCCTTCCACCAGTGGTGTGACTCTCTCATAAACATGTTTTATGATGCAGTGAATGTTGCTTCCCATTGTCTCATTTCATTTCCTTCTTGAATAAATACGTTGCAGGTTGTTTTTTTCCACACCTGTGCTTTTCCTGCTGTGGAAAACGTTCTGTTGTGCAGAGACCAAAATCAGGGGTTAAAAAAAAAAAGGCAGAATTTGAAAATACGCACCTGCTCACCTTCTGCAGCTCTCTCCTCTCAGTCCAAATCAAAAGACTAAATAGAGATGAATAAAACAGCTGGATGGAAACACACCTAATGTCATCCACGGGGATACTGTTGAATCCATTGTGGAGGAGGAGTCTGCCTCCTAGGTTTAGGTAAGGTTTGTCTGAAGTGAAGAAAAATCTTATATGTTTAATTTGATCTGAACCTTTACCTTTTGAGATGACTTTTTAGCTCCTCTCATGCATCAAAAGGTTGTTTTTCACTTCCCGTCTCATAAAGTAATGCACGGCAACGCACCGTTATTCACAGAGGAATGAAAGCATGGAATGGTTTCGCCCTCGTACGCTGCAACTTCAACAAGTCGAACAGTTCGTAACAAGACTCAGTCTGATCTGACCCTGAACTGCACCCCTTGCTGACTGTCATTTTTCTCATTCTCATCAGGTGATTCTGAAGGATTGACTGGCTTTTCTTTTTTTTTCTTGCTACAGTATATGGTGCAAAATGTATTTCTGCTGAAGTGAAGTTGCTGTTCTTCACCTCCCTCTGACAAAAGTAGCTGCTAGATTCCTCCTTAACAGTTCAATATACCGCCCCAAGGCCTGCCTGGCACTGATCCTTTCCACTGTGAGTTCCTGCTGTTCCGGTGCCATGTGTGTCAGCATTCTGTGAACAATCAATACATATCTGCACCGCTGTGACAAGACCAGCTGCATTTATTTATTATACTCTGCAAGAAGAACAATTCTGCTTCCATTTCTGATGATGGTCAGTGAATGCTCTGCAAAAAAAACCCAAAACAACCTTAAATCAATCTGACAAATTTCACTGCTGCATCATCTAATTTTAGCAACTCTGGATTACTCCCTCGTCGTCTGCAGGTGTTCTAGGATCCCGCAGCGAGGTGATCCCGTGATTTGGGGTTTTATTTTTTTTTCAGGCCGGGTTAGGCAGAATTTCTCGCTGCTTAATGAAAAGGACATTTCCTAAATCCTGCTGCCTCTGCAGTGTGTACCTGAGCGGAGATTGATGGGCACGTATTACTGCAGGAGAAATATTTTTTATAGATTTTCCCTTCAGTTTTTCTTGTCTTCCAGAGCAATTTGTCAGCTACAGCAGGTGACATTTCAGATGACACTGCATCAAACAAATCCTGGATAAAATGACACTCTAAATGCGAAGCCTGCTGTGTGCGCACGCATTTGCTCGCTTTTGTTTGTTTGTTTGTGTGTGTTGTAGCGCTGCTGGGAAGAAGAAAAAAAAAAAAATCCCTCAAAACACACAGAGATCTAAATGGCGTATGGCATTATAGATGGAATTTAATTTACCCTAACCAATCTCCTTCCTCAGGCTTCACACTTTTGACAAAACTTTTAAATTACCAAAGAATACATTTGCACAGACGATCAATATCATTCATGGGAGCTGAATTAATGCAAGCTTCAGCTCCATCGGTTTACAAGACACCTATTCCTGTGTGGATGAACAACAAAAGTACATCTAGATATCGTTGATTTCCCATCAGACGTAGCGTCTCATAAAGTATAAGTCAAATTCCTCTGGCGATGAAACTTGAGTAAATGATTCAACAAATTGCCATCAACTTTCCAACTAGTAATGAACTATTAGTTGGAAAATGTGTTTTTATTTTCTAAACAGGTTCAAGCTGAATGTTCGAGGAGGGAAATAACCGTATTGTTTGTCAGTTATCTTTTTACCATGAATTACTTTGGTGATGTTATTGATTTGAAATGCAAGAGCTGGTCTGGAAGTGGAGCAGCTCGAATCACAGACACGCACGGAAAACATAATTAGGAACAAAGACTAATTTTCTCTGTGTCAAAAACATCTAATGCTTCGCAGAGCTAGTATTGACGGTCCAATATCTTCACGGTGCTTCAAATGATTTCAGCTCTCAGATGTTTTGATAGCTGTACGGTTCGTCTGAACCTAAACATGAATACATCCGTTTTCACATCTGACCAAAACAGAAAATGTACTGAAGTCTGAAAAGATCAATCAGAACGTTTCTCTTTCTCCAAGTTCAATCTCTGCCGATCTTGAATTCTTATCATCGTATTAAATCACATCTGAATGGTTAGTTCATCGCTCGTGTTAATCTGTATCAGACACACTTTCATCAGGGAGGCCGGTAACGTTTACTCGTCTGCTCTGTGATCCCATCAAATATTTGAAGTGTTTGTGTTTTGAAGATCAGACGCGAATCTACATACACTAATTTGAAACCCTCTGATAAATGATTCATCTTTTGTTCAACAAGGTATTGAAATAATTGTGAAGAATATGTCATTTTAACAGAGACGTTTTACTGCAGACAAAAGGTGGAGGGGTCACGTGAAAATTCCTGTTTACCTTGACTGTAATAATTAGAATATAAACAGAAACGGCAAATTGCCAGATCCGTCCGCCCACACGCCTGTTAAACTAATAATCTACTTCTAGCTTTATACTCAAGTCCTGTCATCCTCATATTATTGTTAAATTCACTTTAAAAACCTTGTGCAATTCTTACCATAACAATTGCATTTTCTTTTATCAAAATCACAACTTGGAGGGGGGGGGGGAGACGTGAATCTCCTGGGTGGAGATGATGGGGCAGTTTAATAAAGATCAGATGAAGTTAATATGATTCAGAGAGAGCGGCGGTAACAGGAGCGGTCACAGTCGGCTGCCGGCACAGGCTGCCTGTCTACTGAGCTGACACTGGATCCAGAGCGGGACAGCTTTTGTACAGGCTTGTGTTGGCGCCGCTGCAGCGTCCTCAGACAGGATTGACAGCGGGACAGAAACTCTCTCCTTCCCTGTCCCATCTCACTTCAGCTGATGAACACAACCTGATAGGGTTCAGAAAACACTTTGAGGGGGTGCTGCCTGATATCAGCTAGCCAGCCGCTCAGCCCGACAGCAAGTCAGCCGAGATCCTGTTGACAAGAGGCTTTATATCCTTCCTGGGGAGCATACGCAGCACTTCACACATAAGATACATATCACCACACACAATTTCTGATGCTTAGAAATGACTGCTCTTCATAGTAGATGTGCTGTTTTTCAAGACAACTAGGGACAAAGTTCTGACATTCGGAAACTCACAGAGAACCCGCTTTAGTTTGAGGTTAAATGTGGAAAAACCATACATGCTCTTACAGAAAGGTTGGACAGAATTCAGTCAGAAATACAGGGGAATATTCGAGTTTTGATTTTTTTTTATTTTTTTTTTATCTTGCCATGCATACCGACATAAATAAACCAGTCACTTCCAGAATAGTGTCTGCCTGAATTGTTCCTGGATCTGTTCATGCAGTTTGTGGCTCAGTGACTCTTTACCACATCGGCAGCATTTCCCCTGTTTCTATTTCCACATGAATTCATAATTGCAGATGCTGAGTGTCAAGGTGAAATAATGTATAATAATAATCTTCATTGTGCAGTAACCTCACATGCACTCTGTCCTTACTTAGCCTTTGAAAACAATTCAAATATTGATCTGTACTCTCATACTTTCCTCTGCACAAATTCAGCATCTACTTAATCTACTTTTTCTCAACGATACTTTCACAGGGAGAAAATCTCATATATATTTTTTACATTTTTGTGCACATAACATTATGCATTCATCTCATCAACTCTGCTTGACCGACCTTTGGGTCCTGCATATCAAATGTATGCTGCAGTGGCTAAATCTGCAGAATACATCTTATATTATGGTAGAGATACGAAGGTCTCTAAAGACGCCAAAGATACTGATGCTGAGATGTTTGGGAAACCTCTAATTAATGAGGTCAGAGGATGGTACAGTTGCACATGTATTGCACTGAAACTTTTTCTCAACTTGGATGAGTTAAACTAACTCAACTTAAAGTGACTTTATTCTCGCAATATCATATTTTTTATTATCTTAAATGTGGCCCTAATCCTCTTTCGTAGTCATGAGTACTTCGACGTAGAACGTGAATATCGCACGGCGTAAAAGCAGCGTTTTATTTTTCCGACCTTTTAAACCGCAAATAAGGGCATCAGCAATCATTCCTCCGAAACAGATGTCATGTGACGACAACGACGCACCCGTTGACCTCTAGCCACACGAGAAGATAATGAAGTGAAGGACGTGTGGAGACTGTGAGGGGTTTCTGTAACATGACTGTCGTATGGATCAGAACCAGTTTGCACCGTGCGTCTTTCAACCTGGGACGTAGACCCAGAGGAACAGCAGGAACTGGAGACACACAGGCTGCAGATGAGGCACCAGGTGACGTGGAATCCATTTCTGTGGAACGGGCTTTGCGTGGATATATATTTGAATACAGACAGTTTTCTGTATTAAGCCAAACCCTGGTCCCTACCCATGTGTTGTCTGTACTTAAACCTACCTTACGCATAAACGTGATTTCTGAGAGAGAGAGTCGAAAAGCAGGAGTTAAAACGTTGATATATGTGTACATATCTACAAATATTGAAACTTTTTAAATGTTTTTTTCCAAATGTTGAGGTTATTCGTATGCGTGGTTTGCAGAAACAAAACTGGCAGGATTTTATTCTGGCAAATGGGTCGACAGTAGGCATGTTACGTATGCGCTAAATGCTGTTGTTGGAACTCACACGCTTTGCTTTCAGGAGGTGGATGGTTTAGGATTGCAGTCCCCTAGGGTGCAGAGATCTTTCCACCTGGCACAACGATGTGAGGAGTAGACTTTTCAGCAGCCATTAGACAAATTGAACAATTATGAGATTAAGAGAAGAGCAAATCCTCAGGTGGCATTTAACACTCAATTTGTTTCAAATCACTCCCAATTACATCTAAATGACCTGCTGATTTGCTTATACATCTTGGCTGCATTTTGTTTGGGTTTTACTCGAAAAGTTCAAATCCTATCAATCCTCTAATCATATTTCATAAGTGTTCACATAATTCGGGCTCAGGCATAAATATTATATAAGATCTAATCCTCTGCAATTGAAACCTCATAAGTGGAAGATGAAAGACCACCATCTGACTGGAAAGAATTTCTGTGCCATTTAATCCTGGCACTAACAATCAATTTAGTGTTAAAGTAGTGCAGCAGACTGGTAATTATTTCTTTGACCTTAAGAGTCCCAGCTGCAAAGTCGTCGATCAAATTAACCAGGTTCATTATATTTCAAGCTCTTCTGATATTTCAAAGCATATTTTACACAGGGACACAACACAGGCAGCATAAAATGAGGATACGCCGAGACAGAATACATCATCTGTGACAACAAATGACACCGGGCAAACCCATCAAAATGCATCGTGACATTTGGTTTGCCAGGTAAAATAGAACATGAAGGCAGTAAGTGTTTAATGATTGCCTGCTTTCATTAGTAAACCCCGTGGTTTCTTTAACATTAACATGAAGCGTAATTTCAACCCAGTGCATCCACTATCCCTGCATCAGCAGAATCTTCGTTATAACAACCTACGTGTGAAGTTTCAAATCAATCAAACTTGAAATAGCTGAGAAAATTGATTTTACTTTTAATGTGGGACCGATGGGGAAAACCCTCTTGGAGATGTATGGACGCATCCGAAAATGAAGGAGCACACATTTCAGGCCTCAAACGTGGTAGAAAGTGTTTCTACATATCATACATTTCTGACATAAACACAGTATGTATTTTATACCAATGGGCACGGCATGCATCGCAAATCCGCAACTTACCTTTCACAATAAAAGCCCTCAACGTGAGCACTGCGTCAAATGCAGTCAAATGGAATATTTCACATTGAGTAACTTAATAAAAGATCTTACGGTATCGTTCACGTCACCATATATTCACTTCAATTCAATTTATACAGCTCAGTATCACAAATCAAAGACTCTCCTCAAAGGGCTTTACAGTCTGTACAATATACAACACCCTCTGTCCTTAGACCCACGGTTCGAGTGAAGGAAGAACTGCCCAAAAACCTCAGGAAGAGCCTCAGAGGACGGATCCCTCTTCCGGGACGCACAGACAGACAGTGCAACAGGTGTGTGTACAGACATTAGGTCATTTTTGAATATTTGAAAGTAGAAATACTACATGTAGCTCATTTAATGTTAGTTCAATAAAGGGCAACTGACCGGTAACCACATTTAAAAGACAAACGTGTCAAACGTTACTAAATCCTGATTGGCCTTTAAATGAGTCGAATGCCCGTTGGCGATGCACGTTTTGCTTTTATGTTGTGGGAGTTTTTCTTGTGACTGTCGTCGTTACAGTGGATTCTTTTGGCTGAAGACGAGTTAGGCTTTTTATTTGTGAGTTGCAGCCAAACATTAAGTTTCCAAAACACCATGTGCGCTTCTTCTAGATGTTCCCTCATGGGACAGAGGGAGGACGTGAAGTGAGACTCTAGTCGTCTGTCGAGGTAATCCAGACTCTGAGTGGGATGGCTTGTATGAAATAAAAGTTGTCGCAAAACGGACAAAGACGGTGGATTCTTAGGCTGCAAAGTGTGATGTCTAAGAGTCTGATGTACTAGAGGTAATCGGAAATAGTGTTTTTGTTTTTTTTTTTGCCAAGTGAGACTGCATTCTCTGTAAACTGGCTGCATTGACCAGTCAAATCTGTGCAAGTGCACGTTCCAGGTGGATTAGGCGGATTAGAGGCCGCTTACATTGTGATTTTTGCACATAATATAAAATGACTACTGCTGTGATAGATCCTGTGCCAAAATATAATAAACCCAACACAGTAGCCAGAAAGAATGTTGCCATCAGACAGTTCTTCAAACCACAGGAACGTGGAACCTCTGTTTCTCAACCAAAAACGCACGTCATATCAACATTTCTTGCTACGTGTATAGAGACTGTATTTAAAGAAGGAGACTGTGACGACCTTGTAAAAGTGAAGCCAAAACATCTTGACATCCCCCTGGTGGCTGGCTGCAGTATGAGTCATGAATCCCGCCCCCTCCATGTTACTCTATGGGACTTGGGCCAAACTAAAAACTCAAACAACACCAATACATTTTTCTCGAAGGTGATTTCGGTGTTTTTAGGTAGAATTCATGAGACCGATCTGTGCCTTGGTCTGGTTTAAGGAAAGATTGTGGTTTGACTAACTAAGCAGTTTTTAAATTTTCACTCTCTCTACTTCAAGATTAATCCTGACGAGACGATTTTTTTAAAGGCAAAATCTGTAACAGTAATAGTTTCTACCAGGATAAAGCCAATATCTGATTAATCTGCCGATATCATAAAAATAAAATAAATTAAACATTAGTGGAAATGCTGAACTGAACATCTAAGTGTAACTAATCGATCGATGGATCAGTCAGGATCACCAAGCATCAAACCCAAAGTAATTAACAATAAATCTAGAACTGAGCATCAAAATCACCATCAAAAAAACGAGTTGATTCAAGTTACACATTTTATTTTTTAGCTATTATTTTCCCTCAGGGTCAGGATAATCTCAGCCGTCGGCCGCTATAGGAGCCAAGTTCTGCCGATTCCGTCCTATCGGCACCTGTTAATCAGCCCAACCAGTTAATTGGTCCGTGTCTAATCCGGACCAGATGAAGCATGCGTAACATGAGTTAAACCCCTTTTCTCTGCCGTCGTCAAAGCTCCATTCATTTGCCTTAACGTTGCTCAAAGCTCATCATCAGTGAGTCTTGACGAACAGAAAGATTAACTCACATCAAAACATTTTCAGACTTTATTCCTCATGTTTAAGGCAGCATTGATCTCACGTCCAAATTTGATGCTGGCACTGTATCAACTCAAATGTTAAACTTTGGATGAATGTGCCAAAGGGGCTTCGGCTGCTGAACTAAATCATCAGCTTTAGAATCATATCTATAAAACTGTAAATGTTTTATAGATCAAGAGAGCTTTTATCAACTTTCCAGTCACTTCTTTCCCTTCCCTACGCCCGTTTTTTGTGGACCTTTTGTAAATGGGTCATTAATGCTGAATCTGAGTAATAGATTCAGACTGTTCCAGACTTACCAATAAAGATTACAATTATAAATGCAAATTTAACAGAAGAAGATCAAAAATATCTTTTCAAAATCAGTTTACGACGCCTTGTTAGTTATTTTTATGCATCGACTCAATTTGCAGTGTTCTGATGATCGTATAAATGTGTTTCAAGGGAGCCGTAAGAAATGGATGTGAACATTAGCAGCTTAAAAGCTAGCAGGCTTAATGCACAGAGTGATTGCAGCTCTGACCGTGCATTCTGTCTTACAGAAGGCTAATGGTTTAACTACAGAAAGCTCTTCTATCAAAACAAACATACTGGAGCTAAAGCGAAGTGTTCTCATTCAGCTGAAGAGGAATTCAAGTCCAAAAAAGAAACGTAGGATGCGCTCGACAAATGTTGGTAATGACCTGAAAACACGTTCCAAAGCAACAAGGAGCGAAGCATTAAAAAGCTGTCACTGGTTACATGGCATGTTCATAAAACTATTTACTACTATACGTTATACGTGTTTCTCTTCTTTTTTTTTTTTTTAACGTGGCTTTCAGGTGAGGTGGTTAGAATGTTAAAACGTGTCCAGCTCCCCATGCAGATGAAAAGCAGATAAATGCCAGTGAGAAAATGGGCCTTTTTTCCCATTCACCTTTTACTTTCGGAATTTCATTTTTAGCTGACAACAGTGCCATGAATTCTTGATGAGAAGTGTCAGCGTTTCCCGGGACCGTTTCTGAAAGGAGACAACTAAATCGACAAATTTATCTGTTGCCTGGATCGAGCCAATCTCATCCAAGACGGCCAAAGCTCTCGCAGTGAATATTTTTTTTGTGGAAAAATGGGGCCTTTTGAATCACATGTGAAAATACAGCCACGCTTTAGACTTCTTGGCTTGCTCTCTTTCTTTCACTCGTATATAAAAGCACACACAGAACCGGTCTCACCCTGTCATTTTATCCTTTGGATTTAAAAGTGACAGTTCCATTTACCCCGTGGTGAGTGTCGAGCGCAGGACTTGGACAGTATTCAGCTGTTTCCATCTGCTTTGATGATGCGGTGCATCTCATGGGAAGGCAAATAAGGGGTTTATTTTCATGCTACATGTACGTCTCTTCTCGGTATTAATACATATACTTTTTACTTTGTGCAGTAAAATATTAATTTATCTGAATTATTTTTCGGAAAAGCTTATCTCTTATGCCAGAAGGACTGTAATCAAAGTAGGTGTCTCATGGTTTTTTCAGTGGCTATCTTGCGTGGGAACAGCTCTTCACATATTCCCTTAATGTTATTTCATCAGAGCATCACTCGCCAGCTTTTAGATGCAAATTGAAATTCTAGCAGCACGCACCCACATCGAGCTGAGAAATGAGATGAAGATGGCGTGCGGCAAAATGTGACCCAGTATCTTTCTGTGAAAAAAACATGAAACACGTTAGAATTGGAAGATGCTCTCTATCCATAGTCTGACACTCACACTCACACAGATATGACCCTCCATTGCACCAGTCCCATAACTGTCATTAGGGGATTCCAGCTGCTCCGACCACCAGGCATCAGATCAATAAGCCGACCGCCTGTGGCCTGGAGCACATAATAGTGCCATCATCTGAGGCTCAATGCCGATAGAGGAGTGATTATAAGCTCAGTATAATTTTTACCCAGAAAATGAGTATTTGCACCATTTTTCCAACTCCAGTAAATATTAAAGCTCAGATATTTATATATATATATATACATACATATACATATATATTCTTGTTCAACCTTTATTTAACCATGAAATGACTCGCTGAGTTTAAGAATTTCTTTCATGAGAGCATCTTGGCCAAAACAGACGGTAGCGCAGTTGAGAAGGTTTCAGACAGGGTTGCAGACAGACATACACGCATAAATCAATTTACATGAAGATAAAGCTTAGTTTGGGGTAACTTTCAGTTCCAATGCAACAAAGAGTGTTCTTTTGTGATAAGGGGTGTGCAGATGTTGGATGAGCATATAGTGTGTGGCCCAGAATGGGTCACGGTTCTGTTTTTATTGGGTCAGGCAGGGTAAAATGCAAAACAATGCTATAACAGTTCATTTTTCTAATTAAAAGAAGTCTGTTCTCTTTTTGCTCTCCTGGTCTGTTCAGCTCAGATACTGTGTCTACAGGGTTGTCTCTCTTTAGCAAATCTTTTTGACGACATTACTTGTCAGGTTTAGCTGCAATTTACATTCAAACATTGCCGTCCGACTCATTTCATGGGTGAATTAGGCAGCAAAAGTCTGTAAAAAAAATATAGAGGTTAAGGAAATTCATTATGTATTTTGTATTTGGATCTCAGAGAGACATCAAATTTCTCTTTTGGGCCTCGAACTGAAAATGTTTGGTAACCACTGTTTCATTCAGTCAGTCTGTTCTAAATCTCCGGCTCAGACAAATTAGGCCACTACAGTCAAATGAATAGAAACACTGCAGCGTCACGGATGTGTGTACAGTTAAGAAAATGTGGACTGGTGTTTACTTGCTGAAAAATGAGTTCCCAGTCAGATAACAATAACATCAACAAAAAGCCATCCCACACAGCCTAAGCCTCCAGAAACTAGAGAAAAACTGGTTGTAACTCGCCTACAGTTTCACCCAGGCCTAGTTTGGATATTATAGAAACTGAGAATTTTAAAGCTTTGCACTGAAACCATGGTGTTAGCTTGATGGGATTGTTCTAGTTCGTTTAACACTAAAATCTAAGCAAAAGGAGCATTTTATAGCCAATATGGGAAAGAGTAATATTTACAATCATAAAGTTTTTGAGTATATATTTCTTTTTTTATTTAAGACAAACTTTAAAACATTATTTTAATTTCACTTTTAAATAAGTTCTAGTATATTGCATTTTTGTAAGAAGTGCAGTCTCTAAAATTACTATTCCTTTAAATATCCTTAATAAATATCAAATACTCAATGCAACATACAGTAGTTCGTAGGTGTACAGTGTTTTGTGTAACCATGGTGACGCCCTCCTGCAGTCCTGTGTCTCTACAGGTGAAGGTTTAGAGGGGCAGTTCTGTGTCTTGCCTCTGGGGAATAAGCGAGTGGGAGAAATAGTGGCATGTGCCAAGATGCGATAGACTTGTGTCTAATGAGTGTAGTCAATGAATCTTTGATTAAGTCAGGAGTCTTCCGCTGCCAGTGCGATGAGGAGTCTCCCTGATGTGCACTTGCACGCAAATGAGTGGCATGAAATCTCAACACAGCCTATGAAACACACAAACACACGCTCAGAGCCTTCAAGCAAAAAAAGGGGAAAAAAAGTGAAATGCAAATTAAAAATACATGGATTGGCTTATGGGAGAGCCTGCATATTTGCATATATTACTGTATACCCTGAAGGTGCTGCTGGCAATCGCGTGCTACTCCACATGCAACATGCAGCATGGCACAGTGTACTTAAACTTGTTGAACATGCACAGCTGAAATGGATTATATTTAACCAGAAGTGATATTGACTCACTGGGAATCAGACAAAGGCGTGTAGATCTTAATTTGTCTGAATTGTCTGTTTTCATGTGACAGTAAGACAAACAAGTTCTTGATGACTGTTCAAACAGCTTCAAGACGAGGCAAAGCAGAAACAAATCATCTTTAGCTGAAGGTCACATTCCTGCTTCTGGCATTACTCTGCTATGACAATAATGTGGAGAGATCCCACAATGCCTTCCAGTAATACTCTTTTCAAAACCCCGTGGGCTTCAGATTGAATGTGGTTTAGACTTGATGAATGAAGACTTCGTGCCCTTTTGGTCCATCAATTATGAATGGTAACATTTGTTGCAGAATTAACAGCACAAGCCTGTTATTGACTGGTATCCATGTTGGTTGAAATCTACTTTGGATAAATAGACCATGACAGTTGATATATATAAATCAACAGGATTGTCTTAAATTATTGAACATGTTTTAAAAAACCAAAGGGCTCTCTGCGTGTGTGAAAGGAAATCGTTGTTCACACTTTGCTGCATACTGTGTACTATCTATCCTACACATTTCTCCAGGAATAGAGCTATATATGTATGTATGCATGTGTGTGTTTGTGTCCCAGCAGGGCTTGGGCGGTCAGGGGGCCGTGGCTGTTAGCACTGGCCTCAACTTGTGTGGGAGTTGTTATGGCATGCTATGCAGCCACAGGAATCCTGCTGCACTGTAGCCCATTTGAAGGGCAGCCCTTCCTCACACACAACCCACCCGACAGGTCCAATCCCAGAGGATAACAGCACGGGCGATGCATGATAAGCCAGGGACATAAAAACGCCGTTGCCGTGTTTCCTTTCTTTTTGCATTTTATGAACAGATCGTAAAGTACCGTTAAAAATGACCACCTCCCCTGACTGTCTCGGTTGCCTACATTCACGGTAACAGCTAGCAAACTGATTTCGATGTTGACGACTTCGGATTTACTGCAAAAACTCCTGCTCGCTCCTGAGTGCCTCGCTGCCTCTCCTCCTCCACGGCAGCCAACGTGTGCAACACCAAATACTGTTACCTCAGGAATGGAGTCCGCTAATGTCAACGATCCACCTGTTCCACACTCCACACAAGCACATGAGCACTCACGCGTGTTATATACTACAGTTTTCACCAGTGTTTTCTTATTTGGGATTTGGGGATAGAGAATTGGGATGCAGCACCCACCGTGACATTTTGTGCCACCTCCTGCTCTCAACAAAACAAATACTATTTTCTTTCTAACAAGAAATATAAGTTCACTGGACTAGAAAGGAGGTGTTTAAACTTTCTTGAAGGGCACCAGATCAATGGTTTTCCAAACTGACTCTTCAAGACCTCCAACAGATGATAATGTCTGTCTAAACTGTGGGACATAAGATAAGCAGGTGAGCATTTTACAGAGCATTATGGTCCTTTTAAAATAAACAGACACTACACTGATACTACAGAGAGCGATGAATACCTTTTGGGAAAATTTAGCCCCAAGAGTTGTCGTCACGGTGCTTCGTAGTGATTTGGAGTGAGCACTGCAGAGCCAAACCACACCGTCTAACCCTGTACGACCACATGTGCAGGTTCTCTCCACCTTGGGCTTCGTGACACAGCGTGGGCGCATCACAGGCATCCATCAGCCGTACTCTCCTGTACTCACGCATGTACTCGCTCCAGCACAGAGTCCGCCATTGGCATCTTAAAAGGACGCCGGATGTGCTTGGACACAATAGGTGACGAGCTGCTTTACAATCCAGAGAAGGTGTGAGGTGAAAGATAACGGTTCAGAGGAGATGTTTTATGCTAAATATGACAGGTCATTGGTGGTTGACTTCCTGCTGCAGTACCTCCTCTTCAGAACAGCTGAATTTTTGCATCTTTGACTTTTCTCTCGTCTTTCCTGGTCAGTTTCTGTGTGGTTTCTGAGCGTGCACATGCCCTTCCTGGCATTCGAATCATGCTTTCAAATTACTAGAAAATAGGATTTAAGAACAGTATGAACAATTCTGTGATTTAAGAACATGGCATGAATGTCACATGGACCTTTGTTAAGAGCAAATGTAAAACTTAGGAAGATATTGGTGAATGAGGCCCGACCCTAACATAGCACTCTTCTTACCTTATGGCCCAATTGCACCCGTATGTACATCTGCAAAATGTTTGTGCGAGGTGATTCCAATGCAGCTAACAGAGGATCTACTTAAATTACTTTGTGACATCCTCCTGACCATTAGCGAGCGCTCTTGACAGTGCTGACCCTTACGGAGATGGAAAATCAGACTCTAAAAGAGAGGAAGGTATTGTAGCTTATTAGTTGTGTTGCTTTTTTAATTTGCTTTCTCTGTGAGAGGAAATCACCTGTTCCACACTAGAGCAATGGGACGCAAATATGTGACAAATGCATCTTTTGAATAAACTGTGAGTTTAGCAAATAACCAAATGATTTTGGCAACTGACAATGGCTCCAGTCTGAGAGTCTTAACATTTCTATTTCCAGTGTGCTTTTTATTGAGTTAAACGATGAGCAATGGCCAACAAGATGCAAGGAAAAAGTAAACACAACAGAAGGCAGAAAATGGAAGCTACAAGAGGTGTTGTGACCGAGCTGAGGACACTTACAGGTTGGACAGCGACAGCAGTTCACCTCTCACCTTGATAATAGTCATTACGGCCGAGGTTTTGGTGCCACCTGTTTCACGTGGGCAGCTGTCGCGTCATGTGACCACCGCTTACACCCAACAACACGACAGACAGAGGTTGTGAACTCCCACTCCTGAGCTTTGTGAGGCCATCATCCGCACGAACCACTTTCATATGTCGTAGGCTATTTTTGACTTAACTTAAAGCGGAACTCGGAGCTTTCTGAAGTACAGTGGAGGAAAATCACTGCGGTCAAATAAGAGCGACCCCAGGAGTGAAGTATATGGGTCGTAATAGTCGTATTTCAATGCCGACTCTTGTGGTGACATTTGTCTAAAAAGCATCAGTGCAGGTGTTGTGTTTTTCTCACTTCATGCTGCTGAATTTCAACATAACCAGTCACGGTACTGGTGTTGTTGGCTGTGGATGTGATTTTGGACACTTTATTAAGTCAGCCTCTTGGTAAATTAACATTAGTATGAATCCTCTGTCTCTGTGATGATCATTTATGTTCTTCATGTTTGATTAGTAGCACCATAGCTTCACTTATCTTACCGTTAACTGGCTTGAAAAATGTCTAAATATAGTTTGCTTGTTGTGTTTTTACAAAAGGATAGATAAAAGAAAGATGAAACTAACAGTTTAATGGAACATCTCATGCTGTTGGTGCTATTGTATATATTTCTTTATTATTTTTCTTTTAAGTTTTTTGGGTTACATCATCCAGTCGCCTTGAAAGCCTGTAAAACTGTGTGTCAATTCATCCAGTAACTCTTGAGAGATTTGAGAAAGACTTGTTGCTGGTGGCCTTGGAGGAAAACACAGTGAGAAGATTCATAGTTTGCAGCGTTCTGTCCAGTCGACGTGTGATGCATTATCTGGTTGTGTGCATTCGTCTTGTCACACATGAAGTCTTTTCTTTCCTTTTTTTAATGTCTTTCTTTTTATATTGTGGCTGATGTGAGGAGGGCCGTGCACCACACTAGCCCTTCTCTTCACGGTATAATTTGTAAAATTCTCTCCGGTAATGAGAGCAGATCTTGTAGCCGGCTTGAGGAAAGTTTAAGGAGGCTGCGTTTCAGCCTCAGGAAATTATGAGGCAAAAAATATTTTATTAATGTGCCATTAAAAATTGATTCATGTTCATTACTTTCTGTGATAACTTTGATCCACTTTGTATGCAGAGAGAGAATTTCATTTCCGCCAAGAAAAGGCATTAGTGGCTCGATGCAATAAGCACTAAATAGTCTTTATCCAGAGATGGCTGATTTAGGACCAGTGTTAAGTCTCTGCCAATCAGGACACAGAGCCTATAATTGTAATACTTCTGATTCAGTTTGAGTTTAGTGAGGCGTTCCAGAAATGTCTGGCCTTAAATTGTCTTTGCAGTGTTTGAGAAGCATAGAAACATGCTGTTCTTTGCATGTGGTTAATATAAATAGGTCTGAACCTATGGTATATATTATCTGCACTGAATACAGATAAGCTTTACATTATCTCTTGCATTCTACACTCTGCCTCTAACACACTGTGCTTTAGCAAAGCTCCTTTAAGTCACGAAAAAAAAGAGCAATTACGCAAATTTTCTGTGCACAGGAATACACAGAGTACTCCCACTGGATTTGTTGGGATTCAGTCCAGACCCACACAGGCCCTCGTTTTGTTTTGGGGTTTTTTTTTTTCCTTCTCCTTTAGGTTCGTTCTCTCGCGGCTCAGACCAGCTGGGAGTTTTCACACACTTGCGTACGAGCCGAGAGGAGGCAGAAAGAAACTCACCTCAGCTCAAGTCCTTGAAATAACCGTCTTCCTCTTTTTCAAAGACGGGGACAGGGCTGCACCAACCCCCACAAATTTCCTGGCTCAGATGTATTCCAGCCTGCAGGCTCCAACTCCTCTTCATCGCTCTTATCACACTCAGGTAGAACATTAGAGATGATCTGATTCAATCTCTGGAAACCTCACTTCCCTAGATCAAAAGCATACCCACATGTGAAGCATAAATCGGCCAGTCAGGAAGCTGCACCGTGAACTAGGATTAAAGTATAAAGAGCTTGGCCCTGAAAACACAAACTTTTTAATCTAAAAATACCTCCCGAGGAAAAAAAATAACCTTCCCACAATTAATCAGTGAAAACGTCCTTTCCCCTCTAACTCTTACAGTTTTTTATGATCTGTTTACATTTTGATTGATAGCTTCGTTTTAAAAAGTGTCACTGATAAATTACCGAATGCGTCTGATCCTTCGATGTGTTAAGAAATTTTAATGACGCCTCAGAGAGACAGAGAGCGCACGTACCTCAGGAAGTGTGTGACTTTTCCTGCACACCTCTTCATGCAGAAACCAATTTGGGACCCGTTCCCATTTACATTCTATTATTCAAATTGTAAAAGAGTGAATTAATGAGTCTTGCTTCGTGATGGGCCTCTGTTGTCTGCATAGCTTAATTAGAATAATCTATCTTCGTGGGTCAGGAAACTCAAAGTGCAGCCCTTCTGGAACTTTTCACTAGAGGATGTAATGTGAGGGGCTTCACAGGAAACGTACGGGCGACACGGACGATAGGAAACCACACATGAAATTAATTCAATGAATAATAATGCCTTTTTTAGTTTTAGTAGGAAATCCTGTGCTTATATACAGTAAAGGTGCAAAGGTGAGTTTATTTTCTATCTAGGACTGGATGTGTTTTCTTTAGACTTGGACTGAAGCAAAAAACTTCATATACTGTAAAAATAGTGTGCACATATATCATTTCACATACAGTTCTGGGAAAAAAATACTTAGATTTTATTGTTTATTGGCATGTGTTTTTGTTCCTTCTAGAAATGACATTTCTCAAATGAAAGTAGAATTTATTTGTGTTTTCAGACCTCGATTAATGCAGAGAAAAGTTCATATTCTGTTTTTAAACAGAGTGCTAATGTTTTAACTCGAGGAGGGTTCGGATGAGAATATCCGGTGGAATAATTTGGTGATTTTCAGCTACAGTTTTCATGTACGCTGGTTTTTTGTGCTTTGTGTGTTTTTTTTTTAGCTTTGTGCGTCTCATGGCGCAAAAACACGAGCTGCTCGGTTTTGTTTGATGACTTGAGACTGTTCGAGACTGTTCGTTGTCCTCTTCGTCACATTCCGGAGGTTTCCGATAGGTTTCGCGTCTGAAAGTTTGAAGTGGTATCTCATCTGATCCTGCAGAATTTGAAAAACTTCACGTACGCGTGTCTGTAAAACGACACGGTAAATTAAAATGACCTCAATTAAAGGCTCATGAGTTCAATATTATAGATGAGTGTTATTTTATTGCTGGACTGGAATAGTTTCCTCCGTCAGACAAACACAATGACTGTCTGTTGATGCAGCTCAGATGCAGATTAAAGTTGTCAAAACATTACATTTGAAAACACAGTGTAAGTACGTGTGTGTCCTTTGCCGCGGTATTAGCACAGATTTCAGTTCCTTTCCGCATTTGCTATCTTTAAAACAGAGCTTAGCCCATTAACGGCACTAATTATGGTAATTATTTCAACTTTGAAATGCTGCTATAATTATTGTAAACAACAAAATCAAGAGGCAGCTTCAGAGCAACACAGTTCACACCACAGTTTGTGTAGTTGCAAGTGTCTTTTATTCTTTTCTCAGACACAATAGAGCACATAACCCAGAGCACGAGGGGGACTAAAGGGTGTGTTATGGGAGGTGGACGTCCTGTGATGAAGGAGAAATGACTGATCCGAAGCAGAAATGCGATCACTCAGGCTCAGCAAAGCAATTCAGTGTAATTTTTTTTTTTTTTAAGTCTTTGCAATGACAAATCATACTGTACGTGCATTTCTTCTCTGCGGTATTAAAAAAACCCACATTTTTATAAATTGTTGTCGATGTCATCTCCGGGGGAGGGACGGGGGGACGGGGGGACGGGGGCGTCTCTCGTGTCGGCTGGCGGCTCTGACATCAGCCAGCGACAGTTCGTTTCCAGTCCGCGATGCTTTGTGGTGATGTTTTTCTTCTTCCTCTCATCCTCGGTCCACGTTGGAGCGACTTCAGCTGTTGCTGAAGTTTCCGCTGAATAAAAGGCTTCAACAACTTGAGTCAAAGCTACATTTGGATCAAACACGGCTCTGTAATTGGACACAGCACTGAAAATGACAGTAGAAGAACTCACTTATACTGTAAACAGATAGCAATAACAAATTAATTTGATCCACAACAGTAATATATTCATTAGGAATTGTCCTTACAGTAGTCATGTACACACCACTGGCATTAAAGTCAGCATTTTTAATTTCTTGACATGACATGTAAGAAAGAAGAATGCTACATAGGCTTTCCATAATATACATATATATATATATGCATTTATATATACCCTTTAAAACACTCCACAATATCAATATTCTTTTGTGAAACCATTACATTTATAGTTCAGCCTGTTGAATCTTATCTACCAACACATTCTACAAGGCTCTATAGTGGAATGGATTCAGTACATGTTAATGTTCGACTCCCAAATGCAGTGTTGAATTTCACTAACCTGTAACACCTCCCTGAGATGAAGACCATACTCAAATGAAAGCATCTTAACCAGAGGAAATATTCCAATATTGTCTATAACACTGACCACAAACAAGCTGCATTTACACAGCAAAATGAAAACCAATAAAACAAATAACCATTCATGGACGAATCTTGTCTTTGAATATTTGTTCTAATCAAACAATGTGAAAAGTTTCTATTTCCGATGATCTATTTGGTTTATTTCATCACTCATGTTGTAGCCTCATCATGCTTTTTCTTTATTAAAAAAAACTGTTATTTGCTGTGATCTGTGCACACGGCGACCAAACTTTAAACTTTTAGCAAAACTTATTTTAGAAATCACTTCATATCGGGATGTCACGAAGCATTTGCTTTCATTTCCACCTCACATAAACATGTGATGCTGCTGTAATGACGCTGACTAATCCCATGAATGTAATGAGGTCTAAACTGGGTCTGAGGCCCTGAAGACGACTCCATGATTCACTCAAGTATGTGAATGAATCGACACCGACGGGCATCCCTGGTCAAAACACCCAAGGTGCACTCTTACGCACAAGTAGACATTATACATCTTACTGGATGTTGAAATGAGTGTTTTCTGTTGAAGCCTTGTCCGAATGAAGAGGAAATATGCTGATGAGTATCAACCGCTGAAACATTTAACTGATCCATGGCTTAGTTGGTCAATAAAAGGCCACTATTTTGATCATCGATAAATCATTCAAGAAAGTCATTTTACTTTGAGCTTCATTCTCGAATGTAAATGAATCGTGGAAGTATCTTTGGGTTTCTGACTCTTTGGACGATCAAAACAAGTACTGAGCAGTGATTTAAACGTCAGGTCGTCTCCGTGAGATAACGTGAGCATTTCTTGGGCCCGAGAATTCAAAGTTTTGATATCCACCGTCAGTTTGGTGGGGTCGATTTTGTGAAAGAGAAGAAACTCGTTGCACAGTTGAAGTCAACAAATAAGACTACGTTGAATCGGCATACTGTTCTACACTTTGTCCAGACGTTTGTTTGCCCCTTACTTTCTTGCGTTTTTGTGCTTCTTTTTTAACATCACCTTGTTTCCAGCAGATCTCAGCAATCAACTTGTGTAAAATGGTGTCAGAATGATGGTCAAAACTACAAATATGAGATGAAAGTAGCAATAAACCAGAATCGTTCCTTTAAAAACTTTTTTTTCCTGTGTAGATGCAGACGTCTCTTATTAATTGGACTGGTCTCCTTAAAGCACTACCTGAACAACAGATAGAAGTCACATACTCTTCAATACAGCCAGTAGAAGATAATACCTTTACAATATGTAGTAGGAATCCAACAAGTATCATTATTGCCATCAAACCCTTTAAGCCACAGGGGGATTTAGCTCCACCAAAAGCATTACTGTTGGGTTACATTGCGTGTACCATATTTCAGGGCAAATGGAGAATGGTTTACTCAGAGTTAAAGCCAAAAAATGCAAAATAACATAACTTTTTATCGTTCAATTTTAAATAAATAAGATCTATTTCATTCAAGTAAAAGCAAACAAAAGGAGTTAAAAACAACCCTCATATTCTCAAGTCACATTTCCACTGACAGCACAGTCTCTCACTAAGCATCTTGTGGAAAGTAAAGAATAATTTAGTCCATGCATTTTAAGAAAGGCTGCCGTGTATCAGATCCACTTTAATGCTCTCAGACTGTCAGTGGGTAAAAAACACAGTACACAGCTCCTGCGGAATGTCAGAGGTAAATGATTTAGGAGTGGCCAGCAATGCAGGGAAACTGTCTAAACTGTAATGTAAGTGAGAGTTGATGCAGTGCTAGAGTATTATATAAAAAAAAACAAAAAAACTCTTTATTTTCCCTTCTTGTCAGGGTGGCCACAACAGACAGTGAACAACAGAAGAGAGAGAGAATTAGAAATGATGTGGAGGAGAGCAAAAGCAGGGCAGAGGCAGAAAAAGCAGGGCAAGCTGACCACAGCTTGTCTGACATCAATCCAATAGTTAGGTTTTTATCCTCGTCCCACGCTCACTGGACGCATATCTGATTCTTCAGACTGTTGGAGGAAGATGGACAAGAGAGAACAAAGGGTCAGGATTATCAGCGATGCACTGCACTAAACTAAGTATTCATGCAAATATACACATCCTGTCTTACTGATTCATTAATGACACTGGCCGACTGATTGCGGTCGCCGGCCGATTACACCGAGTCATGATCTCAAACATTTTCCATTCGTCGGGATTGAACTGCATTTCGTTTTCCCCCCTCGGTGCAGTTCATTTGGTGTCGCAGGCCAAAACAGCCACGCACAGACCTGAGTCTCGGTACGATCCCAAACAAACTTTGAAGTGGTTTGTTGATGGTAGGAATGTGATCTGACCTCCTTCTGACCCAACTATCAACAGATAATCAAAATGTTTGACTCCAGCAGCTCCTGCGGCGAGATGTGCTTTTCATACCCGGAGTTTGCAGAGCAAGCGAACTGCGGCAGCTTGTGTTGTTGAAGGAGGGGGAGGAGGGGTGCTAGTTGTAATACTAGCAGTAGGAGCTAGCTGGGAAAAAAAAAAACTTCTTTCTGTATTTACTTTCTTGCTCCCACACCAGACATATCTGAGCAACAAGCCAAGCGAACGCTCTCATAACGTTTGTAACGGTGCATTTTAGGTCACTTGAAGGTTTTTTTACAGTCTGAATTGAAACTGAATCAAAGGGAATCAGTTGATGAGTTTGTAAACTCCAACCAGAGCAAACAAACTCACTGTAAGACAATAAGAGGTAAACTCAATTTACAGCTGTTAGAAACTAAGGTATTATGTGGCCTAGTAGATTCTAGACAGGGGAAGTGAAGAAACGTGCAAGTAACGTGGAGTTAGTGGTGATGCATCCTTAACTGATTAACTAATTGTCTAAGCACGTCACTCCTACTATACAGTAACACAACAAAAAATGGAAAGCAACCACTTTCCCCCTCGAAGTAACAAATAAAAATGCCTTGGTGTAGAAATTCTTCATGACATCTTTTTTTCTAACCGAGGTTCGATGATGGAAATTGCTCTGCAATGCATGTGTGGTTAACACCAAAGGGGCATCTGGGGAGCGTTTGGCTTGACCTTTACACAGTATTGAGTTATTCTGCTGTATATCTATATTGGAGTGGAGTGACTCCATTAAGCAGCAAACTATTTTCATCTATTCCTCAAGGAATTTTTTTCCCCCTGTAGTTTCAAGACTCATTTAGTGTTTTGCAGCGTTAATCAAAGCAATGAGTGAATCCTCAACCTGAAGTACATAGAGCTCTAGTAATTGATTGAAAAATCTAATTATAATTATGATTTTACACATAAGCAATATCCTGATTGCATAATCACCAGCGTAGTGTCAAAATGCTGTTTATATGCACCAGCCACAAGCTTTTTCACCATGTACTTTATGAGGGTTTTGTTCCAGCTGTTCAACAAAGTCCACTCCGTTCTAATGGTGTCAAAAGGCTCTTGTCTAATACCGTCATTTTGTGACTGAATAGGTGAGTTGAAGCCTTTCATGCATCGACCCAGTGGCCAACACCAACAGATGGCCTCATCCTCTCAGTTTATCATCACACGATCACTGTCGTCATCTCTCCTCGCCTAGCAGAAGTGATATACTCACGAGCTCCATCGCTCAAACCACTGAGGACTGTTTCAGGACAAGCCAATGGCTGTGTGTCTCACGTAGTATACACATGACCACCAGTGCATCTGTGGTTTAATAGCACAGATGGAAATAAATCAGGAGGAAACCTGCAGTGTGTCCCAGCGGGGATATACCGCGACAACATAACCGGGGGCCGGAAACATGACAGATTGACAGTTAGCATTGTTTCTGTTGCTTTATTTTTACTGCACGTAATCACTACCGTTTCCTGTCAGTGCGGTGGGAATTGCATGTTGTCTTCGGATGAACGAATCTGAGTAATCATAGTGTACCTTGTAAAAGGAACATCCCGCTGTGTTTGTCCCACGAGGAGGAAAATAACCAGCTACCCTCACTGTCCTGGAAAGCTGAATACTGCCGCTAAATACTGCTTTCGTCACGTGCGTATTTAATTTGAGCGCAGGCGTATACAATCACACCTTCTCTTACAACATACACACAAAATAGCCTTCATCTAACCTTTTAATATATGGCGTGCACCAAACGTGTTACAAAAATGCAGGTTTTGAGAACAAACGCCTACAACTCATTTCAGCGGCTCAGTATTATCGAGCATACAGGGCCATAAAAAGGCTCATAAACAAGGCTTTCAATCTGGTTTTATTGACTATATTCTGCACACTTTCTTGCTTTCCATGCACATGTAGCCAAGAGAAATGTCTGAAAGAAACTTTGCAACCCTCACACGAGTTGCCTCATGTGAACTTGTATTTCTGAGTTCTGAGTTCTGGGCGATTTAGATTCATATCCCAAGTCTGTTTAAATGAAAATCTTACAAAATGTCAGACTATCAAAGGGAACCCGGCAGTTGCTCTGTGTTGTATAAGATGCTGACAAAGCTGTCAGAATACGCAGTTACGTCAGTTTTCTACCTGTATTTCATTCACAGCTGCCAGACATGCATATAGATGCTCCACCACCTCACAAAAAAGTTTTTATATTTAGCCCTGAGCCTTTTTTTTCACCTTCATATTTTATACACTGAAGGTTTATACTTGCAGATTTGTTTTTACCAAGTTTGTCTGCAAATTCAGTATGTGCTCAGAATGACAAGGCGCACTAATTCCTATTTTCGCATCTAAAATGGATCAAAAGAATGCGAGTGATATTTAAATGTTCAGTCGTGATGGCAAACCCAAATGAACATCATCTGACTTGGGTTTCCTCTGAGTGTTTTGGCATCTCTGAGCTTGGTTTGTTGTTTTTTTTTACTGCCTGAAACTTGCATTTTTATTCGAGTCTCAGCGCTCCCAAACAACCTCATTCCACCGGCAGCAGTCGGCTTTTACGCAACTGCACAAAACCTGCCCGGGACCAAATAGCAAACAGCGTAGCATTTACTAGAGCAGCTGAAGAAGCAAATCTTGCCGTGAAAAACGAGACTTTTTTGCCATAACAAAAAATCAATACGCTTTGATCATTTGAGAAAGACATTAATGAACTAACTAGTAAAATATAACTATTTTCTTGGTCCTAAATGAAAGCAAATGGGTTATTTTGTGTTTTGACTCTTGCACTTTATTGAACTCGTCATGTAAGTTGATCGAGTATCTTTTTGCTTGCTTGGGTAACATGTAGGCTACACCAAAGGAGTAAAGGGTAAAAGTAAACCATCTCTGTCACACACACACGTTCACGGGTGTTTTTTCTCTCTCTATAACGGAAATTTGAGGCAGGCAAGTGTGATATGAAAAGAGACAGGGATGAAGATTATTACAACCATCTACGGAGCAGAAAAACAGAAATAACCTTTAGACCTCAGAAGAAGATGCCTTTAATGGGGAAAGTGCACATCCGAGGAACAGCACTAATGGATTCCTTCCATTCTGTATTCTGCTTTAATTTGAGGTTCTCCACACTTGTGCTGTCATTCATATGTATGAATGTACACTCCGCCACATATTGCTCTTAGACCTGTTTTAATTATAGTGCACACAGAAGATTAGTTGGGATCGTCTTTTCATAAATCCCCAGATGAAACGTACAGCAAAAAAATTATCTCGTGTTTTTCCGCTTCAAGCACCTCTTCTTGTACGAAACACTATTTAATTTGATATGATGCAGCTGCTAAACCAGGAAAAAAACAAAACACGGTGAGCATCAGCGTGAAGGTTTCAGGAGCAGAGTTCAATTTATCTAATTTAGCACCTCATTACAACGGTGAGCAGTCTCAGCCTACAGCTGGATTACAAGTCACCTCGAAGACCTGCGCTTACATTCCTCTTGTTTATGTGGTAAATAAGGCTCTTGGTAAACAGCAGACCAGAGGTTTGACCCCTGGAGTCAGTGCGTTTGTCCCAGCTCACTTCTAGAAGCCTAATTATATGAGACACGATCAGAGGTGGGAAGTAGCAAAGTACAAACGCTTCCTTAAATAGATTGTTCAGGTATCCGTACTTCACCCGAGTGTTTATTTTTCTGAAAACTTTTGATTTTTACTCCCTACATTTTAACACAAATGTCTGTGCTTTCGACGTTTTTAAAAGAGGCACCGTGTTTTTAATGTATTTGATTTTTCTTTTTTTTTTGTGCCTTCGCAACATGGAGACACGTTTCAACCTACATGGACGAGGCGGTAACACATAGAAAAGACGACCCCTTTTAGAGCAGTGGATATCGCACACGGCAAACGTAGCGGCGTAAAACAAGTACGCGGGGAAAAGGTGTCGTCTATTTAATGACATGTCTGAAACCAGGAGAACGTAATACCAACATGGATGATTTGAGGTTCAGTTAGCTTTGCACAGAAACAGCCGCTAGAAATGTAGGAATACTTTTTATATTTACTCTGTGTACATTTCAGAGCTTGTACTTTTGGACTTTTATTTGAGTAAAGAAGTTGAATAATATACACCACTATTTGCACAAGTATCTACTTCTACTTGAGAAACAATGTGTGTGTTTTTGCCACGCCTGGACACGATTCTGAACGTCTTATGTATTCCATCCATTTATCTGCCTCTCAAAGTCTCTCTTACGAGAATCTGATCAGAATGTAATGCAGTTGTTCCTGAGCTATTTGAAAACTGCTTGACATTCGACATGATTGTGGAGGGTATGCACTGATCTTACTTTCCCCCTAAATCAAATCGCGCTGCCTTTCATATGCGAAACTGAGACAAAAAACAAATGATTATCTGTTTAAATTAAACTCGACAATAATCCTTACAAGTGACCTCGGAACCAGTGGTCCATGGATGCTGACGTGTGGCCTGGAAACAGTTTCCTGACATTTTTATGTACCTCATTTCAGCATCGGGGAAATACAAAGCGAAGCCTGAAGGCATAAAAAAGCCTCGAGGCTTGGATGTAGTTTTTTTCCACTGTGTGAATTACACACAGAACACTTAACCTATACGCTACTATCCTTTGTTTATTTTAAGTCCAAGCCAACCACAGTGAGTTATGTGCAGCTGCTGCTAAGTCGGTAGGTATTTGGCTGGAAGGAAATGAATATGTGAAGGTAATTTCAGCTATGTGACAGACAAAGTAGGCGTGTGCACATGCAATTGCACAACAGCTCTTTCCAATTTTAGATATGGGTTTTATGGGGTTTTTTTGTGGCACTGAGGATGAACGCTGCCACTCGGTAAGTTGTCTTTGTGCCTCAGTGGAGGTAACGGCGCTGACGTCTGCGGCATCATGTACGTACCCTCTGTATTTATGGTACATCATAGAGATGGACGAAAATGTACTGAAGAGAATTCAGACAGCGCATTAAAAAATAAGACAAAATACTGATAAAGTGCAACAATACAAAAGTATAACGTAGTTACTCTCAGTAAATTTAAGAGCATCTCAAACCCTTCTGACGTCAGAGAGATCAGAGTTTTACACTATAAAGCTAATATATTTAGTTAAGAAAGTGGAAAGCAGCCATGGTTTGGACTGTGTTACGAACCGCATCACTGTGAGTTCATCTAATCTGTGTGATGAATTACATTAAAGCACGTTTTTCATTCACAGCGAGTATATTTTATTTTTATTTAGATTTAGGTTCTGGGCAAGAAATGATTTTCAGTAAAAGGTTTATGGATACGAGCAAATATGGAAAAGCCGACCTTCTCCAGAAGTTGTTTGAAGGAACAAAAGAGGGGGAAGCTGAGTTCAGACAGTCTGTTACCAGTGGAAAACTTAAAAAAACACCCGTTTTTAATGGGGTATGTGCTGCATGTAAACAGGAATATTAGTGGAATATTCATTTTCGTTAGTCATGTAAACAGCTTATTAGGAATTTTCTCTTTTTCAGAATAAGGGCAAAAAACAGAATATTTTGTGCGTGTAAACATAGTCAATGATTTTGCATTAATTTGGTTTGCTAAGCCTTATAATAGAAAACCCTGCATTCTTTTGTGGTAGTTTTTCTTCTTTATCTTTTGACATTTTGACCATTTTTTTTCGCCGCATTGCAAATTCCTTTTATGTGAAAACTAACTTGGCAATCGGCCTATTTTGGATTCGAGGTTAGAAAATGGTAGAGAACGATGTTAAAAGAGCCAGCGAGAACTGTCTTTGATGCTGAAACGGTGAGTGTGTGGTCTGTTTCACTACGTTTTCAACTGTTTATTATTTTATACACTGAAATACATGCAACCACTTTTATTTTGTCGCCTTCGCTTCTTTGCTCATTAGAAATTGTGGCGTAGAAGCTTTCTAGAGACTTGTTGATCTTACTCTCACCACTCATAATATACTGTAGGCAAAACAATAATCAAAACGCACATTGACATGCCCTTAAATGAAATAAATCTGTAAGTGTCGCTCAGTAGTCAGTGCCGGCGTCCCCTCCCTCTATGATGCAGGCTGAACGTAACTCTGCAACAGTGTTTTGATGATAAAACTTATGAAGCTCGACTACACTCTTCACATTAATCACCTTTCGATGACAGAAGAACTTATTTAATTAATGAATTCCTCTCTGGCACGGCGTGACGTCTCTGATGAGCACTTTGAATATATTAATCAAGTATTAAGGAAGGGAGAAAAAAAAAACCAAACAAAACATCTTAAGGTCTTCTTTTTGGTGTGTGTGACAAGTGGTATCACAGGCTGTAGACTCAGAAAACTGATTTCTGACAGAGTATCTTGAATCCTTTCTCCCGTTTGCCTTCTCCTCCGTCAAATGTCAGCACTCAAATGTGCATCCTCTTCAAAGTGACAGCAGGACAGGCTTTTAAAGGAGCTTGGGAATGATACATGGCCTCCAGCCCGCAGCCTTTAAATTCTTACAGCAGTGCACACACACACACACAGACACAGATTTAAAGTCCAGAGTAACATTTTTCAAAGCTACTGTATATCGAGGCTGCCAGCTTTCCTCTGAAGGCAAAGGGCTTCATAAGTAATTCACTGTGCGCTTGGTGTAGGTTACACATGTACAAGACCCACAAGAGCCCAGAGAAACCACACCTGACAACATCAACTCCGTGAACATGGCTACTCTGCAACTTATGTATTCCTGTGGCGTGTGACAAATTGTGTCAGCACATTACTCTAGTGAAGCATTTTTCATGCATAATTCATCCTGGAGCCTACATTCCACATGGACATTTTCAAATCCCTTTGAAGTTAATTCCCTCTTCGTGATAAACAGCCCCACTCGCTCTGGCTGTGTCGCAGCTTATGATTGTCTGTGTCGCCTGCGTCGGAGGAAGTTACCTGTCCGAAACAATTTCACTGTACAACACAGGAGTGCGGGAGAGATTTACATCTAATAATCCACCATGCATAAAAAAAAAAGCTTCATGAGAATTTTTTATTTTTTTTTAACACATGAAGTAAAATTTCATGGTTTCATGGTCGTTTTCAGCAGCACACACACGGTTCCCCTGATAATGATTACTGGGGCAGATCTCAAAGGGTGCTGAAAATACTTTCTACAGCACAAAAAGTGACTTGAACTGCTTGCATAAAAGAAAAAAAAAAAGAAAATCCCTTTTACGTTCACTGCCATGCATGGTAGAGAGAGAGCGTCTGCTTTATTCTTTTGCTTCCACTGTTGGAAATGGTCAAAGGGACTCGGTACGATTTTTCTACAGAGTCACAGCTCTGGGAGTTATTAGATATATATAATAGATTTTACTACAGTGGATTTCTGATAATTCAACCAAACCCCATATTAATAAAAAAAAACAAATGAGGATCCCCTCTCTTTTTCTGGATCTGCTCCAATATTTACATTTACTTGTCTAGAGATAAGTTTGGCCAATTAATCTGCACCGATAGGACGTTTTTCAATCAGTCACTATCAATAGAAGCTGGTACTGCTAGTGGCCAAGAGCTAATATTAGGCTTCTAAACTGGGCAAATAATAGCTCAAAAGAGAAAAAATGCTCCCACCTAGATTTATTATGGTTATTCTTATTAGTTCAACAGTTATCCTAGCGAAAGATCCCGTCACCTTTTGGGCAACATCAACTCCCCGTTGAAGAGAGTCACCAATAATTCTTCTCCAAACACTGAACGCAGTCGGTGCTGACAGACACAGCCACATTAACCACATTAACTGAGATCAGCAACACATTCAGTCGACTAATCAGCAGCTACATAGAAACGTTAATGACCTGTGAATGGGAACACCTTATTACCAATCAATAATCTTCTTTTTTAGACTAACAAACTTCTCCTTTGATTTTGTTCTGAATTACTCTACGTCACTATTTATACTTAATACTATAATTAAAGCTAATGATAAAATTGGTTGGACAACACAGAACATTTCACATAACTGAGGGGTTCTGACGATGCCGTATCATCAGCTGGCGTTACGTCTCATTCATGAGAAAATGGCAGGTGTACTCTCCTGTGTTACTACTGCCATTTTTCAAAAATTGTCTGTTTTAAGGGGATGTCGCGGTGCTGCACTCTGGCTCAAATCCTTAACATTTCAGCTCTCTTTCTTCAACGGGAACAGATGATTTCCAGTAAAGTAAAATGAAGAACAAAGTGAATATGTGATTACTCTCTGGTGAATGAAAGGGGATTAAACTAGCATCTCATCTAGTATTAGTATCAGCAAACCCGAGGGGGAGCATCAGTTGAAGGAAAAGGGGGAAGAGAAGAAGAAAGCAGGTGATCTGACAGGCTCTTGCCCCACTTGGAGGTTGACAGTTGCTTGCTCTGGAGCCAACTGGGTCCTGGAGTTATCTCTCCGTGCACTGGGGAATTAATTATGAGCTTACTGATCACAAGAAATGGGGGTGAATAATAAAAAGCATGAAATCCTCTCTCTGAGGTGTTGCTTCCTTTGTCCTTTGTCCAACCCTAAGCTGGGGTTGTCATACCTTGAAGCTGCTGCTATGAGCCTGCCTCACAGTCATAAAGTGGTTTGCCAAAATTGCTCCACTGAGCAGCTAATGGGTGCAAGGTATAAAAACGGCCAGGCCCATCGCAGAGCTCCCGCTGTGCATTGTTGTAAATCACACAGCCATTACATGGCAGATGAGCGCTGGGAAAATATGGGCGATGAAAATTCCCCCTTCCTCAGCCTCCTTTGTTTTCTGCTTCAGCACACAATGCCGTCTACCTTTCTAATATTTAGCCTTCCAGTGTCCTCAGAACCACAGGTGCTCCGAGTCATTTCCCACATCATTTCAAAAACGGCTCCTTTCGTTCTCAATTTATATGTTGGATGAAGTCGTTGCCTGAAGATCATCATTCAGTCTCAAGTTTACAGGACGGTGCCAATTTCAAAAACGAAGCCCCCCCCATCTGTCTGCACTGGCCATTTACTGACTCACAAGAGGAGTCTGGAAGAAGCCTGTCATCGGTTGACTGTTTCAGTCGTTATCCTCCCCTCCCACTATCTGCGTGATTACATTTTAAAAGTCCCCCTCGCTGCATGACACCTACACGGTGATAATGACACGTTTTGTCGACAAAAATAACACAGACGTAATCAATGGCGCCTTAGTCATTGATTCACCGTCATTCACACTAGTTGCCCGACCGCCGTGGGTTTACGAGACATGATAAACATACTTGCGGTGGTCAGAACTTCAGCCGTAGTTGTGTCGTTTCACTGCGACGTACGGCAAAGTGCAAAACAAAACAAACTTTATTTTTCTATTATAACAAGTGAAAAATGACCTGTTACACGGAATAACAGTATAATAACAGTGTATTTGGCCTTGGAATGTAAATATTAAAGTAAAGTGGGCTTTGAATTCAGACACAGCTCACCAGCTCGTTGAGGCACGACTCCCTGTTCAATTTCCAGCTGGCCGGTCCATTTCCGTCATATCATTCCCCTACTCTCTTTCCTCACATTTTTTCGTCTCTCTCAGCTGCCACTGTCAAATCGAGGCATAAAAAAAGAAGAAGCACCAGTTCATTTTCCCAGCAGAGCTCTGCTGCAGCTTCCGCAGCCTTTGCATACTGTACAGATAACAAATGCTACCGGCAGAATACCATTTCCTTTTGAACAGAGTAAATATGTTTTATGAATTGCAATGAGGGAAACTGTCAGCGCTTATTAGAGAGCATTCTTTTGCACTTTGAAGATGTGATCGTTTGTATGCGCGTGTTTTGTGTGTTTGAAATGGGCTGAGGAGAAGGCAATCATGACAGCAATGATGGTGATTTGTGGGAGGCAGGATAAAGCCTCAAGGGGCTGATTGCTCCGCGGGCTAGCCTCTCACATTGTCTACCATGCATCGGAGAACACTAAAGACTGTACATAGACTTGTCAATGAGTCTCCAAGGAATTCTCTGTTGTGTTTCTGCCAATTACAGTCAGTAGGTGGGAAATCGCTTTTTTCTCTGTGTAAACCCAACGGTTGCAATCAAAACGTTGATGTGAATCTGCCTGTATGGACCCAGCGCTGGTTGTCATTAATATTTAAAACAAGTAAATATTAGGTTGCTGCGCAGGGTGACTGTGTTTATCAGACAACGTGAGTTTGACATTTCAGTGAATACGAAAACCGCCTGAAGCACTGCCTGTGAAATGCAAGAGAGCTGCTTATTGTTTGACTTGAGACATAAAAATCTTTGTTTGCACAATGATCTCTGCACAAGCAACGTTTATTTTTAGATGTGGGGCATTTCATGGAACATGACTTTAGCTGGCGCTGTTCTTTATTCAATATCATTGAGAGACCAATAAGATTTTATGGTTCGATAACGTGTTTTGCGTCTTGAGTCGACAAAATGCTTTTTGTCCTTTACTCGATTCTTAATAAAAAATATGCAGTTACTGTGTTTGTTGCTTGATAATGGTAATTGTTTAAAACATCTTGCATTAATCTGCAGATGGTGTGATATGCCCAGATGGAGACGGAACCGGGAGTTTTTGAACAAAGCGTGTATACGTACTTGCTTGTCTTTACACTGTGCAGTTTGTTTACTCTGTGCGCAATCGATCCCTAATTTAACACAGAAAATATTTGGTCAACCGAGCCAAACATTCTATCATTTTCCACTCACCCACTTATACAATAGCAAGGATTTCAAGGTCATAGTCCAGTTTCAAGAGCACAGCTTTTTACTGAAGCCAAACTCTGAGCATTTTTCAGAATATTGAATAGAATCTTACCTGATTCATCCATTGAACCACTCAAAGCTATTTTGGTAAATGTGGCTCCTCTATATTATGGCCTGATGTGAGAGATAGATACTAAAACCACCAGTGTCTAATCCTAGAATGCAAACTCGCACAATTTAAGACATTATTATTTCTACAAGTGGCCTCAATGATAACCACTCCCTTGCCCACAGATCTTTTTTGTGACCTTGATGTCAATCTTCTGCTGCGTTGAAGGTAACTGAACTGACAGATTTGCAACCCTCTTTACACAGGAAACGATGAAACAACTCGAAGTCACACTTGGGCAGTTTCATGCACCCGACCAGTTTGGTAGAGGTGAACATGGAACTAAAACAACTGTCCTGTGAAAGGTCATTGTTTCATGTGGCATTTTCAGATCTCCTGTATAAATGGAAGGCAGCATAAATACATACATTAATTTGAAGAAACCTCCTAGGAACTTTTTTTCGGTGTTCTGTATATATAGTTATTTGTCCTTGCGTCATGTACTGCATGAGTTCTTATTCAGCTAACACAGAAATGTTTTTTTTGTTCTCAAGGAACATGAAATCTGCTTCCTTTTGCAGTGACAAGTGAGGATTGTCTTGAGAAGTGAGTCGCGGATAAGCCAGTAAATTGGGCATAGTGAATGAGCAAAAGCCAGTGTAACAACTTTTAAGAGATGTCAGGTAGCTGAACTGGAGAGAATCCATGCGCCTGCCTCTGTGCTGTTTCTAAAACGGGACACACCATATGTGATGTGCATAGCAGTGGGCAGATGAGAACATGGGCACTTGTTCTGTTTGTGGCCATGAAGTGGAGACACAATGCACTATAGGGAGAGAAACAGGTAGGAGGATATCCAAGCTGTGGCATTTCAATATGCCATTCTAGTTCATGTCTCTGGGCCGAGCGTGGAGTGAGCTAGCAGGATAAACAGAATAAATCCTGCTGGTCCTGTCAGACAGGACAACCAGCAAGATTTAACCTGGGTGAATACAATATATATTACAGTGTATTCTCCAGGACACAGCATGAGTCAGAGTACAGCTCACTACACAAAATCATGTCATCTCCCCAGTCACTACAGCAACGACTTCTGTTTTTTGTTTACATAGTGTATACACACACACATGTATACTTATATGAATTACAGAGAGCAGTTAATTCTTGAAATGTCAGAAAAATCTCTTACCTTTATGTCGAAGCTAAAAGTCTTATATGAATAAAAAGAAATCCTTCATAAGTGATTTCTCAGGTTTTCTGCTGGGAAGGTCGGTGCATTCAACTTACGGCAAAAAAAAAAAGCATGTTTTTCAAAAGAGAGGAACTCATCTCAACTAATGTGTATCTGAGAGCGTACAGTCTCATTTCAACAGAGCCCAGAGGTCATTACTGCAACTCATCAGTGAGAAAAACAAAACATTTAGTCACATTACCTTTCCACAGTAGTAGTCTCAAACGTTTGGATGCTTGAATCAATGTAAAGTAAAGCTTTAAAAGGGTAAAAACACTAATCAGTTCTTGTAATATTGTAATGATTCTAACAAAACAGATGCACTTAAAGCTATAATGTGTAATGTTTCTGCATTAAAAAGTCTAAAAATGACTAGGCAGATGTTATATGTTTTGTTGAATCGTGTACTCACACTATATCAAATGTTTTCAATAACCGTATTTTGCCGTATTTTGCCCATATGTGGTTCAGTGTTAGTGGCTGCTATGAATGAAATGACGTAATATGAATATACGTCACCAAATGTAATGTGAATAACACTTTGATGCCCAACCTCGTCTGTAAACTTGAGTCGGATCAGATTCATTTTCATTGGCAGTGGTGGCGTAAACAACAACAACTCCCGTGATCCCGTGCTACAACTTTGGTAAGTGTTTTGATCCTTAGTGTCAGAAATGACACACTGTGGGTTTAACGTGGTGTAGAAAATAAAACCAAATTCATCCGCGACTGATTCTCCAGCTCCAGCGGCGAAGGGTGTGTGAGTCAAAACAGTTTCTGCAGCTCATTAGCATGTATTTAAATCCTATTTATATGCACATGTGTCTGATGGACACACATGGTTGGAGTGGGAAGGCTTGGCCCTTGATGGATTTCTATCATGGGATGAGGTGACGGCACAATAATTACGCTGTCAGCGTGAGTCGACCTATCGATAGCAGCGCAGACTATACACGCTGCAGAAATGCTAACATTACCCCAAATTGAAAAGAAATGCTCGGCGCTAATTCCAATTTATCTAAAAAGACAGAGAACGGATTAAAATTGAGCAGAGAAGAGTCAAAATTCAATGTAACGATTGCTCAGTAAACAACTGCATTATCATGGTCGACTTGATCTAATTTCAGAGATGAAATAACAGCTGTTTCCTCCTCCTACATAAACTCACTCATGTTATAGTCTCTGTCTCTCTCTGTCCCATAAGATATAATTAACAAAAGCAATTTGTGTTTTTAAGCAGATGTTTGCAGTTCTAAGAGATCGTAAAGCACCATAGCGTACATTAACACAATGACAGTCATCTGTACATTTAGGAGAGGAGTGACTGCGACAGGAGACTCATGGTTTTCTCTGTTTATGGTTGTGTGACTTCTTCTCAAACCACTCGAAATATCACTAACCTCCCGAGGGAAAGTAGTGAAATGTATAAAGCAATGAAATTCAATAAAACCAGCCAGGTTAATCTTGTCGGGAGACTGACATTCTAATCCGATTTGTTGTGGAAAAAGGTTAATTTATTTACTGCTTTATTTATTTATTTTTTTTAATTGCTATTGAAGTAACAACCAAGCTAAGCAGAAGATCTGCAGCTAAGAGAAATTGGCGTTGTTAATCAAAAGTATGAAAAGCTTGATGGAAAATTACTTCCATTCCCCTTATATTTTAAAGTAATTATAACAGTTTTCTTTCAAGTATAAGTAGAAATTGTTTTTAGCACTTTGAGTGACGTTTTGCCGGTTTCGCTAACAAACAAAAGTCATGATGCTATGCAACGAAAGGCCCATTTGTTCGAATAAAAAGCCTACTTCGCTTCTTTGCTGTGTGTTTAAAAAAGGCCGTCTGTTGTGCACGGACTAGGAACTTCATCACTGTTCGTGTGCAGCTTCCTGGACTCAAAGAAACGTTTGTTTGAGGTTTTTAAAGGTCTGACCTGACCATGCCGAGATAATAAAGGCATTTCAATAGTTTTAAAAGAGAGTGCCTCGGAGTTCTTTGTTGTTTTCTGAGATATTCTTGGATTTTCTTGTGCTTTTTGCTCAAACCTCTGTACCTTTTTTTTATTTGCCATTGCATGCTGTTTTTTCCCCACCCAAATATTACTAATTCAGGCACAGTGTATAGATCCCTCTTCATGTTCAACTTGTTAATAAAATGGATGCTGGCTGGGGTTAAACACCGCAAAGGTCAATGTTTGAAATAACGGCATAGATTCCTAGATTGATTAGTAAGTGGTTATCATCCACTCTTTGTCTTGTCAATGGGCCAACAGAGAGTGCTTCTATTTCCATCACCCAGAGGTCAGATGAGTTCCTTCTCCTTTC
>JAPQRN010000027.1:9559778-9579005 GCA_037367275.1 Coranthus polyacanthus
TGACTGGACATTATTCAGTTACCAAAGTTATCACCCCCTCAACGAGGACCCAATTTCAGCAGTGTAATCAGTAAAATGACATACCTGAAACGCGGGAAAAGATATCCCTGTAGCTTAAAAAGACGCATATAGCCACAAGGTTGAACAAGTAAAACAATTTCCAAGGCTAATGTTGCGTAAAGTGTAAAACAATGGAACTCGCTGCAATACTTTTGCAAAGAAACTTGCATAGTTTCTTCAATGGGGCATGTAGCTCATAATGTTAGTGGCTAAAATGCCTGCCTGTAACTGGTCGTATAAGCATGGTGAACCAGCTAATGTACCGCTGTGCCCAAAATCTCATACTACGCACTGGAGGACGTACTGTCAGACAACATACTTTGTGTGAATAAACACTAGTCCGTATCTCTTCAGATGCACCGTTCAGAGCGTGGATTCATGTCACTTTCCAGAACCTCCTGCCAGTTGGAGACTGCGATAACGGCCTAACCTCACAGTGACAATGGGCAAAAAAATTCCATAATTACATATTGTAATTCAAGTGGTCTGAGAGGAACCGAAACTTTAATTACTGATCACTGTTGAGATTCCATCAGACATGACTCCGCTGCTCCGCGGCTCGACGCAGAAGCTTTGTGTGAAACAACATCAGGTTCATCTATATTTATATTTAGTCTTTCGTTATGGATCAAGAGGAGAGAGCTGCAGACGGAAGGTGTCTTTTCAAATTCTGCAGTTTTTTCCCCCTCATTTCAGCTCCTGCAGCTTTAATAGCAAGAAGTCAGTGAAGTAAATAAGCGTAAATCTCAAGGATTAAACATTTGCAGGACTGAAAGCCTAAGAGCATTCCTTGGGATGAAGTTTAAAAATGTTGTTCTTTTTACTACTTTTGTTATTTCACCACTAATACCATTACTGAAACTGAGGACTGTGCTTTAAACCTTGTAAAAGCCACTCAAGGTCATGCAAAGAATCCAATAAGTGAACACACCTCCTAAATAGAACCTGCGCTTTATTAAGAAGTTATTGAGAAGGGGCTGAATCATGTTTTATAGCCCGAATTCCACATTAACTCGGAATTCTTCACACTATAGCTGCTAATCTTCACACTACTCCCACAAAGAACAAATGCCATTAACCAAAATACAACAACCCTTGTTTAGACTAACCATGCTCTCTTATAGCATTCATCACACTACACTCCATTAACATACACTCTGTTTTGCACCTCCACATCATGCTTAACATTAGTGAGATGACTTCTGCAGATATTTCTCAGCTTTCTTTGCTTTGTTGTTCTCTTCCTGATCCACTCCTCTCTCTCTCTCTCTCTCTCTCTCTCTCTCTCTCTCTCTCTCTCTCTTTTGTCAAAAAAAAACCATTATTATGCACAAAAAATAACTGTTTCATTTGTTTGTACCTTGGTGCTGCTCTTTATTCTGATAATATTTCAGATGGCTTCATAATCTTATTTTATGTTCCTGCAGCTTTGTTCTGAAAACAGTGATTTGTCGTAATGTAAAATATATAAAATGTGTTGACTGCATGTTTCTCAGTGGCTCTCAGAATGAATAGATTCGGCGAGTCCATGCGAAGAGCTCTGTCCTCGCGTCTGAGAGGAGCTGCCTCTCCAGGAGGAGCACTTTGCGATTATGTGCTGCTCAATCTCAAGTCATCTTCAGGGTCTGTTTAAAGCACAGCAGATGCAGAGCAGACACGAGGCGTAATACTGTTCTTTCAGCAGCGTCTTTGGGTAATGGATGAGAGGAGAAACAGCAGCTGTGCTGGGTTGAAATGAGATCTTTTTTTTTTTTTTTTTAGTCCTTGATTCAATTGTCATATAGTTTATTTGTTCCAGAGCACACATAAAATATAACCATTTGAAAATCTATCATCGTTATAATCGTCTTGAAATGTAAGTGATCTCTTTGACGAAATAAGTCAAATGTTAAAACTATCAAACCAAAACCCAAAGAGATTCAATTTACGCAGACTTTCACATTTCAGCAGCTGAAACTTGCAAAAGGTTGGTAGTTTTGCTTGAAAAGTGACTCCAAATGGTTGATCATTTTCTATTCAATCAACTGGTCATTTGATTAATCTTGACAGTTTACCACATAGTGGCCTGTAGAATGATGAAGTACATCAATGTGCGCTAATCTGTTGGTTAATGCCGTTGACTCATAACTGATTTCTGCATTTCAATGATATTTCAAATAAAAATGTCACACTTGCTGTTTTCATCTCCTTGAAAGTGTGGATTTTCTGCTTTTTATTCAATGACAGTAAACAAAACGATCTTCATGTTTTTTTTTGTTATTGTTCCAAGGATGTCACGTAAGGTTATGGGAAATGACAATTAAAACAAATCAATTTGACATTTAAAAGGCTAAATGAATGATAAATGATGGAAATAACACACATTAATTGCAGGCCTGCATACATTCGTGTTCGGAAGTCTTCGTTCTTCTCTCTCGTCTCAGTTTCACTCTCACTTTACTGCACTTGTCAAAACAGAAACGCATCCAAGAAGCCACATTAAATATATTCCTTCACATTTAAACCCTGCTATAATACAGCTAAGGAAATAATATTTATAAGAGCTAATCCCAATGGGAATATTAAGTAACCACTTAAATTTGTTTTTCCTGCACTCGTCTACTTTGCATGATTAAATACATAACATAATCCTCTCTAGCAAGAAATAGAATAACTAGTGATAAGTCCTCTGTCTGCTGGTGTCGGAAATCACATCAAGTAAAGTATACAGCAAAGTACATGCACAGAATGACTTATTAGGAGAAATAGAAAGTGCAGCATTTCGGCAAATCTAATGATCCTATGTTCACTGCAGAGACAGAACTACAAAGACCAGCGATATGTTTCTCATAACCGCGATCACGTAAAGCACACCGACTGCGGCGGCTCCCTCCGTGAACTGGGGATAATATTCAACTGAACCGAGCTGCCTGCTGTCTGCCTTTACATTGTGTGCTTGTCTGTCACCCTCAGGTAAAAGCTGGGTTGGTTTTTCACATTTCAGACACTCCCACCACTGAAGCAGAACAGATGCAGAGGCTGCGGCTCCTGTTTCATTTAGCTGCTGCTACAGATTGGAGGAAGATAAAACTCTGTCTTATGTTTCAGCCCCTTATGGCAGCCCCATTATATTCCTGTGCAATGAAGATAATTAAGTAGCAATCATCCCTTTGTGTTCCTCCAAGGTTAGATAATTGTGGTGATCTATGGCACTACTGTACATGTCCTCATTACCCGGGCATCTGCCAGAAAAGAAGTTCAAGCGTAAAATGTTTAGCTCAACAGTATTTGACACTCGGATACATTTGTGGTTCTGTATAAACCCAATCACTGATCTGATCTAA
Source organism: Coranthus polyacanthus (assembly GCA_037367275.1). NCBI lineage: Eukaryota > Metazoa > Chordata > Actinopteri > Kurtiformes > Apogonidae > Coranthus > Coranthus polyacanthus. The sequence goes on from JAPQRN010000027.1 coordinate 9,563,162, forward strand.
GTCAAGCACACAAAAATCATAATGCTATGTGTTTTTATTGAACACATACCTTTCTCTGCTTTTCTACTACTTTCTTGCCCAAAAGTAGTTATGATAAACGTAGAACTTAATGCATAAACCTACAAACATTACATGACTAGATTCAGTTGCTGCATAGTCTTCATCCTATTAAACTGTAAGTCAGTCTGAGAGTAACATCAAATTACAGTCTTTTACAGCTTTTGCTGACCCTTCTTTAAAGGCAATATATGTGACATTCTCTTTAAAGAAGACTCACAATAATAATCCTTCTCAATCATTACGTCTGACCCTCTGTCAGTGTGTGGGTTTGTTTTGTTTTGTTTACTTGGATCTGCATTAGCTTTTGCATAGCAGCAGCTATTCTTCCACGAGGTCATACAGTGACGACGCAAAATACACATGACTACTAAACACAACGCACTAACATAACATGCTGGTGGTGTATTTACCTGCAGAGGCCCTATCTTTCCTCTCGTTTTGCTGTGTTCAGGACATTTCTGAGCGTCGACCTTCGGGATGTGAGTTTATAACTCCAGCCCATCAATGACAGCCTCGCACAGCGTTCATGGGCGGAACGATATAAAAACAAAGCGACTCCGGTTATGAGGCTCGTACACGCAGACCTTTCAGCCTGTCGCCTCTAACAGACCTGTCGACGACACACACAGCAGAAATGAGGAACCTTGTGCTTCAGCGGTGCATTGCCTCTAGATCATTCCCATACAGTTTTGCGCTCGCTCTCCCCAGCAGCTCAAGCCACAAATGTTGCATACTTTGCCTTTAAAGCAGACCTATTTTCCACAGTTCCAAGCCCAAATTTGAATTCTGGGACTGTACTGCAATAGCTTTGCATGATTTACAGTTTAAAATGTATTTATCTCATACTAGCCCTTAGTTCGACCTCAGTGAGCGCAGGGTTAGCACTGCCCTGTTTTTTTTCCCTGCAAGCACTAGAGTAAAAAAACAATGGTGGAAGAATTTTCACTTCTTTTTCTTGGTGTTTGTCCAAAGTCGAGACGGATCATCTGTGCTCATTTGAGCCTGAATCTGATCAAGACAAACAACTTCAGCAACAAAGATTGAAGGAGGGCATCTCTGTTTGGTTCTTTACCTCCTTATTGGTGGATTTAACCATTCAGTCATGCATCTGTTAGCAGGTGTATATGTGGTAACACCCTTAAAATGCAGTTTGAAGTCTAACTTTTCAGTGGCTGTGACAGTGTGTGTTTTTTGTGCAAGTGTCGTGCATGGAATGGAGAACTTTTTGTGGACATCGATGTCCACGACAGAGGAAAAATAAAGAAAAAATGAATACTGAAGCCTGAGCTTTTGCCTCACGGGGATTATTCTGAGCCATAGGAAGCCCAAAAAATTCAGTAGGTTTCAAATGAATAATAAAAAATCTGTTGTTACTCACTCATTGTGCCCTACGTGAGATGCTTACAAATCATTATTATCACACACAAAAGTATTGCATGCATATGGAACCACCAATTCGACCATGTATAGGTTTGGATGATGGATTGTTCCATTAAATGAAGATGAAGAATGAAGAATGAGAATAATAATTCTATGTACAGTGCAAATGTCACTGTTTAACTAAAAAAAAAAAAAAAAGGTTAAAAATGTGAGTAATAATATTGCAGTTAATATAAGAAACAAGCTGTAATATCTTATTCAAGGTAGAATTGTTCCTATTTGTCTTAATGTCAGTAAAAATGTATGAAATTAACTTTGAATCAAAACACAGTCACCTTTCTTTAACTCCACTGCAGCAATAACAGGGAGAAGCTTACATAATCCGTCTGCATTAGAGTCTTAATGGACTATCCACCGCAAATTCATTTTCAGTATCTGCAAACATTAGGGTTCTGTTTCAGTGAATAAGACGTCTCATCTCTACTGTGCTCTATAAACTGAGTGAGCATCAGAGGAAATGAGACTCTGATCCGATTGTTGGATATTGCAGAAACTCTATTATTTGCACTTAAATGTTAAAGTTTAAAAAGATTTAAAGCCACGTGAAAGAGCGCAGGTGAACGGCGCCATCAATTTTACAGCATGCTGCAAAGTAAGGCTATATTTTCTCATCCAGTACAGTGAACACACAGTACTCTGCACTCTTTCTGTATATACAGACAGCTATAAAACATTTAAACTACTCCTTTTATAAAAGGGAGTGTTTTTTTTTCATCATCTGGCCAAAGTCTGTTCGAGGAGCTGACTGGGCAGCGGCAACATCTGACCCCTGAAGGGTCTTTTTCTCTTAAAATTCAAACACGGGAGCAGTGAAGTGCTAATGGCCTGCCCTCTCAAGCCTATACTCTTTCTCTTTTTCCTCTCTCATTTGTTGGCTATCAACTTTTCCTCGACTCCTCAGCTCTGCATACACAACAATTTGCAGCCCCGGGATGATGCCACCTCCTCCTTTATAGGAGCTGTTGAATATTTCATCACATGGCAATCTTCAGAGTCAGACTGCACATTTTCTGAGAGGTGTGCGAGGAGTGTGCTGGAGGTCAGAGAAAGGGAAAGGCAGCAGAGAATGGGCGAGCAAAGAGACAAGATCTGCAAAGAGGAAGTAAAGAAGCATCTGCATCCCTCTGAATACAGCCTCCCCTCCTCGCTGCCCTGCCTGCATCCATCCATGCCTTCCCACCCACTACGCCTCCTGCGGTCCCATTCTCCTATCCACAGGCTCACAGTGCTGGTTTTCCCTGATTGGATGATTTGCCACTTCATTACTAATTGATAATCGCCAGAGAGAAATGCTGAATAGTGCAGCTAGCACGCTGACATTTTCAGCCTCATCGTAATGACTGTGTTGATGTTGGCATGTGCGTATCTCCCTAACACAGCGAGACGAGCCTTATGCCGAACAGATGACAGTGAAGATAGAGAGAGTTTTAAAGCTATAATGTGTAACATTTCATTAAAACATTAAAAAATATCTCAAAATGACAAAGCATATAATATATATCAGTGTAACAACCGGCCAGCATTGCTTATGAAGTTCGTGTTGTGCTGGAAGCCGGTTGTTTATTGATGTTGATGATGTTGCTAACTCCATTTCTAAGCTAACAGTAGCTAACTGTTGCTCTAGAAGAGCGGAAGAGAAGCACTGAAGAGCTCAGGACCAAACAAGTCCAACCGAGACAGTCGTTAGCTTAGAAATGGAGTTAGGTAACCTCAACAAGTGATCGACTCCCAGCACAAAATAGACTCCAACACAAACTACACACAAGCACGCGAGTATGCGTGAATCTTACATATTGAACCTTTAATGCTACTTGCAGCAATTTCATTAGAATGATATGATATAACGTGAATATACATCAGTAAACGTAAGCTTCATGAAATTAACTTCAGTCGCACCGTCTAGGGCTTTTATTGTGAAAGGTAAGAACAGTGGATGTTAAATGCACTGCAGTTGACGATGTACGAAGCAATAAACACACCATTCAGACTATAGAGCCTCTGTGTTATTTTAAACTCTCTACATTACTGCATCTGTAAACATGACTTCTGCCTCAGTGGTTCAGATTTTCAGTGCGAATGTGGTGAAATCCTGTGCTACTTCACAGCGTCCTCCACCGCTACGTCATTTTTATTGTTTTGATTGAGAGACTCCCAACAGTCAGAAATGACATGCTGTGCGTTTAACTTCCAGATCATCTCTTCCTGAGCGGAGGGGAGCCTTTCGTACCGAAGCCTAACCTGCTGTGACCTTTTCAAACTAAATCTCACAAATGACGAGTATTATTTGGGCCGAAGTACTTGATTTGTCCTCAACCAGCCACAGCACACCTACAGGCATAAAGAACCAATCAGGCCTGAAGTTAAAGGTCCATGTCCAATCAGCTGTTTCTCCCATTTGCCGCGGTCATGCTCAGATGCCCTTTACAACACCTCTGGGCTCCTTCTGCTCTTCTGGCAGCCAGCCCTCCACCGGCTGGAATAATATTGTGTAATTGTTATCGACATATTGTGACTGGGAGACGATAAGCATCAGATCTCCTCCTTCTCCTCCTCCTGTAAAATTAACAGCTTGTGACATCGCTGGTGGACTCCACAGAGAGATAAACTGACAGCTGCAGTCAAGAGCGCTAGATTCTTCAGTTCGACAGGGGCAGACTTGGAAACAGTCTGCAATGTTTCAAATGTAATTCTGTCTTTACTGCTCAATAATACACATTCATATGTGTGTTTTTACACAGCACACACTTTTTCCATAAAGGCATCATCAGAAACAAAGAGTGGCAAAACAATTTCTCACTAAAATATTGGATCATTCCATGATGTACCATGATTCTTTCAAATAACTACCATCTGCTGAGACCTTCTGTTGATGCCAGTCATAATTTCTATTTCTATACAGCCTTCATACAGCTTGTGTAATATTTAGCAGAATTGTCTAAACCTTCAAAATGTAAAGTTCAGAATCATACTGAAATGGACAAAAGAGCACAGGTTTGAAATTCTGCCCTACAGTAACATATTTAGGGTTTGTGTACAGAAATGTTCAATTAACCATATTTTACAGTAGGGCTAAAAAAAGCAGTTACCCTAAGGTGCTCCTTGTGACTACCAGCGTCTCGAACACTCTTTTAGCCCCACTCCTCTGTTACATTTCTTAATATAATGCCAGGAAAGGCCAGAGTTTATTAATACATAACAGTGTCATATTTCATTGATCACTTTAGGGAAATCAGGTTCCCTTTCCTACGAGGCAGATCAGAAGTCAAGGGCAGTCAGTGCCCCGAAGCCATTATGCAGTCAGGGTCTTGCTAGCGGACACTTCAGCTTGATTATATCTGATGAAATAGGGCTTGAACCATGAAGATCAATCTATTCTCCCACCACTAGGTCCTCCTGTCCACTGAAGTACATTACACTGTAGATGAGAAGGCCCGCGGTCAACAGCGGCATTACAGAACAAATCTGATGCAGCCCCACTCTTACAAAAATGCTTTATTCTTTATATTTAATTTGCCAAAAAACAAAGCAAATGTATAGCGGGTTAAAGGTAACGTGCTTTGTTCAAGGATAAAGAACAATCGCAACAGTAATGTATTGTCATCCAAACTGGAATGCTCTCGTTAACAAAATGAGATCCAGCGTCTGTACCTTTCATCTCTCCCATGTCCAGGGTCTTCCCCAGCTGCTCCAGCAGGTCTGCTCTGGCGGCGTTCTTCTTGTGCTTTTTGCCATCATAGTGTTGCTGGGCCATGCCCGGGTTGTTGAACCAGGCGTTGCATAGCTGGCAGTAGCGGTCCGAGTCCCGGCGCTGTCGTGGGGAGGTCATGGGAGATGTTTCTGGGGAGCTCTTTACAGGACTGGGAGATGCCTCTGGAAAACAATAATGAAAAAAATGAATTCCTGGAATGGAAAAGGGCACCTATTGAACTGTGTTGTGTTTGACTGGAATCAAAGGTTATATCTATTTTTTTTTCTCTCCACCTTCAGCGAAATATTAAAAAAAAAGCTGAGCCATATGGTCTGTGACCAGTTTATGTAACATGATGTGGTCTTATAAGTATGCATGTCCATACTGAGATGGCAAGTTGCTCTATATGTGAGCTATTTTAAACATACACAGACATTTAAATTCTCTGCAACTGAGCCACTACTAACAGGTTCAAGAAAAAAGCCATCAGAGGACTGGTTCTCTTTTACCTCCATCGTGACTGTTTTTTCCCAGCATGCTTTCATCGTGTCCTGTCTCCTGTATGAACGAATGTTACTGTTAAAGTCTTGTGAATTATGCTTTTAATGACCAGAGATGATTATCTGTCATGGTAACCTGCTCCTGTACAATGTGTGTTTTTTGCTGAGCACTGCCTCAGATGTACATTTTTTTTTGTGCAATTGCTGTCCTCAAAGTCAAAAAAAAAAAAAGACACAAATTTTTAGCAAGATGGCCATCTTAAACTGGAAAAAAAAAAAGTTGCTTACTGCTTTAAAAACATGTTGGTTTTAAAAAGTGACTGATGAAAGACACGTTCTATAAATGCACACTGCTAAGGGCATGCATTGCGCATTTTGGCTTTTTAAAGTGGAGATTTGCAGCCGGCAGACAGAGAACAATGTAAGGGCTTTAATGAGCTCTGATCAGCAGCAATGTAACAATGACTGCAGCCCTGCTAGTGCAGCCCTCTGAATAACAAGCTGTTATCTCCATTAAATGCCTGAAGAGGAAAACCTCAATTCTACTTGGCAAACGGAATAAAGAGCCTGCTCTTCTAGCGGCTGCCCACTTGTGCCTTCATGCATGGATGACGGCATTAACCCTGAACGAGCGCTGAGTTGCACTGAGCGCCCCCCAACGCAAAACAGCACTATCAGCTTAATCAGTTTTAACACTCCAGTGCTTGGCCCACCCTAAGTCAACATTTAGTGTTGTCCCATTACGTTCCATTACACCAGTCAACATTTCAAAGTGGCAACTCCAGTAAGCGACTGTATAGAACCTCAGCTGTCAGCATTTTGTTCTGTGTATGGAGCTCTCTGTCTTCGTTCAGCTTTCAGTGAGTCAGAGCCGAGACAGAGGCAGAGACGACTTTACATTTGCATTGTACTTTACATTCAGCACTTGGCTGATGCTCTCACCCACATCAGCTGGCTGTTATGTAGGATTTAAAGCTGTGACAGTGTGGTTATAGGGTGACCCCTCTAACAAATAGGCCAATGTAAAATGTCAGATTAAATTTAACTCTTTGTAAAGAGGTCAGAGATCAGCTAGAAAACAAAAGCCTTGGAGATGTGACACTTCTAATGCCATACATAAAGAAAGCAGAGGGAGGAGTGTGAACCCGTCGTAGCTACTAGAAACGCTGCAGCTGTAGTAACACCCACTAATATTCATATCAGAGCAGCCCTGTGCACCATGTGATCAATAGTGAGTCTTTACCAGGCAGCAGAGAAGTACATTAATTAGATTCAGACATGAAAAGAACCTATTGCGCAGGGCTATGAGACAAAACTTGAAGTAAAGCTCTTGATTTCAACAATAACATTCAGGCAATTACCTTCCACCGCACAGACAGAGATGACAGAATGTAGACATGGGTTTAAAGGCTTTGGAAAAAACTCAAAGAGGGTGAAATATTTACAGTTCATGGAGATGACAAAGAAGTCGGTGCACGAAAAAGAAGGCAATTATTAATTCTAGACAACAAAGTGACTTCACACTTTTCACTTGTTTGTTTAACTTCGTATCCAAACTTTTATTTTTATACTGTTAGCAAAGCCTGTAGTAGAAACTGTACTCTACCACTGCCACATTAACCAATTAATCCATTATTCAGGCGAAAAAAATTCAAATCACCACTTTCCACGAGGCTGTGCTTGGTGAAATGACTTTGCGCATCTCGTTATTATGTCGATAACCGAATACGTGTTAACTAACAGTTGCCATTTGTGCATTCATCAGACATGGAGAGACTTTGTATAGAGGTTCATCAGAGACTCACTACGGCTGGAAGCAATGAACTGATGAGCATCATGAGATGAAACCAAAAAGGGAAATATGCACAATGCAAGCCTAAATTATAAGCATAAAAGACATTATAATGCTACGTACATGTGAGAGAAAATGGTCATTTGTAGAGTAATACTACTTCACATTACACAGTCTAGTCACATTGACCAAACCTTTCATTTGTAAGTGATGATTAGGTTTGGTTTTTTTTTTACTTTGAGCGGTTGCCAGTGGTGGTTTCTGGTACTCGTTATGTTAATACATGTACGTCGTTGTAACGGTGAGAAATATCTCTCCGACTCAGATATCAAGTGGGACCAGTTTAACGTTGTACTGTTCAAATCATACGACACTGACGCAGCAGCTTCCTCGCGTAGTTTGTTAAACACAATGTCCTCTCTCTTTTTAAATCACTAAAACCAGCCGGTGGGAACCAAATTTCAATGAGGCATTACATGACTGGGCATCATCAGTCCACTTGACGAGGACTGCTTCCACTACAGGTGCTTTCTGTCTCCATCGCTGGCAGCCATAACTGTTTGCGCTGTTTGAGTAGACACCAAGTTTCACTGCTGCATCTCACTGCGTCTCTCATAGCTTCAAGGAGACTACATTTTTCATTCTGAGGAAATTATTTTAATGTGCATGCAGCACCAGCCTCAGGTATGAAAAGACGCAAAATGAACACTTACAAGTAAATTATTTAAACAGCATCTGTATAGGAATGATTCTGTCCCATATATAAGCGGCTGATCATCGTCAACCCACTGTACTGTTATGATAAAGTGCTGTATTTTTCAGTGCAGTTTTAACGAAAATGTTTTGTAAGCTTAACGTCCAGCTGTCCAATACGAGCACGTCGCTACAACTTCTGGTCTGGGCAACAAAAAAAAACAAAATTAGTGAAGAAAAAAGAACCATAAACCACACAGCAATTACATTACTTCTTCAAAACCATATTAGGCAAAAACCATTAAGTAGTAATGTGATTTGTAGGACACAGGGTTGTACATTAAAATTAGTCCCAGCAGCTGAAAGTACTGATGTATGTTCATATCTAAGAGTTGGCTGCTCTTGGGTTTAAATTAGCATCTATTATGAATTAATAAAATACTGTAGATTACTAGAGGACTTTTTGGTCAAATGTTATTGTGCTATAAATGACCACAGAGGAGTGAGAAGCACAGAGCAGAAACACTAAATACCTTTCTGCAAATACACAGGAATTAAAGAGAGCGTGATTACAAAACCTAAGCAAAGGTCATTTATCATCATCAGTGCAACCTCTCCATACAGCATCCTCCACCAGCGAAGTGTAATCACACTCTGATTGAATATTTTTGCTGCTTTTACAACAGGTTGTCTGGGCCATTCCTCTAGCAGCCCACTTGTTTTACCTAAAGTCTTTACGTTCGGTTCGAGGTGGCAAACTCCTCCTTTATAACAGGCTGCGTTATTGTAGGATGGCTCTCCGGTCTCATAGATAACCCAGCAGGCACATAAAGGAATGAAACCCTTTCGTCCCATTTAGTGCATCATTAGAGCCACACTGTTCAACACCCCTCTGTGCTTTGATTGAGAGTTCAGCTCAGTTCAGAAGGCGGGGCTCATCGCCATCACCGAGAGGCAGATGGCGTCGAGTCGGTGCAGCACCTGCTGCGTAAAGGACACTTTAAACTCTGTGAAAAGGCCTTTGCTTCTCTATATTATAGGTTTAAGAGTCAGCAAGATAAAAATGTGCTGCACAGAGATAAATTCATGAGCTTTGGACATACAGCATTAAGCATCGAGAACACACTAAAAACCACCCTAAGAGCTGCAGCTTTTTCCAAAAGCCTTTGAATCTTTTTGACATTGACGTCTGAAGAAAACATTTTTTGGGAGAATCATCGGTACACCAGGGTATGAATCATCCCAGCCTGATGGTCTTGATTTATCATCATCAAGTCAAGGAGACAGTGCACATGCCACATTTCATAATGGCAGCCTTGTAGCTGGTTAGTCAGAGGACACATACTGCAGCGGTTTATTGGCCAGATAGGCACACTGCTGCCTGAGCAAATGTGAGGGTAAAGGCTTCTGCTTGTTGGAAGGGCCTTTAAAAAGAACCAGACATTGAAGCAATCCAACGCGCAGGCTTACAATGCAGCATTTCTACAATTGGAGCTCAATGTTACATTTATAAAAAGAGTTTTTAAAAAAGGCCGCTCATCCTATTTTATTGCTTGTCCTATTCAGAAAATCTATAGCCAGACCTGCAAAGCTCAAGACGACAGTTATGGCTAAATAAATTCTGCACCTGACTCGATGGAAGACTTATAATCCAATCCAAACCGAAAATTTTAAAAGGCATCAGTGTCGGTACTACGTACTGTCAAGGCTCTTGGGTTCCTGAGTACTGCAGAGGTGCAGAAGAGCTAATGAATCATTATAATAAACCAAAAAAAAAATGCATTGTGGGCATAAAACACACCTCCATGTTCTATTTTAGTTTTCTGAAAACAGTGCTGGGATTTCACATTAATTGAAGTTCTGTGTTTTGCATGATGGCAAGAGGTTTTGGTTCACACTGACTTTTTACTTAAGATGTTTTTATTTCCAGTCACGTGACATATTTGTGGGTGAAACAGAGAATGTGGGCAGGATTTAGTTACAAGGTTGTAGTTAAGTGAAATCCTTCAGATATGAATTGAATCCCAGTCTTTGAAAAGTGGGCATGGTTACGCTTCAAAGTGAAATCTGGAGATAACTGGCAAGACATTGGTTTTGTTCCAGCGCTTCGGGTATAGTTTAGAATAAAAGAATCGTACAGTTGCATTGTTTTTGTTTAGTATTATTTCCTCCTTTACAACATAGTCTAGTTCATCCTTTACTCTGAAATCTGCTCAAAGCAGGGTCACATCATTTAGAATAAATGCGTCGAATACAGAAGTATACCTCTGCAGAGGAGACGTAATGCCCACATTATGTTTCATATTAAAGCTATTTCTGGTGGTTTTCCTGTCTTTCAAAAAAAACTGTTTTTCTATGGCAATAATTAGTCATATTCTCATCACTTAGTGTTTGTCTTCAGGGGGGATGCAAACAGTCTTGTTAGATAAAAAGCTTACATTTCAAAAGGCAGCTTTACATAAACAGTTTTTTTTTTCCCCACATTCATGCAAATATATTTGATGAACTATAAAGCAGTCTTTTGGTTTTCATGGGCAAAGAGTTAAAGAATATAGGAGTTTCTGATGCAAAAGCAACAACCCTTTGAGATTGCTTTCTGTTGGAATATCAGGTTAGCTTTGTCAGCTGTCAGTTTAAAACGCATTTAAATGTATTTATTCTGCACTTGTTTGTGCTCTGTTTTGAGCTTTGGGAGGCTATCTGCGGGAAGACTTTGCTTAATATTGACCAGTTAGCTTGATAAAAGACAACTAAAAACCCATCTAAATCAAATATAGAGCAGGGAATAGCGAGCGCATAGCTTTTATCTCCTCTTTGGCTGAATTAAATCACGCCGCACTCTTTTCGACGCGCCACATTAATGCAACATTCTCTTTCTAAGTGAAGTAGAACGCGTCATTTCGGCTGCACTAGTTTGTAACAGTTGTGTGTAAAAGCCAAATCCCCTCCTTGCATGACATTTGTATGCAGACAGAGACGCAGTACAAAGTAGACCTATTTAGCGTGAACGGCCTTATAAATCTGAAGAGATTCAGCATCTGTGAGGAGAGGGGATCAAAGTGCTCTGAATCCATGCAGTTATCTCTTCCTACAATGCCGCTTCCTTTTGGGCTTTCTACTCCCCTCCCTCCTCTGCCTGTATACGACTCAGGAAGCTAAACATTTTCTCGTGTTTTTACTTTGTCTCTAAGGAGGGATTGCAAGCTGTGCAAGCCATGGAAAGCAAACAAACAAAACACCTCCACGTCTGAGGATTATTAATGTCTATTATTCTAAGGTCCCACAAAGCTGATTGTACATTATTTGTCCTCCTTCTCTAAGATTCTCAGCTTTGAAGGTTGAAAAAATGAACAAAGAGGACATTTTTAGAGTCCATTTTTGTTTTCCTTTTTTTTAAAAAAAAAAAAAGGGCGCATTTATTACATTCCCCTCATTATCTTGTAAATTATTAAAGTTATTCTCTTGCTTCTCCGAGTCCTCTCAGACCATATAAAGTTAGTTAGTTGAACTTAGTTTTGGAAACACAACGTGAATGCAAAAGCTCTTTCATCTTCTTCTGTTGTTCTGTAATGTTTCCGTGCATTAATATTTCTGCATTCTGTTTTGGACGTGGTGTGAACTAGACTAAAACTAACAATAATCTGACTAAATCACGTAAATGTTGGTAAAACTACTACAACCTTTTGATAAAATACTGAAACTAGACTAAAGTCAAGTGCCACAAATGGAAGAATGTCGGCACAGATCTATAAAATGGAAATGTACATCGGTCCAAAATCTGCCGGCGCTCTTTCAGTAGAATGAGAAACAGCATGGAAGCAGAAGGGGAGCAATTTAAAAATACAAGCGACCTTTAAATGTTACAGCTATGATCCGTACACTTTAACTGCTGTTTAACAGGTTGAGGCTTTTAGAGTCATCAGATAATAGTCACATTTAAATGTACGAGAGCAGAGCCATGGCCACGTAATGGAGGAACACTGTAACTCCAGAATGCACATTCTCCAAATCACCCCACTGTAAATCAGCGCAGGGAAAACACATCCCCACATTAAGCCGCAGATGTTAAAGGAAGTGACATGCATGGCGGCTATTGTGCTGACGGCATAGGCAATTGGAAACAGGCCAGAATGTGGAAGTAGTGCATAGAGAAACCTGATTATCCATGTGGAGGAATATAAAAATACATGTGGTTGTATTATGTAAAAATACCGACAAATTAACATCCATTCAGCCCGCCTGAGCTGTAAAATAGAAACGGAATTGGAAATGCAACATATTGCAACACTTTCAGTTGATATTTAACTAAAAATACAAATGAGCATGTGCTAATTAGGTCGGTGAAAACATTCACATAGTTAAAGGGCATCGAAGGGTTATTTGTTTGCTCATCGAGTCGCTGTGTAATACAGTAGCTGAGGACACAGCCTGAGGAAAAAAACATTAAACATTCATTCCAACTGTCAGAGGAAATCCTTCCATCTTCAGGGAGTTAATGTGGAATTCACAACAACAGCCTACGCGGTGCTTTTCATCACTTCCGCGAGCTTTGTAATGATTTCAGATTGATGACTGTGCATTTTTCAAATGTTTATCATGGGTTTTAAGCGGAGGTTACGGACCCAAAAGGATCACGCACACCTGCTCAAAGGAAGTTCGTGAGATGCACGGTATTCTCATATGTGTTAGTCGAGTCTTTTTTTAAACACCTGCCTGCTGTTTGGTGTGTACAGTATAAGGGAAAGAAATGCTTAGCAAGCGAGTGTTTGTTACAGTAACCTGGCTGACGGCGAGCTGGAATAACAGAGAGTCCCGAGAGGCAAACGGATCAACACAGGAACTCAGCCGGGCCGGTGACGTTACTTATGTAGAAATCAATAGTCCAAGCCTCCTGGTGCCCTGGATTTATCTTCCTGACATTTTCTATTTGTGACAGATCTGGTGCTTGTACAATAGAGGTGCTTTAGATTACTGTTTCAGAGGATAAAACAGGCTCAGTCCATTTCTTTTATTTTGACTGGAATATAGATCACTTGGACAAGAGCAACAGACTTTTGCAGACTTTGTCTTTTCCTTTTTATGAATATTAGTCCAACTATTTGTGTGCACTGATAGTAAAATTTGAAAAAGTGCTTGAGGGTAATATATGGATGCGATATTGTATTTCATCATATCCCTGAATATTAATGGAGAAGTTTGATAGAGAAGTCTGCTGTTGCAGACTTTTTCACTCTCAAAAGAATCCAAGAAAAGCACAGAAGAGTTTCACTTTCAAGCTGTTAGTGATAAATATCTTCAGATTATAAATTTCCGGATCTTGCCTTATCCTTAAACTGTGACATACAGTATTTCTGAGTTTGTATGTACAGTGTATGACCAAATGTTTGAGGACAACCCTGATCATGCACTGTTTTTCAGGTTTCGTATGTTTAATTATAGAGAAGTTTTGAGTGTTGCAGCCTCTGTGCACGAAGCCCAGTCAATAAAGAACTGGTTTTCCCAGTGTGGTGAAGAACCGAAGGGTCCTGCACAGCTCCCAGACCTCAGCCACATCCAACACCTTTAGGATGAACATGAACGCAGACTGGAGGCCAGGACGCATCACACGGATTCTGTGGCTAAATGAGAGCAAATCCTTGTAGCCACGATCCAAAATCTTCTTAAAAGCAAGAACCAGAAATGATGGGACTTTAAACGGCAACAACAGCATTCCTGAGGTTTGGAACGACATGTTCAGGGATTACATATGAGCTCCTCAAATGTCCTCAATCTCCTCCGACGTTTGATAATATAGTGTACATGTCAGGCGGGGAGGAGGCTCCACAGTGTCCCATTAGTTTGCAGGGTGTCAATAGGATTGATGGCTGTGTCCCCTGCTCTTTTGGCTGAACCAGAGCTGCTTCTGTTCTGAACCATTGGCCACAGATGGCATGCTTAATGACTGTGTCTGTCACTGTCACAGCAGTTAAGCAGAAGCACAATCAAAGGACTTTTTTATTTTTTAACTAAACCTGAAGTCACCCTTTGAACTACCTACAGGTTAACAGTGTTGGATAGTATATTTGAGCAGCTACAAACAGTGTTTTCAATTTTTCATCTTAAAATGTGAAGCTTCTTCAATTTCTTCAGCTACCGCCTGAAGTGACAACTCAAAGTGGACTCATTTCGATTCTGTACATTTTGAACCTGTGAATTGCACTGCGTTAAATCTTAGGAATAACATCAAATTAAAAAAATAAACAGGAGTTAATACAGACCAAAGCAAGATGTGCTTTTCATAGATAATTCTGCTTTTAAAAAAAGATACAAAACGAAATGCGGACGAGCACTTTTTGGGGATACTACAGAAGTGCGTTGCGTAATGTTAATAAAGACACTGAGGATAAATAAAATGATCTGGCGTCCAGTTTCGATCGGTCTTTCCACGAGCTTAAGGTATAATAGAAAGAGACTGATGCAAACCAGTTGGTGCATGTTCGGTAATGAGAATTTTGCAAAGTCAGCTCACACATTAGATGACCCAGACTAAAGCAATGCTATCGCAATGGAGCCGATTTACATCTAATTTTCATAATTTAAAACTGTTGCAAGACCCTGTTTTTCTCCTCCGTGCTTTGGTCTGCACCGGCTCTGCAGACTTCACTTCTGTCCCACTTTTCTCTACTTAAATGCTATTCTAGTGCTGCTTCACTAAAACAAGTTCTTTCTCTTCTTTCTTATTTCAGCCAGAAGGCTCGAGCATCAGTCCGACAAACATTGACTCAAAGGACAAGTGGTTTGTGTGCCAATCTTCTGATTCAATCCGACCACTATAGAGGGGAAGAAAAGGCTGCAGCGGCTGAGGCAGTGCTAACGCTGGATAAATTCAGGACAGACCAACAATGGAAGCACAAGATAATGCCACTATAAAAATGCACCGCCTTATCGGTCGACAGAAAACTTTGAACAAATTAAAAGAAAAGTAGTGGTGAAGGATATCACAAAATACACAAAGCTGTGAAGCGCATATAAATGACTCGGTCAACGGCAGCTCCAACAAACCACGGTAAACAAACAAAGCTCAAGGCTGCTCAGTGTGGACTCAGGTGTTGGGCTTCAGAACAAAATATGAAAATAAGATAAAAAATTGCTGTTGTTTCTCACTCAGCGTTTCCCTCTGCGACCTTTGCTCATTATTCTCACAACTGCCAATTTGTAAGTAGATGCGAGGTGAGCAGCTGTCAGTGGATTACAACAGCAGCAGACTTCAATCACCTCAAGCTGAAGAACAGTTGGTGATTAAGTATATAGAATACACACAGACAGAAGAAAAAAACGTCAACCACACCTGCTAGTTGGCAGCTGTTGGTTTAATTGGCTCCAAAAATAATGAGATGCAAAATTTTCATAGAAATAAAACTTAAGTAAAACTTCCCATCACTGTCTGGGACAGTCATTCACACGAGGTGATGAAATCTTTTTCACTGGATGTTGACAACAAGTGGTTGGTTATCCACTTTGGGTGTCATTGTTTGCATGAAAACCACTCGAAACTCTGGCCTGCGACGTTCAACGTAACAAGACGGTGTATCATTTCAATGGCAACGACTCTCTGTCCTTTCATTCTAACTGCCGGATTTTCATGCTTTTTTATAGCTGGATATAATCTGTTGCTTCTTAAAATATGAATGA
>JAPQRN010000027.1:9579105-9606117 GCA_037367275.1 Coranthus polyacanthus
TCCTTTCATTCTAACTGCCGGATTTTCATGCTTTTTTATAGCTGGATATAATCTGTTGCTTCTTAAAATATGAATGAGGACAGCGATAGTGAGTTCTTTAACATAAGTTATTTATTTAAAGCTGCAGGAGCCAAAATCAAGGGGGAATGCCAGATTTTGAAAATGTACACCTTCCCTCTGCAGCCACTTTCAAACCTTCTGTGTCAAGACGCGGAGTAGAGAAGGTGAATCGAGATTCTACAGAATCCGATCAGAGATCAGTAATTACAGCTGTCAGTCATGTCTTTAACCCCCTACCTGTCTGACAACACTTAGCCAAAGTCACGGGTAGAGAAGGAGGAGATGCAGAAGTCTGGTGTCCTCTTACAATATGCTGAAAGGTAACTAAACTGTGTACTAATTCTAAGACCGTAACATTTCTCATGTTAATAGATAAAAACAGACAAACCGTCATCATGTTGCACCCTCTTCTTCTTTTGTGCTTATTGTCTTCTTTTATGTTCGGTGCACTCTACAGCACCAGCAGCTGTTTATCTCAATGAACCTTTGGATGGAAACTCTGAATGTTGTTGAAAATGTGGTTAAAATGTATGCCACATTAGCGTACAATCATTAATAATCAATTACAGACAACATAACAGTGAAAAAGATAAAAGCTGTGTACATTCTGACTTGACTTGTCACTGATGACTCAGGAAGTTCAATGTTCTCTCCGCTGTTTAATTTGAGAAGTTATTAAAAGCCCTGGAGGAATGACTACACAGTATTTATCTATAAAAAAAAAAAAGACGAGGAAACGAAACATGTGGAAATCTGTCATGCGTTGTATTGTTAATCATCTTGTGATCCTTCAGATCCAGCTTGGGTAGAAAACGGTCATGGAAAACTAAAATAAAACTCATCACCATGGCAATAATGAAGGTTAAAAAAATAATTAAAAATTAAAATCCATGAATTGTCTAATTGTGCAGTCATTCAAACTAAATCACTTTAATTATGTTTTGCTGTAAAGCTTGATTGCTTTTTCCAAAATATTGAACTAGTTGCTATAGCAGTGACCTGATATAGCTTAGCTCATCAAGATAGTTTAAAGTGCATTTGACGCTCACTGCTTTTATTGAAATAACAGTTCTGATACCAAGAAAAGGACATGAACAGTTTCCATGGTTGATGTGTCTGCCCCTTTAGTGTTACATTACCACAAAGTGCAGAAAAGACAGTTATTGTTAAAGAACAACGACTAGTGTAAAAGTATTTTCTTCCTCAAGGCCGGAGCCTTGTTGATGAATCAATGTGGCGTTTGAGGCTCGTATTCTGACGTTACAGCACCTCTCTTTGTGTGGGAGACACATGTCTGGACACTAATATATACACTGGACAGTACTATATCACACTCTTTTTCTGTTTGTTGCTATTTGTTTGATTTGTTTGGAATCCAACTGGAGTACAAGACGTCAAACAAACACACTATGTGCTATAGATGTTCTACTCCACTTCACACGTACATAACAACACCTCCAGATACAGCCGACGCATACGGCATCTCGTCTTTTATTCTATAACTGTTATCTTGTCACCAATAAATCCCTCTTGTGTAGCACCTTTTATCATTACACAATACATGTTACATACAACGAGAGCTATACCTTTGGTTGTGATGGCAGGCTGCTCCCCCAGTAGCAGTTTTAGCCTCTTAGCGTGGATTTTACCCTGGTAGTGTGACTGTGCCACCACTGCTGAGGTGAAGGACATGTTGCACAGTGTGCAGCACTTATTCTTGTCCACGTCACCATCGTCGCTGCCCTGTAAAAAAAAAAAAAAGAAAGTAAAACCCATTAGCAAAGCTGCATCAAAGAATCCATAATCTTTGCAAGCAATCCAATGATCAAATGTATAATTGTAGAAAAGTATAATGTATTGTTCCAGCTAGACAGCTGCACATAGACCGCATCACTAATCTCCACCACTTGTAAATCAAATGAGGGGAGTGGTGCAACACTCCTCTTAAGTGTTTAGATCCTGGCGGGATGCAAATGGAGTCGACTCTGTGTTTTAAGGGGTGACAATGAGGCCAGTGCAGCTGATGGTAGACCGCTCCCTGAGCCTCCATCTGTGCAAGCTGCACTGAAAACCCATTATCCTCTGAGAACGTGGAGGAAACACAAAGCAGCCTGACATGCACTGTGAGATGGATTCTACTGTTTTAACTCAGAGGTGAGAGGGAGGAAAGGGAAAAACTGCCCCCTCCCTACCACCACCACCACCATGTAGGCAGGGTCAAAGAAGGGCTGATACGCTGAATGCAGGAGACGCAAGTGGTCTCCATGAATCCATTCAGATTCTGTTCAGATATGAATAAACAAACTGTTGTCTCAGCTTGAATTGAGATACAAGCCTGTTTACGGTTATTATATTTGTTTTTTAATGTCTGGCTTTCCATTATGCTTTTACTTTTGTGGGTTATTGATTTTGACGTCTTTGGACTCAAATCGACTGCTCAGGTTTTTCAATCAATATAAGTCTTTCTTTGACTTTCTACCGTTTTGGTTTATATTAAAAAAATGTCATAATATCACAAGCAGTTTGTACCACAGATGTTCTCCTCCAGTTTTCTGAATCTGCTGTTTGCATAGAATCCAATGAAAGAAGCGTCTCTGTACTCTGAACAAACCTCCGTGATGATCTTTTAACATCTGATCCACTGACTAGCAAATTATGATATCATCACTTAATAAGATCTAAAACGCCTGCATGACAGTTGGAGGTGTCGCAACAGGCAGGACCCACTTACAACGGCTCTACACACTGCGTAGCCGACCACAAATGCACAAAATTGTAGCCGTATAATATCTAACAAGAACTATAAATTCAATCAGATGCATGCACTATCCTTGCATAATAATCTGTTCATACATTTCTTTCGGTTATTAGCAGTTATGGCCAAAATGTGTTCTGTGAGGTTACAACGACCTTGACATTGGCCACCGAAATGTTTTTAGTTCGTCCAAATGGCTGTTTGAACCAAATTAGAAGGAATTCCCTTGAGGCGTTTCTGAGATATTGTTTTCATAAGAATGGACAGACATGAGGTCAAACCGAGCTTGAGCTTTGTCCACTAAAATTGTTCCAGTTTGTCCTTGCATCCAAGTGAACGTGTGCGCAATTCTGTCAAACCATTTCTGAGATATCACATTTTAAACACAACACAGACACACCTTCTTATAGATTCACCCTTCCTGACAATGAGGATGCCCAGGTTATCTGGTTATCTGAGGGGTTTACAGATATGGAATGTTGGTTCTTCCCAACTACTCAGACTGATGAATGCCACCCCCAGAGAGATGGCACCGGCGTCACCAAGCAACAGTAAACATTAAGCCCTGAGGCTTTAGATGCCAGCGTGAAACAGCATTCTACTTTAGACAGAGATGAAAACAGACAAGTTCTCGCGTGTTGACCGCATCTCCCCATCTATATCCTCATTCAGACTCGTTCAGTCTTCTGCTTTTTTTTCACTGTAAAGCAACACTACAGCAAGTTTTTGTTTACATCTGCGTCCCCGTGCACTGCTGTGTCGGGAATCTTAATAATATCCTGTGGTGTGCGGTGCGCCATTATTGTCAAATAATGTAGTATGTGCATGTTTGAGATGAGGGAGAAGATTTTCTGTGACGATTCTCCTTCGGTCTGTGATGCAACCAGATTTCAAAATCGGTAAGGATTTTAAAATCCTCTGGTGTGGGCCACGCTTAACTGTCGTAAACATTGGGAGAATGTCAGGTGACGTCGGATAAACTGATACCATCGGCTTCACAGTGATACACGTGACCTAAGTTAAAGCCAGTCAGCCGTTATGTTTTCATCAATGGAGAAACTGCGTTCTCTCATGTCTGGTTTGTACAGATCTAGAGCCACGAAAGAAGATGAAAGCAAACCTTTTAAAAACTCAATAAAGTACAGCACTGTGCCAACATTACATACTGAAAATGTTCAATATTAGCAAACGTAGCTTGCTACCGTACACTTTCTGAGTAGAACACAAAGGATGTCATACGTCCTTTCAAAACATACGCATCTTTGATTGCTGGTGCATCTTATGCTATTGTCATAGACTGTATGACGTTTTCAAGTCAGTCAACCGGAACTGTCCAGAATTGGCTTGGACGACTTTTCTTTGAACTGCACTTCAGTGAATGTGCACAGGGTTCCACCGCATGCTGCCAAAACAGTTTCACTGCTCCTTGGCCTTGAGTCTGTGAACTCTACTGAAGGGACGAACACCATTCCATCGAAAGATATTCCCTCATTTGATGTTTCGATGATGGTGGTGGAGAGCGCCATCACAAGTCGGTCCTAAATCTCCCACAGGTGTTCGGTGTTCATCATTCGGCGCCTGTCTCCGTCTTTGTTGTCGAGTCACCGAACTGATTGCAAATGCAAAATCCTGAGCGAAGTCATCTTTATGCTACTTTTATGAAACGGTAGATGAGAGCTTGATTAGATGTAACGATTGATGCTCAACTGCCTTTCAAGCAGTAGCTGTCTTTTCCTCTGCACAAAGGAACCAATAGGTGATTTCACCGCTACTCAATTACTCTCAGCAGCACTCCATCTCTTTCAATTAGCCAGCAGAGAGACGTGCACAGCTTGAGTCCATGGTATACACAGCTAGCTCTTGCTTTTATGTCTGAGGAAGATGGATTGTGTGAATAAAACACTGCGTTAACGTTAAACCAAATGCTTTTATTGTGTGATGGAGGAGCCTATAGCTGGATTGTGTCTTGGCCACTTCCTCAAGTTTTAGCTGGGTGCTTGAAAATCTCAGACTGAATGAGAAATTTAGTGCTGCATGAATTAGTTTTTGAGGAACCTTTTTACTTTTTAGACAGATGCAGGCTCTCTCCTTTTCCCTACTTCCAGTCGACATGCCAAACTAAACTAACTGGCTGTAGCTTCATATTCAGTATGCACAAATTAGTGTAGTCTGTCTTCATTTAACTCTCAACAATACGAGCATTTCCCAAAGGGTTGAGTGTTCCCTTAAAACGGCCAGTACAATCCCTCTTTAATAAAATCCTAAATTGATCACATAGATGAGCAACGCTATCCCTTTTAGCATACTACATCATGAAATAACAAGGCCGGACTGCATAGCTGAGCAACTGTGGGGAAAAGTGTGAAATCACTCAAATGTAACTTTGATGATGGAGGCTGAAACTATTAAATCAGAGAAACCCAACAACATGTTTATGCTTTGATTTACAGGATCAGAGTCACATTGATTGCGTGAAATACAAGCAAAGGCTGTATGTGACAGGACTTGTAATTATAACCCAGTAGCACCTACATGTTCGCATGCAGTCTCACACAATGTAAACTTTTCTCTAATAAACACCTGTGCCTTGGTAACATTTAGAGTCCTCGTAGTCCTCGTCATTATGTTCCACACCATTAGGTAACAGACAATACCAGGAGAGGGCCATGTGGCTTTTCACTTAAACCCCAACATATGTCTGTAATGGTGATATATTTCACAAAACACTTCAACTAATGAGGTTAGTAATTAAGGTAATTAACAATTTAACAGATAAGGTTTTTAATTCTGAAGCAGTACTTACACAGGTGTATGGGACATCCTGACCAATCAAATCACCTCGGACTCTTTTAAATGCATTGCACTCTGTGTTGCTGCTTTTTCTTGATGGAGGAGGGCTGTTTGGCTCAGAGACAAAAGCTTCTCTCAAGAGGAAACTAATGTCATTGAGTGGGAGGTGCTGAATCGCTGTAAGCAAACATCCGGCTTCCTAAATAAGCTGAGGGCAGAGGATGTTAAAACGATTTAGGAGAGGATGATACGTTTGAGTAATGTGTTACTGTAGTCATGTTAAAGTCAAACTGGCCAATTTATCATTCGCAGAAAGACTTGAGTGAGTGAGCTTTTTGTTGAAGTCTAGGAAGCAACAAAGTCGGTAACACTGTGTCTTACATAACGTGCCTGAATGTGATACCTTTGATTCCTGTCATGGAAACACCTTAAATGTTACATGATTCAATTTTACAATCTGTGCAGCGTAAACAACACCCTCTGTCCTTAGACCCTCGGTTCGAGTGAGGAAAAAGAGCCAAAAAAACAGGAAAAACAGGGTAGAAACCTCAGCAAGAGCCACAGAGGAGGGATCCCTCTTCCAGGACGGTTACGTGATATTGTGTTTTGTTTCAGATTAGGAAATCTCAGTCGAGAGGCTGAGAGATGCCCTTGAAATAAAGGAAAATGGCTCCCACTCTCTTTAATTAAATCACCTTCTGGTCATAAACGCTAGATAGTTTTAACAAGAAATAGATTAGTGTCTGGGCCGCAATACGTTAGTTGGTTTGGACCTCGTTTCAGACATTCAGGTCATGATGTCAGGCGTCCCATGTGCTACTTCCCAATGCCCTACGTATGATCAGTTAGATCTTTACTGAAACTAAATAACTTAGTCAGATCAAGGCCTTCGAATCACATCGTTTAAAGCCCGAACACTTAAGAAGGCCAGTGCAGAAGGCTTTACTGACAGTTCATGAAGGGCAAATGTCTTAGATCCCTCTTACTGTGCTGTCCACTGGTTTGAAATAAATGTATATTAAGCTAAGTCAAACATTATTATTACATATTAGGAATAAATGTGTCTGAATGGAGAAAATTACATCCTAAACAAAATGAGTGAGGGCGAGGATGCGTTTCATCAGCAGAGGAGCTCATGCTGTGATTTCAAATTGAACCCGTTAAGTGAAACCCTATTTGTTGTGAGCTGTAATCCAGTGCAGATCGCTGCCACTATGTGTGTTTATATGTGTGAGGAGAAGACAAAAACACTGCTCTTCCTCCCACTGTGTGATAAGTGCACTGCTGCACTGAGTCATTCTGACACGCACACATAAAGCCCCTCCTTACGCCCTTGGCCTTGTCCTTCACTAACTCTTAGTGAACACATGTGCATGTACACTCCCTCTGCCATCAGCCACCAGGGTAGCTGAAGCAGACCCACTATTCCATCTTACTGCAGGATTTCATAGTCATAATGAGCAAATATATATTCAGGAAGAGACGAAAATAAAACCAGGAGATGAGACGTCACCTCGAAATAGGAAGGAGCCATCATTTCATGGTTAATTAAAACTGCATAAACGAGGAACTAATTGCAGGGAAATGTAATTAATGAAGCTTTAAGTAGGTGTTTGTTGCCAGACTGACAATCATAGTATAATGTACAGACCTCCCTAAAAGAAGCTTCATCACAGCATGTATGCATGCTGCATGCATTTTAAGAAGACACAGCATGAGCTGCAGTGTGAAATGAATGAGGATTTTCTGATAAGCTCAGCAACATAGTTTTAAATATCTTTTTTTTAATCTCCATTTGGATTCAGAAAACCCATGAGTCATCATCTGAAACAGAACACATCCAACCTCTGCCGTATTTCTGAAGTCATGTATGGTGGGGATATTTTTTTTTTGTGTGTGTGTAATCTCAACCCAACAGAGAAATAATTGGAGTTCTGCATTGGCAGAATATACTGCTGCACTGCACTTCTCTGAATATGTAACTGATGGAGGCGGGGAGACAGAGAGACACACATATTGCATTTTGAAGTAGTGTGAGAGAGAAGTAAGGGAGGGAGGGGGGGTCTGTCTCATTGCCATTCATGTGAGGCATGATAAAATAATCTTTTTGATTTGCAAGCAGTAAATTCTCTTTGCTGTCAGTGCCGTGCTGCACATTTTCATCTTGGTTTAAGTGAAGCAGCGTGTCCTTGCCTGCTTGTATTTGTGGCATAACGCAGATGAGCTATGTGATGTCTCACTGCAGCGGACTGTTGTTTTCCTTTGTCACTGCATCAGAAATGCAACAGTGTCATCAGTGCTCAAGCTTGCAGACTCCATCCAGGATGCTTCTTAATCTCTAAACTGCTGCATTCCACCTGTAGGGATAACAGGGAGTTTAACCAGCGACGGTTTTGAGCGCCGCTGAGTTGACCGGAATCAGATCTGTGCTGTTTCGCGTTTAGCTTGACCACCTGCTGTGGCTGCTGTAGCCTGCAGCTCTACAATGTCAAAAGGCTAGATCCAGTCCTGTGAGCGCTACTACAGGACCTAAAAGCTGTTTTAAAATGGACAGGGACACACATTTCAATTTCAAAATTACTAACCCTTTGTCTGGCCAACATCAGCTAAAGGTTGTAGTAAATCAAATATGGAGTTAAAGCACTGCACATAAAGCACTGCTAATGCTAATGCTGTTTTTTCTGGTCATTGTAGAAGTCACATTCTGCTCAAACTCCCGACCCACACGGCTACGGCAGAAATGTCGAATCATTTCCGCTAACCGCAGCTGTCCATTAAACCACCGCTGCTCAAAATCCCTTAAAATAGCTTTGGGCTGCGGCTAGCCTGAAATGCATTGGCCTCATCCTGGCCTAGCTTAGCAACATATAATGCCT
Organism: Coranthus polyacanthus; assembly: GCA_037367275.1. Classification (NCBI taxonomy): domain Eukaryota; kingdom Metazoa; phylum Chordata; class Actinopteri; order Kurtiformes; family Apogonidae; genus Coranthus; species Coranthus polyacanthus. Next base: position 9,587,587 of record JAPQRN010000027.1, read on the forward strand.
GGGCTCAACCTGCAGGTCAGGAAACACTACTCATGTGCATTTCCCCTAAGGCACAAGCAGAGGACAGCCAAGTGTGAGGGTATCCCTGCAAAAAAGGATAAAAAGGGCGTGCTCCCAGCGTACTGTAGATACAGACAGCGTAGTCTGTTGCTGCCAGGCAGAACATACAGGGGAGTGTGGAGCGGGGTGGACACAGTGGTCGCTGCTGCTGCTTTGGCAACACACATCATAATGTGACCTTCACAGTAAATGGCAGGCGGTACCAACAGAGACAAAGAATAAAGCCTGCCTGGAATCCACTGAGAAGGGTGTCACAAGGCAACAGGAGACCATGCCATTGTTTGTACTGTCGGCCCCTTGGAAAACCTTAATATTTAGGCCTATCCTTACATGACTTTTATGACTTATGTAAGAAAACTTGTTGCATTCATCAACTTTCTCAACCTTTTCTCATACATTCTTTCTCTTTCTTATACTTAAGACGTGGTGCACAGTCGTGGGAAAAGGAGCAGCTACAACACAGAGATGACATATTCAAGAACTTCGGCTGCAGAAGTTCACCAAAGTCGAACTTGATACATAAGCACAGATTTGTTTTTATACTTACTTGACTGAAATTATGAATTTGCCACATGGATTTGTTAAAGGTTTGCTTGACTGTCCTAAATGGCGCCCAGTGGTGTCCATCATGTTAACACGACATTAGTGTAATTCAGAGATTTTGCTTAACGTGAACGTTCACACAATCCGACCCCAGAGCGAGGATGAAAAATGAAGCCCACTGACACTTAATGCAGCATCTGCAGCATCCTATGTCGTTTCACAAGGTTAAGTAATTCCCTGCTCAGTCTTTTTCACTGTGTAACGTAATTGTGAACAGCAGGTTCACACTGAGGATGACCCAGCTGAGGACACAGAGGATATTCTGATCAGTAATTCTAACTCAGCAGAATGTACAGCTGTGATGATTGCACCCTCAGCTCTTTGAATGAACCATATGAAACAGACATTTGACCCAAATTATTTTTTTATGTTACAGCGAGTCCTCAATTCAGACTACGGGTCTACCTGAAATCTAAAATAAAGTTTCAAGATAACTAGAGATTGATAAATCCCACAGTGAGGCTACAAGAGAAGAGTCTTACTGTGTGAAATGAAATCATATCAATTCAAACCTAAACCCTTGTACTGAGAAAAGCTGAACTCAACAATGTTAGATCTTTTTCTTCTCTTGCTCCTTTGGAATCTCTTTGTGGAAAACATCACAGAGCACTCGGGCTGTTAGACATACTCAGTGCAGTCCAAACAGTTTTCAGATGATCATGTCGTACGGAGAGGGTGAGACAAATATGTGCAGTGTTCTCAATTTGGCTATACTGAGTAAAAACTAGAGGGATTCCAAACATGCTTAGCTTTGGTAATTCGACTTTGCCAAGTTATTGTTTATTTGATGTATGCATTATTTAGTATAGCTGTTTATCCAGTCCAAATGTCTCTAACTGCTTAAGCCTTGCTATTTAGTACTAGTACATGAAAAGGTCCATGATGACAGAACCAGTAGTATTTTAAATCACTCCCATTATGAAAGACAATGCCCTATGGCGTGGACATCACGCGCTGTCACAGTTTCACATCCTAAGTGAGGAAGACTAACGTTGTCATCTCTCTCACTCTTGCGGTGGCCATTATTAAACTCTTTTTGGGGCTTTTTATAATGGTTCATTACCCTTGTGTCTGCACCTCTGGACTCGTGTCTTCATTGTGCTGGGCTGTGCTTTCTCTGAGGTCAGCTTTGCTAAATCACTGTCCTTCGCTGCGAATAATGGCCCACCGCCCACAATAGGCCACAATTCACATTCATCGCCTTTGCGAAAAAAAACACAGAAAAAAAAAACGCTCAAAGGACATTTAAACAGTGGAAACAGTTTTAGAGGAGAAACTGAAAAGTGGAAGATGAGTTCCACACTGATGGGAGTTACACAATACAGTTAGTGAGGCAAAGAGTCATCATCTTTCTGCTCAGTTCATTTTTCAAACAGCACAAGATAGACACATCAGTTCTTGGGAAATATTTGATATATGATCTAACACTCTGTAGTGCCTTTATATTTATTCAGCGTTGTGTGCTATAGTCTGTGTGCATTTGCCTGTTAGTGCTAAGCCTTTTAGTTAGATTTGCTGGTCTTTTTTTTTTTTTTTTGTAATGTCACAGCATACAGATGACATTTAGAGCATTGTCTCCATATAGAAATGGCCAAAAGTGCAGCATCAAAACACACCATATAAGCACGGACGTAGCCAAATATCAGAGCAAACTGAACACTTCGAAGAATAGCAGCCTGTTCAACTTAGGCTTTGCAGACCTTTGTGAAGGCTTAGAAACTACTATACATGAGACAGTGCAGGGAGATCTGTACATGTGGTACCTCCATCTGTTGTTTAATTGAGGTGAGACGTACTAATGCAAATATGCATGATATGCACATACATTATAGGTAATAGATTTCACAATGCATGAATGGACACATACTCGGGCCATCTGTACAACACATTAACCTAATCATGAAGCTTATGGTTTTTATATATGTTTATATTTATCCTACTTTGCTGAAAATGATTGTTTTTAAAGTACTGTATTAGTTCAGATGCAAACTAACATGTAAAGACAACACAAATGAACCGATCTGGACCAGATACTCTGTGTTCTGCTGTTTTTGTCTTGTGGTTTAACAGCTTTAGTGTCCTTCTTGAAGGGGTGTCTGATGGCAATAAAGCGGTGGAAATATTTTAAATACAGCATAAACGCATTGTTTTAGGTGGGCTTCTTTTTCAGCCATGATGTTACTTCTGTCTGCTTCTCCAAACTGTGGCCGTGCTCTCTGTCATCTTCTGTACGGATAAGAACCTCAGCATTTACATTCGCTTGTAAATTGGCTGAATGTCAGCAGTATTTAAGATACAACTTCTTAAATGGGTTCTGACTTCCTGCATGAGCTCTCACCCTGACCTTTAATCTCCAGAGGTCTTTTTTTTCTGCACATAGCCACACTTTTGACTGATTGTGCATATGCAACTGTATGAAAGAAATGTAAATTTAAGAAATGTCTATGGCCTGTGGTATGGAGTATGTGTGCAAGTATGCAATCTGTTGGTTATTGCTCAAGGAAAAGTAGGGGCATCCAAGCATAAGACGGCAGTCACTTCTTGTTCAGTTAAGGCAGTGTGGGACACCTGTGACATCTCCAGTAAGACTACTCCGTCGCTCCACCAGCATTCAGTGGCAACAGTGGAGGCCTGATTTAATGGAAGGTGGCAGGTGGATAAACTGACAGACAAACACCACAAGCAGCCAACCAACTGCACACATGAACATTTATAAAAGACACTGCTTCTGCTTGACAAAGTACCAGGCTGTGACATAACGTATAATGCTAAGAAAAGAAGGAATTTTGATTTCACTCTGATCAGACATTTTTAACCAGTTATAAGGGAAAAATGCTGCGATTAGTCTTTGAAACTATATAACAGGTTTAGGTCTGTGATTATAAATTCTAATAATAATCTTAGCAGATATAATAGGGCCTTCGCTTTCCACTTTATGTGACTCAGGCCCTAAGACACAAAAGTGTTGGCAGACATTTTATAAAAATGGTGAAGTTTAAGTTAAGAATAGCCATGGTTAGTTTGCTCTTGTTTTGCACTCTTTCGGGCCATTTGACAACTTCTTTTTGTCCCAAAAAATGTATTGTATGATCATTTAGATGAGTGTATATTGAAACCAATCATACCTCCTTAGAACAGTACGGTTGGTTTGGGAAAATTAACTAACAATTAACTACAACTAATGGTATTTCTAACAAATGATGGCAAGACAACAGTTTTAAACATCCTGTACCGTTAACACTATTTCCTGAGTACAGCTCTACTGTTTGCCACGGAGCATCTCCATGGGAGCAGTTCTATACTTAAGTGCTTTGTTGAAGGCCACCTTAACAGCTGTTATGGAGGAGGGGGGCAGGACATTTTCTTCTTTCAGCTGCTGAGAAGAAACAAACCCAACCAATCATGGTCTGCAGCCGTCGTTCCCCTTATTGTGCACATATAGTACTGCGGAGGAATCAAGCCCCCTGCCATGCTGATGTATCGTGATGACTACCATCTCCTTATTGCTGCGGGGAGAACATTGGGGATACATAGGCATCTAAGGTACCATCTAAGGGAGCTGTCTGCAAATTAAATGGGCTTTCATGCAATGCACTGAGCCAAATAAAATACAAGTTTCATGTGTTCAGAAACGGTGCTACAATAGCTCCTTGGAGCGAATGTTAAAAAGTAGCGTGCTGTTTTCTTGATTAAGAGTGTTGCCTTGTGCTGCTTCTCCGCGAGGGGGACTTCATCAGACATCAAGCCCATATGGTGTTCCTTTGTCTGCAATTTAAGTTGTGGATGATATTTAAATGGGAGTAAATTAATGTATAGATATACCTTAAAGCTTGATGAGCGCCTAAACATATAGGCTTAAGGAACAGCTGTGAGACAGATGAACATCTGGCCAGCTGCAACAAACACATCAAAACATTCAACTGAATTTCACACCAATTCTTCTATTATGGAAAACTTATCTTACAAAAATTTATGATGTTATTAGGCCTCAATCATATTTTTTTTTTCGTCCATAAATGTCAGAATTTCATAATTGATGACTTATTATACTCTGGTCCAAAGTGGAGCAAAGAAAGACATATAGAGCAATATTGCCACCATCCATCCATCATCACAAGGACTTTCTTTTGCTTATTTTGTCTGATCAATGCTTAAATAGGAGTGAACTTTCTACCAAATCAATAGTTGCTAAAAAACCCTGAAAGCTTTTCAATTTACTATAGAAAAGCAGTTATTTGGAAAGCAGTGAAGCTGTGATCAGCAAATAGTTCGTATAAATGACTTAGAAGATTAAATGATTAACAAAACTGTCAGACCCATTTTCTGTCTGCCATCTTATTGATCGGTGGATTTTTCAGCACTCATATACCACATAAATTAGGCCACACATACATTTCCAGCACTGTTATCGACACAAGCCTCTCTGCTGCAGGCGAACGCTAAAACTTTTTGCAATGCTGGGGATATTTTTGCTGAAATTTGCAATTTGACTCGGCACTCAAATCTGACATTTCATAATTTGCATATAAATGGTTAGATGGAAACACCGCTGCTGTCTAAACATTAGAACAGAGGACTGCACGAACGTCACTAACAAATTACCTCTCAGTGGAGCGAGAGCCGCTCGCTTTGAACAGGTCTCCAACCAGCAAAACTGCATCCTCACCACTGGCTTCACCATTTGTCTTCAGGTTTTAACAAGATATCGGTGGGCTCTAATTGCGTTCAGCAGATCTAATACTTGTCAACAACACAAGAGAAGAAAAGAAAAAAAATCAGGAAACTCCAAACAACGGAATTCCAAATTTCAGCATTATTCCAAAACGTAAACACATCTTGAGTTTTAGTCCTTTAAATGACTAAAACCCTGAGAACATACTACTTGACTGACACCCCCCCCCTCCCCCCCTGCATGAAAGCAGGTTATAACAGCCGCAACTAGCATGACCAGCAGCGTGTACAGTTGTCAGATGCCATCAGCTCAACCAGGTCCAGACGCCGGGCCATGCCAGGCCGTACACACTCCCACAGTCTCTGGAGGCGGTGCTGCTGCCGCGTGTATTTTTAGACAGTGCCACCTTATAAGCACAGCGCGGTCGCATCACATCTGTGTAGTTTAAGTGGAGCCCCTCCCATCGCTGCAATGTGCCCTTTTACCAAGGGCCTAAGGTCAGACTGCAGTTCCGATGTAGATTCATTGTGACACTTACAAAAGCAAAGATAGGAGCAATGTGTGAGGCTGTTCCAGGTTTGATCACAAATTTTGTGATACTATTTGAATACTAAACAAAAAAAGCCAGCGTAGGATGTACAGTAGATTATGTGGCAGCTGTGTTTAAAGCAAAGGTTTACGCATGGTCTTATTTAAACCAACTGAAGGCAGTATGTAATTTAAAAAAAAAGAGGAGGCGAAGAAGAGACACGAGGAGAGAAGAGTTGAGGCAACAGGCTCTGGAGCGATCATTTCAAAGCAACATCAATTAAATATGACGTTTGGCACAGCTGCATAATGTGTGCATTATTTTATAGCCTAGCGCTGTACTTTGAATTTGTCAAATGAGCATAACAGAGTTCATGAAGACGTACTGTATATGTTTACCTGCATTTCAATTCATAGCATAGCTTAATGTGACAAGACTGAAGGGATGTCAAGTGATCATTTTTATTATTCACAGTTCTATTACGCATCATATATTGCGAAAACACTTCCACAAAGAATGCACCTGGGCATCCTCGCTCATAGCTCCTCCAGCAATCCTCCTCTCTCCTCCAGATGCATTTTAGGAAGTGAGACATTCTTCAAGATGGCACGCCAAGATTGATTTCCAGGTTACTGGCAGGAGGACGGAGGAGAGAGGAGATGAGGTGTCACAAAATAGTGAAATGAGAAGAGCCCACCGACTGAGCAGCCTGGCAGCAGTTCTGAGATGCTCCCCCCTAGTGCGAGGCTCCCCCTTCCAACTAATCAAAGAGGCCAAAGTCAGGGGTGGAACCTTAACATCTCTCAATCAATACATGGACAAGCTTCTGGCCTACTGCTTCTCTCACACTGGGGCTTCATAAGGACTTTGCTATAGTGGATTCCCGGGGTTGCAGCTAATTCCCGCATTAGCCGAGCAGTATACACAAAAGAAAAGGACGAGCAAAACCACTTTTATTTTTAAATTTGTAAGTTTGTATTTTAGTTTTCTGTAGCGATGGGTCACAGTTTTCAGATTTATGAATAGTCACTAAAGTAGATTAGATGTTACTGTACAAACAGGAGAAACATAAAACCATTAAAAAGTTCTGTGGGGAAAAAAAAGGTATAATAGTCAAATAGTTCCCAGTGAATGTTGAACAGTACTTTTGCTTGAAATGTCCATTCATGCAACAAAGATCCCTCGCTAAAAATGAAACTTTGGACAATGTGGTAATGTGTCATGCATCACCAACCTTTTATTTGTTTTTCATTGGAAAGCAGATATTTAAAACTTCTGCTTAGTGATGATTCAGTCAGTGGAGTCTTGTGTTGTCCAAGCCTCGGAATGACTCAAATTACAGGTCGCCTAGCATTGTGTAGGTGTGAATTAAATCAGACCTTTACTTCTGTAAATGTCAGTGCCTTAAACTTTTTCCACTTTGGTACCGTATTCTACACAAAGCAAAAGTAATGTTGCCCCTTTGGCAGTGGGAAAGGGTTCATGACTGACCCACTTTCTGTAATAAAAAAAAAGGAGGAGGATCACATACAGTAATGAAGACCCATGATGGAGATTAAGTTATAAGTCATTTGACTGCTTAGTGTCCGCCCATTAGACCCCTACTCTATGATCCTCTGTTTTTCAAATGTTAATCTATGCATTCTACAGTCTGTAAAACCCCAAGTGCATAATGAATGCTGCACATGACAGACTGTAAGCTCCCATTGGGGAAGCTGAGCAGCTGCAGCAGGAGAAAGCAAAAGGTAAAGTTATCTGCATCGCTCTCTGTCCACATCCCAAACCGCACAATCCCCCACGTTTCCCTACATTTCCCCCTCTCTCTCTCCAGTGAAACAGGAGGTTTCAGTCTCTCCTGGAACAGAAATTAACCCCGAGGTTGTTTTAATTTGCATAGCACTGAGGCGCAGAGGAGTTGTTCTATCAGCTCCCCCCGTGGCTCTCACTCTCGTCTCCAGACAGAAATCTGTACCATGCTACACCACTCCCAAGATTTTTCTGAGGTCTGACGGCCTATTAGCGAGCTGATGTCGGCAGCTGGTTTTTAAAAAGGCGAATGGTTGGGGGAGCACGTCTGAATGGGCAGATTTGACAGTTGATGGCATCTCGTTACGAGCAATATATTCATTGTCAACAATGGGTGCCAACTGCAACGGACTGTCACTGAACTTGGGTTTGATGGATGCCCAATGAAGAAGTTTTACTGTAAACCACCTCGGTGAAAACTAAAAAAAACTTAAAACAAGCCTGAAGAAAAGCCCTGAGGCTGCAGCCTTTCCACTGAATTTAAGTTAGGCTAAGGCTTTTAAATTTAAATGAGATTCATTTTATTGCAGTTTTTATAGGTATGGCTCCCTCGAAACATAAAAAAGTGTCTCAGATCATGGCATTATAAAAATAGCCCTGCCTCTGTTGTTTCAGGCTACTGGGAACTTTATCATGGAAAGTGGAAGCTTTAGATTAGTTTCTGGGTTTGTAATCTAAGCTCTAAAATAAAATACACCTTGGGGCAAATCCAATACAAGCTGATTTATTGTTAATGCTCACACAGACTTTATGGTCAATGACTTAATCCTATTAGTAGAGTTTTACTTTACACTCGCACTTTACATTTCTTCAACATTTTCACATAAAGCTGCTACAATAAACTGCTTTTCGTTTTACAGCGGTATCAGAAAAAAACAGGATGATATTACTTGTTATTTTGATATTATCGTATCGGACAGCTTGATTATCATGCATGAAATTAAGCAAAACAAAAGCTCAGAGCAGATCGCAGACAGATTATAGATATATACATCTATATAGATTATGAGCTGTGTTTACACTGACTAATATAATATCGTATCACAATGCAGTGCATGCATTGAGGAGCGAAATATGGTCACGTACTAAAAAGACTACATGCATGTCTAACATGAGACGGCTGGTTTTATATTGGAACCGTTTAGGAAGAGAAATTTGACAGCCAGTTTGAGAAAGATGGGAAAAAAACAGTTAAAATCTTCTTAAGGATGCTGTACTACATTGTTGGAAGGTAATGGGACACAAGGAGAGAGTGAAAGAATGATGAGCTGTGATATCCAAGTTCATACATCTGAGTCTCATCACTCCAGTCCCAAAGGGTTTCACTGCGAGTGATAAAAGCATCAGTGGGATGCTGACAGCAGTACAAGAGTCCTGTATCTCAGAGATCGAAAAAAAAAAAAAAAACAACACATCAAAGAAACAGTGACAGAAAGACTTTTTGTAAAGAAATGTGAGGGGGGAAAAAGAAGCAAACGAGAGGAGAAGAGAAAAAGGTGATGTACTGGTGAACAGTGTTGGGCAACTTGGAAAGTGTAGCGTAGCTAAGATACCAGTTATCCTACATTAAAAGAAGCTTCACTACATTGAAATTACCCCCAGAGAAATGTAGCACGCTAAGCTACGCACGCATCTTGAATGTAGATTTGTCTTAATTTATTTTTTAAATACAATCGACTTCATGTTAAGTCAGTGCCGTCTCAGTGATCTATAAAGATGTCATACGGAGGGGAAAAAAATGTTCAAATGCCAACAAAACAAAACAAGTGCGCCACATAGTAATAAAATGCAGGTGTCGAGAGTGTGTTGCCATCACACGACCGAGAAATGCAGTAACTGTTGAAGAAATAAGTGGGAGAAAAGAGCTGAGACAAGAAATTGAATTTTTCAACAAAAAAAAAAAAAAAGGCAGGCAGGGAGTAAAATCGTTGGAAAAGTGATTAGTAAAAAAGAGGAAGTATTGAATGGAGCGACAATGGGGGAAGAGAAAAAAAGAAAAAAGTCAGAGGAGATAAAGCAAAAGAAAAGAGAAGATTCAAGAACAGGATCAGCAGGGGTGGGAGGGCACATTAAAGGTGTTAGGCTGGGCTATAGAAACATTTTTTCGACATAAAGTGTGGGAGCTGTAATACCAGGCAACAGAACGTTAAAGAAACTGACAGATTGTCTTCTTCTTGGGACGTTTTAAGGTGTCCAAGATAAAGCATCAGTTCTTTAAAGCCCCATTTGGCCACTGGATGGACGAGTTAGTCCTTAACGGGGCTGGACTGAAACACAAAACAGGCCAAGATGCATTGATTCTGATGAAAACAAAGTTAGGAAGTGTCGTAAACAAGTTCATCTAAAGCGCCAGCACTCAATAAAAGTTTCAAAACAACAGTAATTAGACATGTCCCCTAAGAGAAGCACTTCCATCACAAACTGGAACACTACCTGCACATTTGTCTTGCCTTGGGTTTTGCAGCAGCGGCACACCACTACGAGATTAACACCCCCGCTGCTTCAGAATTTTAAAATACTGTATCATGAGGTCGCCGCGACTCTGCCGAGGGCTTTTAATTTGAAATGACAGATACAAGAAGAGGAGAGCTGTGGCGACATCGGCCGAGGAGAGAGAGTTAAGGAGGTAGATTTAAGTGACGTCACCGAGGCCCTTAGGCTCACTATGTGTACTTCTGTGGACTTGTGTTCTTGTGAACTTGCCATCACTCACAGCCCGAGTACTGTTTCAATTCAAAGCTCAGATCGAGCCAAGTTCGGTCCAAATATCGGGGATGCATCGGACGCTGACTTGTGTGGATTTTTTTCAGACGAGAATATAGTTGTTTGGACTTAATATAAGATACAGCCTTCCTGGAAAATGTACTTGGAGATGTCCCGCTAGTGTCTCTCATTAGCGGCTCGATCATTTTCAAAGGATTTAATTGAAAAAATATTGGCGTGTATCCAGGTAGAGTACTACAAAACTCAAACCACTTTCCCCTGAAAAATATCCAAGAAAAAACACTGTTTTGTAAAGTTTAAGATCTTACTTCTTATATATCAGGAAAAACTGATACATCAGTGACATATATATGATATATATCAGCCGGCATTATACAGTAGTATAATACAAATAGATACTACTGTGCTTTTGCCATATCAACCAACAAGAATTTGAGAGGAAAGATGGAAAAATAAGACAAGAGGACATAGTGCAAGTGGATAGAAAGGTAGAAGGAGAAGATAAGGGGGGAAAGAAAGTGTAGAAGGCGAAGAAAAATAATAGAAAGGAAAGAGATATAAAAGAGGAAAGCAATAAAAGGAAAGTATACTAAGAGAGTAAAGGGAATGGGAGAAGAGTTGACCAGAGGGATGTGAGAGGGGAAACAGAGGGAAGATGAAAAACAAGAAAAGACAGAGAGGAGACTGAGGGGATAGAGGGACAATGTACAGCCAACGAGAAGCAGAGGATGATGAGCTGAGGCAGCGAGAGGAAGCAGAAGTGTCCCTTTATGTGTCCTTATCTGGTTCAGAAGCCCTGATTTCCAAAGCGATAGCTGGCACACTTCCAGTAATCACAGCAGAGACCCGAGACTCTTTACTCCCGTCTCTTCCCGTCCTCCTACACTCCGCTCAAAGTAAACCTGTGATGGAAATGACCCCTCTGCCATAAAATCTCAACAGCACGATGCTGATCTGAGTACGGGAAGCAGGAATATTACAGTGAACAAAAAGAAAAGACTAAAACTTGCAGTAGAAAAATAATTTTTGTGAACTTCGCAAAAGAAAAAAAAAAAACGGAACACTCAAAAGCACTCAAAACTCAACATCAACAACCCAGCAACATGAATTAAAACAAAATAGAATAGCAGGTAAAATGTGCTTTGTTTTTGTTTTCTGTTAATGGTTCATGCTGTACAAGAATAATATGGCTTCTAAAAATGAACTATCAAAACACCCACTCGACAGAGAAAGTTAAACAGGCATTTTCAGACAAACAAGCCGTTTGGTTTTCTGTGTTTTTGTGACGTCACCGGCCTAAGCCAGTCCTCCAGGACCAGAACCAGGACCAGAACCACCAAAACCATAGTACCACAGAACCACCCTCGCAGAGTATCTACATGATAGTATCCATGGCACCGACAGAAAAGGAAACTACAAGTACTACAAGTAACAAACGTCATACTTTCAGAAAATCATGCTATTCGTCCTAGTAAACACCATACAAAATTCCAGCCTTACATCTTCATTAATTTTTGAGACTGTTTAAATGAACTTGTTAAATCATTAACTTGTTAAAAATGGGTGCAATAACAAACAAAGATTTGTAAATCATATAAAATGCGATGCGTTCTTTAATCCTACCTTTTTCAGCTTCTATAAACCGCTTTCCTCATTAACGCTTGACATAAAACTAGTCAATTCTTCAGAATAAACCTGAAACACCTTCTGCCTTCGTAACACTATCTAGAGGCTGAACTGGAATCAAAAACCAAACTGAAAAGCAAAATAAAAATAAAAAGTAAAAAACCTGTAATAACTCCGGTGGTTAGAGCTGCATAATGGATTTACCGGTAAAAACATTTATTTCATGGACACAAAGAGGAACAGAAGTAGCTTCAAGCCAACCAAACAACACACATCACTACGCAAATGCTTATGGAACAGGAAATGACAGGCCACATAATTACATCTGTCAAACATGTCATGTACTTCCAATTTACACAACAGGGAGGACTGGAAACCTCACACTGTGTCTTTGTGTTTGATAAAGGATTGGCACCCCCTGGCATCCCACCACGCTGTCGTCACTGTCGCATTGTTCACTGGTCTAGAAAGTGCTGTTTATCTGACAGTCACTGTGGCACACAGGGAGGGTAAGGGGTCATGAAGACACACGGTTGTTAGAAAAGGAGGAAAATCCATCAACAATAAAGGTCTCTATATGAGACCGGCAGCTGTGTGCATGTTTCTCTGTGATTACTAAGTCGGCGAGGAGGCATACAGCAGGGCGGACGGTGAGGTAAATCTCACAGGACTCACATTGTCTGTTCTGAGCTTCTTAGCAGGGCAGCCTCCATCCACAGGATGTAGCATGTAATACAGCCGCACTTTATTGGCGTGTTTCCGACTCTGGAGGAGAGAAAGGGAAGAAAAGCACATCAGTATAGGAGAATTTCAATGATGGATTCTACTTTGGAAGTTTGTCAAACATGTTAGTCATGCGAAGTCTTCTGCAGCGTGCGAACTATGTCGTGGCTTCACACTTTTACTCGCTTTTTCATGGTCAGAAATAACAGATATAACAACAAACACTTGATTTAGCTTTTATTTCTATATTTTAGAGTATGAGAAGGTGACAGTAGCGGCTGCTGTCTGCTTTCAGCACCACGAAGGCGTGGAGACGGACAGTGAGAAACGCTGTTCATTTCAGTAATAATAGTGGCAGCTTCTCCTGGTGCTTCATACAATTTGTTGTTGAGATGAAGTTCTGCATTTTAAGTATAAAAAAGAAAGAAGTATCGTTAAATCAATCATCCAAAACATCTTGACTGAAAAATACCCAGCAAATTCGAGTCCTCATGCTCACAAGATTGTACAGTGAATACCTCTAGTGTTATTTCACTCCCAGATGGACAAAACAATAGTAGTAGCACACTTCATTGCTGCTATAAAATATGTTAATTAAATCCTTTATAAATGTTGTAGCTGCTGTTTCTGATCAGGAAAAAGGGAAAAAAAAAAGGATTTTGAAGCGAGAATAAATCACTACTTTGGTTTCTAAAAAAATGACAAATACACAATTTATTATAGAGCACTTGATTTAGCTTTTATCATTATTATTATGTATGAATTGTACATGAATAAGAGCCTGCTTCAATGCATGAGCCATGATGATGAAGATACAGAAAAATGGAAACACATGGCAAAACTAGCATATTGTCAGTATGTTACAGACTCTACAAGATTTCACAAATCATCCCCCCGGCTTCCCTGTAGTTCGCACCTCGGTCCTCTTATTATTAAAAGTAGGATACACGCTCAAAGACAGTCAGCAGTCAAGGTGACATTTATTGTTCACAAACCTTTTAGCTCTTCTTTCTATGCTTTTAAAAACGTGGCCAGGAATCGCAGTACGGTTTTTTTCCACAAGCAAATTAAAAGCAGCTATTTTCATGTTACCGAACTGGTTCATTGCACTGTTTTCCTTTTAGCGGACCAAGGGGAGAGCGAGAGATTCCCAGCTGGAACAGAACATGCGAGCTAATCAAACACCTGTGGCTCTGTAAGTAAAAAGCCCAATCATTTTTCCCACAGACAATGTTAGGTTTTGTTCCAAAAGTAATAACTCCCAGAACAAAGCACTGTGATTTTGCGACAGATCTAATTCGTGCCTCCGACTTGCTTCCTCTCTATGTCAACAGCTGCCATAGTATTTTAACCTTAATCCTACTGACTCGCAGACCCCAGAGGTATACGTTTTGACATATCTCACACAGGCTTTATTCTGTCATTCCGTCATTCTATCTTTTATTTTTCATGACATCTGTCAATCAGTTTGTCCCAAATTACTTCATATCATTGTTATCGGGTTGTTCTTTTTAAGGGACCTCAGTCCAACGCACCCTTTTTCTCCGATGCAGTTTTAATAGATGGAACTGTTAACTGAGGTCATGTTTGCCATGGGTCCTAATTTATAGCATCGCACTAATAGTCGCAGGATATATTCTGCCGGAGTACGTGGCAGGATTGTCGTTCTCCTTCCTTCTGCTATCTGCATGTTACTGTTTTGAAAGTCCCCCTCGCTACGTGAAAAGAACAACTTTCAAACTGCAACTACACGCTGAAAATTGCAAGTTTTTACAAAGATACATGTCTTGTTACGGGGCGTTTTTTTTAATAGGGATTTAGTCGTTTTAAAAGCACGACGCACACATGTTCCACGAAAAACAACTTCTCCCCTGACAACATTTTAGAAAGGCACTGTCGCTGCATCCGCGCTCACCGGCCAAGACCAGTGTGATTTGTTTAAAGAACTAGTCAAAAAACCCAGAGAACTTGTACCCCCCCATTCCAGAACGATAGTGGATGGTGCCAGACCTATCTCCAAAGTGCGGGGATAGGTCTGGCTACGCGAGACTAATCACACACTATCAGGAGAGTCGAGGCAATCTGTCAGTCATTTTGAAGGAGACAGACACAGATTTCCTCATGTGCTCTGTCAACCACCAATATAATACGCCATTTAACTGTAACTTTCCTAAAATTATCATATTTTTTTTGCCATGACGGTTATTTCTTTCAGTAGTTTGATCCTCAAGGACTCCACCGTGTCACAAAATAAGGGCGGAAACATGATTTCTTAGAAATAACTGAGGAGAAATAAATAATACAAACTGGTGGTCATAACATACACCGGTCTGACTGTTACATAATAAAAAAAATACCCTGTGTTGCTTTCATATATCAACCCTGTCTCGCAGAAATGCCGCTGAAAGACTTGGTTTGGTGAAGGGGAAGAGGACAGGGCTTGGTCTAATACAGAAAAAAGAGGTGATAAATGTATTTAGTAACATTTAAACCAAACCACGATGTTCTCCTAGTTTTTTTGTCTAGTCCTAAACACAGGAGTTGGGAAGCAACCTCCACCCTCTGGTGTCAAAGTCCTGGATTTTATGGGGTGGCTCATCTGGTCGAGTTTGCACCACATAGACTGAGGCCTTATCGCAGCGGCCCAGGTTCAATTCCAATCTGAGGCCACTGGCTGCATGGCACAAAAGCCCAAAATAAATCTGGATTTTGTAAATCCGCCATCCACCTGACCACCGCCTGCCTTTTGAGAAATTACATTTCATTACGACAAAATCAAGGCATAGAACCCATTTGTAGCTAAAGGCAGTATTGCATTTATCAGAAAACGTAAATGGATTTGAAATGTAGCTGCATATGAATGTGATTTCTATTAAGGTTGAACACCGGTGATTTTGTGAAACTGAGGTGTACGTTGTAGTCATATTCATATTATCAGTCAGTAAATTAGCCATAAAACAAAGCATCGGCATTGATTGCAAAATACACAAAATGCAAAGAATCTGATAAATACCCACAACATCGACATCCCTTAATGAAGCCTGATTAAATCTAGATTCAAACCACGACAGCATCCATCCATCCTATCAAACCCTAGGCTTTACGTATTGTATAGAACGTAAGCGTGCCTGAACTACACTTATTTGATTATTTAAATGCCAAAGCAGCAGTAACATATGATTGCATTACTATTGCAGAGTAATGTATTCGCAGGCCTCGGTGTCACCAAGGTCCACAGTGTGTGGGATAATGCTGGAGGAGCGCCCTGTTGCTCCAGAGTATAAACACTGCGTAATCACTGTCATGTCCTAATGTTATTGTGATGACAAATTGCCACATTAAGTGGCCACTTTCACAATTCGGTTACCTCGCTGTTAAAATATGCTTCTACGGCAAAAGGTCAGGAGATATTGAACCGGGCTGAATTAATCGGCTATTACATCAATCTGCGCTAGGATTTATTTTAAAAAGTCACACATTATTTACAAAGACCTGGACATGAGGCTTTGGTTTGCCCTTTCCTACACAAACACTCCTGTTACAGAGGACCGGCTTACAGTAATGTCTGTGGAAGCTTGCCAGATAGAGGTCCCATTTAAAAAAAGAAAAAGAAAAAAAAGAAGAAGACTGTCAAACGGAGTGCACACTGACACTGGATTGAATTGATAATTAGCTCTCGGTTCACTGAGGGTGAAGCAGGAGGGAGTCTTCTTACCAGAAGCCCATCGATCCCCCAGGATCTGATAGCACAACCACAGCAGAGGAAAGGAGGGATTCGGAAGGACAGATGAGTTTATCCGAAAATGATTCTGCTTTACAAGGCAGATGCAAGAGATTTGATACAGAAGAAAGAGG
Organism: Coranthus polyacanthus; assembly: GCA_037367275.1. Taxonomy (NCBI): domain Eukaryota; kingdom Metazoa; phylum Chordata; class Actinopteri; order Kurtiformes; family Apogonidae; genus Coranthus; species Coranthus polyacanthus. The sequence goes on from JAPQRN010000027.1 coordinate 9,604,185, forward strand.
AAGAGGAGGATGCGTGAGAAGAGGAGGGAACGCATTCAGAGATATTGTCATTGTATCTGCAGGGAAAACCACAGCCGAGGGAGAGTTTATAGTTACAAGAGAGCGTCTAGTGAAGCATGTTGCAGCGTGGACAGGTGCCCAGTGCATCATTCTGTCAGGCAGAAGGACAGCCACCGGCTTCTCCTCACAAGGGCATGACAGACAAACTCATTCCGCCTGGTCAGGGGGTGAGAGCGGGGCTGCAGGAATCTATTTATCTTGGCTGTCTGGTTTCCTGGCAGGAACACCGCAACCTGAGCTTAGCCACTTCTTTAGGGTAAAGAATGATCAAGCTGCTAAAGCATGAAGGTTATATAGCCTTTCAGTATTTCCATTCTATTCCATTTTAATAACTTTCATTTAAATGCAGAATATTAACATGAAATGTCATTGTTAGTAAAACATATTAAGAAGCCATTACATAAAAACACCAGTCTTGCCGCTTACGTACAAACCCCTTATTTCAGAAACGCTGGGACAAAGATGGGAAAATCTAAAATACTTTATATCTACAAATCACAATTAAGTTGGTCAGTAAAAACAATGAACATCTTTTCTTCTGTCAGTTAAATGAAGGCTCCAAAGACAAAACAAAACACAGATTTTAGTTTTTGTTCAATTTTAGAAAATGTCCAAACTTTTCTGGAAATGAGGTTTGTATTTTTGGAAAGTGAAGTAGTTCTATTAATATTGTTTTGCTCTTTGATTGTAACAGACTCACTGCAGGAGGAGACGTGTCAAGCTCAGTGAAACATTTGGGCATTTGAGATCCAAATTTTCTCTCCTTCTTACACTAAATAGACTAACAATACTCCTTCTTGTATAGCAGCCAATCTGCTTTGTATTGTTCAAACCACTGTATTGTTTCTTTACTACAAATGTGATTACTAGACCTCAGTTGCCATGCAATAAAACACAATGAAAAGGAGAACTGTGCATGCAATTGCACTTCTGATGCCCAGTCACATTATACGTTATGTTACCACAAAGTACCTTTTTAGACACTGAAGTAAGATCTCTCCTCTGCAGCAGAGAGCTACTTGGGTTTCGGCAGCACAAACACACATTTTCCACTTCACTGCTTCATTGTGGCAGCTCACAGATGAGAGCTTTTCAGCTACTGAGCATGCTGACCTTTATTCTTTTGCCAAATTGTCAACTTATTTATATTTATCATGTTAATTGCCAACATTGTACTATTGTATTGTACTATCTTTGCATTGGCTTTGTTCATTTAACGCGGGTCATCAGCAACAGACTATTTGCTGTATTTCTAGAAATATGCTCATTAGTTTTCTGGGTAGATATCCCTCCTATTTCTGTCCCTTCGATATGAGGCTGGTTCCAGCAGTCGGTTACCCTCGCTGAGCTAGAGGTGCTGCATGGTAGCTTCACACTTGCATCCTGATGTGATCGCCCAGTGGCTTCTGTACTGTGTTTGTGAGGTTTGTTCCAGTGTAATAAAACTGCACAGTACCAGCAGACTGCTGCACGCACAAAACAGTGAGGTTCAGCTCAGCTGTAAACATGGAATTGGTGTAGTCTCCGTTTTCATATTTAAAAAATTGGAAATCAGTTTGTGACAGATTGGTTCATTTGAAAATTTGATGAAAGTGCACATTTGGAGAGTTGATGTCGTTCATGTGGGAGTTTCTATCCTGGCTCTAGTTTTTTTTTGCCAGCAGGTCCCATGTTGCCTCCTCCCACTCATAAGGCTGTGCTACTGTATGCATCTTCCAACGCTGCAAAACAAGCAGATGACTCCATACATTTAAATGTAATAATAAATACAGCTTTATGTAGTGTTAGCCTAAAATGTGAAAATGACACAGGAAAAAAAAATCTGAAAAAGTTGTAAATGTGCGGACTGATATGAGAGGTTTTCTGTGTCCAT
>JAPQRN010000027.1:9606217-9620115 GCA_037367275.1 Coranthus polyacanthus
GTGAAAATGACACAGGAAAAAAAAATCTGAAAAAGTTGTAAATGTGCGGACTGATATGAGAGGTTTTCTGTGTCCATGGGAAGCTTTACTAGTGACAAAAGTATTCATATATATTTTCATAATATAATTAAATAAATGTCACCCAAAGGACAACAACAATCCATTAACAACACTCTGACTTTGGAAAATGGTCTGAAGCTTTGTTGGGTATATATGATTTGCAGTAAATGGCCCAGAACAATCAAAACATGACAAAGAAGCCAGAAACGCTGGTAACTGAGGAAATTAGCAGGAAACCGTACAGACAGAGGAGTGAGAAGGCATATATGCCATGAGTCACCAGCCAATGAAGGATAGGCTCACATGATAGGATCCTATATAGGCTTGGGATGGAGCGCTAGCCATAATCAGGGCTAAAGAAAAATCCATACTGCAATACTACCACATCAGCATTTGTGTGGGCTTGTGTGTTCCCTAGTTTCTCTAGTGCCAGGGTGGGCCAATAGAAGGGACAAATGCTTCTATTACCAACAGTAGCTCTGCTGGCTAACGGCAAATTAGCTCTGTTGTACATGTTAGTGGAGCCGGAGAGTGTGAACCTGATCTGCAGAGGTTTAAATTATGTGTGGAGGAGGCAGTGGTGCAGTAGACGGTGCACACTTTACCCTCTAAACAGCTGGTCTGCCATGTGCTCTTGAGCAGTAAGCTTAATCTCACACAGCAGCAAGTATTAGCTCTCTGGTATGGATGTATTTATACCTTATGTATCATTGAGAAGTAGGGCTGCATCTATGGCTATCCCTGAAATAATACTTTATATTACTGGACTGAAATTCGAAACATGATCATTATTTGAAGGCACTGTGCTTGATTTAACCAGTGCTGCTTGAAACTTCTTTATTATACAAAGCACAACACTGGTGAGCCACAGGTTTTCCTTGGGAATCAAATCTGAGAGCTATGTTTCATTTGCTCGGGCAGATCTGTCTGGCCCCCATCCTGTTCAAACAGATTTCCACCTGGGCCTTGATCAGGCCGGGCCAATCACAACCATGATACGGGACAGGTTTGATATAATGACAAACACACAAACAGAGGAGGTGCCATTGAGGCAACCAAGATGGCTACCGCTGATGTGGAACGGTCTTTTCCACTAATCCACTAACTAACAAACTGGACAGTATATTTTCTCTGACAGAAAAACAAACAACTGAAAAAAAATCCTATCGCGTCCGGAGGCATTTCGGTCTGCGGCCATTGATAGCACCACCGGGAAATCGACAATTAACTGAGAGGTTCCAGTCTCATTCTCATTTCACAATTGATCGGGTGGTGCCAGGCTAACATATATGGGTGACTGCATTTACTCTTCTAATAGGGATTGTTGGACACATAATTACAAACCAGCAGATTGTTTATAGCAGTAATGCACCTCATTTGTCCAGAGATGATGGGGAACCTAGGACAAGGCCCCTGGGACAATGCATCAAACCCAGTCCGGGGCCCAAGCCACCACGTCTGGAAGTCAACGTGAAAGTAAACTGCAGTGGCTCTGACAGCTGCTGGCAGACTCCATCAATCCTGGCACCAAATGACTCCCATTCAAAAAGCAGCAACTATTCTCCAGAACTATACATTTAGTGAATGAGACCATAATAATAATAATTAGAATAACACTGACGGCAATCTCTTCCTTTTTACTGAGCGCTAAGTGCCAGAAACAATATCCCATTTGTTTTAACTCATAATTAATGCAAAAACCTTAGGTGATAAAGTAACGAATGAATCAATTCCACTGCAGTTTTTAAGCACCTTCTTTTAGTGTTTTTTGTCTGTATATGACACTGCAGTAGAGCCTGTCACAGTAGAGGACATGTCAATCTGTCACCGTGACACATCAAGGTGAATTTATATATGCTGATCCAGTACAGTGTAATACATCATTTCTCACAGCACTTCATCTCACGTTTAATTTTTTAAGATTATTTTTTTTTTTGCAGTATTTCCACATGACCACTTTATGGTTCTGTTGGGGGAATTATTTCTGAGTTAAATACAACGACAGATTAATGCTGATTAGGATGGCTTTTGAAATGGTCTCTGCGTCACATTAGGTGATGGTAGAGTGACAAATTGTTGCGACAGCGGACTACATCGAGGACAGAAATGCAGCATACATATATACGTGTGCAGGAGGCTGAGGGTGAGCCTACTGGTCTGATTAATTTGGTATAATCCTCCTCACCAGAGTGTGATAGATGAACAGATTAGCTGAAGTGAAATCAATTCCTCCTTCATTCTGCCATCTTTTCAAAGAAGAGCCTCTCTGTGCTTATATAGGTCAACGTTACAGAGATTTTGAAGCTGACAGGGTAGGTACGAGAGGCAGAAAAGTTAGAATGTCTTTTTGTTGAGACACGGTGAGTCTTTCAGTAGCTTTTCAGCAGCTACAGCAATTGTTTAATTTCCACTATGAAAGACTACGCGTGATAAAATTGTTGTATAGGCGTTCTTTACACACCTCACTTGCAGTTTGGTTATTATGGTTCTTATGTGTCTGATCCTACAACACTTTTCTCCAACAGTTTATAGTGGAGTAAATTACAACAGCACAGCATGGGATGGATTGTGCCTTTCATCAACATAGTAGAGAAATTATATTAATGAATGCATCAGTGAAATAATCACTGACAAATGTGTTTGTTTTCCATCAAAATTTGGCTTGTACAATATCTGCTGGTTGTGACTTTAGCGTTATTAAGTTTTCATGGTTATGTTTAGGCGCAGGCAGTACTAGGCTAGGCACAGATTTACAGCTTGGGTTAACACAGAAAGTGCAGACTTGAAAAACAAGACCCATTATTATTATTAATATCAAAACAAACCACATTTCCTAAGCTCAACCAAAGTGCTTTTGTTGCCTTCACCTAACCACTTAAGGGACTTAAGGGACTTAAGGGACACCACTGGTGTTTAAGTCCTGCACTTTGTACTTTGTATGTGGTGCACTCCAGACACTCTTATCACCTACAACAGTTGTAGGTGATAAAAATGTCATTCATTCCCAAAAAGCACTCCCTCTGAATATAATCCAACCAGTAGGACAGTGCAGCATGACAGTATATGTGGTGCGACGACAGAAAAGGTTTTTTGTTTCATAGTATGTTCTCATCTGTTCTCGATCGTTTATTTTGTTGTGTTGCAAATCATCTCGTTTCATCATGTTTTATACAATGCTTTGAGATCTTCCGCATGTCACATACGCAGGCAGAAAGTCTGCATGAAGGCAACATGGAGGCGAGTGAACGTGACAAAGGAAGGAGTGATTCTGAAAAGGAGAAGCCCTTCTTCTCAATTCTGAAGCTGTAGCTCCTCGACTCCTCGCCTCGGGTCCTCCCACCCGAGACGCGAGCAGATGAGTCGGAGGAGACTCGAGGAGAGAGGAGCCAAGGCAACGGACATTTAACAAAATGAGACATCCTTGCCTTGGAGCCGTCATTTTAAATAAATGGCGGTTAAATATGACGTGTGGAACAGCTGCATCATCTGTTATTTTACCGCTGTAGTTTATGAGCTCTCAGATGAGCAGAGCAGTGTTTACGTAAACTCATGATTAACTTTTAATTCAGTTCACAACGTGGCACAATATGTCAGCAGGTGATGTAGGGAGGTCATACATTTTTGGAATTTAACACACTCGGCCATTTTAAATAAATAACACAACTTCAGGTTGAGGAAAACTTTCATTTTTAAAGTCCTGCTCCTGCCGTGGTTTGTATAATCCAAACGTGTCACGCCTCCGTTACGCGTCACGGGTCCGATCGCCGGACAGACTTCCTCAAAGGATACCCCTGTGTATCCGCGGCCCTCGATCCTCACTCCTCAAAAGCATTTTAGGGAATTGAGACAGCCTTCAGGATGGAGCACCGAGATCGATTTCCGGGTCACAAGTGAGGATCGAGGAGTCGAGGATTGTAAATGAAAGAAGAAAAATAATCAAATACGAGTACATTTTTTCACCCTATAATTCAAGAAATACGCCTCTCTATCTCATATATATATTTTTATGCTTCCATTTATTCACTGAATGTACACAAACTGTGCTATATTGATGTGTATGCTTATATGGATATGAAATGACCTATAATAAGATATGAGGCTCGGGTCATGCTGCACAGCCCTACTAGACAATGATTAGTGTGTCAGCCAATTGTCAACTGTGAGTGTGAGGAAAATCAAGAAACGTGGCTCTTGATTTTCATGAGATAAAGGATGAAACAAGCTCCCACTTCACAAGGGTGTTTTAGCTTTATTCAGCCTGTGCCCTGAAGTACTATCCCGGCTCCATTATTAGTACCATCCCCACTCATTCCAGCACTCTAACTGCCTCATGTCGACGCCTGTTGACAACTTGACATCTCTGATGCACCCTGCTACCTTCCCGGTCATTTTTGGAGCCTTTTTACTCAAACACAGCCTTGAGTGTTTTGTGACTTGGACTAGACCAGTGCAGGCGGCCTCAGCGAGCCCTCTAATTATAGAAAGGCCAGACAAAAACAGTTGTGACAGAGGTCAGGTAAGCTCAGAGACACTCAACCCTGGCTGAGCTGTCTTACTTAGCTGTCCCTCGATGATTTAAGCAGAGGGTTTCTGTGCTTACCAGTTAGCCCAAAGCTCTGATTTGTCACTGACTGTTGTACCCCCTCCAGTCTCTAACAAAACTCTGCACTGTGGTCCACACACTAACAGGCATTATCTCATGAATCATCACTCGTTTACATCAAAACAGCAGGCTCCTGCTGGGCTGTGGGGCGGTTTACAGTGTGTTTGCGCACGGAGAGCTCCAAGGATTTGACGCTTCCAGCAGAGAGTGATGCAAAATTCCGGTGCAGCTTTTCAAAAGCAAAGCAGCAGAGAACACCGTCAACCCGTAGCACATCTACCTGCTGTATGGCATCAGCGGCATGTGATTGATTTCCATTAATTGGCTGCTTCCAACTACAGCTATGGAGAAACCAGTCTTTACAGTAGAGGTCTTATGTGAACACTGAGGCTAAAGGTTAATACGAGAAAGGCAACCTATCACATGCATCACATCCATTAGCCCCATTTGCAGGCTCTTCCATCTTCAAAATAAATACTGTGCTTTACTTATTGATATTTTCAGCACTGTGTTTACAGTGCATTCGCTAAATTACTAAAACCACAGCTTCTACCAGACTCTAATGTTGCTCCATGTCCGTAGGATCTGTAATGAAGCAACTATTGGCTAACATGTTAGACAATAGACTATTAATTTGTCAAATGTTTGTACTAAATTTGCAGTGAAATGCAAGGTGGCATACTCTTTACACTGAGCTAAAAAGGCATCCGTGAAAGAATGAGAAACTGCAATATGTCGTTAATATGTTTACATCTGGCCAACAGTCGGGCAATGTGGACCAAAAATGATTATCTCCTATTTTTAGGCTGAATGACAAATGCACAATATATGTCTAAGTATTTTCTATGTGTTGGGCTAAATGTTCAACTGTAAGTGAAAGCAACAGACTGTGATCAAAGTAAAATAGTAAAAGTTTGAAAATATACAGCTGCAAAACATGTAACTGAAAAAAATCTAGCCTATTTAGCATCTATTGCATTTTTATTGACGTTGCTGAGCTTGCAAGTGCGTTTAAGTCAGTTTGTAGTGATTCCATCAGGACTGAAACTGTTCAGTAACTGCAGGAGTTTGTGTAACATGTTTTGCTGCCACAGAGGAAATAAAGTTAACATAGTTAGATGTTAAACGAGTTCGCGTGGCCTCACTGGAGTAACTCAGCTGCTGCAGACGTCAGTAATCCAGGTTTTCGTTTTACACAGATGCTTTGCTGAAGCAACGGCGCAAAACACGATGTTAGAGATCTTTTACGTTGTTATGAGAAGTGTAAAATTATTTCCGGTTCATTATGAAACTGTGGCGGACCGAAGAGAGAAGTGACAGAAGAGACTCAAACACTGGTATGGCTTTGTTGAAGAAACGGGTTACGTAACCAAACTACTGTATATTGATATAAATGGTGTCTCATTCTGTATCTTGTTTGAAAATGTATCAATAAACGTTAAGACCTTTTAATGTATGCAGCCCGATTATAGATTGTGGTCTACATATGAAGTCAGGGTGGGTGAATGGATCAACAAAATATTGGACAACAACACAAGAGACTGCATGACCGCTCAACATGCCGTGACCATGACAACAAAGGTCCTTTAACCTTCATCAAGTCAAGTCTTCTGGTAGGGGTCTGATACAAACATACCATGTTGGACAAATGACCTGCTGGATGTGGTACACACCAGCAGTGTTGGGAGGCTTACTTTTAAAATGTATTTCACTACAGATTACAGAGTAGAGGCCCGTAAATGTATTTTTTAGTATAATCTGCTCAAAGGGAGTAACATATTTGTATTACATCAACATTGTCTGTCATTGTTATTGCATCCACAGCGTGAATCATTCACGCTTGATTCACGCTGTGTCATGAATGAGTCACTCTGAATGTATATTAACACTTTCTGCAGAGACGTTAGGTATACATATATGGAAGCACAAGAGAAGTGTAATGTTTTGACGCCATTTTTAGCAAGTACAGAGCATGCTAGGTAGGCAAGCTGACCATGCATTCAATTTTACCTGAACAAAAATCAAACTTAAATCAGTTTGTTTCTTGAACGTAGAAGTGGAGACCTTGGATGCTAAAGCTGCCTTTTCCAGGAAAGCAGAGGTTGCACTGCACAATAACATTGCAATCTCCTTTGCCCTCTATGAATGCGAAATGATCCTTGAATTTCCAGGACGAAAATGCATTTCTCACTCCATTGTCTCGTCTCATGTGTGGACACGCAGGCTACTCTGCATTCACGGCCTAGTATGGTGAAGATATGCTTTATTTAAAATTAGGACATTGTATTCTAAATGCATAATAATGCTACATGTATTCAGTTATTCCCCCGACATTGCAGACCAGCCTGAACACGCAGCAGGAAGCGTTTTTCAGAATTTCTGTTATATTGAAATTGAAAATGGTTTCACAGCTATCTTTTTTTTTTTTTTAAACTGCATTTGCAGGAAAGGAGACTAGACTAAAAGACTTGTTCTGCAAAGCATTTTTCACAGTACAGCACAAATACACAAAAGAGACTGTATACATGAAATGAGAAATGGTGGAGGACTAATGGAAGTGGCTGGGTATAGGCGCATCCGTGCTCCTGCTGAGCTCCAGTTAGAATAGACCTATACATCAGCACAAGCTGCAGTTATTTCTCACCAGTAGCATTTGAAGAGGCCGTATATATTGGCCCAACAGCTCTCATTTCAAATCATTTCCCCTGTCGTCTTGCATTTGTCACGCTAATACCTGCCAACCTATCCACTGCTGGAAATAAACATCTCCTCAGCTGGCTCATACTAACACAAGCAATTGCAATCAGAGCATAAATCAAAGCAGGAGTTCAATTTGTTGTTAAGACAACAACCAACTTAATTCTTCGCTGTTGGCAGTCTAATGTGAATAAACAGCAGCCTCACCACCTCATTGCTTTTAAAATAAATTTGCAACCTTTGACTTCTAGATGGATTCATGATGTGTTTTGTTAATTTTTTTTTTTTTTACTCTGTCTAGACTTGAACTCCGTCCAGACGAAGGCAAGCTGATTGTGCTTTTCTTGCATGAGCCAACACCTCTCGGCAGCAGGCGAGGATTGTTGAGCTGAGATCAGTAGACAATGAGGGGAGCAAACCCTCAGATTCCTAACAGAACGCTGTCACGAAAGTAGGCCATGCAATCAATTCTCAAACTCCCACTAAAAACACGGTATCGACTGCGAACAAATCCCTCAGAGATCAAAGAGAACAGTCCCGTCGGCTTTATTCACCATCCTGTATTAGAAAGCACAAATGCGGCTATTTCACCAGCTTCCACAGAAATGACATCATGCGGGTGTTTATGTCGCCTCGCCTGGTGTTTTACATCACTGAGAATGTCGAGTGGGGTATACCGACACCCTTACAGGTCCTGTCTATCCATGAGTGGAGGTGGAGTTAAATCAGAAGCAAAGGTTTGGAAGTTTCTAGATGTGAATGTGCTTTTAGAGACAGATGTAAAAAGTAAATATATTATGATTCAGTGGGTGATTCGGCACAATGTCTCTCCGCTAAGCCTGAGGACTTTTCACTCCACTGATTTTCCTTTTGACAGCTCCTAATATTATATCTCATTCCTATTCCCCAGAGCTTAGAAAGCTTTTGTTCTTTCCATCAGTGGATTTCATGATATTTTCTCGTGAAAGCTGGCCTGATGAAAACAGCATGTGAGCACTGCGATACTAAATCCTACTTTTTATTAATGCATTAGAAAAACTGTCTCGTCTTCACACAGTATGCATCTTTGTGTGCATGTATACACGTTTAGTATGATAAATGCTTCTAAAGGGTGTTTTGTAATTAACTTGGAATGTTTTACATTTTACTTGAAACATTATACAGACACGGTTAAGATTTAGGGGGATCTAAACGCAGAAATGGAATAATATTCCTATTTATGTTTTCATTAGTGTATAGTCACTTAAAATAAAAGTTGCTGTGTTGTTGTTACCTGATTATGAGCTGATAACATCTACAGAGGGAGTAGATACCCTTCAAGGAGTCTGCCAAGTTGTGCCGTCATGTTTCTATAGTAGCTCAGAATAGAATGGACTTGCTCTTCTTTTTTCTGTTTCACACCAGATGGCATCCAGCACTGAGGTACGTTACCGTCGCCTATGTTTGAGTGTGGACCAGAGTTACTGTCGTCTTAACTAAAAAGAACAGAACACACAAACCTGGCACTGGCTCGAGCACATTTTTAGCAGGAGGGCTGGTTGCAATCTGTAAATGAATCACTAGATCCTAAAGGTTACACACTTAACCTTTGTCAGTTGAAAAGTGATAAAAAAAAAAATCAGAATATGGATCACCTGCAAAACTGAGCTGCACTGTGGTGCTTGTCCCTTCCACTAAGTGTCATGAAAACTGGTTGAGGCTGTAAAAATGTTAATCACTGCTATTTTTTCGCTTAGTACTTTAGCGCGCTACATCCTCTGTATTTATGCACTGCATCGCTGTCACAGCAGTGGTTATGCACTAAATTATCACAGCATGCAACAAAACAAATCTACCATGCCACCAAGGGCAAAATTCACAGTGTTGAATATCTAGCTCACTGTTTGGAATTTGTGCCTCGTAGGACTGAAAGCACATGAGCGTGGAGAAGGAGGGGGTGTGTTATTTTGAAATTAAAATCCAGCCTGGGATTATGAGCTGAGTCATGCCAAAAACAAAAATTCAACCTAAGTGCGAGCTGGAATCTGCATCTCACTCTCTCTTAATTCGATATGCTCATCGGCTAATCAAGCCTCTGTCAGAAAGATTCCTGAGCTTTTTTTGAAATTGTTTCATCATCTTTCAAGACCTGAAAGGACCGCTTCACCTATGTCTCTCCGCTCACAGGCGGTGATTTTTAAAGGGCGGACTAACAACTGATCTCTCAGGACTATTTCTATTAATAACCCCTCCTTCGCTTCACCGTTTCCCAGTGAGAGAGACTCATAATTAAAACTGTGTAAATGCTGCATTAGAGTGAACTAAATAAAAAGGGCTAAGCATCTCAGTGGTGCAGTTTTTGCTTACACAAGAAGCTTTGGGCCACTTTTCTTTGTGCCACCATGTTTGGAAGCATCTTAATTACCTTCTTCCTGTGTGTTATTAGCAGATGGCACGGAGACAGATTCCTGAGGAGGTCACATTTGTCGTTTTCCATTTTAATTTAATGAGAAGGACTTTCATATAGAGGCAAAGTATCTTAACTGTTGATTATGTTTGCCATTCTGCACTAAAGGCTCATTGGAACTCCACTTTTCAGCCTTTTCAATTATCAGCAGGCACCATGATGATTCAGTTTCATTTCAATACTGTAGATTATAATTCGTCAGCAGTAGAAATGGCTCATATTTCCAACCCATTAACTTCCGAGCCCATGGAAATGACAGCACATGATGGATGGGTACAGTGCAGACATCACTCTTCACAGGCGCGTCTATAAACTCTCCGACCGACCTGCTGCAACTATTAGCAGACCTCTGTGGGCTAATGATGCATGAGAAGTAATTAAGAAGGGATCATGAAAATTAGTTTCTTTCTTTATCTGACAAACCCCGCGAAATTTGTGACGAAGTGCAGAAAAGACCTGCACAGAAAGTGTTTGCGCTGCAAATGTTCCCTTAATAAAGTGTCAGTCTCCTGCGTAAATACATTTATTAAAAAGACATTTCATAGCAGTGAATTATATGCTGGTGGTTGTAGTCAATCAAATCAGTGTGACAGTTGGTGTGTTTACAAATGAGCTTATATATGTAAGTGCTGACTGCATGCACACACTGGGGGAAATCGCACTGTCGCAAATGAAAAACAACCCTTAGTGTCTGTTCAGAGGGAAGTCATTTCAACCAGAAGCTAACTACTAGTACTGAGCCACTGTGCTCCACTAATCCTCTCCTCCAAAAATCAATACTTAGAAAGGTCAAACAGAGCGGGCATGGAAAATGCAGATTAGCTCGTCAATATGGACACATAGACACACTCTGCTGCACCCACACTCTACAATTTGACGATGAGCAGATGAAGCCATGTCAGAGAAGGGAGGTGTGGAAGCTCAGTGATTCTAAAATGTCAGGTTGAAGACCTGCAAAGGTCACTTTGAAAAAAACAACAACAAAAAAACAGAAAATGTTGAAAATACTACAAACATTCAACCAAACAAGGAGATAATAATTTACTTTGTGTGTGCATTCATAGTACATTACATACCCGTGATGTTGGGCCTTGGTGGAGGTACACGCTCTCAAAGTGCCTTTCTATTTAGATATATTATGTTGTTGGATTGTCTTTACTGAGGTACAACATGTAAATTCAGATAAACCATGGAATATATTTTTGCACGGAATGATGACTGTGAATTTTTACCGCTATCATTTACATTAAGGGAAGATGTATGAGCTAGTACGAACAGGAGGAATGATTACAGCAAGCAAGCTGTGTCACTATTGAAATGGGAATCTCATGGCTGATTTTAAGAAAGAGAAAGGCACCATACTTTTTCACTTGTCTAAAAGACTAAATCTTCTTAAGTCTGTATTAATGTGCTCTGTAAGTTACTGCAAAATCTACTGAATGTGCAGATAAACCAAAGAAAAACAGCAAGGGAACAACGTGCAGTATTGTAAGGTAAAATAGCCAGTACATCTAATGGTGAGATTTCACTATACAGTATTCATACTGAGGTCCTAAACCTCTGTGTCCCTCTTGCAAACCAACCGAGACAATCACTTTACAGTGAACAGCACAAACAAAATAGCATATAAAACTAATAGGCAAACTCATTTTGCAATGCGTCCAGGATAATGGAAACCAATTAGTGCAGACATGAAGTGTGAAAAGGCTAAAGCAGTCAGAAAAATACAAGTCAGCCAAAAACATACGGTAACAGCTTCCCACATGAAGCTGAAAACTGCTGTTATTGTCACTGGCTCGTCCTCCGTAGTCCACAAAAAAGTCATTACACACTGTATGGTGAGGAGAATCATGATTTAATGCACTGAAAACACATGCAAAACGTGAGTCTGCTGAGGGTCGGACTTGCACAGGAAAAATTAAGCGCACTACAGCTTTTGTATTAGTATGGTGGCATTCTGCAAAAAAAGGCTCTGACAAATATCAGCCGACAGCCATTGTCCCAGGATGCTGGAAATGAGATTATTCGGGCTGAGTTGAAGAAGAAACTCCACTAAAGGTGATTTGCTATGGCATGTACAGTACGGCACATGCCGCTGAAATACACTAATCAATACACTTCAGGGTTTCCATCCTTTCATACTTGTGGACCTTGATTATGTGGAGAGCAAACTGAATTTAATCAGGGCAACCCAGTAGCAGAATAGTTAAGGTTGCTGACCATTCACGGCAGCATTCTTGGTTAGAAGATAGATGGATAGATGTATTAAGAAGGTATCCCTGACTTTTGCTGCAAAGTCTTTCTGATTCTAGGGAGAACCAAGAGAGTCAAAAAGTCGATTTTTCGTACAGGAACAACACCATTTTTGTCTGAAATATACATAACATGATCTATGGCTATGTCTGAGTTAGCAGGGGAAATTTGGTTTTCAATGGGTTGGGTTTATATAGAAGCAACTTTAGCTCTATAAATTGTGACAGAATGATGTAGAAGGTCTAAAACTGCAGTTTAGAGAAACCCAGAAAGATCCCGAGCAGGAGATTAACACCAGCAAAGACCTTCAAGGGAAATTAGATGAGATGCAGGAAGAGAAAGTGGCTCTCCAAAGTGTAATAGGAAAAAATGAAATCAGAGCTCAGCACTGACAAACACAAGAGAAGTGTCTGAAAACGACCGTGGGTGACCCTTTTGAGCCTGAAAGCTGACACTGCGGTGTTTCAGACTCATTCCACAGCTCAACGGCTTGAAAAACAGCTTGAACTGAAACAGTCTCAAGCTCTGAAGACACAGAGGAGACTGAACATGATTGAGGAGGTTCTTCTTAAACTGGAGGAGGCAGTTAGGACTGCTGAAAAAGTTGCACAAATGGAAAACCACAGAGCTGAGAGCAGGAAGACATCAGCTGCACTAAAACCAGCAGATATTCCTCTGGTGAGCGAGCACTTCTATGTTCACCTAGAGAAACCATCTCCTCGGGAGGAGATGGGTGATTCAAAAATTCAATTTGGGGAGAAAAAAAAAAATTACAAAGGCAATCAAGGCCTCACGAAGAGCTGCTTCAGTGCAGAAGGACAAGTCTTCAATCCTGGAAGAGTTTGATCAATTCTAAAAAGTCCCATAAGATTCAGGTTCAGTTCAGTGAACAGAAACATAAAAGTGATGACTGCTCTGAAAAACATACCATACATAAAACAAATGGAGACACACATAAGTGAAGGTACAAATCCAGTGGTATAGGAACCAGTGGTAAAACAGTTCAACAAAATGGAAAATAAAATGAAATCCACTTTATTTTTCCACAAAGGACTGAAACAGGACAGAGAAGATAGGAAACAGGAGATGAGAGACATCTAGTGTGCCCTCATTGTGGATGAAATGACCATGAAGAAGGACGAAATTTCCACAGATATCGAAACCTAGATTGCAATTCCCTGCAATGGTCGTTCGTGTCACTTCACGCGCTGAGAGCCTTTGAAGCAAGCTTGGACGTGCATAACACGAAACCCTCATTTCCACATCTGCTCAGTTCTTCAAAAATGGTTCACGTAATGCCGAATGTTTATCACCTGCTAAAACTGCTCAAAAATGCATTTGCTGAAGGATGTACACTGCAAACTCCAAATACTTGGAAGTATCTGCAGGAGCTTAATGAACGTCAGGGAAACAAGGTGAGAACGACGGAGGATAAAGGTGAAGCTTGGAGCTCAGGTTTTCAGCAAGAGTGCATCAGATGCTCTAGAGTATTGCACAGAGGAGTATTGCAACAGAGCTCCATCTGTCACAGCTCAGAAGATGTGAGGAGAGGGTGGAGTTTCAGAGAACTACTGATGCAGTCTTTGATGTCCTCAATAGCAGGAATCCACTTGGGAAGGATACAAAGCAACCCATGAGGACATCTAACAAAAACTGTGCCAAAGAAATCTTGCAGAACGCACAACAGTCTCTCCTGGAGCTGAAAGATGACAAAGGCATGTTGCTGCATTCTGAAAGAAGAAAAACGTACAACTGGCCAAAGTGCTTGTTGCATAAGGGTATGGACAGCGCTGTTACCTTCTCACTAGTAAGCAGAGCCGGGTACCAAGCATTATCTCA
>JAPQRN010000027.1:9621407-9648006 GCA_037367275.1 Coranthus polyacanthus
TGCTTGTTGCATAAGGGTATGGACAGCGCTGTTACCTTCTCACTAGTAAGCAGAGCCGGGTACCAAGCATTATCTCAAAAATCCAGAACCCGTCCTTCAAAAGTGTGGAAATTATTAGAAAAGCGTCCCAATAAAATGGTACTCTGCACACTTTCTACAACTGAAACGGCCTACCACAGGAACTCAGTGAAGACTCCCTAGAGCAGATCCTAACGGCTAGTACGGCAATCCCGCTTTCCAGAGAGAGACACTGCAAGCCAGCGTAGACAGCCTTTTACAGATAAATTATACATGCATACATGCATTTCCAATTACGATCAACACTAGCCAATGGAGTAAATCTCAACACAATGGTTATTAATAACTAAAACACCTTTCCTAATTAGGTCTAGACTATAAACCTCAACTTTTGTGATGAGCACAGATTTCATTTAATTATTGCTTCTTTATTTTTCATGTTGGAAAAGTATTTTTTATGAGAAAACGCTCATATAAAGGATTAATGGTAGAGGTTATGTTAATTATTTATTGGTAAGTTAATTGAGTAATCAGAAATAATGGGTAGGTTAAGCTATAAAAAAATAATAGTTGCAGCCTCCTGTGTCAGAGGACGTGGTGGATTTAACAAAAGCGTATACAAGCGTCTATTAGTTAAGTTGTAAGTGAAGACAGAAACAGGAAACTTCACCCTCCACGAGAACGTCACCATCTTGGAAACGACACCTGCGCTGGTATGACTTAAAGCCTCTGGGCCTTGTAGAGCCAGAGCGTGATTACCATCTATGCTGAAATGTTGATGCTGTCATTGAATACAAAGAGGCTGCCGTCGACTACAGCGAGGTAAAAGGAAAGCTGAACTGCATGCCTTGAGCTGAGTTGCTTACTTCTGATTCCTCTGTGCATCCTTTTGTTCTGCTGAAGACTGCTGAAGGTCTGTGAAAGCCATCGCCGCCGATAGTAGCTGTTTGTACATACAGTAGAGAGTTGCTTTTAGAGAGTTTTGAGAACTCTGGGAGTTTTCCACAGGTACGTGGCATATAATCAGCTACTGCAAATAGAATTTTGACTGACAGCACTGACAAGATGTTCCTGGACCACATGTTTACGGAGGTGTCACAATCATCGTCAATATGAAGGGTTGCTTTTTGTCATGTGTTTTTTCTGTGAACTGTGTACAGTATGTCTGTGGACTGTACTACTTACAGTCTGCAGCTTATATATTTCTTCAGCAACCAAACACCTCGTCACTGGGAAAGATCTCTGTGAATGTAATGTCAGCAGCAGTTACATCTATAGCAATGTCATGATATATTTCAAATCTGTTTAATCTGCTTACTGCAAAAATTAAATGTATTAAAATACACTTACTAAATATACTCTGGATATTAATGACAGCGGTGGCCGTCAGCGTCCTGTGTTGGAGTCTGTGTTGTGCTGTCACTTGGTTGTTTCTTTGATATTAGCAGACTCCAGTTCTAAGCTAACAGTAGCTAGTGTGGCACACTGTTGACACAGTAGAGGAGCGGCAAAGAGGCTTCAAGGCACTGGGGAGTAAATATGTCACATCCTTTGGATTTTCCCAGAAAATTTGACCTAATTCCTCACAGATGCCCTACATAGAGTTGAGTCTACGGGCTGTCGTAACTGGGTAAGGTCTCACCGCTTATGGTTATGATCCGGTCACACATTGGAAAGACAAAATTATTAAAACACAAACATCTTGTCAATGCACCTTTAATGGAACTGAACAAACTGGCTTCTTGCCCCCCTCCCAAAAAAAAGAGTAGTTTTTTTTACGTGTTGGTTAAATGAAGTTAATTATATGTGTGTGTCTTGTCTGCGTCTGCAATGTAAGTGATTTGTCTCTTGAGTCGTGCTCCCTGACACGGTGAGATTGCTTTCTATGGCTCTCTATGATTAAAGTCTCTGTTGCTAAGGCTTTGTAATCATAGACCACGAACACTCACTGTCTTGTTTTATAGAACAGAATCAACCGATGGCGGGGAAATGCTTCCAACAATGTTCAAATCGAAAGTAATCCGGAAGTTTTCATTCGGTTGCCTTTCAGTGGTGTCATATCTCTCTCTCTCTCTCTCTATATATATATATATGCTTCGGCTCTCTCCATCCAGTGCACATGCAAAGGGAAAGATGAATAAATTAACATGAGCCACGCGACTTTTTGAACTGTGAACTAAGAGGCTCTGATCAGCGCGGCAGAGGAGCGCTGGCTTTGATGTGTCTGAAAAGGAGGTTTAAAGATCAATTACATCCCTGGTCTCTACTGTCACTCAAGGACTGCTTCAGCTCTGGACTTTTAAAATCAATTAACAGCAATGTGCAAAATTCTAAAGGGAAGTGGACTTGATTAGAGGTCAATGTATTAGTGGGAATTAGACAACCTGTCTGTCAGAATCTTGACTAAAGGGAGAGTATGCAAAGAATGCCTAGACCCTGTCATGCTTTCATTCTCTTATGTGTCTTTGTGGCGTTAATGCAATGAGTTGTATAAATGGGGGTAAGAGCAAACAGTTTCTTCTCTAAGGCATTCATGGTGTTGCACTCAGTTGTACGTGCGAAAAGCGAGAGGTATTGTGTGAAAAATGAAAGAAAATTGCTTGCGATACAGGTTCAACTTCTGCCTGCTTTTACACTTTCAGAAAGCTCTAATAATACAACGCCAATAGGCCACTGTTTGTATTCATTTCAGTTGCAATTAAAATCATTTGTTTGCCTTTCAGAGTTGTCATATCACATCAGATTTTCATCAGCAATAGTGGTGAAAACAATTCCCATGATCCCACGCTACTTCACAACATCATCAAACATCTTCTTTTGTTATTGTTCTGACTGGGAGACCCCTAACGGCAGAATTTACATACTGTGAATTTATGTATTTGTCTGTTTGGCCATCGTGCTACCAAATGTTGATAAATTGTTGCAAGAGGATTTAGATACTAACCACTGCTCAGGCATCACATTCAGTAGGGAAAGAGAAATCATCTGAAGACAGAATATGCTCAATAATTAACAAAATCATCTTAAAGCAGTTCTTTAAAATACTAAAGGAATAATTATAGACAAGCGTATGCAAACAAAACCGTACAGCTCATCTTTTTAAGTGCACAGAGACCTTCTCAAACTGAGGGAAAGTTTAGTTTGTACCTCCTTCCTTTCCATCTGTTTTTTTTTTTCTTCCCCTTTGCTTTCGTCACCGTGACCCAAACATGTCACGACGCATTAGACCCTAACTGTGCTAAAAGAGAATCCAAATATGGCCCATCTCCAGGAGGCAACAGGCCAAGTTCTGTATTCAGCATTCACCACACAATAACAAAATGAATATTTGATTTGGATTGGTACAGCCACTTCCTGTCTCCTGCAACGCCCTGAAGAACAAAGCAGTTCTCCTGTTACCCATGGACAGCTAAGACTACTTTAAATAGCACTTCAGAGCATCGCTGTGAACACAGCACCCTGCAGGAAATAGAGTTTGACTTATTAAGAGTTACAAAAGAAGTTTACCGAAAGACAAAATGAAACAAACTTAGGACAGTGACACTATCAAATAAATGAAGAAATCTTTAGTTCTGTCTGAAGACGTGTCAACGGCAACCTGCTCTCCATTAGGAACAGATATAAAAAGAATCAGTCAAAATCTTGGCTGCCTCAAGGTCCGTCTGAAATCATTTTCTTTCTCGCTCTGTAATGACAACAACTGCTAGTATGAGCAGCCGCTCTTCGCAAATACTTAAGACTGGACCACAATGTTCATATGAATCCTTTCAACTTGTGTTACTGCAGATGTCCAACAGCAGAAGGCCTGCAGTCAGACTCATCGGCCATCTAATTCAAAGTGACAGTGAGTGAGAGGCAGCATCTGCAAAGAGAGAAGGGGCCACCACTTGACAATGCTGAGGCAGGAGGAGGAAGGAAACCAACTGGCTGCGTTACTTCCTGCGTCCTTGACATGACTGACGAGACTCGCTGTAGTGTGGCTTTTCAGTTTGAGACTTCTTCAGAGGTGAGGCACTGTGCAGAGTTTCCACTTTGCAAAGTTTTACCCTTTACCCCATGTATTTCATCCCCTTTGAAGGATGCATATGTCAACATATTCTATGGAAAACGGCAGCAATAACTATATCCTACAGACAACATTCCACGTATCAGTAACTCAATGTAGCTTTTTCTTTCTGTGCCATAGTTTCATTGCTCAGAAACAATAAAACACTGAGACTTATTTGTTCCTCACAAAACAAAAGGGAGCACTAAATTTCAACGAAACAGCAGCCGTCGCAAATATATACTTGTGAGTCAAATAAAATGATCTATAGCTGATAAAAAAGTTACTCATTATACCTTTAATATTTAGAAATGATGCTCGTACATCAGTCAAAGCAGGAGCAAAGAGGTAGTTACAGCCAAAGTTACCGACTAAGGTTGAATTTCATGTAAACTGGGTAAACTCAGGTGTGTTGTGTGCATATTGATAATACGCTGCAGGGCTCAAGCGTATAGATCGGCTGAATGTCTCTGGGGGCAAAATCAAAACCGTGTAACCTCAGGTCTTTCATTAACTTCAATAGTGTGTGGTTTATCAGAGTC
Organism: Coranthus polyacanthus; assembly: GCA_037367275.1. Taxonomy (NCBI): domain Eukaryota; kingdom Metazoa; phylum Chordata; class Actinopteri; order Kurtiformes; family Apogonidae; genus Coranthus; species Coranthus polyacanthus. The sequence goes on from JAPQRN010000027.1 coordinate 9,626,013, forward strand.
ATGTGAGGAGAGGGAGTCTTTACCTCATAATGGGCGACCCTCTGGGACTCAGAGATGAGCTGAGCGCTGCACACTTTGCAGTAGCTGTCTGTGAAAAGCCCTTGGTCCACCTCTGTTGACTTCATCTGAAGGAAGAGACAAATGAATCTAGGGTTACTGACCTGGACACCGGTGTGGCGGGTGTGCACTATGAACCGTACACGCAATACCAACCGCCGTGACTTCAAAACAGAAGAAGAATCCTGCAGTTTTAATTAACACTGTTTTACAGACACATATTTCAGACAGACTGTGCACGGCTGTGCGGAATCCCTGGAATACAAAGTGAGGTTATTCTCTTAAAACTGCTGAAAGTCTGAAAGCGCAGTGGCCCTCATTCATTAACCAAAAAAAAAGATCTGAAAAGAAAAGTGTTTAAAAAGCTACAGCATGTCTGCAAGACTCCCAGCTTACACAACTACAGTCTGATTTTTGTTGTCGCTATCATGCAAGGTTGCTTTGGGAGCGAAGACAAACCAACCTGAATGTAATGGAGCAAGTAAACAATAATCTCATTTCATACTTTCATCGCTGTTAATATTTCATTACATCAAGGATTTGAGTTAGTGACAGATGCTGAGCAGACTGTGCAAGCAATCAGACAGAAAAAAACATTTAATATCAAGCTTTTGCCAAAGGACAGACTCCCCATAAAACTTGTGCTGTGAAACCCAAATTATATTTGACAATGATAAATAAATAACTTGCACAGTGGGTTTTCTTGGAAATTCATTAAAATATATGACTGAACTTTGGGGCTGAAGAAAAAAGGGGTTCAGACAGACTGCAAAAAGCTTGTATTTCCCTTTCCGCGGACGCAGCTGAGCCATTTCTGCTTTCTATTACTAATTCAGCCAGGCTTCCATTAGGGGCTCACATTTCATATTTGGAGGCAGTCAGGCTCATCTCATTCTCATTTACTCAAGCACATCTTCATTAGAAGAAGTAGGACAGATGAGAACTGAGGTCCTGTATAAAGGCAAACTCTCTCTCTACCCAAACTCGCAGCATAAAAAATTTAGCAGAAAAGAAAAAAAAAAAAAAAGCCTTAAGCATTTTAAGCTATTACTTTATTTTTTGCAATGTTATGCGAACAAATGTTTGCCAGACTGTGATCATCAAATCTTAATAAGTACGGACAGTTTCTTTTTATACCTTAAAGTGCGTGTCACAAACAACCTGCCAGTCTCCAAAAACACCTGACTGACTTCAGATTCTGGACAACTAAAGGATTTATTTCTAAAGCTGTTTCTTTTTTTAAAGCTCTGCTGTTTAGACGGATACACCAGAAGAATTTCGACATAAGTATATTAAAGTTAAGAACATCTATTGTCATTTCACGCAGTTAACCGTATTGGATGTTGTATGCAATAAGATGTGTGATTATATTATGTATATAAATAAATGATGACTTCAGTGGGTTTAGAGGTAGCTCCAACAGGTTGTTTCCTGCCTGAAGCTACGGATATGATAAATAATAAATATGGATAATATAACAGCGTACTAGTAAAGGAAAAAGGAGGCAAACAGAATCATTTTAACTTGTAAAGTTTGTGTTTCACTTCGCAGCTCTTGAGGCTTCAGTTCACAATAGTTTTTACTTTACTTTTACGATAGTGTCACAGGGCAAAAAATGACCTTTCAGCATGTTGTAATTCAAGTGGTCGGCGAGAAAACGAGACCTCTGCGCTTAACTCTCGGACATGTTTTTGGGCTCTAGAAAATTTACAACATGGCAGGAGGAAATCATGGGGAAAAACGGCAGAAAGGCAGCGCTCTCCTCTCGGTTCGAATCAAAAGACTAAGTCTAATAAACAGACGAACCTGACGCCACTTCCCGCCGCTGTGGAAAAGAGAAGCCGCTTTTCTTCCAAGCTTCCGCGTCGAGCCACGGAAGTAGAGCAGCGGAGTCACATCTGACTGAATCTGATCAACGAGCTTTAATTACGGCTGTCAATCAAGTATTTAACTCCTCCTACCTGTCTGAAAACACTTGTGATTAGTCTGCGTCATGGTGTAGATTTTCTAGAAACTCTAAAACTGCGAGTCCACGGAAGTTGGTAGAATTCTTGTTTCCTGTCAGACCCACTTGAAATACAATATGCTCAAAGGTAATTGTGGCATTTTTTGCCCAATAACAACAAAAAAAACTAGGAAGCATTGTCGACAAGCAGAGCGTAGGTGGAAGACCACACAGCGTCTTTCCACTACACGACTTGATGACTGAATCAGAAAAAATGCAGGATGCACAAACTGCTTATTTCAACATCACTATAAACAAACACAATCCTTGGTTTCTTGAAGATCCTGAACATTTTTATCCTTTTTTTGTATTTGATAAACATAATCAGAACATAATGAGAGCCACTATACTGAGCCATCTCATATCTATATTGTCCTACTAGATCAATGTCCTGCCCTCTCTCAGTGATTTGATTAATACCGTCTCCCACTCCTTTTGTGTGTCCCCTTGACATTGTGCCTCCTGAATTACTTAAAGAAGCCATTAGAGCTATTGGAGCACCTCTGCTATGTTATGCTATGTCCCTGTATCCTTTAAAGTGTCCTCAGTTCAACCCTTCTATAGAAACCATGCCTAGACGCTAGTTTACCAATTAACTACAGACCATCTAAGATTTTAGAAAGCGTGCAAGCCGCCTCTAGAACTGAGAGCCCAGTGTACTAACTGTGCGTCTTAAAATTCTCTTCATTTTAATCACAGTTTTAGCCAAAGTTCTAGTTTTCGCTCCACATCCAGCCTCTTCCAACGTCCTCCAATTTCTCCGCCCGTTAGGTACTAATACAAAAACCCAGGCGTCACCAAGACAGTCATTTAGTCACCTGAGGAATATTGCAAAAATACACCTTCTCTTATACTTTCAGAAGTTGGAAATGGTTGTCCATGCTTTGGTGTCAGACTACAGCAGTGCTCTTTATTCCTGCCTAGGCCAAGATGCTGTAACCCTGTTAAAATGAGTCCAGAATTGCAGCATTAAGACCTCATACCGTTCTCACGTTACCCCCGTTCTAATGTCACTCCAGTGGCTTCTGACTACGTTTAGGATTCAGGATCTTCCTCCTCAGCTGTGAAGCCTTGGATGATCATGTCTGAGTATTTGAGTGTGAACTACTAATCCCTTCTATCCCTGCTAGACCCCTCAGGCCCTCTGAGCGAGGCCTACTAGTCGTTCCTTCCTCGGCACTGAGAACACGTTGAGACTGAGCGCTTACTGTTCTGGGTCCCACGCTGTGGAGCAGTCTCCCTCTGGGACTCAGGTCTACAAACTCTCATGGATGCTTTAAGTCACAGCTGAACACCTCTGGTTTCTTCAAAGTGTTGTTGTGCTTGACTTAGCATGTTCTCGCTTCTACTGTGCTATGTCTTTTGATGTAATGTTGTTTTTACTCTTCTCGTACTTTTATTCTTTTGTAAAGTACCTGGTTTTGAAAGGTGCTATATACGTACACATTTTACTTATTTACTTTTACATATGTCATGATTTAGTTTGAGTCCCTGTGTAAGACCTTATAGTTAATATTATTAACCACTATTCACTATAATCTTTTAGTTTCAACCTCTAACAATACCTTTAACATTTTTTATTTGCCATAAACATGTTCTTCCTCCAAACTTTAATATACCTACATGACATGCAGGGATATTATGAAGGCAAGCATTGTAAAAATGCTGATACTGGAAGTACAAAAATGCCAGTGTTAGACATTATTTTGTGTGAAAAGAGTTATATTGACATTCTTGACATTTCTTCAAATAAAAGTGACACCAGCGTCTCTTCCGTTTCCGGCTTCTCTCATTTTTGTTTTTGTAAATTTGAAGCCAGATCCATACCGTTTACATTGCTTCATTTATTACACGTGGTTCATTCTCTGTGTCAAGTAAACACGTCAACATTGTTTGGTTTAGTTTAATTTAGTTTATCGATCTTCCGGCATCATCGAAGGTTCATAAAGGCAAATGTAATTAAAAGCTGAGTTATTTTGCTGTTACAGCGAGACGTCGATACTAAACAGACCACCAAATTTAAAATACACAAAAAAATCAAGCAGACGTTACAATATCAGATGTCACAACTTATAGGGGATCAGTGATTTTTTTACGAATCTACTCATGACAGGCTTTGCTTCAGATTATTCATAGACGGTACATTTGACTAAACCTGAACACAAGCCAAGCCCAAAGCAACAAGCCTGCCTCCCCTAAACGGACCTGTCAGGAAGTTGAACACTACCAGGAGAGAAGAATCTAAAGAAACATGCATTATGGAGACTTTTTTTGGAACATAACACATAAATGAGAGCTAAAAGACTGCTGCTGTATTTATGACAATTCTTTTCTAGCAACTTCGCCATCTTTATGGAAGTGCAATACTAATTTTTCTGAATCACTGCATATTATTCACCATGGCAGGATGACCTTAACTTGCAGACTTTCTTGACATGACTTTCAGCATAAGTTATAACAGGATGAACTGCTGCCCCTCCTCTTTGTAAGTATTCAACAGCCTAGAGGCCACGGTCAGCCAAGACTGACTGTACAAGGATAAAACATGTCAGAGGCTGAAATGTGTGCAGACAAATGGCTAAAGGAAGAAGAGAATATAAATAAATCAGTGACAGAGCTCTGCTTCAAAGTCTTGTGAACAGTTGGGAGCAGCATCGCTTCCTGTTCAGATTCTACCAGACAAACAACATAAATGAGCGTCATTGAGGGCTCTATGAGCTTGCACCAGTGCTGGGCCCACTGCCTGTTTTAGTCAGGCTGCACAGATGCTGGAAATTAATGATTAATCACCCTAAATTCTGTTAAGAACAGAAGCATCAGCGGCAACATCAACAGCAAGCCGAAGAGACGCAGCAGCAGCAGCTTGGACTGAAAAACAACTCTAATCTCAGATTCTATTTTCCACAGCTAGAGGAAATGTTCATTGCAAGCGTTTTCATTGCAAGTGTTCATCTCAGTTTGAGATGTCAAATAAACAGATGAACAATTTGTTTAGTTCCCTAATATGTCGTAATAATGCCACATCATGCTGGAAACCAAGTAACATCCATTGCCAGGATGTAATCTCTGTTTTTTAGTTAATAACGGTGGGAGTTTCATTTACTGTCACTGCACTGTGCACAGATCTGGATGAAAGCAACTTCTGCTATGTGCTGAAAATGGGTGAAGATACAAAGCAAAAGAGAGAACATTTTCTTGAACAATCACAGCAGTTTGGTCAGTTATGAGAATCTAACTAATTGCAGGACACTTGGAAAATCTCGACATTACCACAACAAAGTCTGCAAATTTTTTTTTACTGTTCTCATTTCTTCATCATGGCGACAGTAACGAGGACTGCTGAAGAGGGATCTGATTTACAGAGACTTGAAAATTAGATACCGCAATGTAAATAATAGACTGTTTATTTATACAGTGAAATAAAGTGAAAGTGAAAGTTTGAGAAGGAAATTCTGCCTGTAGTCTTCTGAGGGTGAAAATCTGCTAGATTGTTCTCTTCACTGTCACTGTCGTAATGTTCACAATTTCTGGTCTTTGAGGAAGTCTGTCCTTGGACAGTTTTTTTGAAATATCAGTGCAATTCTGTTTTTCAGAGTGACTGTTGTGTTAATCCATTGGCTTCCCTTTACCACAGTGACCCTGAGGATGTTTGAGGGAGAAACTAAGAAATAAACAATTTCCATCAACAGCCCGCCGTGTTTACTCCACAACCATGATCCCGACTGCTGCTGCTAGGCTGCTGTGAGTATTCCAGTTGATGTCTTTTTATCATTTATATGATAATATGAACAACCAAACTGTTGGTAACAATCCCTGTGTGCGCACATCTGCAGCAAATACAATCACTGGGACTGTGTTTTTTATGTGCATTTTCAATGTGCACATAAAATAAATATGAGCAGAAAAACCAAAAACCAAAATCTTGGAAAATCACAAAAAAGTTTTTAAGCCATGGGGTTTGACGGCAGGTGTTTTCCCTTAGTATTTTCCACTACATCATGATGATTCCAGCAATAAACTTCCTGAAACTTTTGAGTGATGGCACAAATAACACCGAGTTGTAATAAACGACTATTATCCTTTAACCTGCTCCTTCGACAGCAGCTGCCTGCCTCGGTCTCTGCAGCAGCAGAGGAAGGAGAGGAGGAAAAGTCCTGCTGAGTGAGAAGTACAGCTCTCCAAAGAGCAACCACAGCTCACTGAATTAACATGTCCCTCTCCTTGGCGATCAATTCATTAAGCTAATGGATTCTACTGTCAGATACGCTGCTATAATTGCAAGAGGTTGACTCTCTTCTAAATGAGATGCTGAGAAAAATATTAATTTCCACCCGGTGTAATTGGATAAGGGGAGGAAACACAGTTGTAAACCAGTGGGGGGTTCTCTCCACAATTCAATCATCAATATCTGATCAGAGCAGCTGTTGTCACCATTAAAGCAAAACTCTTTCAGAACAACGCTGCTGAGCTCATTACAGAAGCCATATTGTCCCTTTTGGTGAAGGAGAAACATGGGACATAGGAGTCAAAGACAACAATGCATCCTGCTCTGCGCTGACAATCGAATTAGCACGATGTCGACTTCTGTCTCACACCCAGACAACAGTGTTTACCGTCTGTCTTTGACGAGGATGATCCGGCGGCAAATCAGCCAAGGCAAGCTGTGTGAAGCCCAGGGCTGGGAAGGGAAATAAAACAGTAACGGGTGATGAAACAGAGGGAGGGAAGGAGTGCAGAGATGAAAGGTAGGTCACAGCAGTGAGTGCCCAGCAGATGTTGGAGCCATGAAAGGTCAGTTGTAATTCGTTAGGGAGAGTGTTAAGCTGCGTAGCTGGACGAATGCCCGCAGTGATGAGACGGACTCTTACTGGACTTGCCAGTCGGTGTCTCAGGCCAGATCAGATGCTGACCTGACCACCACCTCGAGAAGTGTTACCGCCGTCATGACACAAGAAATCTGACTTTGAATCACGGTGAGAAGACGACTAAGTATAACCACGGGAGCAAATGCAGTAGAGACATGACCGAAACGGTTCCTTTTTATTTCAAAAGACAAAGTACTGTAGAGAATGTGGGTTTGAAAACGCTAGTGCAGGCGGTAGATGCCGAGCCACAAACATTTTTCCAGTACTGTCATTCTCCATCTTTATACCAAGTGTCAACTCCAGATTAAATATCTGAATAAATGTCAGAACTTGAAAACTGCACGGTGCAATAAGATCTTTTACGCCAAAAATGACGTAAAAAGCAAAACGAGACAAAAACTATGTGAAAGACATATCCAGATGAAACAAGACAAAGCTTACTTTTATACTTTGAGTACATTTCATAGTCTGCACTTGTTCACTTTTACTCGAGTGAAGAAGTTGAATCAGTACTTCTACCTTTGCCAGACTCTATTTAATACAAGTATGTGTACTTCTACTTTAGTAAAGAGTTTACTTTTGCCACCTCCAGTAGCAGTCGTCCAGTATGGGATGTTTGAAATGTCACTGTCATTCATACAATAGTTAGTTAGACATTTCTTTGACAAAAACACCACAGAAAACATTATCTTCATTTTCTGGGAACCTTGAAATGCCAGTACCAAATTACTCATTTCAGTTCATCTAATATTTATTCAGATATTTCAGTCTGTACCAAACTGGTGGAACATCCATTCAACTTGGATTCCAGCAATGACTTTCCCAAAGTCACTTAGTGGCTTCAAACTGAAATACAACTTTTTTACATTACTTGCCATGATGTCCAGCTCTGCCAAGTAACGCCGTCCTTGTCCTTTACTGAGCAATGATATCTTGGAACCATAGGAGAATAACATCATTACTTAATATGTTGTCTCCTCTCTAGATGATTGAATCTAAAGTGCTGCTGTATTCACTTAAAGTGAATCAGCGTCTCCCACACAGGAACTGATTTATTTTGTGCAAAGCTGTTGTGGCAGATCAACCTGACTGCTCCCTCCATCATTAAATGGCCAGGGAGCTGTTGCAAAGAGCACTGTGCTTAAAGAGGAATGGAAAAGCATCCTTTTTAAAGGTCATGACTGACACCAACTCTGAACTCTTCATCCCAATCTATTTCCAACTACAGTCTAGTTCCACTTTGTAAGCCTGGTGCAGCATTTAATGCTCCACTTTTTCAGAAAAACAGAGCGTGAGGTCCAAAATGAGACATTTACTTCATTTTCACTGATTATTTTGAGCAAGACAGGTGATTGCAGCAAAGTGTCGAAACAACGGCGTGTTTTGAGTTTTTCTAAACTTGATTCATGACACTGCACTACTTAGCGGCACCTTTGTAAATCAGATAATGTGTGTAGCTTCACAGAGATGCAAAAATAATGACTCTAAATAATTTACCCAGTGAAACACTTTGAAATTCAGGCAACATTCCACCGATGTCCACTCCTTTAAAAGCACACTTTCAAATGGTCATTTCAGGAGACCCGGGACGTTGTATAATTCATGACAAAGAGCCTCTAATTTAAGCAGGATTAAACAGGTGTATAAATTATGCGTCTCCTGAAATAAAGCTTTTAATTTCACTTGCAAGTCCAAGGATCCAGTGACTGGCTCTGATGTATTTGAAATGCAAGCAGGTTTACCTAGAATACTAATGGTAACCAGCAATTACCACAGTTTGGGGGGAAAGGCTCCTGGGCATCTCACATAGCAGTTGGATGAATTGCTATTCAGTGTTGAGCAGCCATTCAATAAAATCAGAGTGTGGGAACAAGGGAAACCAAAGTAAGAGAAAAGAGACACGTTAAGTACTTGATTAAAGTTTGTCCAATTTAGAATTTAAATGAATTTACTTCTAGACAAATTAGATTTTCTTTTATTTCTTTTGCCTTATTGAATTTTACAGGGTTTGATTACCAGTACTGTCTTCATGTCGCTACCAAAAATAATATCTGAGTCTTCACAAGCTGCACCAATGTTTTTTAATGTTGCCTTTGCCGCATATTAAACTCTCTAATTCAGATCGGTGTTGGTGCAGATCACGCGCTACTGATGTAACCATGTAAAGAGGTTTTTTTTTTTAATTATCTTACACATGACTAAAAAGAAACGCCTTGTCATGAGTCTGCTAACAAGTCAACTGTGTTAAAATGTTAACAAGTGAGGCATCGTAGTCAGTTCATCACATAAGTCAACTGAGTTACAGTACAATAAATTCTAAATTGCATCTACATGTGAGGAAAAACAGACAAATATGAGGTAATGGTAAAGCAAAGCTAATTTAAGTGCATTATTCATTACAGAGCTGAGGTATAAAGTGAAAAAACTGAAATGTCAGGATACAAATATAAAGGATTTAATCAGCTAAAAATGTGAACACTGCAAAGGTCCTTCATTTTGACCCCTACCTGAACATGACACCATACGGTTTAATCCTTGCTTACGTATTGGTAAATTCTCGTCTACTGGAAGGAGTGGGTGCAAAAAGTAATGTGATAACGCTCGGTGACCTTTACATAGGGCAGTGTTTTGACAGTGTTTTGACAATAAGTTCCGATTTATGTGAATGAATATTGATGAGTTGTCATTACATTAGGATTATATTGCATTAGCAGGAAATATCCTATTCAGCTCCAGCACTCAAAATATTAACTTATAAATACATACAAGGATTAAAAACGGAGCCACGTTTATGAAAGAAATGAAAATCGGTTCAGTTTGGACAGCCTCCAACTAATGCAAATGGAAACACTTTGTGAAATGGACTAATGCCTTTAAAGGAGAATAATGAACCCAAATGCTCCAGCGAATGTCCCTCACATCTCAGAATAAAATCACCTTAACCAATAAAGTGCGGACTGTTTAATGGAGAATGATGACTATAAATGCGCGACCAAGGTAACTCATAAATTAGAAGTTAGTCCTTCACTCCATATGCAGCATTGGTAGTAGTAAAACTGGCAATTAATCATAGCTGCTCCACACATGAAGAGTATCAGCTTGCGAGAGAAGTGCTGGGAAGCCGTGGTTTTGAGCTGCTCTCACAAAGAGCTGTGAAAATAATAATGAGGTCCCGTTCCAAAAAAAAAGAGGCTTAAAGTCGTTATATTTGTCAAGACAATAAAAGTTGTCAAAGAAAGTTAGACAATGACTAGTTCCAGAAGTGTGAGCAGTGGGAGTTACTGCTGGTTGTTATGACTCACCAGACTTCAAATTTCAATCAAATCTAATAGAATAGTGATGGAAACATTTATTATAATGGGGATTAACAAGTAGGAGTAATAATTACCATGTCTTCACATTCCCTCAAGCACTTTATTAAGAACAGGGTGTTAAGCCTGTGTGCATAACTAAAATACAAGACCATTATGTATCTTCTTCTGCTTTCACTGCAACAATAACAATTCAAATCACGGCATGGTAAGTTTCTCATAATGTCTTGATGGAGGTGTGTTACTTCTCACAGCCCAGTAAAAGCCCGTCACTTACAGCTCCTCATAAAAGCAGCTTACTTTAGCTGTTGTTTTCCTCCCTGTAACTTTTAACCATGGTCCACTGAACAAATAGCTAAATGCTTCACAATAAAAGCCTTAACGTGGTTCCATCAGATGCATCTGCTCACTTTGCATCATAATCTGTTCATGCAGCTATGGCCAAAAATGTGTTTTGTGCAATCGCAACGACGTTGACCTTTGACCCTTTCGATGCCAAAATGACTTCATCCTTGAGTCCAAATGAAAGTTTGTGCCAAATTAGAACAAAATCCCTGAAGGCGTTAATGAGATACTGCTCATAAGAACGGACAGACATGAGGTCACAGTGACCTTGACCTTTGACCTTTGGCCACCACAATACTTTCAGTTCAGCCTTGAGTCCAAGTGTACGTTTACACTACATTTTGCGACATTCTGTCAAACCTTTCCTGAGATATGGCATCTTAGACGTAACAGGTGCCACTCGTCCGAGAGATGCGCTGTGAACAGTTACAGCTCCTTTTAAAAGCTGAAAACTATTTTAAAAAATCCTGCAATTTGCACCATGACATGACATTTTGGCTGATTTGAGGATCAATAAAGAATGCAAGACTTCTACAGAATTTCTGAGGTGTAATCCTGCAGCATGTAGATTATAAATTTGTGAAGCACATTGTGAAATATGATGCCACTGCCTTGTTTGACCTGCATTTAAACATCACTCAGAAACCCCTCCTCGTCAAACAGGCTGAAGGACTGATAGAGACTAATAAAGGACTAATAAAGACTTGGTCAAGGTAAAGTTTGTTAAGAGGTGGGACATCTTTGAGAATCATATCATGGGGGTGGTTGATATCTGTGCCAGCAACCAGAATAAAGCAGTCTCACACTTCAATCTCGTGTCATCATTAGCTTTTTATCTGAGAAAAGCAAAAAAAAGATGCGCAGATGTTTTCGATCATCAAATTTAAGTGGCAGGACATGATTATAATTTAGCCATTTTCCACGATGACAACTTAAATGTTGCTTCTGAAGACTCGCCTGTCTGTGCCAAAGGAGAACATGTAGTAAAAACTAAAGAAAACATCTCTGGATAAAGTTTTAAATGTATATTTGAAAATAAATGCATCATCCAGGTTTGACTAGAACTCTGATGGATAGAGAATTAAAGCATCCAAACAAATTTGCCATGTATATAGGCAGCGATGATTAAGTTGTCAGGGGTTATGGTCTGCAGATAGGCCATTTTTTATTCATATTCTCGTCATTTCCTAAGTCATCGCTACAGCGCTGGTATTTTTTCCTCATTTTGCCTGACTTTGCAAGTGAAACAGATGAGTTTAAAACGCCCAGTACAGCAGAGAGAATCAATCACTGATATACTACAATAGCCAGAATTGTCCTCTTTAAATGAATGGTACTTATCTTTGCTGACCTGTTGCTGACAGTGAATGATGATAAGGAATAAAGTTAGGTTGTCATGAATTTTGGAAGGCCTCCAGTGCAGCTCTCTGGGGCAAGACATTAGTGTAAACCCCCAGTGTAGGCAGGAATCCTCGAGCTGAGAAAGATGCCATCTAAAAGTCACAAAGAGTGGATTAATGTACTGACAGCAAATTTGTACAGAACATTCCTGCACTGATGCCACATACAGCTTACAGACGCAACCGGCAGTCATTCTTTGTAGTAATTAATCACATCTTTACTGAAATTCCATTAGTCACAAATACTACAAAGACGAAGGCGAGCAATTACAGTATCACGCCAGTTTAATCACAGTGTCTGCCCGCAAATGATGATTAATTAGTACTATGAGTCAGTCACCTTTGTATACCTACAAAACACAGTTTAATACAGTAGGTCACCTTTACTCCGTCGAGTGAGCTGAGTGGGCTGCTGGCGTTGGGCTGATGTATTCAGTGAATCTCAAAACTCATTTCTGTAGTGACGCATGTATCGTATGACAAATCATACTGAAGTGCAAAAGTTGTGTCTGCCTGCATTAAATCGAGACTGATAAACACAACCCATGTTCAAACTGCCTCTTGCACGCCAAGCATGTACTTGCATTAAGAAAAGAGAAACTTCCAAACTAATGATTTGAATTTGGAATGAGTGAAAAATTAACTAGATGCGTGAAAACAAAAGGAAAAAGGGGATTAGAGAAATGCACGTCATTGTTTATCTCATGTGTGAAATTTAAACATGTATTTGAAGTTGGGTTCTGACCTGGTGCACAGCAGATTCTGATTTAACTCAAAGGATTATAATGGCTTCTATTCCATTCTCTGCATTCTGATTACTGCCAGTTGATTGCTTCTTCTCAGTCTCCGTAGAGGTCCCATGTTCAGCCTAATTGAATGTCTTGTTAGCCAGTGTAGCACCAGGGTGGTCTGCTGCTTAGTGATGTATAACCCCAAAGGCACGAGCTCCAAATCTCAAACAGCTCACGTGGTTGTCAGCGTGCATGCTAATGTCTTGTGAAATACAGTCACTTGCCTTTTGGGGTACACAATGGACACACATGTTCCTCCTTAATGGGAACAACGTTTGAACCGTTCCGAATCCCAGAGATTGATGAGTCTAACTCTGAAATCTATTTCCTGTCTATTAGTATTTAAATACTACTCACCGCACCCTACTGACATTAACATTTAGCTGAAGCAGCTGTTTCACTGAGATGCGAGCATGAACTCTATTGTTCAACCGCAAAAGTTCCCACTCTCTTATTTCGCTCCATGTAATCGGTCGTTTCGTTTGCCTGCCAATGGCGTCAAAACCCCTTTACTAACATTAATGTTAAACATTACTTGCATGTATGTAAACAATACTTGTGCCTGAGTCACACGGTCAAATGGTCTTTTACTATTGTTCTGAGTGAGGCCCTTAGCAGCAGAAACGACATACAGCGCATTCAAGGGAATGTTTTTGCATTTTTGCGTCAAAAAGTGGACGGTAGCTTATGTAGTTAGCTTAGCTTCATTGACTGAGCCCCTTGACAGTGAAGGAGTTGAAAGTGTTGACCATGAATCAGACAGAATAGCAAAAGGCACCTCGTCTGACAAATTCTAGCAAGTTTGGTGGAAAAAATATTGAATGGTTTTCCAGTTCCGCTTCGGAAACACATTGACACTGACTGTAATAGGAGAAATAATAGAAATAATAATATTTATTTAAAATATCAATATCTGTATGGATCTGAAAGGCGTCATATTGATTTGTGATTTATTAGTTACAGTGGGAGAGAGAGGGGATGACATGCAGTAAAGGACCAGCAATCAAACCTGGAGTAAGACCTCGGCCAACGTGCTCTACTGAGCCACCGGGCCGAAGGAGTTTCTGATAAGAATAGTAGAAGTTGTATAGTAGAAGTAGAAGTTGTAGTTAACACTGAAAATAAATGAGACTGTTTATATGTGAATGAGTCGGTAAGAAAGTTAATCATATAAGATTGAGAGTAGCTGTCTGGCCTCCCTCTGCTCACTGTGACCTGTAAGGTCCATGAAAACTGTTACCTCTATCATCAGCGGCACTTTGTACAGCTGGTGCTCCAGGGCTAGTGAGAGACTTCAACAATGCTCTCGGGGGGCCAAATTAGCCAGAGTTGGTGAGTGAGGCTACACACTCGCGTAGCAGAGACTGCACTTCATATCCCAGAGCCCGTGAACTGATCTGCCTCCCGTTCTGTCTCTGTCATTCTGTAGCTTTGGCTTCGGGGAGGCAAAGGCAAGCCAAATTGTAATGCCATGCCTTGAGGTCAAAACAATGAGCCGTTACTTTGTGTTTGCTGCTAAGAGGCCTATTCCCATGCTGTGTGACCTAAGCGCTGTCCACAGATCTGCTGAGTGAAAACATTAGCACGCACGCTGGGCAGACTGCCTGCACTTCAGTAATATAATCAGCTTGGTGTTCAGCCAGAGCAGACATTTAGGGCAAATGTTGAGTCGGTGCGACAATAAAATTGTGACACTGGTCAGCTTAATGAGATTAATTCTTTCCAGTACGGGCGCAACATCAAACTGAAGGATTCAAATTCAAATCATCTGCTGTCAAGGAAATCCTACAGCATAAATATTACAGTACGCACCTGTTGCAAGAGGCTGTGGATTCAGTAGCTCTTAGATTACACTGTACAGCTTACTGGTGTTAAATTCTGTGTCTGATAAGAGGCTCACTAAGTCTTATTCACAAAGCACTTAACTGTAAGGAGAAGTGTGCAGATCCATATATTGAGTCCATCTAAGATTTAAAAGACTCCCTCGCTGCAGCAAAAGCCAATCAGAGAGCATACAAAATGACGTTTTCTTCCTGAACAAGTAGACCAAAGTACGACCAACAAGCTGTCCAGTTAATTCTGTGTCGCATTATCCCAATGCGTGGAATCATTACTTGACATGCATCGATGACTTTTACGGATAGCATCAAAAGTGAGGCAACTTTTGACACAGCTCTGTCCACCCGTGCTCTGCTCTTACCCGACACGATGAAATGTAAAGCAGCTAATCATACACAGATGTGTGGAAGCACTGAATTGTCAAAGCGGGGCAGATTTCAAATTTTGTAGTCTATTTTCTTAAATCTAATTTCTCATTATAGCACTACTAAGCCTGTAAAAAAAACACACTATAATGTCCTAACCTGTTGCTTACTGGGCTGTTCCAGTTCGAACTTCAAATGCTATGAATTTTAAGAAGGAATCTTGATGTTGGCCTAACAGAACGTTTTAATGTGTTCTTCATCTGGTACTAGCATGTGTAAATGTACGCAAGATACACAACCTTGAAAGATCATAGGTTTGTGATCGAAAAGGAAACCTGGCAACACCCCCCACTAAGGAGCACCTCCATCATCATCTTCTGCTCCACACCCCTTGGACCTCCTTGTGCTAAATAAATCATACCCTCTTCCTAACCTCATAATCCAATTGTATTTTTATTAGTAACAAACCCAGTAGCGAATCTGCTCATCGCATCTGAATCCATTACTAATTAGGTTTATTTGATTATAAAGGTGCCGTATGCAGCTCTAATTCAGAGATTTGTTACCTTAAAACCTTACAATGAGCAGAAGATAGGAAAGGATGATTGCATGTCTACCTGACACATTTAAATAACAGCTGGGCTCTGCTTGCTGCTACACCTTCTCATTTGCCGATATGTCGTACATTAACTGGCAGAAGCGCTTGTAAAACTGACAATTCAATCAACTGGATCCTTTCTAGAGGAGAGGCATCACTTCAGAGACCTCGACTCAACTACTGAAACACTACAGTACAGTCGCAGCTGACTGATGTTTCCTTCCCCTCACAGTCTTTGTTGTCTAGACAACAGTTTGCACGTAGCGCATTAGCAGCCAAAAGTTTGCCAGCCATTACAGAAATAACAATTAGAAACGTTAATGTGCTGTAGGCGCTGTTTGTCACTTTCAACGGTGAAAAGTGACGGTCATTACAGGTGCCTAGAGCTGTCCAAATGCACTAATCATCTTCCTTCATCTAGACTCTCTGGAGGTCACCTTTTGCACAAACTTCATCAGCGTTAAGGCGGTTACCCATAATTCAAAGCAATGTTTAATGAGACAATGTAAAAAAACACTTACAATAATAGCAGAGCAATGCATCTGCAGGTTATAGTTTATATTGGCTGTATATTTTAAGCCATTAACTGATTTGTTGGATTACAATCCACGAAGGCAGGCTTTATTTTATCCAACTACTGTAAAACAACAGACTTCATATCCATGGAAACAAGTGAGCTCTTCAGAAGTGCCAGGTTTGCTCAATAATCATTAAACACAGATAACCCACATAGTTGTTGGCAACATACATTTTCACTTCTCTATTCCTGAAACAGTACCATTGTTTGTTTTATGAGTGCTGTCAATCTTTTTGATGAATGGTAGAATATTTAATTTAGAAACTGACAGCAGCTTTCGCTTGTTTGTTATAAATATGAAAGCTGCTCTGTAGACCCAGGGCTTTTAAGTCCTTTGTTTAGGCGTGTTTTTGGCGTTCAGCTGCAATGAAATCTAAAACAAAGACATTCATCACCTTTGTTAAATCGCACATTTCCTCCTGTGATGACTGTAGGTCACTTTGCTTAGTTTTCTTCAAAACATCTTCTACACTGGAGTGAGAGAATAAGTGTGTGCAGCTCAGATTATTGGAACTCTCTGGTATTTGTGTTATTTATACAATCTTGGGACCAATCTCAGTTGACCTCCTATGAAGGAAATAATAGAGATGGAACTGAAAACAACTGCAGCGAGAAAAAAGGGAAAACGGCAAAGATGCAGGGCAATTTTAACTGTACAAAAGCAAATAATTATTGATGACATCGAAGCACTGGGCTTCAAAGTCTTTTATTTATAGGCTGCACAAATTACAGACAGCACAGCAGAGGGGGAGTACAGAATAGTTGTTTTTTTTTCCTCACTTGAAGTTTTTTGAAAATAGAAAGGATGACTGGGGGGCAGAGGAGATGAGGGGAAAAAATCACTGGAATATTAAAGCAAGGGTCGATGAAGGAGCTTTATTATCTGAGACTGTTTGTAATGTGTTTCTTTTCAGTAACCCAGCTCGACACAACTTCCATGCGGTGTCTTAGAGGAGAGCAAATGTGGTAGAGGCAGGTTAACGTCTGAGCGAGTTGCCAAGATGGAGCCATCTTGTGGCGTCTGAAGGGAGAGGGTGATGATATCATGTAGCTTCTCAAGAGTCTAGTTTAAATGAGGCAGATGGAGATGGAGCTTGGAGCGCCTGGTTTGGTGAAATCCTGCCTTATTCTTTTTTTTTTTTTTTCCTTTTTTTTTCCCTCATCACGCTGGAGGCTGCAGATTAAAACAGATCATCCGTATCTGGATCTTTAATGTCTGTTTAAGAGGCACTGCAGGAAAAAATGAAGGAGCCTCTGTTTCAAAAGGAAATATCTACTCTTTGAACAAAGTGTCACTCACTTATAAAACTCTAAAGTAGTGACAAACCGTGGCCACTCCATGAAGGATACTAATAAGAAACAATCACATATGACCACATTTAAAAACCAGCAAACAAAATGGGTATATATTAGGGAGAGATGTTCAAAGCTGCAGATAAAAAAGCCACCTGAGAGACATCAAAGCAAAGGCGGCAGCAACTGTGCTCCACATTTTCTATTTTGTTTGCTTCTCCGCACAAGCGGGAAATGTCACTGTGGTCGTAATAAACCACTCGGAAAGTCAAATAAACTAGTTATTTTAATAAGCGATTCCTTATTTCAGTCATTTTTAGGCACAAATCCCAACCAATCACTCCACAAAACTGAACACATAACCCTAGACTCCAGGGATCTACAGCATATATCAGTATTTTCCACTCTTATTTTCTTTTTTTGGCATTTTAGGAAAGAAAATAACCATCATCATTTTGTGATGAGGGGGGGGGGACTGTTCCTCTCTGCTACACATGGTGCAATAATTACACACAAAGTGATACAAGAAAAGGATGTTAACTGTAACCTCCAGCGCGGCAGAAGAAAATATTAAAGTTTGAAATTGGCCCTGCTTTATCTCTCTTCACTTTGACGGTTATGCTGCAGCTAATCTGAGAGGATTCATGCCTAACACTGTCAACTCTCCCACTGAGGTGAGGAAGGTGCAGCTCCCTCCGCTACATCTCTGATTCTAATCCACCTTAAATGTCACCTTGAAAGAATCGACAAGCCTTGTCCTGCATGCAGAGTGGCTGCTGATGCTCACATTGTTTTTTTGCTCAACATCCATGTGTGTATTTACAGCTAATTCAAGGATTGCTGAATTAGGCAATTGCATTTTCAAAAATGTTAGTTCAGCTCAGTTTTAGTAGCCCTGGTCATTTCTGTAGCAGTTAAAGTTTAACTGATTTTTTTTTTTTTACCCCCTCTACCACGCCATTTGAAATGAGGAGGAGAAAGGGAAAGCACGGGCAAAGCGGCAGCACCAGCGAAGAGAGGAGAGGGGGGAGTGATGAGTCAATACAACTAATAATTTAATGGGGACAGAGAGGGAGAGACGGAGTGAGAGGGGGAGAGACAGAGAGGGAGATAGAAAGAAAGAAGAGCTCCGACCGGACGCCAATCCCCAACCAACAGGACACCTCCTACTATTACTATCGCAGGCAGCTCTCTTATGCATCCACAGCAAGCCTTATTTATCCTCGACATCGGAAAGTAAGCCGCACTTTCTGACCCCACTCCTCGCCTTGTTGTTTTATTCCTCGAACCTGTTTCGACTGTCCGCATATCGTCTCCACATCGCCTCCAACGCGAGAGCAAGAGCACACTGTCGGTTATTATTATTTTTCTGTCTCTCTCAGTCAGTCTCTGCCGGTAGTCAAATCTAGCTAAGCCGACGTTAAGCCATTTTTTTGTGTACGTTTAGTCCCTCCGTGAACATACACAAACGGGGGTTTATTAGGTCTCGGCGGCGGGTATTATCACTACAGTGTCCGAGGTGCTTCGGGTTGTACTGCCGACTGCTAACTGTACTGTACGGCTGCCTGCCTGCCTGCCTGCCTGCCTGCTCGCCTGCCTTCCAGCCAGTCCGCCGATATAGCGATTTGGATGTTGTGGTGCGAACTAAAGCAGAAGTCGCCTTCACTTGTAACCGATGGACGCGGCTAACCGCTCACTTCGTGCTAGATGTCGCTGGTTCTAACGGTTTCGGTCGCTGTTTTTTTTCCTCCAGTTGGACGTTATTAGCTAACGTTAGGGCTACATACAACACACACACACACAGGCTCGCTCTCTCTCCTCTCTCTCTCTCTCTCTCTCACACACACACACACACACACACACACACCGTACCCGCTCACCAGTGTTCGCTTATCACGGTCCATCTCGACCTCGTCGTGTCTTCCACAGAACCCGGGTTGTTGTTTTTTCGCACCGCTTTGCCAGTCGAAGAAGAACAGAAGAAAGCGTCTCTCTTTTTTTTTCTTTCTTTTTTTTTTTTTTTCTCCCCCCCCCCTTTCACTAAAAAGAACTGAACTGATACCGTTTGCTGTCATGCACACGTAGAGAGAGATAAGAAGAGAGGAACCGGGAAGCGGGGAGTTGTTTTGGGCTTTTTTCCCCCCCTTTTCTACCCTGGCCAAACTTGAAGAAGACGCGTTTTCCAGGCGGTGTTCTATGCTCTCCAGTGCTGAAGTGCTGCGTTTCAGGTTGGTTTGCAAGATTTTCACTCAACTTGTCCCCCTCCATAATGTGTCCATTTGAACTACTGCTCCTGTGTTTTTGTGTTTTAAGGTCATTTAAAAATCCTGACCTGGATCCGGACCATATCTGGGTCTGGATTTTCTGTGGCCCCCTATTTGGGTGTGTGTGTGTGGGGGGGGGATTAGTTGCCTCATTGCGTGTTATGAATGATAGAGTTCATGATCTTTTGAGTGGGGGTGGATGATTTTGCCCCTTTTGCTCTTTGACAACAGCATTCCAGCTCGGAGCGTTAACCTGCGTGCAGCATCATCCAAAGAGTTTCCCACTGCGGTCTTTAACAATGAACACAAATAAAGGAGGATTGAACAAATCGGGTGTTTGGGTTTTAAAGTTTCTCAGTGAGCTACAGCAGAGTATTAATGTCCAGGTTTAGCTTCAAGCCTGTCACTGTGTATCCGTGTGAATTACAGCACCTGTAGGTGAAGCTGCCATCTTTTCTATCTGTTCCTTTTTTACTTTTCTTCCCCCTCTTTAACTTTTGATGACCAGCCTCATGAGTCAGCAACTGTCTTAAAGTGATCCGAAGCTTTTCTTTTCCCCCAATTCCAAACTTCTTAATGCTGCAAAATCTGAAAATAAACTTCATACCTGTGAAGTCCAGGTTGTGTGAGCGTGTGCGTTTGTTACAGTGAGATGACGTTGCGGCCGGGCCCCGGGCCTTTTCACCCCCCCCAGCTGCGTCATGAATGTGAAGCCACCCGAAGTGACTCAGAAACCGAATTACTTTAGTTTCCCCCTCTCTGCGTGCGCCGCGGCACAACCTTGTTCCTTGAACTGCACTGTATTCATTCAAGTGGAATTTCTCTGCAAATTAATGTATTTGCACTAAAACTGGGGCTTGTTTGCCCCCTCTCGCATGGGGAATGTCTAGTGGGACACACATACATAAAACATGCGTTGAAAAATAGGAACATTACAGCTGCACGAAAACGTCACTGCGGCCCGAGCCGTTCTAACTGAGCCGAATTGACAGTTACTGCTGTAATGGGTCTGTTCTCAGAGGTCTCAGTTACTTAAAGTGCATTTTTTTGGCCTATAAAAATGTCCCTTCACGTCTTCACATGTCGGTGATATCAACATAAAAGACTCAGGGTTCATTGCAGCCCTCGTGTCATATTTCAGCCACTCATTCTTTTTTTTTTCTGCTTCTTTTATGCCACACACATATCTCAGACAGCTGAATCATTCTGCTTTTGTCTCCCCAGGTGATAGTGAGCAGAGGTGCTGAGAATGATGGAACATCTCAGCGAAACGTGTCTGGGCAAGGAGAACTCTGAGCTGGTCAACAGCATGGCAGAGGCCAAAGCCCCGCCGGCCAAACTGCCCCGGCTGGAGCAGAACGGCCCCGCCGGCCAAGCCGCCCTGCCGGCCAAGCTGCCCCGGCTGGAGCAAAACGGCCCCGTCGGTCAGGCCGCCCCGCCGGCCAAGCTGCCCCGGCTGGAGCAGAACGGCAGTCCCCTGGGACGGGCCAGGCTGGGCAGCACTGGGGCCAAACTTGCCGGGGTCCCGTACAAACCCACCAGCCACCTGCTGAAGTCCTGCCACAAGAGAGGTAAGAGGGACAGGGTGGGACTCGGACTCGGATTATTACAGAACGGTTAACGATTCATTACTGATTTCGTTAATGAGAAAATCATATGCAAGGTTTTCCTGATGATTATAAAGCTTAAGTGCAGCACCCAAGCCATTTTGGGCAAGCCTAATTAATGTAGTATCAATGAGGAGAGCGGCAAAACTAACTGAGTGACTTTTCCCAGATCTAATGGCTGTAGTTGGTTCCCAGTGCAAGTTTTGTTTTGGAAGTTTTTGGGAGTTGCTGCTTAAGCTTTTCTTTGTCTTTTACATAGATACGATATGAAAAATGCTTCAAAATCAAGTGAAATTAAAAATTTTTAATTGGGGAAAAAAGTGACATTTTCTTGCGGAAGGACCCCCAAACTCCCCAAAAGTTAACATTTTAACCGTAGGTTGACCCATAGTGGGTATTCAAAGACTGATAATAATAAAAGCTGACGACCGATTAGAAACTGGATAAAGTTTGAACGGAACATCTAGTAGTCGGTAAACGTCAAGTCATTCTTTCTTTTAAAGGCTCAGTTGTGCTCCTGAGGTGAAGATGATTAATTGTGGTTTTAAACTCTTCTTCATGGTCAGAACACGACAAACACTTTGCCAAACAGCGGAACATTTCGGAGCCTGTGAGCGATGCAACTTGCTGTTCTTCTTCTTCTTCTTCTTCTTCTTCTTCTTCTTCTTCTTCTTCTT
>JAPQRN010000027.1:9671768-9682016 GCA_037367275.1 Coranthus polyacanthus
TAGCTGTTGCTGATCACCGTTAACTCTTTTCAGAATAAACTCATCCACAAAAGAGCAGTACCCACCTGCTGGGACAAATTTCACCTTTATCCTTCTCACTGTTTGATTCCAGTCTGAATCGAGTCCGAGTGTAACAATGTCCGATACGGGTGTACAAACGAAGCCCACAGGTTTGTTTTTCCACCGTATCCGCCCGACCTCCTCCCACAAAGGAGTTTGTCCTTATATGTCAACGTCCAGCATCACTTGCTCTGTCCTGCCACTTCCTTGTCACTTGTCACAATATGAGGATTTATGGTATGATCGCTGTCGCTACACAACAAAACGTAACCGTGGGCCTTATAGTTAATAATCTATGAACGTATTCTCAACAGGAGGACAGGAAATTAAGAATGCAAGAAACCATATGTGAAGTAGAATGGTAGGTTGAATATGCAAACATGAATAAGTGATAAAAAATGATTAATCATTTGAAGAGACCAAGGGGCATGCTTTAGAAAAAAACACTCAAAATAATATTATCTAGCTGCAGACGGATTAATGATTCACATTAAATGATAACATCGTGAATTAAATGATGGGCTCCTGCATATTTTTCCCGCGTTGTCTCTGGCTTGCATTGTTGGCATCTGTATACTATCTGCAGAATGTGTGCCACAGTGGGCCTTCAGTCCAACAGGGTGATTTATTAGGAAATACATGCTAGATCAGCTCCCAGCAGCGCTACATGGACCTGTACGGCTGGCTGTGAGCTCTGTTTGCAAATCTCATTCATCATGTCACACCACCCCCGCTGCTCAAACGGAGGGAGGGGGGAATTAACATTGGCCAGCAATTATGAGCTGAGAGTGAAAATCCAATCAAAGTTCTGACACTCATCCCATTGCACATTTGCCTGATGGCAACTTCACAAATTCAATCCTCATCGACTGCCAATATTCATCAAGAGTCCTGTAAAATGCCCTTTAGTAAAGCATATCTGCTCACTCACCCCCAGACGGCTCCAGAGCATACACTAAATGCCTAAAACTGCCCTAAAACCCATGTGATTATGCTCTTCCAGCTAACACACACATGCATGCACAAACACTCCAAATCACTCACATAAACCATGTGCGGTTGGGTGTTAACAGACCCATTGCATGCTATTATTTAGAGCAGCTGAAGCACAGATTTATTCAGGCATTCACAGACATGCCCATTATTAGAAACATGCAATATGGAGTTAGCCTAATGCTTGTTGTCATGCAAGGGGTGTAGAGGTCACCTCCGTCCACTGCACTGATTTATAGCCTTTTGACAGAACTGCACTTTTCACTTATTTTCCTCTTGATTCAAATGTCTCTAAGTGCTCAAAGGATCACATTCAGAGAGGCTGGGTTGATATGAAACTTTCTAGGAGTTATGGACCATGATGTTTTCATCCACGAGAAGTGCTGTGATCAATGGAAACCTGGCTCAGTGCTATTTTTCAGAAGTCTGGCTGTGGTGGTGTAAAGTGGTCAAGCCCCTGTGAAATTGGGAGCAGGCAATTGAGTGCTGATCAGCCAGTCTGTCAGCTCGGGGAGGATATACTGTAGGCCTTACTGGGTTATAGCACTTTATATTGTACATCACTAATGGGACTGGCCAGTCATGGGTCAAATCTGCAAATGGCCCACTGTTTGTAGCCCTGTCCTGGATAAAAGATGCAGTCAGTGGGATGACAGAAATGAAAGAAAATTGTTAGTCACTGTGGCTTAAGAGCCATCACTATAGCACTTATAACAGCTGCGCTGCTGCATATTGGATGTATTGCAAACACGGGTCACTTCATTTAGTAAACTAAAACATTTCTGATCTATATTTGATGGAACAGAATAAAATGATGCATTTCATCACTGATTTTCTGCATTTTCAATAGGGTACAGTTCATAAAAGGAGACATTACAGTATTTGTACCTGAACCGATGATTCTGTTATTGTCAGGTTTCTTGAAGGGGACGAAAAAACGTCACAGGCTTGTGGCAGAACCTCGGCTGGTGAACCTTCCCTCCATCTAAATGTGATTATTGATGACATGGGTGGTTACAAAAGGTGCTGACCTTGTGGAGAGCCACAGATATTTGGGTATTGGTATAAACAACAAACTCTGCTTTGAATCCCTCGTTGATGCAAACTCTCAGCAAAGACAGTTTTTCCCCTGAGGAAATAAACTCTTTTAATGTTTCTACTGACCTAATGGCTCTCATTTACGGGACTTTCACTGAATTTGTTTGAGCATTTTGTATCACTGATTGGTATGGTAAACTTAACCTTTCCAATAAGAATAAACTTGGTTGTCTTGTTAAAATAGTTTGCGAGATCTCAGGGAGGGAACTCCACAAGGAGTCTGAGGCCATCATTTCAGGTCACCTTTCTGGAGCATTAAAAGACTATTGCTAGTGCTAGACTAGTGCTTTTGACATACTGTGTTCCTTGCACATTTGTATATGATATATGAGTAGTTCATATGAATTTCCCTTTTCTGCATTAGTTCTGCTTCATCCACCACATAGGTTATGCGGTCACTCTCATTTGTGTGCTGGTCACAAATCCCTCTTGGTTGATCAAATCACCTTGAACCTGATAACCCCTGAGGTGGACTGCATCATGTGCAGGTCACAACATATTTACCTGACTTGTTGTTGGCTCACATGGTGGCATTGAGCTGTTGCTAAAGGGAGGTAGTGGATCACATTCACTGGAAATTATCCCCAGGCCGTTACCTCGCACTTATCCTCACCTTGCCAGACAGACAAAAACGAGAAGAGGATTAAAGCTCAGTGCCTTTGCCAGGATGACAGGAGATGGAGGAAAACAATGCCAGGTATATATAAAAAAAAGAAAAAAACACTCAGCAAATCCTCCACTAACCTCATTATAACCCTAACTGAAGCGTAACGGGAAATTCCCAAAGTTCCCAGCCATGACAGAGGCCTGGTTTTTCCTTATCAGCAACATGGTCCTTCAATTCTCTTAAATTAAGGTTGTAGCAGAGGACAAGTAGCTACGAAGCAAAACGGGGCTTCTCACTGTTACTAGCATGAATCAAATGAAGCACCTGGGTTCAATACGAGATTATACACCCACATGTCAGGCCCATATTGACATTTTTTGTAAAGATTGGACATCTGCCTGTCCCTTTTGACCAGTGCTGATATGATTAATATGACGCAGTGTGTCATGTATTGATTGCAAATCCATTCTTTACTTGTTGTCTAAGGGAAGTCCAGCACCTAGACGTAAATCCAGCACAACATATAATCAATGGCCATTCCACACATGTAATAAGCTTTTATTATTATTATTAGAGTTATAAGAAGCAGGGGGCCAGAAGTAGGAGGAGGATGTGAAAATCCGATTGGACATACTGGGAATAAGCTCGTAGGCTACCGTACCAGCTAGCACTCACGACGGAACAAAAAACGAAGAAGTAAACTGAATTCACCGATGAAGCCGTGACGTGTCGTTTAAAACCCTGAGAACTACTACCGCTGAGATACCCAAAGCTAACTGTAATCCTAATTTTCAGAGCAGCAGAACATATTGCAAACACAACACTGACGTAGTATCACCTTTGACACAGTTGATACGGAGAACATGCTGCCAAACAGTGACCTGTTTACACATCCATCTAACACGTAACAGAGGCGCCAGCAGGGATTTTGTGTCTCATGAAAAGATATCACACTACCCCACCACCACAGGCTATGCAACCCTGAAAATATAACACTGTACGGACATGCATGCAGCCCTCTTTATATAGTGGAATTCACCATACTGATGCCTTCTATAAGAAATGTGCTTTACAGTTTAAATCTCATTTTAATGGTACAATTCTTGAACTGATCATTTTCTTAATATTAACAAATAATATTGGCTGTCACGTTAATACTGACACAGTTTAATCTTTTTTTTTTT
The DNA here is from genome assembly GCA_037367275.1 of Coranthus polyacanthus. Classification (NCBI taxonomy): domain Eukaryota; kingdom Metazoa; phylum Chordata; class Actinopteri; order Kurtiformes; family Apogonidae; genus Coranthus; species Coranthus polyacanthus. The sequence goes on from JAPQRN010000027.1 coordinate 9,675,711, forward strand.
CAAAGTTATGGACATAGAGGCCGCCACATAAAAAGGTAAAAATAAAAATAACTCAACACAACGCTGTTCGCCTCCTTCTTCATTTGGCCGTAGGGATATGGGTGAGGGGGAGACAGAAAAAGAAGAACTGGATGAGGATGATCTTGGAGAAGTCCCATACATCTCATAATGCATTTAAAAAGTGTACGTTTCCTAACATTCGGACACCGCCGCTGCTAATTAAGAGTTCAAGCATCTGATTGGCTTGTTGTCAAAGTATCAGCGGTCCTCTGGGGAAGATACAGTCAGCAAAGGAGGGGAAGTCACCACATACACATGTACTACCAGATCAATATCCCACAGTTAAACATGCCATCAATCACTCAGACACATGGGACCCGAGGCCCAGTGACCCTCGTCCATGCCGATCAATAACCTCTGCTTCTTGGGACAGTCCATCCAAACCTCAAATCATTTGGTCTTTAGAGGTGATTCTCATGTTCTTCTGTTGTTTGCAGTGTGTATGCGACACAAGACGGAGGATGTCATGAAGTACATGGATGCCTGTAGTGCTGGTTGGTGATAGAGAGCTGGAAGTGTTTTCTGTAGCGTTGAGGAACAGCACCATCTTGAGGTAGTGTTGACACAAGCACGTGCAGACGACTCAAACCTTGATTGACTTTCTATGAACTAAATCATCAGACAACAGTCGGGATTTGTCGATATCAGCCACTATTTGATCATGGAAGCTAATGCTACTTGATTAATCCTCATTTTTACGTTCATTTAAAACAAAATAAACTGTTATGTTAAGCTGTTAAACTGTTATTAACTGCTGACTGTGGCTTTACTTATTCTCATTTAAGACCCCAGTATAGAAAAATAATAATAATAATAACAAAATTATTCAAAATTATCTGAGAGTCTTTTTAATCCTCTGTACTGATGCATGTACAAGATGTGTTTTTTTTTCTTTTAAATATGGGACTTTATGATGTTATATTGCTGTTTAGATATATTAAGATATATTGTGTGATCTCCATTTGATCCATTTTATATCGTGAGGAAAGAATGAGTAAAAGCGGGGAAATAAAGTATATAGCATCAGGGTTTAGGTTTACCCCTCCACACCTCATTTGATTGTATTTCAACCTAAACCACTGCCACCCCTTTCCAGCAACCACAGGCAGGCAATCGGGCCTGTTTCCATTTAAGAACAAGATTCCTTGAGAAAAAAAAAAAAGAAAGAAAAAAGAACCTGGGTAGGGAAAGAAAATGAAGCCCACTGTGAACGTGGCACGTGGCTATCACCTCTCAGGGAACGCTGGGCGAGTTGGTGAAGGTTGCAGGTTGTATGCCAGTCATGCCCACAGTGATGGAGGTCTGCCAGGCAGCTGCATGTTTGCCTTGGCATCCCACTGTGGACTGAAACGAGAATAAGTAACCTCCTGTGCTGCCAAGCAGGGGATTGAATATCAGTGTAAATGTCCACCAGCATCTCACCTCATCCTCTGCTGGCCCGAGGGAAGAAGAGTTGCAGTATCCAGAGACCAGACCTGAGGTCAGGCAGTGTGCGGGAATCATTTCATCCTTCAGCTTAAGCTACTTGGAGGTCTGTGGTGGGATTTTACAGCAGAGGGATCAGTTGTCGGCTAGAGAAGCATCCTAGATTGAAACGGTGTCAACTTTGGTAAAATCCCTAATCTTTTTTTCCCCATAATATGTGATATTTGACACAGTTGTCCTCAGCTACATCCAGGTAATTCAGCTAATGTGTCAGCACAGACTGTACCAGCTTTATAAGGTCATTTACTTCAACATCCAAAAGACACAGAACATTTGGCAACAAAATAGAACAGAGCAAAGCAACAGGATGTAAATATAAACCAAGGACATACATCTTCTTACTCCTTTTTTTTTTTTAAATGAACCAGTGATATGCTCCGCATATTCATATGGGAGGTAAGTGCCAGAATTTTTATGCCAAACCCCATACAAAGAGGCCTTTATATTTTTAACACATCTGAAAACAACTGAATAATTCAGTGTGAAAATTCAGCCTTGACCACGGAAGCAGTAGAAGATCAACAAGAAAAAATGTCAAGCGTTTTTTTTTTCCACAGAGCTTTCAAACACATCTCTGTCTTCCTTCAGCAGTCTGATTGTGAAAAGTGGTTGAGCTGGATAATAGGCCTCGTCAAACAACTCATTTAGTTAGGTCATAGGAAGGATTCTACCTAAACAGAAACAATTATTTTCTCAGCTACTGTTCATACAGCTGTTAACCAAAGAGTGCCTTAATGTGCCTGATCCATGGTGCTGTGACAGTGACTCTTATTAACCACTAGAGGGAGCTCTGTGCCAAACGCTAAGATGAGACCAACAGGCCTCTTGGAAATAAACCACTGACAAGTTACCAGTGGACAAATTAAAATACTAACTCACTGCCAGAGAATCAAATTTTAGGGAACAACTGCGAATATGAGTTGCTGTACAACAAAGGCTGACAATAATTTCAAAGCCTTCAAACGTACTTAATAATGACACACATCACACACTGTTTGCAGAAGTTAACAAAGTATTTAGATTGTTAAGGTAAAGCCGCATCAACCAGTTTTTGAAGTTCTTTTTCTGGTAACCGGACAAATTAAAGTCCAGTTCACTTTCCTTTTAGCTCTCAGAACTGTAACTTGCTTTTTAGCTGCTCAAATGTCTTTTTGGCTGTTAATAACTCTCCGTCTGTTGCTGTTTGGCTCTGGGCAGGTTGTGCAGTGGGTTCATTTATGTTAATTAGCTTAACAACAGCACAGAGACTGAAGTAACTAACTCATAAAACATACAGGAAACTAAAAGAGACTAAACACCTCCATACAGTAAACAGCAGCTTCAGAGCCTGTGAGCCATGTTCTTCCTTGTGTTTAGACAAAAATATTGATTTGTACAACTTTAAGGACCAAAAGTGAAGTTGTTCATATTGCAGATATACTTTTTTTTGTCCTTAATAATAGTATAATGTCTAGTACATACTCATACATCACTCTACAATATAATATATGCTGCAGCCTGTCAGGGTTTAGCTGATTTTGCTCTTGCAACATACATGTGTGTAAAGTTTAAAATACCCTTCACTGCATCATACATTTATATTATAAATTAGTTTAGGGACATCTTCTGCTAAGCTTAAACTTAAATAACTCCAAATAACTCCACATTGACCGATCATTTAGCATTTTATATTTCTGTTCAGTAAATGTTCTGTGAATTAAAAAGAAAGGTGCATGAATTTTGTTCATCACAATTCAAAATACCACTGTCTTTTGTAGAAAAGCAGCAATTTATACTTAAAACTAAAAACAAAAAACATCCTTACATGACCTATTATGTCTTCACTTTGACTCTTTTTACAGTTATGTGTTGTGCCTTGGCATAATTAAGATTTATGTCAGCCTTTAAGGTTGGAACAGTGATGTTTATGTGGGGTTTCCCTCTCTGACTTCAGTCACAGACACTTGTGGAAAATGTTCACTTTGGTGAAATTAGACGAAATAAAGAGGACCTGAATGAAAGATAGATGGAGGGCGTGATGCCCACAGGGATAATCGTCGAGGTGAACCGTATTTTATGATTCTCCTCCCGTAATCTGCTTTGCTCTATAACCAGCTGCTACTGGCACAAAGTCCAGGGATACATCTGTATTACATATTCACACACGTATTCCCTATTTCTTTCCAGAAGTTTCCAATGCACTGATATCAGCTTGTGGATATTGACCTTTTAGTGAATACCACACAGCAGCCAATTATAGTAATCAAATACAAACTTGATGCATGTGTCGTGTAATGAGGTTTTTTTTTTTTTTTTCAACTTTGACACATGTTCTCATGAGTTTCATCTGCTACGAAGTTTTTGCCATCCAAAGCTTTAGTATAAAAACACTGCCGTTTCAGCTGTCAGAAAGCCATCTTGTGTGGAAGGCTGTTCGCTGACACTGCTGATCTATGACCTGATACTGTTGCCCTAACAGAAACACCCTGTCGTTCATTATGAGCCCTGCAGGCTTGGACAAATAGCAGTTCAGTCTCCCATTCAGAGCCAGTGAAATACGAGCTGGCCTTTTCTCCAGACTCATTCTTCAGATTATCCCGCTGTCCAAGGGTCGCACAGGCATTCCTCTATTTCTACTGTAACTGAACTAATAATGGCCATTACTGCACAAGGTATGCATTATATTACCAGGCAAGGAACCAACTCCAGTTTTAAAATTCTGGTAAGTCAGCGAGGCCTCACTCTTTCACTTAAATTAGTCCTTAATTTACTGATTTTATCTGTGTTATTTGAAATTTCAGTCCCGCTTCCCCCTCCATGCCAGGACACCCAGCCACACATCATTTAGTAAAATGAACACGAACTCAGTGTTTACATAATTCAGCAGTTCAGTGACAATGGGATGGCCTATTTTCCCGTTATTCACATTAAAATGCTGTTGAAGCTTTCTTGGATGGAACTACTTTAGATGAATTTAGTATTAGGATTAGGTTTAGACTGTGGTTTGTGTTTTGACAGCTACAATTTATTTCAACTTGTGTAAGCTTCTGGTCATGGTTTTAAAAGATATCCACCCCAATTGTAAACTTTCATTCAGAGATGAAAAAATGTTGGCATACGGACGGAATTAAAAGCAGATCATGCATCCATCCATTTAACCTCCTCTGCTTTGCTTTCATTTGCTTATTTTTTGTCATCTCCTTTGTTTGTGAGGGAATGTGTTTTTGAACGTTTGGAGGGAGCGCAGTCTGAGGTTCACTGAAGGTTTGTGGATTCACACGGTCTTGGAGGCTGCGAGTCTGCAATAACAAAATGAGGGGAAAGGAGCTTCTTCAGGCACAGTGTGTACGGACTTGCAAAATCCATCTTTCGCTAAAGTTGGTGTAAAGTTTGCAGGAACACCTTGAGATGTTGAGAAAGATTAAATAATGCCCACATGAAGCTCTTACGAGATGTGCGTCAAGAAACTATTGCGTCATTCCAAGTCAACTCACCCAGGATCCAGGACGCAGCACGAATAAATAATAAAACCACTGAACGCAAGATTACAGCAAGTGAAAAGATTAAATGATAGAGTAATATAATCCTTAACGTTTTTGTATCTGTAATGATCATTGTTAACACTTTCCCATTGAAAAAAAGTTTCAACACAATTCAAATAAAGTCAAAAATACAGTGAAAATGTGGGGTTTTCAGCTCAGCTCAGGTGAAATTTCAACTGTATTCAGGCGAAAAATAAGCAATTGGCGACTTTTACAATGCACACACTAATGATTAAATTAAGCTCAGATGGACAAAAATGGACAAAAGGATTTGGAGTAGAGCTTTAGGAATTTATAAGATCTCATGAACGTAATAGTTTTCACATGAATTTTCTTTAAAGAAAATCCATAAACTGAGAGTTCTAGTTTAGTTGGGATTCAGTGCATCTAACTTAACCTGTTGCCAGTCGACGTCCATGTGGATGTGTGTACATTAGTTTACATCCTGTTGCATTATTGAAGCACAACATAAAAAAAAAGAGTAGTTATGCTCTAGTTTTTTTTATTTTAAGCAAACCTAAATGTATTTTTACACTTGGCTGAGGTGGAAAAGTTGGTTCATAGATAAAAACAAAATGTATTAAAGTGAATTAAACAGTAATCTAAAACATTAGATATCTGGATCAAGGAGTAGGCTGTAACGCTCCTCTAATCACTGCAGTCAAAGGAAATGTCTTTCACGCAAACGTTTTGGAAAAAACCACACAGCCCTTGATATTCAAATAATCAGCAATGCACGAAAAACAAACATCAATAAGTATTTTCTTTTCGAAAACAGATGTCACTTTGTTCCATTCTTAAAAGGAAAATGAAACAAAGCTATCGAGTGAAAGAAGGTCAGATCGAGTTCATCGGGTCAAATTTACGACAGGTATTTCCTAAAGTGGAGTAAAACTGAAATGGAATCAAGAATCCATCCCAGAAGGGTGAAATGTGGTCATGTCCACGTTGGCCTTTTGTAGCTGTTGGCAGAGAGGACGGCTATTGCTGGAATTAGAGTCGAGTTTTTCATGCTTCAGGACCCTCTGTTGTGTGTCTTGATTAGACTGATAAATGTCTGGAAGTTACTCTTTTCCTTTGACTGCGAGGACTGTGAGAATTTGAGGACGTCAAGACATTATGGATGAAAGCAAGACAAACCCAAAGCACGCGTGTCCATGAGGCGTGTGTGTGTGTGTGTGTGTGTGTGTGTGTGTGTGTGTGTGTGTGTGTGTGTGTGTGTGTGTGTGTGTGGGTGTGT
>JAPQRN010000027.1:9700987-9720623 GCA_037367275.1 Coranthus polyacanthus
AAAGAAAGAAAGAAATCTTTGCTGTACATCTCTTTTTTCAGTTGCTGACCTCTGACCTTGTTCCCTCTGTTGTTGTGTCTCAGAGTCGCAGACAGGACTTCCAGCTCCCAGGGTGTCATAAACCCAGCAGGAGGGTGTGTCCTGCTCCCCATTCACAATAATGGAAACACATCTGATCCGATAACACTAAGCGATCGCTCTCCCAGCGCTGGACTGCCCTGTTGTTTAGTGCATCAGCAAAGTGAAGGAGCAATTTGGTAACGACAACAAAGTGAGCTGTCCGAAGCAAAGGGGAGATTTAATTGAAGGGAGGTGGAGGTTTTTAGGACAATGAGGTACCGTAAAACCTTAAGCATGGAGATAAATTGCGGTGGGAACAAAGCGTTGACTGTAAATCTGTTACCAGCCGACTGCCACAAATAGGATACGTGTGTATACAGATGTGTATTTTGAAACAACGTTCAGCAGGATTTCTGAGGAAAAAAAGAGGTTTTGTAGCCCTCGCTTTGTTGTTAAACTGTTGGACGAAGAACCTGTAACTTGTTACGCTAATTCCGATGCATCAGCTTGAAAACACACAGCTAAGTTGCAGGAATCCTCCTTCCTCTGCCAGAACAACCTCACATCCAACCACCTTGAGTCAAAAGCTGTCTTGCCGCTTTGCTTTTATCAGAATCACACCACATGGAAAAGTCAAGCGTGCTTGTGCAACTGACGGAAAACAATTATGCAGCAGCATCACGGCAGAAAAACTTAACACTAAACTTTACCTTAAATGAGATCAGACACTTAGACACTCACTTCCAGTAAAGTTAGGTTTTCAGTGGACAAAAATGCTAATTCACTGCCAGGGTGTGGATATTTTACACATGATTGGTCTGTGAAGATTAATAAAAACTGCAGTACAAGTCTCTGATTCATTCCTGAAGACTCTCCCTGGTTTTCCCTCTCCGTGTTCCATGGAGAAGAGCAAGAAATCTATCTATCATATCTCTATTGCGGTCATTTCCAAACAAAACAGACATCCTTCTCTGCAACTTGGATTTCGAACCTTGCCTCCTAAAACACGCTGCTACCTACTGTGTTCATCCACTGGCAGTCAAGTCATAACTAGTAGAGTGCAATCATGATGTTGGCCTTATCTTTCGTTAGTAGAATAAAACACATCATGATTAAAGCGTAGGATTTTTCCTTTGGCATATTTTCTTTCCCCAAGACAAGACATTAACTCATGCTTGGCCTCAGCTGCTGTCACAGATATTTATTGTAGCATTTTCTTCCCCTCAGACCTAAAATAAATTCCGCCTTCCAGCTGGAAAAAAGCACCAAACAAATCCTTAACCTAGCTGTAGTGACATAACAGTGATGCTATCTCTTGTCATGCTGCAAATTAGTTGTTTACCCGCTGCAATCAAGTCATGCATCACGCTGAAATCACAGCGAGCTTCGCTGCATTCCAGGAAAGCCGTCCCTTGTGGTTACCAACCTGCGACATAAGCATTGCAGTGTCTCATCCTCAGCTCCGTACTAAATCTGTCTGTATATCCTCACACGTCAGCTGGTTAAGGGACTTATGACAAGGAAGCAAAACAACATCTGTCTTCATCTGAGATGAAACAAGCCAGTAATGTGCCACTCTTCTCTTTGGCAAACCAGGACGGAGACAAAAAAAGGCGACTTCCATCACCGCAGCATAAACAACAAGGCAATTCGTTAAACAAATGTAACTTTAAACTTTTCCTGAGATCTAAAACAAAGTCTGGTTCCAATGTGCATCGAGTCCATGTTTGCTCGGCATGGCACCTGGAATTCAAGCTGCCACAAGTTTCGGTCCAGCCAGCGAATAAAACATGAAAGCATAACATCTTGCATCTTGTGTGCATCATACATCATTTTGTTCCTGGAAGTCCTCACAACCGCTGTACTTCATGTTTGTGTTTTTAATTGAACTCAAGGGTTTCAGTGTCCTTTTTATGTAGACGAGTTCCACATCTAAGTAGTTTCCACATCTAAATCAAATGTCCCTATCAGCTGCAATGTTCCTCCCTTCCTCGTTATTTAAGCTGTTTTCTGTCTGGTTTCCATTCAGGGATCTACTAAAATAACTCTGAAACTACTTGTAGCATGTGCTGTCTCATGTAAAGTCATCCATCACTAAAATTGCTAGATATTCCCTGACTCTGCCATAAATTCTCTCTAATTCCCCGATTGTCTTGTCAGGAATGTGCCTCTCTAGATTTGATAATATTTAAAAAAACAGAGACCTAGGGAGTTGAAGAAGATCCCATGAAAGCCTTTGAGGAATAATCATAGTATGAGCTGAAAATACAGCTGTTCAAACAGACTTCTGAGGAGTTTTTCTTTTAGACCGCAGCTATATTTTTTGGCCAAAAATATTTTACTTGACAACCCGTTTTGATAATAAATGCTAAATGAATGTGATAGCATTCAGTTAAGAAAACATCAGAACATTTTTTAAAAGGATTACAAGACACTGCTTAAAAAAAATGAAGCTCATGAATCAATGTGGAATTTATCCTGATTAATCTTATCGCAGCCCACACAACCTTTACTGAACTTCATTATTTGTAGCGATAGGCTGCTTAATTTTACAGAGGTCTGCGTTACATTTCCTCATTACATTTACATTTATACCTTTATCTTTCTTCTATTACAGATTGTTTGTTATGGCACAAGCACTACGCCCTGTTTTTAAGTACAATTTTGACATACTTGTACTTAAGCATTTCCATTTCATGCCACTTTATACCGTTCCTCCATTACATCACAGAGGCAAATGATATTTTACCTCGACATTTATTTGGCAGCACTTACATAAAAACATATTATATGTTTATAAGATATGATGTATTGCTATACTATGACTCTGCTCAGCACTAAACTAAAGTATCTAAGTTGGTTCCTCATTGGTGAACTACATTAAAATGCTCTGATGTGTATTTGTAAGTGAAAAAAACAAAAGCATATCATTTTTGACAATATATAACACAATGAAAGGAGCCATTCTGCATAATTCGTTGCTTATACTTTTGATACTTTAAGTACATTTGTGCACGTTTACTTGGGTAACATTTTGAATTCAGGACTTTTATTTGTACTGGAGAAATTCTACACTGTGGTACTTCTACTTTTACTTCATTACAGGATCAGAGTACTTCTTCTTCTTCTCCTAACTTACTGCTTCGGCAACAGGACATGACTTAAATCAGATGGAAGCAGGGCCTGTTGCAGCTACAGACCGTGAATGCTGACTTTCAGCATATTTTAAACAAAATGAATCTTCAAATTCATTTTTTTCAAGGTCAAAATTGGACTGCAAAATGACATCCTCGCCACACATTAGCCTTTATTAGTCGACATTTGTGTGTATATTAAGTCTTTCCGCTGTAGATTATTTCCATATGCAGGAGTAAAACACACACATCGTGACCAAAATGAAGAAGAAACCACATAAGGGCGTCAAACATTTGGCAGAGTAAGTATTTTTCATTTCCTCATTTCTGTGTATGTCTACGTCAGTACTGACCTCTTAACCTACACAAGTTAAGGATCAACTAACTATAAATATATTTTACTGACTCTGAAAAAAATTATGAAAATGTATATATATTGTTGTGTTATTTGAGGAACTACTTCATTTAGAAGGACATCTAATGCGGTTCGTCCCACAGAAGGTCGGCCCAGACAACAGAACAAACATCCAACTTTACTACTTCGAGGACCTTCCACATAAAGACTTTAATGACCCCAATTCATTTGTCACAGAATATTATCCTCCACCAAACCAGACAGGCCCTGACTTCTGACCAAGGGGTAAAACCGCAGTATAATTTTTACATTAAGTAAACAAATAGAGCTCGATTTGTCTTACAAAGATAATGACAAGCATGAAACGAGCTTTGACTGGGGTAAAAATGGCCAAGTATGGTCACGCACAGTGCGCCGCAGGAAAAAAGGAAAATATGAGTGTTGTGGTTAGATACTTAAATCACACTTATCTACAAGAACTCACTTATCTTTTGAACGCCGTGCACGAGTGTGCAGTGTTTTGCATGTTGTGTGTGTGTGTGTGTGTGTGTGTGTGGTGGGTGCTGGGAAGATGCTTACCAAACTCGCTGGCACACATGTGGTCCAGCATGGCATCCGTTTTCATCTCGTTGTCACATGGAGGGCAGATGGGAGAGTAACCTGTGGAAAAAAACAAAAGGGACACAAGGTTTGGAAGCGAAAGAGGAGCAAAATATCAAAGTTCCCACTAGAATTTTTCACATCGCCACCCGTTGAGGTGTGGTTACAAGAACGCAGAAAGTATGAAAAGGGCATCAAAACATAATTTCTCTTTTGAAATTACATCCCCGTCACTAAAATCCAATTAAAAATGATTCATCCTTCAAAGTTGCTATCTAGTGTCCTGTGTATTAAACTCCTCGGTCTCGTCCTCTTGTCTCTTGGGTTGGTGCTCGTACGCTCTGATGACCTGACCTCAGTGAGGAATGTCTTTGGCTTTTATAGCCAGCTGTAACTAAAAGCTGCAGTAAACACTTCCCTCCTCTCAGCATATTTAGACAGTTTTCAAAACAGATCTTTCCATCTCAACAGTGACATATATACCCCTTGTATGCACCGAGTATTAGAAATGTGGAAGGAATAAATGATAATGATATATAATCCAGGCTTGAAGGAATGTTCTGACATTGAAAAAAAAAAAAAGGTAATAGCTGACTGGAAGACAAAAACCTGACTGAAAACAAAGAGCCAAAATGTGTTTTTGCCAAAAAGTAATTCAGTCTAGAGGCATATCTGCGAATATTTTACCAGTGCGATTTTTCAATTTTTTTTTTTTTTTTTTTTTTACACCGCAAATAGTCGCTCCTTGCCAAACAGCTGAGCTTACTTTCCAAACAAACTTGGAGCAGCAAAGCTATCGCAGCGTCCTGCAACATTTTAATACGAACCGACTGCATTTCAATGTCACAAAATGTATCTGGATCAGTTGAACAGAAGGGTAAATGTGAAAACAAATACGTGGTTTTCTCTCCGTTGCCAGTTGTCCATTACATGTGTTTAGCGAAAGCTTGTGAAAGTAACACCCAGGTGTAAAGAGCTTGTGAAAACAGACACTGTTTACAGAGTCACTAGGGTCCCTTTGCCTATTTGAGCCTGTTCCTCCTTTAAATCAATTATCACCAGCCTGCGTTTAGCTGTGGTGTGGTTAGCACTGTTAGCCGACCTCTATTAACAATCATTAAGGAGAATGGCTGAGAAGATAAGGCTCCTTTTGTTCTTCTTTTAATCATCTTGACTATTCTAGATAAGCTTGATTTATTTCAGGACATTATTGATGGGGGAAAACAAAAGGTTGTGACATCAAGTGTGCCTCCCCTCTGAGAGACTCCCAACAGGCCTGACTTTATTTATCACCAGCGCTAACAAATGATAACAGGTGACGTCTGCAGAGTGTGGAGCTCTGTGTGGTCCCCCCCCCTCACCCTGAAAAAAAGCAGTCTTTTTCAGAAAAAAAAAAAAAAAAACGGGCTTCTGTCCACACCACCATGTCAGTCAGTAACACAACCCCCCTCTACACATACACACTCTGGACATGTACCCTCTTCACATACACTGTGCTCACTGTATCTGTGTAATCGAGGGAGGCTGCGTCGCTGGAACATCCACAGACCCCCCATTTACGGCAGGTTCTTCTACCAAAATGTCTTCAAGTGGTGTATTTACAGCTGCAGATTGAAATATAAGTAAATCGGTGATGTGATGATGGAAATTCCCCGCTATTTCACGGTTAAAGTGAATGAGGTGGTTGTACTTTCCCCTCGCTGACGTGCACCTCACCTATAGGCAACTGGCAGGGACACTGGCACCGCAACAAGGCACGAAACGCAGTCACAGACCAAAACTATTCGTCATCAGCCCGAGCTTTATCTTCCCCAGACTTGTTGTTTTTGTGCATTTTGGGGGGTTTTCTCTGGTATTTGTCAGCTCAACTCATCAGGTTAGTGCTAGAAAGCAGTTTCTCTGGACTACGTTACAACATCACCCCCTCTTGATGCTGCATGAGGTGCCTCACACACACACAGTCCCAACAGGTTTGAGGAATCTGCAGCTAAGGAGCCATTAGTGATAGATGATGACGGTGGTGGTGGTGGTAGTGGTGGCGGGGGGGGTTAACGTGTCCTTGGGAGGTTTTGTTTAGCAACCGCTGGCTTTTGCTCACCGCCAGACTGTATTTTAATATTTCGTACAGTGTGTTTTTCAAATTATGTGTTCATCTTTCCATTTTTCGTCCGGTTAATGCATTTGTCAGCGATGGCCCGGCAGAAAATGGGAATTAATAGATGCAGGTATTCACTTATTCTTGCTGCTGGACTTCCTCCCAGCATTGTCCTCCAGCTCAACAAACACCTTGAAATAAATTACTACCATCTGTTAGAGCTTTTTCAATATTACAACATCTCTCCAAGTCAACAGAAGGCAACTTCACATTCACAGCAAAGCCAGAGTTTATACAGTTGATTATAGACTGAAAAGAAAATAGAACCATGTAAGTCTTTTTCTTTTCTTTTTTAGGAAGAACGAAGTGGAGGAGGGTTGACATCAAATCCAGGGTTTCACAGCTTAATTTCCTCCCAAAAGGCTGCATTTGGTTTGTTTGTGTTGGGATTTGCATCTGCAAATGCACCTTCAACCCTGAAACAACATTCTCAAACCCATTTAACTTCACAGGTGTCAGTTTTTACACTGAGTTAAAAGTGGTGGCTGTTTGTTTTCTCAGCGAGGGTTACTTTGGGTTAGTTAATGTTTAGTCATTTAAGAAAGCCTAAACATAGCTCGGTGACTGAGGAAGAATTAATTGCCTACAAATACAAAAACTGATTTACCATTTGCTGTATTTCCAAGCAAAAATGTCAACATTTGCCATTTTTAAATTTCTCCAATGAGAGAATCAGCTGCTTTCACTGTGTTACCTCAGTGAATGTTCACTATTTTGGGGGTTTCGGGCTGTTGGTTGGCCAAAACATGCAACATAAAGATGTCACTTCTCGCACTGACAGGGCTGTGGTTATCATTAATGGACACTGAGGTCATACTGTGTATTTTTTCTGGAAATGTCACGGTTTGAGTTAGAAGGAGCTTACATTGTACATTTAAGAACTTACACAAAAAAATCACTCTACCAGAAAGGTATTCAGGATGTGGAGAGGCATCTGACAGTAATTAAACTTGTATGTTGGGAAAAAATAACACTGAACTGGATAAATAAAATATAAAAACATGTAAATAAGGAGGAGCTCAGTGTTTCTGGCTGTAGATTGAGATTCAACACTAAAATAATGAGTGAATTCGTAAATGAAAATGAAAATATGTTTTTAGCCGGTGTTAATCAGGCTGTTACCACTTTCAGGTCACGGGCTTTTAAAAAGAAAGGATCTCCCTCATAGAGGTGGTCTTGAGCAATGCACTGAACCCACAGAGCTCCCCGTGGAGCTTCATTGACCACAAAAACACTGGTTTAACTGGACAGCTCCCACAAACGTAGAAAATGCAGAATATAATGCTCTAAAATACCGCGCACACGCATGCAAACGGTAGACGTTAGTGAGCGCGTACTAAGGAAGCGTCTAATTCAGTGCTCGGTCGTTTTAACATCAGTGTGTAAATTCAGTTTACCTGTGGGTTTGGTGGACTCGGTGGCATTGGGCTGCGTCATGGCAATGCACACGTCGTCCTGTGGAAACTTGTCGCAGGTGAGCATCTCCGGCCAGGGGAAGCCGAAAGCCTCCATGATGGGCGCGCAGCCGTCACGCACGGCCTCGCACAGCCAGCGGCACGGGTAAATGGGCCGCTCCAGGCACACGGGTGCAAAGAGCGAGCAGAGTAAAACCTGCGTGCTCGGGTGGCAGTTTTTGTGCACCAGGGGCACCCAGCTGCTGGCCTGCTGCTTCACCTCGGCCATGGTCTCGTGCTCCAGCAGGTTGGGCAGCAACATCTGGGTGTAGCCAACGTTGTGACAGAGCCGCAGGTCGTCCGGGATGTCCACGCACTGGGGAGGCTTACCGTAGCTGCGCCCTCCGTTGTACACGTCCGACCTCCAGCTCAGATACTCGTACTCTGAAGCTCTGCACACTGACACGAGCGCCACTGTCACAGCCAAGCGGATCATCCTCCAAAACTGTTCAGAAGTAGACCGCATGTTTTCTTTGTGCAACAAAAAAGGCAACTCGCAGTGCCGCTCAAGATAGACGAACCAACAACCTCCCTTCACGAAGAAAATGTAAAATTACAAGTACAAACAAACTGGAGTAAAAACTGGGCGCTGCTGATCAACGTGCGTAAAAATGTGTTGAGTTTCGGGTTTGGGTAAAGTCCACAGGCAGTCCTCTCTGGCTGTAGCCCGGTCGCGCTCCTCTCTTGTGTCTGTCTCCTGCGAGAGTTTGGGGAGGTAAAGCGCTCTGCTTCTGCGGAGCTTGGAAACAAGAGGAGATTGTAAAGTGCGCACCGGCCAATCGGAGCGCGTCTGCGCCTTTTGGCACTCTGCTGTCAGTCAAAGCGCTTAATTACCCAGTGTGTAAAACTCTCCAGGAGCCTCCCTGCCCCTCCTTTCACTCCCCTACTTGTACTTCCTTTGTCAAAACAAAATACTGAATTAAAAAATAAATTGTAGACACACTTATATGATCATTTCTGCTTGTGGTTGACATATGTGTTCGTATGCAACTTGTGCAGAATAAAAGTGTACAATTTTACACTTGCTTTCATTCTATTTCCTAAAAGGGAACCCAGAGGTCTCATATGATCGTGAAAGAAGAGCCCAAGTAACTGAGGAAATAGAGTTTTCACTAAATTAAATTATTCCTGCAAGAAAATGTAAATGCCTGCATTAATCACAGCATCGGCTGTCAAAAATAATTCTCTGAAGTACCAAGAAAACCCATATCTGACAAAAAATAATTGCCTCAAGATGATTTCTTGGAAACATTATCTTATCACACAGAGGTTGATAATCTAATGAAGCTCTATTTGTGGTTGCTGGACATGCAAACTTTGGGGAAGTACTTTTTTATTCAACCTAATTACACAAAACAAGCTCAAGTCAATTTGCTGAGCCCCAAGTGTCCATCTCCTCAAGGCTTTGGCCTGTTGTGTGATAAGGCCGGAGGTGTGAAATCCTTCTATTTAAATGTAGGCCAATTTACATTCCTTTGTGTTGTTAACAGCTCTCGCAGGGAAACAGAAAAAACAAAGCCTTTAATTTGATTTTAAGTGTGGCTGTAGCAAACACAGACCTTTTAGAGTAAAAGCTTTGTTGAACTTATTTATCAAATCAATGCATTTTACAGCTGTCTCCAGCACAGAGGACGGTGCTCACCTAGACATTTTCTTCTTGAACTGCAGCCAGGAGAAAACATACGGAAACAGCTTGCAGAATGTTAAATGCATTATGCAGTATGGATGGATGGTGACAGATGGCACCATAATCAAAAACTGACTATAATTTGCTGAGTGCAAAAGTTGAAATGCAAAATAAAAATGTCAAAAAATTGCTGTAAATCACCTTTGAGCTATAATCAAATCAAAATAGGGCGACATGAAATGTGCAAGAAAAATAACACGACATCAGATTGCTTTTTAAGCTTCATCAGTTAAATGATCATTAACGAAGACCTATGCACAGCCTCCTACGTGCCAGAGATGTGATGTGTGTTGAGAAGAATGCCAAATGATTCTCCAAAGTGCTTTTGAGATGACACCTCTGTTAACATTTCAAATTAACAGTGATGGTTTAATAAGCTTGTTGTGTTTGTGGCAATACTAGACAGCCAGTTTAATAGGATGATGGCATCCAACAACAGCTTGTGCTTAGACGGTTGCTAAAGCAAACTAAAAATTTAGGAGACAGGAGGGTTTTTTTTCTTCCAGACTAGACCTGACTCTGCTCAAATGGAAGGAAGCCTTGTGTCAGGAGTGATAGGCTTGCTAAAAACCACCAGCGGCACAGCGAGAAGCCAAAACCTCAACGAGACAAAGAAATGCATCTAACTGAGAGGTTTGCGTTTGGTCTCTATGTTGTACAATCCAGAGACATGACACGAAACAAAGCAAACAAATACAGATATGAACATTAGGCCTGGATGTCATTGTTATCACTACCACGTTCACGTTCCAAACTTTGTGCTTTAACAGAGCGTAAGCAACAATAGAGAGACTAAATATTTGGACTTCCAGCCCTCTGGAAGATTGGAGTTTCCCAAAGACTGGCTATCCATCTATATATACCAGTGTTTAGAGTCACAACCTGGCCTCCATCCACATGTATTGCCATGAAAGGGCATTTTGGCCTTGGCAGAAGCAACATGCATGTCATTAAGCATCTGTCGTCAGCGCGCGTTGGTTAAACACTGGATCTGCTCCAGCACAAAGTAGACTGAATGTGTTTAGTAGGTGTATGTATATGAAGGATGCTCTGGGCCAAAAATCTCTGCTATAAGCAAAGGCCAGAGAAACAAGCCCTGTATGTTAAAATATAGAAATAACAAACGCACCTGTTTTCTGTCAGGTAACACCGTGTGTGTACGGCAGAGTTTACACAACTCGCAGCTTTTTCTTGAAACGGCTTCTATTCATATTCTGTATGGCATCATTTTTTTTCAGTAATAGATGGTTGCTGGCTGGTTTAAATGTGTTTTCTCTCGAAACATGCTTAATGATAAAGGGATGTGTACTTGCTTTGACTTTCCATGAGCATGTTGAGAGAGGGTTTGTCATGGAAAAACATAATTGCAACAGTACATCATGGGTGATTGGCTCCAGACTTCAGCACACGTGTATTACTCTCAGGAACGAAAGTGTTGAGATGTAAATCATTTGGATTTATGACTTTTGTCATTGTCGGAGTTCTGATAAAGTTCTCCCGCCGCTCTCGCTTAAAGCTAACAGGGAGCGGATCATGTAGACTGTTGTTAATTGTGAAGCGATGATGTAAAAGTCCACGAACTGACCAGGAAGTTTTATATTTCCACAATTTTTTAAACACGTATTATTAATTTATCAGTATTATGAGTAAAGTGTTGCTGCGGGCTCCGTAAATGGTGTGACGGACTATTTCTTGTCCCTAAAACAATATGTTCATCTGTCCTGCAGAGGCCCACGTGCTTTAGTCAACTTTTCAGCTGTGTGGAACAAAAATGGAATGTGAAATGCGAATGTTAAAGCACTGATGATGACGACTGTTCGTGATTTTTGACGACGCAAGAGAAAAGTCAAGTGACAGGGAGAGCAGCTGTTTACAAAATTCTTCAAAAAGGGATGGTGAATACATTGCTAATGATGTGAGCTTAGTTTAACATCTAATGTAACTACTTACATAATATTATGGGGGGAAAAAATCATCAAAGAGTAATCATCTTATTAATTTATAGGGACACTAATCGTTTCAACACTTTGAGGTTGGTATACGTATCGTCAGGTGACCATTGTTAAATACTTTTCAATCCTTTGTTTTCAGTCTCCTCTTAACTGACAATTAAAGGCACAAAGCCTCCCACAATACTTAACACTGATTATTAAAATACTTATTACTGGAGCTTGGGCTTTTTCCTCCTCAAAGAATC
Source organism: Coranthus polyacanthus (assembly GCA_037367275.1). Classification (NCBI taxonomy): domain Eukaryota; kingdom Metazoa; phylum Chordata; class Actinopteri; order Kurtiformes; family Apogonidae; genus Coranthus; species Coranthus polyacanthus. Next base: position 9,712,630 of record JAPQRN010000027.1, read on the forward strand.
AAAGATTAATCACAGGATGGAGTAATCAGCGGTGCTTTGTGACATGAAAGTAAGACACCGTTGCACCCGTTGATCACAGACTGAATCTTCTCTTCTAAACAACAAACGTCCCTCAGGTGATTGTGATGATCAGCAGTGGAAAGTAACGAAGTACCCGAGTACTAGTAGAACTCAAGTACTGTACAAATTTGAGCTCCTTGTATTTTACTTGAGTATTTCCATTTTATTGTACTTTAAAAATGACTTATTACATCTCAGAGTAATGGGCTCTTGACTCCACAACATTTGTCTAGCATTTTATTTTTCAGATGAAGATTTTGCATAAGGGGGTAATATGGTAATATAACGCAACTTTTAAAATGCAACACTCGTTAAAGATTAATCAATGGTTGGCTTCTTACAGAAAAGCAGTTTGTGGTCAGGCTGACATTTCAGATACGAGTTGTTAAGAGCTCTACCAAATAGCGCTTTTTTCCCATTGAACCTCTCACATGCTCTCACATATCAATAAATGTTCAAATCCTCCAAAATGAAAGATTAGAGAAAAGGTCTGAAAACTGAAAACAGATTTGTGTACCGGAACGTCCTTCCTTCCTTCCTTCCTTCTTTCCTCTCCCATTAATCATGTGATAAGCCCTCAGAGTCATCTAGTGTCCCCGTGAATAAAACTGGATGTGAAGCGATTCAAACTAGCTCCACCTCTGCAGAAACAACAGTAACAAGCTGAGACAACACTCAGTGATGCTTCACTACTAATAATGTAATGATGTCAGATATAATAATATATCAGTCAGAGGGACCAAACCAGTACTTCTACTTAAATACTTTGACTATATTTTGTTGCTAATACTCATGTACATGTACTTAAGTAGGATTTTTCATGCAGAAGTTATATTTTTACTTTGCTGTATTGGGTACTACTATAAAAGATCTGAATACTTCTTTCCCAACTGGTGATGATACAGTGCGCCGTCTTCATTTATGAAATGTGCTATTCAGTTAAACTTGCCTTGCCTTGGATCTGTCAGTGGCATGGTTCTGCTGAGGGTGCTGTGGCCCTACTTGGACATGCAGCGCAGTAATCAAGATGTGGCTTGGCAGAAGGAAAAACCCAATAACAAACTAGTTTGTATGAATCTGAACATACAGTGTCTGTTAATCTGTAAACAAAGTTTGACTGAAAGCCCGTAGTGTGAAACCTCTCCTTCAACCGCTGGAGTGTCCTAAAATAAAAAGCAGCTGGGTTTAACATCTTGCGCCGGGATGCTTCGATGTGGACAGAGACACCATTCTGCACATAGCTGCAATTCTATCTTCTAAGCTTATTTTACCCCTGAACATTTAAGTTACAAAAGAAAAATGACTCCTGACATTAATTTATCATCATTTCTCAGAAACCAGGTTACTTTAGTGCATGTAGATATTTATTTTCTGCTTACCAGTAACCAGTTTCCTGCAAAGCATTTTGAGAAACTATTGAGAAACAAAGCGCCAGTGGTCTCTGGGGTCGCGTATTTATTTAAAAGAACAATCAAAATCATATGGTTAGCCAAATACACAATGTATGATTAAAGTGCCATGTTTTTTCCGTTTGCTATACAGCAGAATAAGCAACTAATCTCAGCTGATGTGTGGATGATCAGGATGCATGTTGGCTGAAATAGCAGGTCATGGCTGAACATGGTCATAAGTTGTCAACAGCTAATTAGATTTCCATGCCTTGTTGCTTTGTTGAGTAATACTGCAGCAGCTGATGGCAAGCGCAAAAAAATTGAGAGGCTTTTTAAAACATACAGCTACAACAATACGTATATGTATTTATTAAGCTATTTTAGCACAGTCCCCCTGCCATCAGCAAGATGAGTTTATTAGTCACAGGGGGCAAAACAAATTTGTAATGTGAGGAGTAATAAAACTGTAATAAAAATGTTAGGGAAGTCCCCGAAGACGGAGGGTCGAGGGAAAAGATTTCATCTGTGTGTTTCATTTTTCTGTGTAAAATGTAGATTGTGTTTGGGAATATGCTGCCATTTTAATTGTTTGAGTTAACATGTGTGCCATATCTAAGTATGAAGCTGCTTTTTCCTCTCAAACATATCTTGATTTCACTCCATCATGTCCCAAAGAAGGAGATGTTATTTGGGTCGCCAAATGAGTTTTGCATTTCAAGCGTTTCAAAAAACTTTCAACCACAAGGCTGTTTTTTTTTTTTATATTCAAAGTTCGCATTGTTCTGGCAATAGCTCTTATAACACTGACTCTCGTATGAAAGGCAACAGCGTACAGTCTGTTTATTTTACTGATGAGTGGGAAAAAAAGGACAGGCCGTTAACTCGGCCTCAACGCATTTATTCAGTTTCATCTATAAAGTGTGTTTTCAATAATGTGATTAAAATGAGGTTGTGATTTATCCTACACGTATCTGGCTGCTCAAGATAATATTATAAGGGGGCGTAGAGATGGAAGTATAAATGGTCTCTCTTCTCTCTCTTCTTGTGATTTATAGCTAAGGTCTATTCTGAATTGGGTCTCGACGGTTTGGCATTTTTAAAAAGTGGGTCCCTGGAATAAAAGTGGGGGAAACACTGTTTTATTCCTCTTGATGGATGAGCTCAGAAATGAACGTGCATCGCGTCGTCTTCTGGTTCAGGGAAAGTGCTGGTTGGACGTTACGGCGAGGAGGTCTAGTGGGAGCAGCTGCTGGTTGTGGCGTGTCCTTCTGAGCAGCTCTGCTCTCGGGGACGCAGACACAGTGTCTTAACCTCCCACTGTCTTTCTTCCCTTCTGCAATGACATATGTCCAAAAATGTTGTCGTTTTGTAAAACAGTGGAAATGGAAGAAATAAGAACCAAGGTGTAGGAGGTTATAGGATGCTCTACATAGCAGGGTTTTTTTTATTTTTTATTTTTTTATAGTGGAAAAGTAAATAGCAAAAGATGAATAATGTTGGTGCTGTCAGATGGAAAAATAAAGTGGACAGCTTCTTTCCTAGTTCTCGTGACAGTCATAAAACATTTGGGTGTGTAGTCTGTCATTCCTCGATGCAAAATCATAGCAATTATCTAATTTTCATTTAAATTCTCTCTTGTGCAAGCTCTCCTCATTATACTGTACCTTGTCAAAATGAAGTAATGATAAGTTATGTTTGAACAAAAAAACATGAAAAAACATGATTTTCTGGTGTCAACAAACTTCCCCTCAGTGTGATTCTCCTGTGACTGCTACATGTTAGATATACCCTCCATGTAATGTAGCCTATGTTAATCAACTGAATGTTTGAAAGGTGAAATATGGAAGATTCACATGTGCTTACACTGTGTTGGACTCTGTTGTGCTCAGAGGTGGTCATTTGTTGATGTTAGCTAACTCCATTTCTAAGCTAACCATAGTTAATGTTGCACCGAGGGACACTGAGGCCCTCGGGAGCAAGCGTAAGAGTTTTTTAAAGAGTGCTCTACGTAGAAGTCAGGGTACGGGCCATTACCGTGGATGTAGACAACCTAGACGGGTGGAAGGAGCTCTTTTTTTCAAGGTATAACATGATGAGTTTACGCGAACAATAAAGCGATTAAAACATATAAATCTCTTCACATATGTGAAACTTTAAAGCAATAAATGACTCCTGTAATATATTTCCAATACATCTCTCTGAAATCCTTACATAATTCTTTTGTACAGCATTCACATGAGGACCAAACCGCTTCAACCGTAGCTGTTAGCTGCTCATTAGCTGCTTGAGAATAAGGCATCCAGGTATTCTTCCAAAACCACAAATGTCCCATTCCTTTCTGAACAGTAGCCTCCTGCTAAAAATGGCTGAATTTTAAAGCAAAGAGAGCAATGCTCTGGTTCTGTGAGGGAGTTTTTACAAGACAGTGAGCCACAGTGTGCATTTGCATGTGATGACTTGCCTGGATGCACTGCCCTCGTCGTGACTAATGCAGGCAATTTGTGACATTTGAATGTCGGCAACGAGGAGAATAAAAGCGAGAAGAAAAACACACTGCACCTACTTTAGCTTAATGATGCTTCTGTGTTCAAGGAAAGCGAGGCCAAAATACCTCTCACATAACTCATACCTCATGCTGGGGCGGCAGCATTACTGCTCAGCGGGGGGGAAGACGGATCGCTTATCTGGCCCACGGAGAGTCCGGAGTCCCACTCCAAGACAGCTCGCAGTATGTTTCAAGAAATCATGAAGCTGCATCCCACACCGATATGTTTTTGTTTGTTGAAAGTTTGCAGCAAAAGTCTTTCATAATTGATTTGGGATGTACTTTCTCTGCACATAAGTAGTTCACGTAACCACAGCAAATTTGGAATGGAAAATAGGAGCTTTTTTGTGGCAACGCCCCTGATCCATAGTGGATGAGCCTGAGTGTAGACTTGATAAAGCACAGAGGAAACCTCAGAGTGCTGCATGGTAATATGTGCCGGTTCTTTAGCTTTCATCACATTTATTCAGCCGCATGTTCTCTGTCTGCAAGCCAAGAATGACAGATTGATTTGTGTCAAGGAGAAAAAACAGCCCAAACAAATAACCCTGCATTTTTTCCCACCATACATACTGGGTCCATGTGTAAGAAATGCTTATCTGCACTGCTGCGAATGCAGAGTAGGCCAGACAGCATCATAGATGTACATCCTGTCTTTCATCTGCAGATACCTCTGTTTTGAGCCAATCTTCTTCAGATGCTGGCAATGTCTGAAGCAGTTATGTAGCTGGATCCATGAAAAGCTATCATCGTGATGAAATTTGTGCTCTCAAACTTGCTCGCCAAAACCGCCGAAGTCCATGAGAAAACCATCATAAATAATCAACTTGAAAGACACTGAGATCTAGAAACTCAGACATCACAGTGTAGGATGTGCTGTGACTGTATGCGTGTGTGGTCAGAAGAGGGAGACTACATCTAAAAGTCATCCATCTGTGCGTAATTATGTGGACTTGATTTCAGGCCCAGCATCCCCCCCATTCATCATTATAATTTATGGTATTATACTATTGGGTAATTATCTTCTACTCACTCAGCATGAGTTCTAATCAACAGGAATTTTTTATTCAAAAGTTTAAAGCTGCCCTTGGCAACTATTTCACTTTGGTGGATCAAAACGGCATTGAGAAGTAACTACGTGGAAAAGCGATCTTCTGCATCAAGAAATCTGTAAGGTGAGGTAAGATGTCTTTTCACATCAACCAGGCTGGTCTGTGATTCTTCAGACCAATACTGGACAGTATCTGAAAATCTCTTGTTGGATATTCCAGCTTTTTGTGGCCAGAAATGTTGGTTTACTGCTGTTAGAGCCCGGCCACAGCAACATTTTAACAACGCTATTTTTTACTGAATTGGAAGTGCAAGAAGCAACAGATTCACTGGCAAAGCAAATTTCTGCTTTCCACAGCATCCTGCCTTGGAGATTTTTTAACCTTTGGAAAAGCAGAGTTGATCAATAACAGGTCATACTGAAAACGGAGCAGACTATTGTGTTGCACCATTAAAATTAGCCATTGCACAATATGTAATACATCTCTGTGTGAATAAGTTTCACAGTTCCAGTATCTCCAGTAAAAGGCATTAAAACCTTTATATAAAACCGTTATATTTTTACATAGAAAATTCAAATTCTGTTTCATTTTACAAATAACAGTATTTTGGCTGCTCCGGGCATCATTTTATCAGTTATAATGACATACTAAATTAACTTGCATGCATTCAGTAGTATAAAAAAGTCATGGCCAGAAATGTAGGCTTTTCTTTCGGACACGCATCTGTACCCGAGCCTCAAAAACTAATGGCTAGTTGTTTGTAAGGCTAAGCAAGATGGCCAAGTAAAAGAGCATGTGTTGTAAACTGTTGTAAAAACCTCAACTGAGACACATATTCTGAATGGGCTGTTTACAAAAGACTGCTCCAAAACCCTGAATAATATTAGCATATCCCAGATGTGTAACTCGGAAAATGCTGTATTTCTAATTTGGATCATCCAAACAAGTTTATAGCATATTTACACAACTCGTATTATTTTCTGAGTGTTGTCACGTTCGGAATAATAGCATAAAATTAATGTGCATGTAAATGTAGTTATCACAACAAGACTCAGAAAATTATTCTGACAGCAGAATGCAATTTGAGATTTTGTGATTTAAAGTGGCCGTTTGTTTTACAGTGGTGGTAGCTGTCTCTGTCTCTGTAAGCGCAGGCTTTTCAACCAGCCTTCGAGTGTGGCCGTTCAGAGCCGGTATAAACTACCTTTAGATCTGTTTGGACGACAGTTTGTACAAACTACTTGGGTAGAAGCGTAGTGAACCCTCAAGGCTGATAGAATGTATGTGTTTTTCAAGTTCCATAAGGCTTTCACGCTCAGTTTTCCATTTTATACTGTGACAGTGTGTCCCACTTTGACTTCACATCTAAACAACATGACTCAATACAGGTATCCCGCTGCTGAGATGCACAGAGAGCGTGGAGGTGCTTCACAGGGCCCCTTTAGCAACTTTCCATCTTTGCGGCGCTCTCTCACGAGGTAGGTAAACCACTTGAGTGAAAGCAGTCGAGGACCTCTTGAATGCAGCGGGCACGTTGCACTGTGGACACAGAGATGGGCTCTGTGGCACCCTGCTCTCCCATGCACCCACACACCCACCCTGCAGGGTCTCCCATGATGCATGCTGTCTGTTTGACACAAAGCAGAATGTTACCCAGAACGCAGGGTGCTCTGGGTAACATTAACATGCATAAACATTACAATTAATGAGCCTCTGTGACAGCACAAGCTAAATGCCCCACACCCCACCCTCCTTATAACTTACAGCCATTTTTCATGCCATCGATTATGTTCTGTCCCTCACCTTGAGGATAATTCTGCAACTGCAACCATGACGATAAACAAACCCAGCTGCACTCCCCCCTCCCTCCTCAGCCACCAGGACTCTGCTTCCTACCCAAATAGAGACTGTGTGGGGCCTGTTCTTCTCCTCACTCCCACTGAAGAAATGGAAACTGTCTATACTGTGGTCACCAATAGCCAATATCTTTTCAAATGCAAAAAACCCTACGTCATTACTACTGGTTCTCCAGCTCGCTTGCTGGAAGCAGATGATTCATCACATGTCGGTAAAGCCACAAATTACAAGTATGAGCTACACATTAGATTAGATTAGAAGCTTAAATGATCCATCAGGTTGTTGTAGCAAAAAAAACAAAAAAACAGTATATAGCAAAGAAAAGGCAAGATGAACATTAGTGAGGGGTGTTAAAAACATGTCCAGAGAAGGTGCCAGTGTGCCAGGGAGTTTAACTGCATTTGAACGTGAGCTTGGGCAATGCGAGCCAAATGCATCATTCTTGTCGTAGAACAACCAAGTGGGAATCCTTCCAGTTGTTTTCCTTTTTTTCCCCATACCGACCCCAGTGTGGGTTCAACAGGAACCCACTGCAGTTAATCAGGAAAGCATGTTGCCCTGAGTTCAGCCATCCTGCACAATTTGACATTCTCTCCACCGCTCCACCTTCACTCTTTATGACGCTGTTGTTGAAAATGTGTCAGACCCATAACTGCTCCTGACTCGGTCACCCCCCCCCCCCAGCCAAATCCCCCAGCTTCAGACTCATTAGGTTTACTTAATGTTTCACTCAAAAGAAACTTGTACAGGTTACCTGATACTCATTGTTCATTAACAACTTGCTGAGAGTGCTTAAAGAACCATAAGGTCCAGGTCTTTTTTGGCACTGTGCAAGTGACCATTATAACTAAATTATAGCAAGCCGTTTAAGCAACCAATTTTTTTGGAAGAAGAAGTAGTGCCCATACAGCAACGTAAAAATACTCAATTACTAGTAAAGGTCCTGCAAGAATAATCAAAAGATTGAAGAAAGAAAAGCCAATCCAATCACCGTATGAAGTGAGCACTTCATCCATTCACTTCTTGAAGGATGGTTGATCAGACAAACTCTTTAAGCAAGCTGACCCTGAGTCCTGTGCTTGTTCAGAC
>JAPQRN010000027.1:9720723-9731579 GCA_037367275.1 Coranthus polyacanthus
CCATTCACTTCTTGAAGGATGGTTGATCAGACAAACTCTTTAAGCAAGCTGACCCTGAGTCCTGTGCTTGTTCAGACTCTGTGTTTTTATATATATAATGTCATGATATAGTTGCACAGTTTACATAAATGACATAATTCTGTGTATTTTATGCTTGTACTGTAGTGCAGATCAGATAATCCTTTCCTGATTCTGATGTTAAGAAGAATTTAATGTAAGCCATCCCTCAGAGGTCAAAACGTTGTCATCTTAAATCTTACTTCCCTGATGGTGACTGCGACGGCTTCGGTCAGCTTTTGTCCCCTTCCATACACACTTAATTTCCAGTACTGCTGACAGATAAACTGCATTTTCATGGTCATTGCAGTATGAACATGCGTGAGAAACACAGGGCGTGAGAAAAAAGGCCGCCTGAGTCGTAATGATTAAGAGCAATTATTTTATTTGCACGCCATATATTCACACTCAGTCCTGGATACGTGGGCCGTGCATTCACACCATTTGGCAGAGGCACAGATTTTCCTTATATCGTGCAAGCCATATTCACAGTTTGCTTATTTTTTTTATTCATTTATGTTGATGTCCCGCGTGAAAAAAAATGTCAGCTTAGTGCGGTCATGGATTCCAACGAAAAGAAAATTCTGCCTTTTTAAATTTAAACAGCTTAATGTTGGTGTCATTTTGCAGTGATCAGCCCGGGCTTCCCTTTAACCCGAGGACGGCCCTTTAAATCCCAGCACCAGAAGCAAAGATGTTGGGACGACTCGAGCCATTCCCAGCCATCCAGTTCCCAGCCCCTTCAGCACCATGGGAAAGCCAGCCAACTGAGCGTGGGTCAGGTCAACCTTGTCTCCTCGCCTGACTGTCAAAATAACAGTACCTTCCCCTCAGGCCTCCAGCACTGTCCGTCAGAGCTGGGCTGCTGAGAGCCGTGGCACAGAGGGGTGGAAAAGCAATTAAATCAAACATGGGTGAGTAGCTGCAGGACAAATGCCTCGTCAGCGTTTTTCAGCTCAGCCAGAGAAAAGCTGGTGGGTTTTTTTTTTCCTCAAGAAGGGGTATTGAAAGAAAGAGTATTGAAAGTGAAAAAGAAAACCCTCCAAAAGACAGCTAAGACATTTTGTGTCACCGGGTGGCCAATGCAGGAGTTGGCTAATAGGGTAAGCGAGACATTGGCCCAATTCAGAACCTCTTTCTTCCCCGGTGATGGCCTAAAACTTGGGGTCAGACACATAGTCCGACCCCTGACCCTCTGGTTCACGTCTCCTCGTAATTACCTTTGCGCATCAACCCCTTGGCCACCCCCACTCAAAGACAATGTAACAATTTGTCTTTTCAATTGTCTGTCAGTCACTCTCTTACAGGCCTTTTCAGTGGGCGTATATGGTTTCTTTTTCCATTTGTATTTATTTATTTATCTTGCTTGAAGAGGTGGGGGTTGTCTGGCCCCAGAAACAGGGAGTCTTTGTTTGGGCTGGTTTCACATGGATATAACCCTCCTCCTCCTCTGCTCCCCCTGCCTTCTATCCAGCTCCCCATAGTCAGACCCCATGGATTTGTTTGGGGGCTCGAGGGTGGCTGATCTCAGGGTCATTGTACATGGCATTTCCATAACCATTGACTGGTCAATGAGACTTTTCTCCCTCTCGCAGACCACTGAGGTGATTTTTAACGGCTCCCCGTAAGGTACGTGCAGTCGACTGTAACTGCGACGCTCAACTTTGCCTTCACTTTACCTGCAACTTAAAAAAGTGCCGTGTCATATATTTGGATTCACTACATCATTCTTTAAACTGAAAAGCAGTGCAAAATGTCTGCTTTGCAAAAACCTCAAACAAAAGAATGCATAATGTCTGTGGTGTGGTGCTTCGACTCAGGTATGACCTATTTCTCTGCGCTCTGTCTGATCAGCTGGAGAGAAGTTCTGTCCATTTGCTTCATCCTCAACAAGTCCCTTTTTTAACCCCAGAGTCATTCAAAGACAATACTGTATCTTGACACAATAATATTGATAGAAGGTCCACTTAAAGCTGCAGAATCAGAAATAAAGAAAAAAACACACCGTCATCCCTACAGCTCTCTCCTCGCTGTCCTCAGCATAAACTGTATAATATGTAATATATATGCATGTGTAAATATATGCAATGGAAAAGTGAAGCCACAACATCACATATGGGGGAGCTGCCACTGCGCTTCTGTGATGAGCCAAAGAGTCTGTGCAATAGAGACACATCGGACTGAATCTTGACAGTGATTGGTCATTACAGCGTAAAGGCCTGTGATTGGTTAAAGTCATCCGTCAGGGGCTACAAAACAGATTCAGCAGGAGGTTCAGAAGTCTAGTTTCCTCTCAGACCAACTGAATTACAATGTGCTGGAAGGTTATGGATTGTTTTGCGCAGTGACACCAAAAAAGTACCGCTTACTGAAGTTTTAAAGGTATAATCAGCAGGAACGGTCTATTACTGTTAGTAAACACACCGTTCAACCATGACCCTTCCCCCTCCCGACTCACCACCAGAAGCCAACTCCTTCCAACTAAGCTAACCACCGGCACCTCCTTGTCCAACACAAAACAGGCCAACGCATGTCGCTCTTCATCTCCATGCGCTCCTTCAGTGCATGCATGGGTGAAAGTCAACCCCAGATTCACTCTCGTTTTGGACATTTTGCCTCACTTATATTTGCATTTTTTGTCAGCATTGCGTCCGTTCTGTGTTTACCCCTCTTACGCTGTGTGCTGGGTGGATACTCTATACCCACGCCCAAAGACTGCAACCCAGAAACATGTCAAACACAGCAAAATAAAGGGAAAATATGAAAACACAGGCAGATAAATACACCACCACAATTCTAGTGGGTCACAAGTGATGACTAAGAGGGATTGCTTTATATGCATCTGTGCATTGTTTTTTAGGAATGTCCTGCATAGCATCCCTTTAGGAGCTTCATCGACAGGTTTATTTTTCTCGGTTGTCATGGAGGATGTGGTCATCAACTGGCTTACGAAAAGAAATACGCGAGTTGATGACAGCTTAGCCTTCTCGGTGCCAAGTGATGAAAATTGGTGAGGTTGCAGAAAATGATGTAAAACTCAACTACTCAAACTGCTATTTCCAGGCCTCAAATGAGTTTTGACATTCAAGAGTAGTTGTACTGGAGGAGACCTTATCCTCAGGCCTATAGAATAATTCTGGATACTGAAGACATGCACCTTTTTGGACACATTTGTCTTTTTTTGTTTTGATGTAAAGACTGACCACACATTTGTCTGACCATAAAGTAAAAGTTTGGATAGTTTTGTAATTACATAGTCTGCAATAAAACAAAACTCAGATGCCCACAGTACAATTAAAATTCTTGTTGCTGTATTCACTCATCCTGTCCATACCTATTCATCCATTCTAAGCGCAATTAAATTCATTTCTTCCATTGTTTTCTTCACTGTTTTTCATTGTGAAATTATTGCTGCACCATTGGGTTTTATTTAAAGTTTTTGTCATAAACTTTTATAACTTTTGGTTTCATCTTGGAGCAGTGAATATACTGGAAACATTGCTGCACCTCTACCGGCTGCAGTTAAATACATCCAACACAGCACTCAGGAAAAAGATTCTCACAGTACCTTCAGAGAACTTAGTGAACAATAAGGAAGAAAAACGTATTTCAAGGTTGTCTTCAAGTGTAATTTATAACAATAGCTCCTATGTGAGCCTTCTCTGACAACAGGCTTTTCCAGCACCTTATTGTTTGGCAATCACTGCATGAAATTACATGGAGACACTATTTCCCCACAGAAGACAGTGCTCCAAGGCGAAGTAATGAAAGCCAGAGGAGAGGGAAGACGATTCAATTTTGGATAGTGTGATGTCACGCGGTTTTAGAGGGATAAACACGATCCGTCTTCCAGACAGCTTGGTTTGCGCAAGTCACTCATTCTGATTGTCTATCATGTTTCTTATGAAGCTCATAATTACGACCGTGTCAGGAGGGAGATCTGCACAAAGACTGCGGTTTGCTTTGATCAGTCTAATTTGCTGTTCCAGAGACGGGTGAGAATTTGTTTGAGTGTTTAGAGCTGGTGCGAGTAGAAACAGAGCAGTGAGAAGTTCCAACAACACAATGCAATTAATCCCCAGTGGTATTTCAAAGTGTGCATCAGATATACATTCACTGTGCTGGCTGGATGTTCTTCCGAGGAGCTGAAATGAAGTATGAGTGGTTTAAGCGTTCGGATATTGAGGGTAAACTGGGACGGATTGAAGTCTGACTTCCATAAACAGAGCTGCTCTGGTGGCCGAAATAATCCAATTACTTCATTTGAACCACAATGAGTGGAGCTACACAACTGTGGGTAAAAATGGTGTGACGTTTGCTGAGGGACCGTGGCTTAAAAAAGTGTCCTCACTTTCTGTAAGCAAGACAAAAGTTAACGCTTTAATAATTTATAGTGGAATATGTGTAGCATTTTGTCTGTTACTCCCTTGCCACTCTCAAACATCTGCATGTTCAACAACAATAAAACGATTAATAAAAGCAACCTGACATTAGAGAACAAGCTCAGACAAACATGACAGATCAAACGCTTTTTTAGTTTATTTAAAGTTGACCGCATCACAAAAAACTGCAATGACAGCCAGCTGGTGACTGACATGCATCCATATTTTGCAGATGCTTTGAAAGACATAAGTCTGCATTTGTCATATAAATAATTTTGCAGAAACAAACAATCAAAAAACTGCATCCTGCCTCTTTGACAATGATCAAATGTGGAAAATTTGAAGATAGGGCTAATAGTAGGTAATTCATGCCTAAGATGCTGGACGTGCAGCGAAGGCTGCTGGTGGTGTTTGGTCATCAGCGTTGACTTATACACAATAGCTATTGTATTTGTATGATAATTTTGCCCTCTGTATGATGCGCGATGAGTAAAATGCTAATTTGATCTTTTTGTGACAGTAGCTGTCATCAGTCTCTGCTATTTTATTTTAATTAATTTCCAGACATGACCCCTTTGTAGAATCTATCACGATGGACATGACTCACAGGCAAAGCCGTCATTAACTCAACCATTAATCAAATCCTCTTTACAAATCAGAAACGTAGGCATTTTAATGCAGTTGCTTAGGGGCCGGTACATTTATTTACCCAGCACACCTCAGTTGTCTTCATAATTTCACAAGTTAAATCAGCTTGTCGTTCAATACGCATGTTATTGATTTAATTTCTGTGTAGATTCTGAACAGGCTCTCGTGTTGTTACAGTTTAATATTACAGCATTTAGTTTATTAAAAAGCAGCGATTTGTGATTCACACATTTTCATTTGTGTGAATCCTGAGAGACGACCCCCTTCTAAGCATCGTAAAACTATGCCAGCATATTTCTATTTTTATTTTCAAACAAGGAGGCCAGATTGGTAGGAAGTGTTAGAAAGTTGTTTCTCTTATTATGTGTTTTCTTAAATTACATTTGTTTTCTCGGTTATCATTTTAAATGTCTGGTGATACTATTTGCTATCTGTGGTCACAGAACGTTGGGGATGAAGGCTCGTGCACGATGCGAGACGAACGTCGAACGTTAGTGTGACCTGTGGACAGTGGACCATGTGAGAGCTAATTAGCAAAGCACAGTTAAATTAAGTGTAAGAGCAGCTAATCCTTTTGTTGTGTTTGTAGAATGTTGGAGAGCTTAATATACAATGCAACAAAAGAGCAACTTATGAAGTCTATGATTATGCAAATATTGAAAAAAATGCAACTAAGCTAAATTACCTGCAGTCTAGTCAACCATCCTTAAGTTCAAAAATTATACACTTTCACACTTTAATTAAAAATAAGGTATGTGTAGGTGTGTGTGCGACTTTAAATTAGAGGGCTAAGTTGGATTTGAAGGCTTTAGCAGAGAATGATGAGTGAAACCAAATACACGTTTTAAATGTCCTTTCAAAAGTGATGCGATAGAAATGGCAATTTTTCCTATAGTCTACGGAGCAGACATACAGAGAAACAACCACAGATCGAGTGTGTCTTCGTACAAGAAACGGTAGATTCTGTTCACCTGGCGACACTGATGGCAGGTGAGTGAAGGTAGATGCAGACGGAGAAGATACTGGAGACTCTTGGAAACGTGTGCACCAAAAGGTAGATTCCCATAACTGACTTCCAGTGAATGCCAGATTATCATTTGCGCTGGCTACTTTTCCACTTTACAAAACATGCAAAGAATCCCCCACGCCTCTGTTACTGACAGTCTGCAAAATCTATAGTCATGTTACCTGCTGCAGGGATCGACTGGTTATCTTAAATGAAAGTGAAAGAGACAATGCAAACATGAAATTTGTGTTTCTGGTTAAACATTTAATGGGAAAATTCTGCTTGTCAGCTTTTGATTAAGGATTTGTTTTTCATAGTAGAATCAGTTTTGTACAAAGTCTGCTTTGTTTAAAGTGGTATGCATGTTGCCATAGGCTACAACATTTATACACAACATCTGTGTGTATCTAACCAATCAACACCACATGATATTTGGTCTCTTCCTCTTGAGATTCACTTAAAAGCCTCAAATCGTCTTCTTCTCGTTTTAAATTAATTGCAGTAGTGCTTCAACTAAATGATTCACGAGCAAGTTCATTTGTGCTCGGTGTATATTTAAACCTGATTCAATAGCCAAATTGTTAATCAGGTCCAAGTTGTTACTCTTTCCATTCCAACTGCAACTGAAATGATTGAAAGTTACTCAAGCAATAAGGCGCTGAAAGCAGAGAGTTCAAATTCAGCCGAGCAAAGGAAACTTCTTTTTATTTTGTAAGATACAGAAATGTGATATGCCAAAAACACTCTTACCACATTTGAAGTCCTCTTGAATTGATCGAATTTTCATTTGATTTGATTTCTGGCTTCAAAGAGCAAGCATTAAATTAAAAGGAAAGTATTCTATTTCTGCTGCTTTTTTTTCTCTGCTGTGTCTGACGAAACCCATCCCACCACGACGTACTCTCACAATCTAAATCTACACTTCTTTACATAGTTTCCTTCCAATTTCTGGTGAAATCACACAAAGAACTATGTAATTGTAATATAATCCATTACTTGTTGGGAAAATGTGAATTTCCAAACTCTCTTAAAACTCAGTGACCAGTAAATTATTCATTCAGCCTCTTTTTATGAGTCTGAACAATCTTCTAATAATTTCCAGAACCTTCTGTAAACAACTGTGTGATTTGGCGCTAATTCAGCCGAGCATACGAGAATGTAACACTTGTCTACAGATAAGCCTAAAATTAAACATTTTAAGTCATTAGTTCAAAGTAATAATCATATATTCTTCTGGATATATTTAGATTAAAGTAATTTACCGCATGGGAAGAGGGTTTTACTGCGACGGTCTTTACGATGTGTTATTGTTCTCCAGTCAGCACATGGTAAAAATCAGTTGATAGCAATTGGTGGTCTTTGTTCCATCACATCAAAACCATCGAGGCAGGGATTAAAATGATTCTGTGAGTCCGAAAACTTTGGCCGCCGGTTTGGTGAAGGAACGATTTGGTCATTGGGACTGTGGAGGAATGCCCAGCTGTGAAGATTTTTTGCTTGTTAAGTCGGACATTTGGGTACATAGGTCTTAAGTGAGCAGTAGAGTTATGTGTGTTATAAGCACTCTCACACACAAACGCTATAAAACTGTCTCGATTTAACGGGATGATTAATGCCTCTCAGACTGCTGGATGAAATATGAGGTAATCTGACTCCCCAATCCCAGTCAAAACATGCCCAACATGAGGGCAACCCACATCCTGCTCCCATGAATAGGGAGCCTTCTGTGTGTTCAACAAAATAATATGAAAACAGAAGGAAAAAAAAAAATCTATAATAATAATTTTGGGTGCAAGCGCGCCTGCATGGATTATGTGTTGGAATAGATTAGTTCAAGGCCCAGTGCGACCGAGTGGATAAGGAGAAGGGGAACACTGGTACCTACAGGAAACAGTGACTTAACCAAGGGACTTAACAGCACCAAACTAATAAAAGACACCCTAAACAGGATATTAAACAGCTAATAAACATTTAGAGGCATGTATGTTCTTCCTTTAAATCCTTCCCAGGCATCTTGAGGAAAGTGATTGTTCGAATTTCCATGGGCTGTTGAATGCACACTGTCGACCACATCTGATGCAGTGACTCACATGGAGGTGAGGTAATAACGTCATGCATTTACGCCGGTAATTTGGGGCGGCATGAGGGACCCCTAACTCGTACACATAAACCACGAGTGACTGAGGCATTCATCCATGAAATACTGTAAGTTCTCATTTCTTTAATCTATTATCAGCTTAACATCCCGGCTCTGCATACTTAAAAGCTAAATTACAGGGTTAAACGTTTGAGCCGGAGTTAATTTGCCTGCTATCTGCGGCGGTTGATGTGGTCGTTGATTAATGCCAGTGACTAAATAACTATGTAGGCAGGTGCTGCTGAGATTTCTGGCTTTCATTTGCCAGCATAATTTGGAAGAAAAACGCCACACTCTCTGGAACTGCAACAACAACACACCCACGCATAGTGACATTTTCATCTGCTCAGAAATGAAGGATGCTACAGTGAGTCATGATTAGAAATAACGCAATGATTTCTGCTCCTAGTAGGCACTGCACAGTGCTTTTATTTAAAACTAGTTCGAGGTCATCACGGGTACGAACTATTCAAATTCTTGCAGTTCAATCGGGCTACCAAAGGAGGTCACTAAATGTCACTGATTTCTTGATACAGCTTTCAATGTTAATGCAATAAAATATCTTGAACGAATGGGCATCCAGGCTGCTGTCAGAAACAGCTCAGCACTTGGCTTTCCTTGCACAGGAAAGTCTGGAGTTTTGAGGCCAGGGAGAACATTAAGAGACATAAAATTTAAACACATCGCTGCACAAGGAACAGCTTTCATATTTATTTAACATTAAGTCTGTGACATGGCATTTTACGCTGTTACATTTGTCTGACAGCTTTAGTTACGTTCCAGATTACACATTTTCATACGCTTCCTGGATTAGCTGGAAAATGCATCGTCACAAAGCTGAAAACAGGGCTGTTTTTCTGAGCTCAAGAAAAGCTGACTTTCTAAAGATATGTGGTTTTCTCAGGAGATATGATGATCTGACAGAATATGATGCACTGCTGTACTGCACTACCAACAATATATACAGTAGTTAAATACACCTTAGGTACATTTAAGAACTTATACTTCCAGAGGAGTATTTTCACAGTGTCATATTAGTCCTTTTATTTCAGTAAAGGATCTCAGTATTTCCACTACTGGATTTGGCAATGCATTCCTCAGGTTCTCCCTCGCTCTCAGTCAATAGACTGTAAATCTCAGGTTAAAAGAAACCAGCATGTGTCTGGCTGGACTGAGGATGGCCTCGCAAAAAGATCTGGACTGCTTCAAAATGTTAATAACCGCAATGTCTGTGGAAACAGGGCGGCCGGTACGTGTTTATCTCTTGTATCCTGGAATGGAGAGCTGGTAGGGGAAAGCACGAGATATTGATATTAAGACATTGCATTAAAAACATAGATATTACTCATAATGATATAATGACATTTGTTCAGTCGTGGCATTCATTGTAATTGTAAAAACATGTAAAAACAACTTGTAACTTGACTTAACAAAAAACTTTTTTCAGATTTATGTCTATACTGGGGGGGGGGTTAAGTAGGTTCTAACTAAAAATCTGAAAAGGTACTGGGCAGATTTTTCCTCACAGGCTGAAGTTAACCATCCCTAGTGTTTACTCAAAGCTCTTTGGTGGCCATTATTTCTAATTAACAAGAACAATACGAGCGCATGCACAAGTCTAACACTTAACATGCAGTGTTAGTGCCAAGCTGTCCCTTGATCTGCACAGGGCTGCAATGCTCGCCATATTCATTTGAGTAATTGACATGAATTTTCACAAAAGGGCGCTGCTACATGAGTAGCATCTACAGTGACATTTACTGAGCTGAATGATCCAGCTGCGGTTTCTCTCTATAAATAGTAGTCTCAGGCAGAAGTGGCCATCGAGGAAGGATGCATAGCCTTTCCATTAGAGACCTACTTCAGCTAGAGTGACCTGAGCAGCAGTAAAACCATTGTCGTGGGTTATTAAGCAGCATGTGTTGTAAATGAAGGGCCCAAATGGTGCTCATTAGTGGTTTCTCCCACACCGGCCATCACAGAGGAGAGGGACTTAAAAGGTCCACCCCCTTGCCAAGAGACAAATAAGCCCAGTAGAGAAGCAATACTGGGATTTTAACATTTATACGGTCTTATAATTATCTAATATATCTTCTAATTATCCACTGAAAGCCTTGTGATGCCTTGGATGCCGTGCAAAACGTATTCCTCGCTGGCAAGTCACTCAGATCTTTAAACTGAAGACTATGTAGCTCCTGACAAGCTGAAAACTCTCAAAAATAAATAAAATAAAACAAATATTAAAGTAACATAATACTTTGTTGTAGGTTCTGTATTTTGCAAAACATGGTGCCTGTTTGTTTTCAAGCCCAGAGGCCTTTTTTAAAGAGATTTTTACACAAATTTGCAAATGTATCTGCATGCCGAACTGTGGCTTTTTGGGGTCTGTGATGATGCAGGACCAGGAGCGTCTGCCCCCTTTGGTTAGTCCGGCACAAAGCTTATGGGAACCGAAAACCAAATTTGATTCATTGCTGCCAGACTTTATTTTGAACCAAAATACATCTGAAGCCCATATAAAAACAGTTTCTTATTAAAGAAAATACTCTGTTTCTGCAATTTCCTTGCCAACCATTGACCAGTAAAATACTGTAGTACAAATGGTTTCCATAAGCGTGTGGGAAAA
>JAPQRN010000027.1:9745833-9758762 GCA_037367275.1 Coranthus polyacanthus
GAATGGATTTCTGTTGTAAAAGATGCATTCAGGTAGTTTTTAGTGAGTACAAAATAAAGAAAATGAACATCGTTTATAAATGCACATAAATGCTTTGTTAATGTCATGTATGGTCAATAAATGTCACTACTGGTCGTCAAAGTATCAAAATGTCAAAGTAAAATATTTAGGATGAATACTGTTACCCTGAATTTTTCATATCATCAAATTTATGATATGAAAATTTGGTCGCATCACTACTTTGTCCTACCCTCCCACCACGTTTCGTGAAAACCGGTGCCACGTGCACAACTCCGCCGACAGACAGAAAACCGCGACGGATGACCTAACCTTCTCGGAGGAGCTGATAAGTGTTAAAGGTTAACACGTTGACCTGGGGGTTACTTGGTCCCTGTCTTAATACCTTTAACGTTTTAGGCGATATTGTAGCAACGTTGTGCGTATTCTTTAGCAAATGAATGAATTTGTTCAATTCGTGATTAATGAAGTCATAAATAATGGTGGTTTCTTTATGGGATCCTGGACAAAGGCACCGCGGTGCTTCCCCCAGGGCCTCCGTTAACAGCTTCAACACAAAGGCACAAACATCGTAGTACTGAGTCAAAAACAATGTGGAGAAATCTTCCTGGCAACATCTTTATCATGACCACATGCTTCTTTATCTTGCCATCGCTGCCTTTTATAGGGCTTTTTATTTTTACTTATCGGTTAGTGTGTATGTTTCAGCTCATTAGTGTCTTTGTTTTTTATTTGACTTACAAAACCCATAAACCTCTCCTGCAACCTGAACCTGGAACAGAGAAGCATGTACTTTCTTTCTTTTCTGGTTTTTTTTTTGGTTTTTTTTTCCCCTTCTGCAGAAATCTGACCTTCATTGTGTTGCACACAAACCAGGGTAGAGAAAATGCCATGCAGATCTCTGGGGGACAGATTTAATATTACTTTTTGCCCTTCTCTGAGTGGCAGACAACAAGACAAAACACAACTAATTATACGTCTCTCCCAGGGTTTGCCCTCGTCAGTTCTTTTTCGGGAAATCCGTGGATGTTTGACAAAGTAAACTCTGGGAATTGGGATATACATTTTTTTTCCTGACATTATGGGGATTTTACGCGATTTTACAATGATTCCCACACAGTCACTGCAATAAAATGAGGTTTTAAGTTCTTTATCTCCGCACAGGGCAGAAAATGAGCAGCCTTTTGTTACTTGTCCAAGATAAAAAGCAAACCAGGACGGTGCAGAATTTTCAGAATGTGGACACTCACCAGCTTGCTTGTAAAACTTAACAAAAAAACTTTACACCAGGGCCGCAAAGGGACCCCTGCCCCCTGCTCTCTGCCAACCACACACTTATAAAACATGATCACAGCTCTCCGTGGCCTCATAGAATAAGATGTGACTTTTTTTTTTTTTTTCAAAGCCCGTCTTTGAACCAAACATCTGCTGTGGAAGGTAGCAAACACCAGGAAGACCCAGGCCTCGTAAAGCTGAAGAGATCCTCACTGTTCCATCACATCATCCAGAGTTCTCCAGATATTATATAGGCTTTTATTTTATCCAAAAGGTTATTTCACGTGTCATATTTCTGACGACGAAATCAAATCTGCGCCAGATATAATAATAATAATGACACGGCATGCATCTCGACACATGTTTTTATTGGATTTTAATGCTTCATCTATTTTATATGAATATATTCTTTTATCAGAATTTTGCACTGATTTTTTTTTTTTTTTTTGGTGCCTTTACTACTCCACCACTGGAGGCTGTTGGTGAGCACCTGAAAAAGCTTTAGAAACAACCGGAAGCACCTCAGGGACCTTGTTAATGCCATGGCAATTATCTGAAACATTTTGGAAACATATATGAAAACCTGTCCAATAAGACTTATTTTTGGAGCCTTGCTACTCCGCCACCAGCTGACTGGCGACCATCTGAAAAAGCCTTAGAAGCAACCTGAAACACCTCAGGGAGCATTCATTAATGGCTCAGCGATGGCCTGAACCACTTTAGAAACATACATGAAAACCTGCCATTTCTGGAGCACATAGTGTAGCCTTATTACTCTACCACGGGAGAAAAACCCTAACAACCCGAAACGCTTCAGGGAGCATTTATTAATGCCATAGCAATGATCTAAAACGTTCAAGAACCATGTCCAAAATCACCATCTTCTGAGCACATAGTATAGCCTTTCTACTCCACCTCCACATCAATAAGTCTTACATACAACTCAAAACATCTCAGGCAGTTCTCATCAATGCCTTTGCACTGATCTAAAACAGTTTAGAAACATATACCAAACCTGGTATTTTTGAAGTATAAAGATGGCAGTTGGTGACCACCTGAAAAAGCTTTAGAAACAACCTCAAACACCTCAGGGACCTTATTAATGCCATAGCAATACAAAACCCACAGTCCATATTACGCGTGATAGTTATTCTTAGGATCATGTAATACTTTTAAGGCTCCAGAAGTCTTACAGTTCTGTTATAAAATCATCATCAAAATGTGTTTGTTTTAACTACGTTTTGAGAAAAGCTGATCGACATTAATCGTAGACATTATTTGACGCTATCAGTTGTAGCACTGCTGTGACTTGTTTTCATCCGTACCTGCCTTGCACTTGGAGTATGCTTTCACGGCCTAATGTGCATTTAGAGGATTCTGAAGCATGAAATGAATGCTTGTACAAAGTCATTGAAGCTGCCTTCTGTTAACACGCTGCATGCGTGGTTGGACCTAAACATGCCTCTATGGCCGTGTAACACATAGCCATGAGGTAAAACAGATAGGAACCACACTTGTAGTAGTTAAACTATAATCCCTCCATAGATCATCCCTCTGTGTGTCTTTATATTTGTCTAAACCTGACGGGCTGCACTGATTTCTGGGAAGCTGTCCCTCGCAGATCCTCCTTCTACTGTGTGATTCTGCATAGTTTACATTGTAGCACAACAGATCGCCCAAACAGAGAATGTCTGGCTTCGCTCCAACATCCACAGCTTGTTCTCCTACAGAGAAAGCAGCTGTAATTTAAAGCCCACATGAAGTATCGGGGCAGCTCACCACCTCAGTTGTAAATGACTTTACTTTTGACGACTATAATTCACCGGATTTATGGTTTATTGGATGCACTCTGGCATAAGAAGTATAATTGGACTTTACTGTAAACATCCCACCCCTCTGACAGCGAGTTTTGAAATAAGATCCGTCTGCGGCTGATGGGGAAACAGAGCTTTGTTTGGTATGCAGATGTCCCGCTCCTATTGTTTTTGTCAAAAAGCTTTGGCTCACAGAGATATTTTGTTCCGGTGTCTTTGTGGGTTTCCTCTATTTATACAGAGAATGAATGTATGGGTCACAAATAGCAGTAATCTGTGAAATGTAATTCATTTGTACAGCCTCTTCTTCGCTGGCAAAAAAAAAAAAAATGCAATGTATGCTTTAGGCCACCAGAGGTCAGTGCTGCACCAAGTTCAGGCTTCTCTTGCACCATAACTGATATGCAGCAAAACAGTGAGATTCTAACTTAAATTGCATTCATGAAGGAGTTCTTGCTCTGTTTTATTTCTTCAACAATGTCCTGTACGCAGCATGGTTTGCAAAATATTTTACACAAGATTACACAGTCTTGTTCCCAATAAAGAGAAATGAGTTTACGGTGGAAAAATGGAAAAGTACTAAACTTTCAGAAGCAAAAAAAGAACCAAAAAAAGACGTGGATGTGTATCAGACAGCAGTAATTTTACACTTGTTTATCCGCACCTAATAACGACATGCCTTCTCTTAATTAGTGTGCTGAAAAAGAACTTCTGTGTTTATCGAAAATGTATTCTAGTCAACATTTGGCTTCCTCCACAGTTTTTGCCTTTGCAAAAGTGTATAACAGAACAACCCCAATTCTCCGCACTGTTTCATTTGATCTTTTATGATATTTATTCAGCCGTCATGTCAATTATACTCTCTTTAAATGTCAGAAGACTGTTTCATATCCTTCACCACGCTGGCAGACATAGTACCGTCTTGGCTGTGCCTCAGTTTCATTTTCATTACTTTGAGATGGAGTTTAAAATGTCATTCTGGGGGAGAATGCTTATTTGCAGCAATCCCACTGTTTCTGGGGTAATATGGAACACGGAGGTATCCAACAGAAGTGTGTTTTGAATGTGTATAGAGTTTGACATATTAAAAAAAAAAAAAAAAAAAAATCCAACATATGAGGGCTTAAATCTCAGATCTATTGCACTATAAATGCTTCCAGAGACGAATGATAGCGTCTATCGCGTCAGGTAAATGCACGGAAAAAAAAAAAACAAAGCCTCATGGGAAATGCACTGACAGGGAAGAAGCGCGCGGCTTTAGCACGCAGACGGCGTTGCAGAGACAGCATGCGATAGCAGTGTGCTGAGCTGAAGTCACGCTGTGCATTGTGATATTTTTCTCTGTTTTTTTCTGAAAGGTATAATCTCTGGGAAAAAGCTGCAGAACTCTCTGAACATAAAGAACCACAAAGACACCCGTATACGAGGGTACTGCTGAAAAAAAGTCTTGCCTGAAATCAATGAGAAAAACCTTAAGATGTGAACATGTAGTTGCTCCATAACTCAGTCCTTTATTATAGTTTATCACACAAAGCACTTTCTTACACTCACTTCAAGTATACTGTTAGTATACATAATGTAGCTGAACATGAACTGTTCCCTCAGAAAACAGAGAGCCAGTTTGATAGCACCATTATAAAAAAAAAGTACAATAAAATAGGATTCACAAACATTATTGTACAAATGTTATTTAATTCAACTGTAAAAACCCCCCTGACTTCACTGACAATAACTTACTAATGTGTTGTTTTTCCAAATAGTGTAGAGTAGAAAAACAAGACATCTGCATCTATGACTGTCTGAACAGGGAGAAATCCTACTCGGCACCCCGTCTCTGTGATAAGATAAGATGGTACGAGAGGAAAGGCAGGTTTCCTCGACACGGCGCCATGTTATGCAGCGAGAGCAGAAACGTTAAAAGTGAACACTGGTCACTTAGAGAGACTGCGACCGTAGGGCCGTCCGGTCGTCCTCTCGTCGAGCCCCACAGATCGCCACAGGCTGCGGAAAAAAAACACACATCCATAACATACAGGCCGCACGTTTGACCGCGGCTCCGTTCGGTCTCATTCCGGCAGAATGTACTGAACCGTTAGAAGGGTTAAAAAAATACAGAACGACACTGAGAAACAAACGAAAGACACAGACAAACAAAACCCCCCGTCCTGTTGTGTAAAATAAAAAACAGTACACAATCATGGGAAGAGACACTGGCGAAAATGAAAAGATACAGTTTTGTGCAACGTTACAAAGATTTACAATATCTTTTTGTAAATGTATGTATGTAATGACTTTTACCTTGTTCTGTAAAAATTAACCAAAACTATAAAATACGTCCCCATAGTGGCAATGTTTAAAGTACGAGACATTCCCAACCTATAAAAAATACAGAAATGACGGTAAATGGCCCTTTAGTTAACACCAGTAATTAACTAAAGGGCCATTTACCGTCATTTCTGTAAATGTGATCCCATCTTCCTGTTTAAATGGAGTGTGCGCCATTGTCTTGCTATTTCTTTCTAAGTAAAGTCATGACAGAAACTAGAGAAGAAAAAAAAACCAGCAAACCTATTAATGAGGAAGACCATGTGATGCAGCTCCTTAAAAAACACAAAAAGCTAATAAGACCTGGAGTTAAGAATGTTTTTATGGAAGCCCTTAAAAATCTCCAAATTCATCACAGATGTCCAACGGTCACAAACAGTCCAGTGAGCGTGGGCATTTTCGCAAAGAGAGAAAAGAGAAGACGTTTTTTTAAGTAAAATATTGCTACATATGATTATCAGTAAAAAACAAAAAAAAAAAAAAAAGAAGGTGTTATGAACGTCAGAAAAAACGAGACATGATGGGAGCTTGAATAAGCCAGTGAGGCGCGAAGCGGACGATGGGCAAAATGGAAATGAGCATATTGTGCTTTTCACGCATCCTGCAAAACGAGTGTTAAGCTAAAGAAGTCAGCCGCTCAGGTCAGTCCTGTAACAGGTCTGTCCCAAGTACGACCCGGAACGCTGCATTTTTTAATAATAGTAAACCTTAGCATGTGGATGTGACGGGCCGCGTCACGTGACAGAAATAGCTTCATATTTAGGTTTAATATTTACGTTGGTGTCCCCCAATAACATCTTAAAAAGCTCAGCATCACTGTGATACCGTCGCCAGGTTATTTGTTTTTTATTTTTGCACTCGTCACATGGAATCTTTCATCTTTCTAAAAAAGGGAACCTGACTTAAAAAAGACAGATAATGTCCTTTAAAGTGCCCACCTATAATGTTCACTAAAGTAGCGACCTTAATGTAAAGACTACAGTTTGCAGAGCAGATCACAGAATGTCTCATGTATTATTTTTTTTTTTAAAGGCCACTTTAAGGCACTTTAGCTTCAGCTTTGGCCGATTAGTCTTACAGCTGAACCAGAAAATTGGCACTTGTAACTGGTGATGAATGGGCCGTTTGCATCACAGTGAATAAAACGATAATAAAATGCGCGTTTGCCTCCGATACCTCGGTGTATCTGTGTGTTCTAGGACACTTCATGAAAGTGGAAGTGTGGAAGAATACTGCATTCATTTCCATACACAGGCAGCTGCTTTCGTTATCCTCAGCTGACCCGGCGCAGACATCCAAACTCTCCAGGCTGAGCTTTGAACAAAAAAAGAAGTCTTGCAGCGGGGTTCTGTTAAAGGGCTGCACTTCAAACAAGACACATTCCTCATGACATGCCCCTCTGCTGCACCTTATAAAAAAAGATCTGCTACTTCCCAGCATGTTCATTTCATCACTCGTTCTGCAAAAAGGTGTCGAAGTCAGAGGGCGTGCGGAGAGCTTCGCCGAGCTCTTGATCTAAAGCTGGGAGGTTGGTGGTGTCGGTGAGGCTGCAGCTGCCTCTGTTTGGGCAGGAGGGGATTCAAATATTCTCTCTGCTGCGGAGTTTTTTTTTAGGTGGGGTGGCAAAGAAAGCTGCTGCCTCCTGGATGGAGAGGAGCATGAAAAGATGGTTTGACCAGGGCGAGGCTGGCAGGAGGAATCCACGGCAGATGAAAACGTGCAGTGGTCGGTGGGCTTCAGACGGTCTCCCTGCAGGAGGTGGTGTGTATGTGTGTGTGTGTGGGTGTGTGTGGGTGTGTATGTGTGTGTGTGTGTGTGTGTGTGTGGGTGTGTGTGTGGGTGTGTGGGTGGGTGTGGGTGTGGGTGTGGGTGTGGGGGGGGGACGGCCAGTCGACTTCTCTCCTCTGCTTCGTCTTTACCTGTGGGTCACCTGGTTGCTGAGGAGGCCTGGGAACGTCTGCTCTGTTTCAGTGCTTAATGAGCCACCTAGCAGACCATCAGCAGAGACACACAGTTACCACCTACACACTCTGTCCTGGTTTGACATCTCATACAGTGAGTTTAAATGCCCTCCAGTCATAAAGGTTCTCAGACATATACTGAGTCTCCCCTATAGCATACTGCATCATGAATTCTAAAAATACAGAACAGCCTCTTGTCTTGAACAATGACATTAAATAGAATATCTGAAAGGGCAAAAGGGAGACACTGTTTTTCGTCGTCTTAAAACTCACTGTTATAAACGGACTTGTGACAAATTAAAGGAAAAACCAACATAAACGTGCCTTATTAAGGCTTCAATGAGATTCTAGAAGTCTCTGAACTCTGCTGGAGGGATGGAACACCAGTCCTCCAAAAGAGATCCCCTCATTTGGTGTTTTGATGACGGTGGTGGGGAGATAGCACGTCGTTCCCTGTGGCGGATCAGTTTTTTCTAAGACTTTTTCAGCGTCTGGTGGTGTAGTAGTAAGGCTATACTATGTGCTCTGAATATGGTGATTTTAGACTGGGCTTTAGAAACTTTAACGTTTCTAAAGTGTTTCAGATAATTGCTAAGGTATGAATAAGTGCTCCCTGAGGTGTTTCAGGTTGTTGTGAAAGCTTTTACAGGTTGTCACCAGAAGACTCCTGGGCTGTAAGGCTAAACTGTGAGCTCCCAAAATGGTTTTCATATATGTTTTTAAAGTGTTTTGCATTAATAGTCTCCCTGAGACAACAGCCTCTACTGTTAGAGTAATACATAAGGCTTTAGTGTAACTATGAGCCCCAAAAATGGTCACTTTGGACCTTTACGGTATATGTTTCTAAAGTAAAACTTTCTGCGGCATTCAGGGTTGTTTCAGGTTGTTTCGAAGTCTTTTTCAGGTCTCTTTACACTTGTCATCTTGATCCAAAATCAGAATAAATTGGGTCAAGTCGCTGAGCATGATGGGATGTTAACTTCTCAACTGTACCATGGAGTGTGGAAGCATCTAGATTTGTTGTGTTTCTCATTGATCAGGTTCTTCCTTTCATTTGCCAAGTCTGAGTGCCTCATAACACAGTAAAAATGCACAAAGAATTACCTTTATAAACATATCTGGTTGAATACGCTTATTAACGAAACATACTATGTGTCACATTTAATGTTTAGCTCAACTTCTTAAATCACCAAAACTATAAGGGCATAAGTTGTTCCAAATAATTGCAGCATCTTACCATTATGGCAGCTGTACATCCACACACGATGCCCGTCGTATCGGCATCTGCATTTCACAATGTTATTGGAGTAGTCTGACTCCGGCACTTCATAGTTTGGATTAATTACAATCTGTAGGAGGAAGGGCACGAACAGTTCAGTCTCGAAACGCTATGTGTGCACGGAGAAAGATCTCGTTAACATATGGAAAAGAAGAACTGCAGATCACGGGGCACACCTGGAAAATGTAATCTCCAGGTTTGACGTCGGTGATGTCCACCCACTGGCAGTCGATGTCGTGCCTGTAGGTATCCCAGCAGCCCACAGTGATACCCTGCTCTCCAAAGTTGGCACATTCATACCTCTTTTCAATACCTGCAACAACAAGAAATAAAAACTAGTGTTTCAAACACACCTGAGAACCGTGAGTAAAAAGTTAAAGCTACATTACATTACTGGAGTTTTTTGTTTTTTTTCTTTAACTTTTTCACATTATGAGACTTCGCCGTCCTTAGGTCTTTCCGCTAATGTGTTAGGAAATTATTGCTCCATTACACATCCAACAAAAACAAACAGCCTTCATTAGGCAAATGTGTCCGGTATAACCCATCTGGTCTCCTGCTCCTGAGGGGAATATCTGTCTCTTAATAAATTCCCTAGTAGCTAACGTTTTGTTGTGTGATGCTGCACAGGTTATGTGCAGAAAGTCGATTACTTTTTGGGGTAAACGCAACCACAGTTTTCTGCTTTAAACAAGGTTATTTAGTTATATTACTTAGATTGTTAATTATAGTTTGCACAACTTAAAAATACACATCAAATGACAATGATGGATAATAATTTAGCCACAGTGCAGGGAGGGGCAGAAAGCCCACTGGGTTTATTTAAAGGTTCAGTGTGTGATATTTAGTGGCATCTAGTGGTGAAGTTGCATATTGCACCCAACTGAATACCTAAGGTGGAATCAAAAAACAAGGGAGTGCCTCGTTCACAACCAGCGTTTGTTTTGTTCATTGTGGGCTTTTTAGTTAAGGAGATATTAGCTCTCGTTCACACTTAAACATAGTAGGTGACATAATGCACCTTAAACAGGATGCCACCTGCTAGAACATTTTAAAAAAGAAGAAAAGGAAGTCCGTTTCCAGAAACATGGCGGTGCAACGTGGCAGACTCTATGAACGACGACCCGCTCCCAACGTAAATACAAACGGCTCATTCTAAGGTAGCGAAAACACAACCATTCTCATTTATGTGTAATTATACACTAATGAATATATAGTTATGAATATTATATTCCATTTCTGCAATTAGATCTCACACACTGGAGCTTTAACGCCTCTGCCTAAATAATGTTACAATATCACACAGGAAATAACATGACTGCATAAAGTGATGGCAAATACCTATCACAACATTAATAAATATATGTAAGCTGTAAAATCAAAAGCACATGCTAAAATGAAAAGATCCACAGAGCATGGCTCAGTAAGAAATGTTTGTAATGAGTGTCAAAAATGACGCAGTGTTAACATTTCTTTATCCTGAGACTTTGTCCTGAAGGTGTCTTTTGTGGCTCTTACCTTCATCGCATTCCGAGTCTTCCAGGCAAAAACTCGCTTTGTGTCCTTCTGCCACTTTGGTGCCATTGAGACTAAACAGGTCATAGAGTGTGAACACCTCCATGCTGTGATAATGCCTAGACACACAGGGAGAGACAACTGCAGTTTTATAAACCTGGTCCGGATGAAAATGCAAAAAAACAACAACAACAAAAAAAACCGAAGCCAGCCGTCAAGAGTGTGGCACCTGGCTGTTTTAGTGAAGAAGAGCCTTCAAGAGCCTGCCAGAGCTTTGACAAGTTTAATGGTGGTAACTGTGTCCGGCTGCCAGCAGCGAACTGCTCCAACCAAACCACAAAAATGTGGGGCTTTTTTGTGCAGAGCTATGCGTAGTAGCTTTAGCTCACAGCGTTCTGTCAATTACAGGGCAGCAGAACGTATGAAAAGGGAAAAGTGCTCCTGAAACAGATCATCATGACGGGGCTGAATCATCTCTTCGCCCTTAATTATATCTAATTTGAGGTGTAGTTTTTCTAAATCATTCAAATGTCTTCTTCAGTTATGTGGGGACATCACATCACAAGGGATCTCTTGATGAAGGTCTAACATTTGTGATGTTGTGACATGTGATTCGATCATAATTTAAATAGATGGAGTCAGTGACAACAGCTCCCACGAAGAAGTGTTCAATAAGTGTCTTCAATTTCAAATATATCATTCTGCTTACCGTTATGCGATACAGTAGGAAACATGCACATTTTTTGTTTGTATATAATCTGTATGAAAAATTACACAGAAATATATGTCGCAGCATAAAGTCACATAATGTTGCTGAATACCAGAACATTTCCAGAACAGTGTGTTTTACTTCCAGGCTTAAATACTTGAGTGTTGATATTCTAAAAATTAATTTACCACTTTACTATCATGTCACAAAACACAGACTGTGACATTAGCTGTTTAATGGTTTCAAATATGTTGTTTTACTTTGAAATATGGTCCAGTATTCCATCCAGATTTTCACTATCCATTGTCTTTTCAGTTGCTGATCAACATTTTCATGCATTTATGACTTGGAGACAGCAGTTTGACACCCAAAACTTCACGTTGGCTCTGTCTACTTCTTACATACAGTCGATGATGGCATCGTATAAAAAGACGAGGCCTCGTATTCTGTGAATCTGACCTGTGACAGTCGTGCCACACCCAGGTGTCGCGGCTGGCTTTAGGTCTGAAGTCCGACTGTCCATTGTTGTGGATCTGGGAGGAAAAGCGCAGAAGGCGACGGTAGGTGTTCGCAGGCACCTGGCTGGAGGTGGAGGACAGACAGTTCTCCTCGTAGGCGCACTGCAGCATGAACATGGGCCTGTCCTCCATGTAGGTGGTCTGCTCCACCACCTGAGGGTTCAACACCAGGTCAGGAGCCGCTGGTGGACAAGAGGAACAGAGACAAAACCACAGGGAAGCAGACAGAGACAAAACAGATTTAGAAACGCAGAGAACGGGCTCTCTCACTGCTTTAAAAAAAAAAAGGAAAAAAAAAGAAGTAAATGAGTGGTTTCAATTTCAAAGTGCAGAACACTCTTGTGATTCAGGAGGGCTATTGCAGTTTTAGTTATGCAAACATTTTTCTGAGGCACGGCTTCTCCAGAGGCTGAAATAATTTCATTTGTAGAATTAAAACTCAATATGCAGAGTCAAAGAGAGAAAGCCTTTCACCGTGAATTTTAACTCCCTGCCAAATTAAATGGCAAAGGATTAATTAAAAGTAGAAATGCCAATTACTTCTTTTCTTCTCTCATTCAGTCATGACCATGCAGCGTTCAGGACTTTAAAGAGGCAGAACACTAACTTAAGTGATGTTTACAGTCACTGGTAAAATGTTCTTTTTACTCAAGTATAAATTTGAGGCACTTTTTTATTTGACTTCCATTTTATGCAGCTTTATACTTGTACTCCACCACATCTCAGAGCAAATATTGCACTTTTTTGTCAGCTACATTTACCTGTACTTGTGTTTAACTGAAGGATGTGTAGAAAGTGTTCCTTTATGAGTTGAGTTTGAAATTCTTCTTAAGCTAAATAAACTCCACTTGAACGAGGTGTGAAATGAACTGTCACAACGCTGAAAAAAAAGGCCCGTTTGTTTTCTGAGCTCATGAAAAGTCTAAAGCTTTCAGACACACATGGCTCTCACATGGCCTTATAGAATATGATGCACTGCTGTAGATTAAACCTACAGTTTACAGAGAAGTTCAAATGAGCTTAACCTTAGACACCTAAAGCAGTAAAATGGATTCAGAAACAGCTTTTGATCGTAAAGACTAACAGGGACCATTTTACTGCACAGTGACTTACTTTTAAATCGAGAAACAGTGTGGCATTACTACGTTTACTTAAGCAAAGGGTCTCGATACTTCTTCCGCAACAGACTGTAGATATCATTTTACGTGCTTTTTATGACATTTAAAAAGCATACATCAGCACCAGCATATGGATTAGGAGTCTTACTCTCGGAGCAGGAGACTCCGGCGGCGTGGCGTCCGCCTCCCTTCGGGCAGGTGAGGTGGGCTCCGTGGTGCAGGCAGTGGGACAGAGACATTTCAGTACCGGAGCAGCGAACGCCGCTCATCACCACAGCGTCTGCACCCACCGCTCCCGGCCAATACCACGTCTCCTGTTGAGAAGACGCGAACCCACAGTTAACAGCTGACAACGGGATGAGAACCGTCATTTACTGACCTCTGACATGACACATTT
>JAPQRN010000027.1:9758862-9773659 GCA_037367275.1 Coranthus polyacanthus
GCTTAAGTGTGTTTAATATTACGACAGATGGGGCGGATTTCATAAAGCCATCTCATGTTGTGGATGAAATGTGAAGAAAATACAACTGAGGAATACAAAAAGTGAAAGTGTTGAGTATAAAATGGAGATTCAAACAGATATAAATGCAGGAAATAGAAATATACACGAAAAGGAAATTGTATTTACTCTCATATCGCTGCCTTATGTGAAACGCAAACCTACTTTAATCAGAACAGTTCATTTGTACGCAGGCAAGGACTTATAATTCACTGGGATTTTTCAAAGCAACACACTGGATATTTGTGAAGAAAGTTGACTCCCTCGTCTGACCACTAGAGGGCACACCTGATCTTTCTTCTCTCTCATGGACGTGACACTAAAGTATTAATGATGTGTTTAAACTCCCGAGTTCCTAACCAGTCCGTCAAACTCGTGATTGGAATATGAGTCTTTATTCAGTTTTCGATATCTTGTAAGTGCTTAAAAGTGCATTTTATTACAAAAAAGTACAACTTCTAATAACTCTTTCTCTCCTGATTCCGTGTCCCCTTTTCTCTCTCTGTGTTTCCTATCTTAATTGGATTTCT
Source organism: Coranthus polyacanthus (assembly GCA_037367275.1). Lineage (NCBI taxonomy): Eukaryota > Metazoa > Chordata > Actinopteri > Kurtiformes > Apogonidae > Coranthus > Coranthus polyacanthus. The sequence continues at coordinate 9,759,450 of JAPQRN010000027.1, forward strand.
CCTGCCCCATTATATTTGTTCTCTGTACGCCGTTAATACTGCTATTATTGCCGCAGTGTCGGTTCTGCTGATGTGATCACTACGACTGTCCTCTTTCCTTCTTCTTCTCCCCCCGACTGTCTTTCTGGTTATTACATGAACTGTGTCTAAGATCTAGTGAAGCCGAGTCACCTGTCATTCATCTCATCCGCCCACGCCGTCGAACACACACTTGCGGAAAACGTGAATGGCCAGAACTAAGCGCACATGAATCTTTAAACCTGTCGTCTCTGAGCGCAGATGAAACGCTTCACGCAAGGCTGCGCTTTAGCAATTCATGTACGAGTACGATTTGAGCTGTACTCAAGTTGACGGCGAAGTGCAGTGATTATCAATCCTTTTTAAATGGATAAAAATTCATTTTAAAAATCCTAATCATAAACAACAGTTTGTATTCAGGTCGTGCCAACAGACCTGTCACACGTTCAAGTATGCAGAGATCTAGGGCTGCAACTAACAATTGTTTTCAGTGTTGATTAATCTGCTTTTTGTTTTCTCGACAAATTCATTCATTTTTTGGTCTACGAAACGTCAGAAAATGGAGAAAAAGTGCCCAACATGTCGTCCTCAAACGTCTTGTTTGGTCCACAACCCAAACATGTTCAGTTTACTGTCATAAAAGAGGCAAGAAACCAGAAAATAATTCAAACTGAAGAAGCTGGAATCAGACAATTCCAATTTTTTCACTTTAGAATGATCAGAATAGTTGTCAGTTAACTTAACAGTCAAACATTAGTCGATGAATCATTACAGGTCTATCCTGATACTTATTACTTAGTCAATAAGGAACACATGCAACTTCTCTGGATTCATCTCAACAAGGAAACAAAAAGTACAGATTGTCGCATAAAATGTTGTAACAGAAGGTTAACGGGGACTTCTGGAGTGAGGCTTTCAAAATAAACCTCAAGAGGAACGTCATATGTTAATTATCTGTCATGCAAAGACTTTTTATATTTATTGCATTGACTGGGGTCAAACATATAAACGCTGCTACATACGGAGCAGCAGGTCAACAGGTGTAACGTACATCCTCTGTTTCTGGATGAACCCGACCAAACTGCAACACAGTAAAGGCAACAAACAGCGCTCCTCCCGCCTAAAGGCAAACCTGACATCCTGTAATCAAACACAAACCATCATTTGACAACTTCCACTCTCCCTGCGCTGTTAGTACGAAGCCACAGCGACTACTATCACTATTATCATCCTGCGCTGTAAACAGTGTTTGACACGCCCAGCTCCTCCCCGTCGCAGGAGAAGGGCTCTTTACCTCCTCACAAGTGAAAGCAGTTAACGTTTACAGTTTGTAACACAGCAGGGATGTCCGTTACTATTAGCAACGGCATCAACATGACAACACATGCCGGTCATTAGAGAGACGCAGCAGAAGTGCATAGTGTTGGGAAGGTTTGAAGAACTAATGGTTTGCAACTACATTTATTTTTTACTTTAACTACGTGACGCCGCTACACGTAACTAATTAATCCTCATGGCTGTCAGTATTAAAAATCATTTAATAAATGACTGCATGATCAAATCACCATGGACAATGGATTAATCTAATTCACGTAAACAAATTGCTGCCTAAACTTGAAAATTCAATCGCAAACTAGATTTTAGTGCCGAAGTCCAAATTCTGTCTAGAATATAACTTATTTACCGTGTGATAATATTGTTTGTGACAGCAGCAGGATTCTCCAAAAGCTCTTTTGGGCTCAGAGGCTAAAAGGTACTGCCAACTGGGAACTCTGTTCAGATTTGTGTTGGCTGGTTAAAACGGACTGGAATGACATTGTGTTGACATTATGCACCACGTGTCGGTTTTCGGGTTCTATCAGTTAATCTACATTACATTCAACCCAAACAGACTCATTCTCGCCTCCTGGGCTGCTGTGACTCGTACCTGGAAAGCGTTGCTGGCGAAGCCCAGGCCCAGCTGTCGGCACACCACCATGGCCTCCATGGTCCCCCAGCCTTCACTGCACACCGTCCCCCACACCAGAGAACCGTTCCTCTCCACCAGAACCTCCACGCGGCCCTCATACGGGTTACGACCTCCACTGAGACGCAGCTGCGAGGGAAGAATCAGACGCGTTACGGATAAACCCACATCTCCAACCTCGTGCTCTGTTATGTTTCTTTCACCTTGCTTAAACCGGGCTGAATGTATGTGACGTACTGATGTTCGCTGCATGTAGCTGTTGTAGAATATCAAAGAAAGGTTAAAGGAAAAGGATGTAAATTAAGGTGAAATGTAACGTCTGCATGACACGGTATGAGACTGAATCTAAATTAACAGGAATGCATCGAAGATTAACAAACTGAATCTAAACATTTGAAGCTTATAATTAGTCATCATTTAAAATAGACATATATGTGCTGCTTAGATTAACATTTCCTGTTCTAGAGGATGATGTATCTGCTGGATCATTTTCTACTTAACACTATTCAAACACAGATTCCGAATACCAATGAAGTCCAACAGTGTGATGTGCATGCTTTATTGTGGCTGTGCAGACGTACCAAAGGAGGAATCTGTGTGCAGGATTATCTGATTATCTGCATTATCTAGTCTACACTGCGTTCTGATCATCTTCAGTGCGTGTTTTGTTTTGGCTCACCCTCTCCTGGAAGCCCATAGCGGGGACGTTACACCTGACAGCTGCATCTTCCTCGTGGCTGCAACCGAGAGCCTCCTTGTTGAAGAAACATTCAGTAATGGACTTCTCGAATCCAGAGCACTCCACCTCGTTCATATGCACTGGGCCCATACCTGCACAGCAAAGGCCAAACTAGGATTAGTACACCTTTAAATGACCAAAAAGAGACACAAAATATCGCAAATGATGATTATTTTTTTGCCTTCTACATGGTAACCGGACATGCCTTAATGCTGTTTTAGAATAATTTGCCTCTGTGTTATGCTTTACTATGAGTATTTTTTATTCATTCCATCAGTTTTGTTTTCCTCCATGAAGTTACCGAGAGCAACTGACGAGTAATCAAGATGGTAAGTGACTTTCCAAAAGGAAAAATCCCTCTGTTTCCTCATTTTCCATGTCTAATATAGCTGGAATGTGCAGCTATGTGCAGCATGTCCCCGTTTGTGAAACGTGAAATTTGACCAGGCTGCAGTTCAGGGTTATCGTCAGGACGTGTGTAATTTCAGCAAAAATGTACATTTCTCTAGTAGGCATAACAGGTGAGCCACGGTTTTAAAAGATTTTTATAACACAGGGTTATGTTTCTGCTGAGTGTGTAATTTGGAAGTGAGCACATTTCATTTCGGTGGTGGTGGTGGGGGGGGGGCTTTAAACTTCCAAAAACCTGCCTGTTGTAAAACTCTCCGTGCAGTCAGTGATCTACTGCCGCCTGGGAGGACACTCCTCTACGAAGACCGTAAAGTGAGACAGCTCAGGGTGAAGGCCTCTATTACAAAACACTCACTCAATAAAAAGGAAGGGTCTTCTTCTTAACCTTTTCTTAAAAAAATCTGATAATCTTTCTCCCACATGCTTTAAATGTTCTCATGGATCCAATCATTGTCCTGGGGTCACTTAAAAGAGTGAACCTCGTCATTATTTTGGGGTGTGATCAACACAAATTCTTCCCAAAAACACGTTTAAAAGTGACACAACTTTTAGAAATGAGCTGTCATACATGTGATTTGTGTTTGAGGCATTTTAGACAATTAGACAAATTCAGATTTTTTAAGACTTCATGAGGACCCACAGGAACACTATTAAACCAATTTATTTTGAGGTAAGAGGGAAAAGTGAGCTCATATATTGTATAGTTGGTCAACTCAGCCAGACATTGGTCTATAAACTGTTACAAATGCTTTATGTCACTATTCATTTTACTGTTGCCTTTTTTCCTCTTCCAATGAAGTTTGGCAAGCGTGTTAGTGCTTCAGCAATTAACCTCAAAGTCATTATTACAGATAGAAATGAAATGCTCGCTATAAGCAACATGTCCAGCTGTACAGTATGAAAGGGCAGACAGTAATCGAGTGAGTCTGAGCGTTATGTTAAACTTGTCTAAATGTGAATGTATTGAATCAGACGTGACTCCAAACGTTGCACAGATTTAAGTTTCAGTACAAACACTATTATTGTCCATAGACTCTTTCCATTGTACAGCTGGAGTAGTCGAGTTTTTCCTTCTGACTGTACAGAGTACAGAGAGAATACATCTTCACAAATCCTTTACAGAGAGATATCTGAGTTCCAGCTCCATTCCCCTCTTGAGCGTCCTGTGGTCTGGACAACCCGTCCTAGTCCGCTCAGCTCAATCCTTCAGCACCGGGTCGGAGAGTTTACCATACTGCGGTCAGTGGCAAGGAGAGGTGAAGTCAAGATGACCTTAATGCATAAAATGTTTGGGTTATGTGGGTTTTTACTCCACGGTCATAATCTTCTGTCTCAAGCCACGTCGACATGGATAGGTACAACCGTCTCTCTTGCCACGTGACTAGAACTTACTGTACTTTCTCAGGCTAGACTCCGTATTCTTCTATTCAGAGCCTTTCATTCATCATTTATTATTAATTCATCACTATTACGTACGTCTTTCCCGGCTCGTTGTATGTTTTTGAACAACAGCAAGGTCAGCACTTTGCATGAGTTTCTTTACAAAAGGCCCTTGAAAAAGGACTCACCCAGATTCCCACACCACAATGTGCTGCTGGAAAAAGGGTCAGTTGACTTTTCCGGCCAAAATGAAGATGGAAATATACCTTGCCCCAGGCGGCCTCCAGACAGAGCCTCCTTGGCCGTACCGAAGCCCAGCTCTCGACACACCACAGTGGCAGACATCAGGTTCCAGTTGTCGTCGCATATGGTGCCCCACTCTCCGTTCTTCAGCACTTCCACTCGGCCCTCGCCTACGATGGCCCCACCGCGGAGACGAACCAACGGTTGCTGGAGAGGAAAAGAAAGAGTCACGCTTAAAGCAGAAATGAGCAAATTCTAAAAGAAGAAAGCCACATATTTAGGTTATTTTGGCTCTTTCAATAATCACACACTCAGCTAGACGTCCGCAACCTCAACTTGGATTTTTCTTGTGTGCGATGAAGCCGAGGCAGCGGACTGGGTGGCTTCGTGTTTATAGTGCATGTTAGATATGTGCTTCTCCCATTTACTGTTTGGACAAACTGGAAGTGTTTCATTTTACAAGAAAACACATTAGCAGCACAGTCTAATCTGACTTAATGCTATTTGTATTCGCAAAGTAAAACCCAGACATCGTAACGTGTGACCTTTAGAAAGTAGAGCATCTCTATTGTGTTTAAAAATAAGTCAAAGGGAAACACTGCATCTCGTGCTACAGCATGTTATAATGTGGTTAAACTACCGACGGCATTTTTCCGTGTTTACCATCGTATCAGGTCATATCATGTCACTGCTTCTTATACCGTTATTTAAGCCCAATGCTAACATCAGCTAAACACGCTCACAGTAATAATGCGAACATGCTGATGTTAGTGTGTTAGCATTGCTACGTTGATCTGTTTGGTATTTCTGTTCGATTCATCAAATATAAGGTTTGAGGAGCCAAAGGGAATATCTGGTGTGTAGATTTGGGATGTGAGGCATGGCACTCCCGGCCCGGCACTGAGCTGTGGAACGTGACAGAGAGCAGGCAAGCTTGTACCTCACGTCAGAGCTTGGATGGAGTCACAGTGCCATAAATTCGTTTAAGCTCAGAGCTGCTGTCACTGAAAACTGAAACGCTAGGTTTTTATTTTCTCCGCTTGGCTTCGAAGTTGACCCAGGTTGTATACAGACGGAGAGAGTTCCATGACCCATAACATCTTAAAACTTGTGAATCTTCGTTTATTTCAGCTGTGGGTACCCTTCTTCCTCCAGCTGGGGAGGTTAAAGGTCAGAATGCACCTGCGACGCTGAGAGGGATGAAAGCAAAGACTTACTAAGGGACTGTGTGGAGAAAAACTATCCGAAATGACCGAATCAATATCCGTGTACAGCGAGTTGAGGAGCTTCTGGTGTCAGGCTTTAAAGCAGCTTTTAACCTCCATTCCACCGCCACAAAACCATTACTGAGGCTGACAAGGACTGACTCTGCTCTGCGTCTGCTTTTACAGATCATGGCAAAGGTGTTGGAGTCAGGACCCTGAGCTGGGAAGTCCGACTCTCCCGCTGCAAAGCCAGAAAACTATCTCTGTAGTTTTTGTGCACAGGGATAACGTGTTGTCTCTCATATTGTCTCATTAACTTTTTCCATCATTCATAAGCAAAGCAAGTGTGGAGTTAAAAGTGGAAAATGCAAAGTGTGGAGTTACTACAAGAAACAAAAGCAGGGGTTTCTGGCACAACATTTCCATGGTGTATGGAGGAAGCAAAAAAAAAAAGAACAGGTAGAAACTCACGAAGAAAGAAACCTCACGAAGCAGGAATCTAGTTGTTGCTCACTTTGAGAAGGCTGAAAACACTATTTGGGGACACAAATTTTTTCCTACTGCCATCCCAAGGATTTTACTACTTTAGTTTTGTCACGTCAAATCCTGAGATAATGATTATTCATTCCAACAAGAAACGTCCAAAGCAGCTACAGCTGTTGTTCACAAAGTGACACTGAGCACAGAACGTCAGTGTTGGATTGTGTCTAACCACAACATTTCATCACCCACGCTCCAGATTGGCGCCAGTGACCTTAAGTGAACCAGTGTAGTCATTTCCTATATCAGCTTTGTTTACCATTTCAGTTTTCCGACACCCCTCCACAGACATCTCACATATTCCGTTTGCCACTGACAGAACGCACCGTGACAAAGATTGTACCCACATGTAAACCTGGACTCGTTACTGAGATGATTTTTATAAATGAATGTACTCCAAGTTTAGTCCTCGCTGCAAAAGCAGAGTCAAATGGGACAAAGTGATTAATTGCTACTAAACCGAAACTCCTAAAAATACAATTTCCGGCTAAAAGTCAGAACGAACACGTGGAGATTTTACCTCTTGTCTGAAGGCCTTCCTGAATCCAGACATGGGCGTTGGGGCAAAAGCTCTGCCGGGAACGCAGCTCACCACCACAGGCAACCCTCCAGCACAGGTCCCGTTAGACTTCTCCAGTGCAGCCTGGCCCAGTTTACAGCTGGACAAATGGGCTTCATTACCAGTGCAGTTGACAGAGTAGTCCCAGTATGTGGGCTTTCTCCTGCGAGCAAACATCCTGGACAGATGGAGGAGAGGGAAAGGAGATAAGTCTTTGGGGAATGGAAAGTCATTCATCAGCTAGGTATGGCAAACACACCAGCTAAGGTGTTTAACAAATGATACACCTACTAGCTGCGAGGTAAAGCTGCAGCGGAAAATATCCTCGTATGAGTAATCGGTCAAATAACTGTGGAACGTAAGAGGAGTCACTCGACGTGAAAAATCCCACCGAGTACCAACTAATTCTGCAGTTGCTCTCAGCTGTACAGCTTTTAGTATTTTTGTGTCCTTGTTTTAGGTTTTTACGTCCTTTAACATTAGGTACAGTCTTGACAGGCAGCAGCAGAAAGACGACGTTAGCAACTAGATAGTGAACACATTCATACATAACCCCCCTCCCCCAGTAAGTGCCCGATCAAAACAGCACCAAGGTGAAAATATCTCCGTATATTCCTGCGCTCTAATGTTTCTCCTGTATCTGCTGGATGTCGAGTATAACTGCTTACTAACGGGCCGTCCAAATTTATGATGCCATAATCTGTCAAACCTATGCTCATTCCAGAAACGCTTGTTGTCAACCCATGAGAATAATTGGATTTTAACTGAACCGATCTAGTCTTCACATACTTGCGCTACTAGATTTTTATTTAAATCTGGCTTTTCCTTGTTTTTTTTTTCAGTTCAGTGTTTTGAGTCTGTGAGTAGTTTTATTTCTACTTTGAGCAACTTCAGTTTTTTTATTTAGTTTCAGCGTCTTGTTTGAGTTTTTTCAGGCGTTATGAGGAAATCCTTGATTCACAGAAGCTGATTGAGGCAGGATCGCATGAGATCACGGATGATTTATAAAACCATTGTTTATTAACGGTCCCATATCGTGCAAAGCCATTTTATTCTCATCATCTCTACAGTGTGGTGTCGCAACCACGGCGCAGGGGCAAACGAAGGCTCAGCTGAGTTCACCCGCAATTCTGTTTCAGTTGAGTTTGTGTTCATTGTGGTATTTTTATTTCTATTTCAATGAATGGAATTATTTTTTCCACTGCTTTAGTTTTAGTCTTCATTTTCATTAACTCTAATAACCCTGGATGCGGTTAAATAACAGATTTAATGTTCGAGAAAAGACATTAAGTAGAAGATAATCTATCATCTTATAATTAATATATTCATAGAGATTTCAACTCAACTAGATTGGATGATTATAATACACCACAAACCTTAGACAAATGGCATTAGCATATTGTATAATTAATACCCAAAGTAAGAGGTTGGCCGACAGCTGTGGAGTCTTCTTCTTCTATGTGAACTTGAACAAACCGGGGTTAATGATCCTCCTTCAGGCCTGCCGAGGCGCTAATCTCTTCCCCTCTGTTTATTAGTTAACCTATATAATGTCAAATGAGCCTCATTTGAAGAAGGGCATGTCGTTGTGTGTCGTGTCTGAGGTCTACATGACAAAGCATTTAAAAAAAAAAAGGTACAGATAACATTTGTTCTTCATTTGGCGACAGGCGCCGCAGACTGGAAGCTATCCAGAGCCAAAGTTCTCCGCCGCCGCCAGAGGACTGGATCTGTTATCTACTTAAACGCACTGTGAACAGACACAACTGTCAGCTGTATCAGCACTGTTAGGCACATACGAACCAGTCATTTAATAAACCAAGAGTCCCAGGGCTGCGAAAGCTGACTTCGCACTAGAATGTCTCATCGCAACCAAAAACATGATTATACTGTGTGTTTCAACACTACTGATGATACTGATGAGTACTGGTCTACACTGATGGTTCTTGAAGTTATTAATAAACAATAATGCCTTTGACAAAGACTAAGTATCAAAAAGCAGCAAACGCAGTAACTAATTACCATGGTTATTGTAGGCAATGAACACGAAGGATAAAACTAAAACTAGCAGTGAAAAAAAAAAAATGATGTGAACTGCAACCATGCAATATGAACTAAAACAGATTAAATGAAACAGAGTTGCAGGTAAATTCCCATTCGTTTTCCCCTAATGCTAATGGTTGAGTAATAAAATGGCTTTGCACATATAGGACTTTTAATAAACAATGATTTTATAAATCATATGCGTTCTGTCCTCGTGCTTTTTGCAGCCTCTGTACATCAAGTCATAATATCTACAAAACCGAAACTAAATAAAAATTATTACCAGGAACTAGGACTGTCACAATAACAAAACTGTAGTTGACGATTAATTCAGTCAATTAAGTCACAGAAATACTGTAAGTGTGTGTTTATGTCACTAGTATAATATAAGCCTAACGGTAGTTGATTCATACACATTCATACAGTAAATCTAATGAAGACAAAGAGACATTTACTGGCATTAAAGACTGGAACGTACAGATACAAAAACTGTGCTTCTGTTTGCTTTTTGGGCCTATTACTTTAAGCCTATTATTGAAATATGCAAAGAAATTACTGATACTGAAAAAGATGCGGAAATACGGACATTTTTCTGAAATGAAATGAAAACCAATGAAAACTCAAAACTGTAACTAATAATACATCAATAATAATAATCTTCACTATTATCATTAGAATCAGTTTAACTGTCTTCAAAGGGGCTGGAGGTTTTCCTTCTCTAACTTGCATAATATGTCATGATATGTCTCACTTTTAATGGCTTTTAATGGTTTAAATCAGGACTCTGGATGAAGCTAAAGTAGCAGCTACGGTCGAAGCATGGAGACAAAGTCAGGATTGTGACAGCCTGTAAAAACACAGTGCATGTTTCATGAGTCTGCAGTGGATGCAGGCTGACACGTAGATGGAAAGTTAAAGAGCCGCTGTGGTTACCTAAAGCAGGGGAAACTTTCAGGGTGGAACACAGTAAATTCAAGGTTAAACGGAGTGCTGGATGTTTTACGGCATGCGGCGATTAACCTGTGACCATTTGTGTGCAAGTTTCCTCACGTAAGCAAGATCTGGATCCTCCAAACGCATTATGACAGCTTTGTGGAATGCACCGTTGGATACACAGGAGCCGGGTCTGGGTTTCAGTCTATAAGGGCTTGTGGTGTCGAGCATGTAATCTACACATGCGAAAATGTACAGCTCACTTGTTTGTTGTCCTGCCTTCTTCAGTTCTCAGTACCGTATGAGCGTCCTGCTGTCAGCTGAACGGTGGGTGTCGAAATTTAAACCATACAGCACATACCAAAGCAGTAAGAAAACAGAGGTCAGGGCCCTGATGAACTGTCTGTGAAACTTCATCTTTTCAGCATCAGCTTGAGGTTGGGAAAAGAAAACCCACCGCATTATCTCATCATTTCCACGACAGACACTGTTTCATTGAATGGACACGAGGTCAGAGCAGGCCTGGTTCCACATCTCTCGATTGTAGTTGGACAGCACGTTTCCAATTGTCCCGACTATTACACAACACCACAGTTTGTTTCTCGAGTAAAAATGAAAAAAAAAAAAAAAGTCAGGATGTGCATCTCTATCACTGAGGCTCGATGCATTGTCACTGATCTGACGTTATGACATTAAAGATACATATAAAGCCAACACCACTGAGAAACGATATGACTCACCCCTACTGAGATGAAGCGCAGTCTGATTCAACATAATACGATTCAATATGATTCAGACAGTTTGAGTTCACGTTTTTGGTTCTTCTCATCACAAACGGTCGAAACGAGAGTCATTTTTATCTCACATATTTGCAACTCATTACATTTCATTCATGCTGTTTTGTTTTTTTTTCTTCTAAACAACATGCGGCCCTTTTTCACAAAAAACAAACAGGACGTTTCACCATAATAGTGCAATGAAAAATGTCTGACACAAAGTCAAATAAAGTAGAGGTTTCGGGCACAACCTTCTTGGAGAAGTGAAAACTGAGAGAGGGTCAAAACTCCAGCAGCACCTGCCGTATGTTGAACGTCTTTATTAATGTTAGACCGACACGTTTTGGCTTGTGGCCTTCGTCGGGGTCATCATAAAAGACATAACCAGCTGCAGTTCAATAAGGCATGTGTGGAGCATAGAAAATACAAAAGCATACCTTCTGACCTGCTAAAAGGTCAAATAAATGCAGATCGTGACCTAAACCGGTCATTCTTTCCTGTTCTGTCTCCAGTTGCACTTTCATTACACACCTCAACAGCAGCCTAAAGCTTTATTTATATTCTTGTGAGACTTGGCTGCGAGACTTGGCAAGAAAACAACCACTGACAACAGTGGAGTGAGAGATGCTTGAGAAACAGTTCAGAGAGGATAAATCAGTCTACCAGTAATAGGGTTGGGCCGTGTCCACTACACGGGTATGTGAGCATGTCTTCGGTGAAACATCAGGATGGATGATGACACATGTACATCTTTTTGCTACTGTGTTCGCTTACTTCACACATAGCCTATATCAAACTGTGCAAACACAAAAAAGTGTGTTGTTCGATTATTCTATTAATGGCACAAGTAGTTACAGGATACGCACCCCGACGGAAAGGAATCTGGAATGGTACCGTAACTCCACCCTACGTTAAGGTGCTACCGCGGGTGAGGATAGACCCGCCACCCTTTCCCTTTGTGGAAATGTGATCATCTAAACAGCTTCTCAGCTGAGGCATTGAAACGAGGTCGTGTATTACCGAGCTGTACTGAAGAGAAAACATCAAAGGCAGCGATATTAGAAAAAAATTTAAACTGGGAGTGGATTTACTCATGTGCAGATGTGAGCACGGACAGCTGTGGACACCAAAAAAAAAAAGAAGCTAAAAACGTGACTTTTTGATGATGGGATAGGATCATGACGACGGGTTGAACATTGCAACAACTGTTAGCCATTAACAATGGATAAGGGAACCCAACCCTAAGCAGTAAATGTTAAATTATGGGTCTCTACTAATAATTGTATATAAATAAATGTGATTTTACACATGCAAAGACAACAGAAACCTCACTTTTATCTCAAATTAAACCTGGTGCACCCTTTTTACTTCAGGGCACTCATGTGTTTTATACTGGTTTAATGCTGCTGAATCTCACCATCCCTGATAAAATGTGCACTAAAAGCAGATGAAAAGGCAGGTCAGTGAGGAGTCAAACAGCTCATTTTTGTCCCGGAGCCTGATGGTGTGTAAATCTAATCATGTGACTGAATTGCCTTGATGAAATACAGATTGGAGCCCTAACACATGACTTATGAGTTGGATGTGTCGTGCCCGACCAATCTGAACCAGCAACCCTACTGCTAGGATTCTGACATGATGAGGTTTCCTGTGTGTTTTTAAACGGTTTCCATTCACATAAATGCAATTTAACCCCTGCTCCAACCTTGTCTGTCACACACCGAAGGCTGTTAACAACAAAATACTTCTCATTCACACTCATGTTGTTGTTGCAATGCGCTCGTGTTGATTTAAAGCATTTGCACATTCACGTCTTTGCATCCATTGTGGGCGGCTGGTTAACATATTATTACCAGTTTGTGGGTGTGGTAACGAAATGAAGGAAACAGATCAGAGCTGACCATCTGCCAGAGGCAAGTTGAGCTAATTCCAAGAAACAGCCCACTGAGTCACAGCGTTCAACTGGTTGCCACATTGTTCCAAAACCCTCCAAACTTCCATGACTTTTAGTATAAGTAGCCACTGGTGACTCCAACACTACATGAGGTCCAGGTAATTCAAAGACAAGAAGAGGATTGAGAAGAATGCTCACTTGTAGACTCTGGTGTTGTATTTCCTCTCCCCCGGGAAGCCAAACATGCCGCAAATGACTCGGCTGTTAAACTGCGTCCACTCTGTGTTACAGATCTGCTTCCATTTACCGCCGTCCTTCACCTCCACGTAGCCCTCGGTTACCGGGATGCGCTTCCGGTACGATGAGAGGATGGCTCGAATGCGTACGTCCTCCACTTGAATATCGAGATTCTGTGGAGAAGAAATCGAGAACATTTGAAAAAAAAAGGGAGCAAAAGCACAATCAAGCATCCAATACGCGTCATATAAAAATGAAAAAAAGGATTACTTATGTGTGGAACTAGCCAGCCAACACCCAAAAAGCACCTTGTGTTTACATGTTTTGAATAGTTAGATTTCTGCAACCTGACATGATGACTTGCTATACATCACACCTCATCAAATAACACTTCCTGTGTTACACAACGTGTAATCAAAGACCCCCCCCCCGCCTCTCCCATCGAGAGTGTAACCACAGCCACTCAGCCCTGTGTGCATACATTGCTTGTAAATCTTGTCCAGATTGTTTAAACACTTTTATAGCGAATCACCTTATTAATGCTAAACACCATGACCAGCTGCCCTGCAACTGTTTTTGGCTTTAAAAGCTAAGATGCAGCAGTAACACATGTAACACGTTTTAGTGTGTTGCTGGTAAAGGAAAAATGCAGATAGACTGTTGGTATAAGTGCAGTATAAGTGCAGTAGGGGGCAATTACGATGCTGTTATTTCTTTCCAGGCGCCTCACGTCTACATCTTTCACCACAGACCTCAGCAGCGCAGGACTTGGACAGCCTCATAATACTTAGATAGAAGACCAGAAGGTTATTTTTGTGATACTGTCCCTAAGGGATTCACTTTCACTTGTAATGTTGGTCAGCTTCCCCTTTGAATGCTGAAACCAGAAATATCCACGAGTTACACAATGGAAACAGTTGCATTTACTACAGCAGGTGATAACTGGTGACTTTATTGAAACTACAACGCATGTGCTGAATCTTTCCATGATCGTGGTGTCGTCCATTTTATTTTGATTGATGAATAAACCGAGTATCCGAGTATGCAAGCTTAGCCTGCCAGATCTGTAAACATAGGACACCGTAGGACACTGTAGGACACCACAGGACTCCACAGGATTCCACAGGACTCCACAGGACTCCACAGAACTCCACAGGACTCCACAGAACTCCACAGGACTCCACAGGACTCCACAGGACTCCACAGGACTCCACAGGACTCCACAGGACTCCACAGGACTCCACAGGACTCCGAGCAGATCTGGCA
>JAPQRN010000027.1:9773759-9790087 GCA_037367275.1 Coranthus polyacanthus
TCCACAGGACTCCACAGGACTCCACAGGACTCCACAGGACTCCACAGGACTCCACAGGACTCCGAGCAGATCTGGCAGGTCGAACTCGTCTGGAACCTACACCGCTCTTAGCAGCTTCTCTTCTCGCCTGCTGCAGGTATACAAAGGGAACCTGGTGGACAGATGTTGCGCTTCACTGGTACTGCCCGTTTGTGCCTTTCACAGAGATGAACAATGATACTTCTAAGACTCAAAGCATGGATGAGTTTTCGTGGCTCACTGGACATTCCTTCAGTATAGCACAGAGTCTTTTACGTGACCTTCTAGGTCTGTCGTTGGCGTTGAATTAGGTTCATTTTAGCAGAACCAGTGATTAGTTCTGAAATCTGAACCTGCATTAATACACAAGGGGCACAAACTGGGACTAGTTTGACGAGGTGCTTTTGGAAATAGCGTAGTGTGTAACTGTTGTACAAATTAACTATAGATACTGTAATAAGTTAAAGGAAAGTTTATCAGGTAATTGTATGTTTTGGTTCCAATACTTCTCTAGGTATTATAAGGGTCGGTAATGTTTAATCTGTTAAATTTGCAATATAGAGTTCAATGCCATTGGGATTAAAAGGTGTTAGCTGTACTACACAGCACCAAATGAAAAGGTTAGACTTTGGACAAGCTGTTGAACACAGTTTAGAATTTAGCGGCTGAAAGTCAGATTTTTCCTCATAAATTGCTGTTGATCGCCTCCATGAAGAGTCAACGTTAGACATTTATTAGCTGTCCTAAAGATACACTAAGTCACACTCTCTGTGTCTGGCAGATGTACAAATATTTACATAAACATTATATTATATTTATATAAAAAAAAACCATCAAATCACACGTGAAGACACCAGCAAAGAATCTGTGTTTTCATTAGAACCCAAATGAGCGTATTCTTCTGCGCTATAGAGGGAAACAATTAAAGACACTTCACTGAGCCTCGTTGTTACTCTGGGTGACATGCAAAAAAAAAAAAAAAAAACTTCAAAATGTACTTTATACAGTTGAGACGAGTTCCACCACCAGACTTATCGTTCAACAGAATGGTAGCGGCTTACAGTAAATTACAAGCAGATGCTCAAGTGTTAGAATGAAGTTTTCTGTCACTCAAAGTGGCTTATGCTTGAGTGGGCCCCTTCCAGGTCCGAGCTTCTGACTTACTCCCAAATCCAACGCATCTGGAGTGTTCGCTTATATCCCTTTAGGTAAAAGCGTGGATGAAACCTTGCCCTATTTGGACACAAAGATGATTTTGATCTCTATTTATTGACCAGGTACGATGACCAGTCCGGCAGTTTTCCACATTAAACATCTGGGCTTATTTCACAATCAAAAAATGATCACTGAAAGTATTTTACTTCCTTTTAAGGTCAACGAGTCTTTTAAACATCTACACTAAAACTCAGTCAGCAGGTTGTTTAACAAGAGAGGAGTGACACGGCCGTCAAAAAATTAACTCATTGCCTTTCCTCTTTGGCTTTTTGCAGGCATTAAATAAACATTTTCCTCTCCCATAAACCGAACCCACATTCTTGTTCTACGTGACAGTGCAGGCCGAGGGGAGGGAGCTCAGTCTGGCTGCGGGGGGAATACGTCGCTTTGCTCGACAGATGGGCTGCTGCAGAGTCCTCTCATACACCGCCAGAAAGACCTAGACATCAAATAATGAAAAAGCAGGGTTTTCTAAATTGGCATTTGCCTCCGAAGAAGGGCAGATGCCACCGGAGTGAAAACTACAAATCATCAGTCTCTGTCCTCTGCTATTTTCTCCTGAAGATAACCACATTAATCATTCTGGTCAGAGGCAACGAGGTCTGGACAGCAGAGGATATAAAACTGTATAAAAGGCTGAAATCATGGAACACGATAATGACTGGAAATGTGGTGATGTGACCTTGTCTGGATTTACTGGATATACAGTACATGACTCCGTAACTATACACGCAAAAAAAAAAAAAACAGCTTAACATTCAACCAAACAGGACGCCAGAGCAATGTTAGTAATTGCCTGTGCTATAGAGATTGAAGGACTGATAAACACATAGACTCTACTCCCTCTACTTCAAACTAAATCTTGGTGGGATACACAACATCTCTGCCAACCCCTTTCCTCTGTATATACTGTAGGGAATCTTATGTAAGAATTAAAACAAAAAAAACTAAACTGCAGCTTCTCTATGCGTTTGTTCTGCACATGACGGGATCAGTTCGTTCCTTGGCTCACATGTCAGCTTCCGTCTTTGCCTTCCCATCCGTTTAATTTCTCCTAATTAACTTCCTGTTTAGGGTTCAGATGGTCCTCGTGCGTCTGTTTGAAGACCAGAAAGGCCACTTGTCTGGTGAACAGAAGAGATTTCTAACATATGTAACTTGTTTTGTAACTTGTTTCAGCACAGTGCAGGGAAGGGGGGGGGGGTTTCTGGGCGAAAAGTGGCACAGATGGAAAAGGCATTAGCGGGATAAGAAGAGGCCCTTGATTGTTCCTATTCACAGAGGCTACTTTGACTGCCTACAGCAACATTTCTAATTCAAAAGCTCCTGTATTGCTGCAAATCTCAAATATATGGGTCTGAGCATTGCTAACGCCTCTACATAATATCAATTTTAAAATAAGTAGAAGTTCATAGATATTTGTAGGTTAAAGCTGGAGCGTTTTACTTTTTGATAACTTGAAGGGAAACGATGAAATGGATCATCTAACATATTATGACTGGTTGTTATTCGCAGAATGAATCTGTTCAACAAAAGGAATTTAAGAGCAGACAAAGAACTGAACCAAATTAATAATAATAAGGCTTTGGACCCAAATCAAGGAGATAAAAATCTCAGTAAAGATGAAGGCAAATGCAGATTCAGGACTGAGTAATCATTTTATGTGGGTTTGTTTCTACAAAACCCACATAAAATGAGACATTGAGCTTCTGACAAACCACCATCATCACATAATACATACAGTTGATAGAAATATATATATATATGTACAGTTTTAAAGAAGAACCGAACATCAGCTAGAATCTACGTATACCTACGTGTTTGAGTATTTTAGAAGAGTCAGATGAGGACGTCGTAGACTGACTGTCACTCAGTTGAATCATACATACTGTAAGATTCCAAGCACCCACACTTTGTTTGACCAAATACTGGACTGTCATGACTAATGGCTGCAAATGGGCTGTGGCTGAAATGATTTAATGCACGCTTGTCTAAGAACCACAGGACTTAAATATAATGAAAACTTCAGCTGGAGAACAAGCTATGAATCATGAAGTTAAAGAACTCTATTGAGTTTAAGTTGAAAGCAAATCTGTGCATCATCTGCTTTTATGTACACGTAAAGAGCATAACATAAATGGAAAAATAAAAAAATATGTAAGCACGTCCAAACCCTGAGTGTGAACCAAAAGTTGAAAGTTAAAAAAAAAAAAAAACTAACTATGAATGAAAACTTAATTTACACACAAGAAAACTGAGCCTTCACAGTTGCAGTTACGTGATCCTTTCTCCACAAGTAAATGGTTAAAATATTTTATCACATGAAACAGCTCCATTGCTCCGTGCACATTTCGGTTTTCCCACTCAGACTACAGTGCTGTGCTGCAAGACGTAATAGGTGAGCAAAGCTTTTGGAAAAGGGACAAAAGATAAACTTGACAAAACTCAAAAGGGGAACTGTAGCCGATCAAAAACCAGCGATGACTTTTGATGTTTTATCACCTCATGGCTACCAAAATGGAAGATATCTTAATGCTCTAACCGTGGTGCAGAATTCCTCCACGGTCCGCAGTGCAGTTACGGATACACTTGCCAACAAAAACAAAGAGAACAGAGCTTAGGAACATATGGTTACAATAGAGATGCTGAAATACTCTCTCTGCCAGCAGAAATCACCTCACATCCAGAACGAAAAAAAAAAAACACACCACACAGGGTTCATATAAAGTCTCCAAAGCGTTTTCTAAGAAGCTCTGTTTAGCTCTTGTAATTCCAGGTATGTCTTTACAGTCAACACTTTTAAAGTATGTTTAATTAATAGGCAATGTTTCCTCAGAGCTGATTATTTCACCAGCTGTGACACAAATTGAAGATTATGTGTTTTCACGGTTTGTGTTTACAGAACATAGAGGATGTGGCATGCAGTGTTCAGTTCCTCCTTTAAAATCCATTAAAAGAGCCTTTGTTAATGAACTGAAAACAGATGTTTCACTAAGATCCATCCCTGAAACAGAGCGTAAATTACAAAGACAGTGATCGTATGGAAATGAAATGCTTTTATATGGCATTAAAGATTAAGTGACTTAAAAAACGTGGAAAATGAAATCAATCTTGGGAGTGATTTCAGCGTGCGAGGCACTGGCTCGTGGTGCTACCACATTTATTTTGGATTCCCAAATATTCTTTACATCATTACGTGTTGACAGCATCAAGAATATAAACGTTTACAAGGCTGACAGTGTGATACGCCACAAAGATGGATGTGCAATATTTGAAAATCGATGCACTGCTGATGCAATGTGTCAAAGGTTTTTGTGTTGGCGCGGACACGTCTGCAACACAAAACATCTGTGCACACAAAAGAGCCTGCAATGCAACACAAAGCACAGCTGTTTTCAATGTGTTGTTGCTGTTCTATTTGCCCTTGAACAAGTCATTTAACGCCGCGTACACTTAAAACACTGTATTTGCAAGTTGCATCAAACACAAGTAGCTTATATCACACAAAATATCAAAAGCAAATTCAATATTTTAGAACCAGATTGAACTATTTTCCCCACTCGATGTCCACATACTGGTTTTTTCTTCTAGCTCCTCCCTCTAGAAAACCCCTCATTTGTCTAGACTTCATGAAGACTATGTGACAGCTAAGGAAAGGCATTGCCAGTTCTAATTCCCACAGCCAAGAATGAACTTAATTTTGTACGTTTTAAATTGGATCTTTGAAATTATGACTTACACAAATACATTTTTCTGTCAGCGTAATGTGTTGCACCCAATTTGAGACGCATTCAACCAATCGACGTGTGAAATGTGACTAATCTGCTCAAAACATACAAAACCATAAACACAGTCAGTTATCTGAAAAGCTTAACTGACACTGATGCCGGAAGGAATTCTTTAAAACACACATGATATTCCGCGTCCACACTCGTGTCAGATGGTGGATGGTGGAAAGTAAGTCTCCAGAGACTAAACATCCGCCTGTGTTGCACTGTGGGAATGTGATAGCTTAAGGGGGAACATGTACCAGCTGTGTGAAGAAATAATTATGTGGTTCAATCTAATTTAAGATCATGAGACTAATGGCAGCTGTGAATTAATCTAAGTTGATAGTTCAAACGTGCTGAGGGCTAACAAGCCGTTTATGGTGCCTGACCACAACAAAGTTTGACCTTTTAACCTCAGAGGGAAAAAATGACTAAAGAAAGGGAACTACTCGGGGTTTCTTCATGACTGCTTATAATCTACTCATGAATAGGAATAGGAGAGGAAAGAGGTAAAAGGAGAGGAAGCAAGCATCATATGAAGAATGAGAGAAATACAAAATAATAGAGGAGCTTTGGTGCTGTTAATCCCCTCAGTCAGATGTTATCACTACCTGTTCTAGCATGACGCCCAAAAAAAGATTTGTCAGAACAAAAACGCAGCCTAATAGCGGTAACCTGAGCGAGGAAGCATGGGATCTGGCCTAGAGGCGTCTGTTATCGCTAAGATCTCCTTCAACTACTGAATTCTTCATTATGGGCTACGGTTTCATGTTTAGACTTCAAAACATTGTGTTCCATCCTTCCAGTAGACTTCAGAGTCTTGTAAAATCAATGCTAAGGTGCAGCGAGGCTGCTCTGGAGGCGCGTGATTGACCAAACCTTACTAAACTATTTTATGTTGGCTTTTCTTTAAGCTGGCCTCCAGTCTGCGTTCATGTTCATCCCAAAGGTGTTGGATGTGGCTGAGGTCAGGGGGCTGTGCAGGACACTTCAGTTCTTCACCACACTGGAAAAAACAGTTCTTTATTGATTGGGCTTCATGCACAGAAGCGCTGCCATGTTGAAACGGGATCTTTCTCAGGATCTTTTTTTTAACCAAGCTGTTTTAGGCACACTGTTGTCATTACATGCTGCAGCACTCAGACTTCACTGTCATTAAACATATTAAACCTAAAAAACATCTGCACACCAATGCTACAAAAAAAGTGCATGATCATGGCTGTCCTCAAACTTTTGGTCATATAGTGTACGTATATATTAACGTCTATGGTTGCTGCTGCTTGGTGCAGAGTTGGTGTGTAAGAGCTTTTTTGCAGAAAACAGTTGCTTGTGTTGGCTTGAAAACATGGTAATGAGAGAGGTACGGCCTGATTAGAGAGTAAATTTGTGGAGCAGAAAAATAAAATTGCTAAAAAGATACTGGACGGCTCTGCAGCAACTGGAATCTGTGGAAACTGTGGAATCTGACGACCAGTAAATGTAGGTTTGAGCTACTGATTTCACATTAATTGCAGTATTCATTTGGCATACTCTGAATTTAAAAAGAATATATACAGCGCATTTGTGCAACTTTTAAATTAAAGGCCTTCCCCAAAAATAGTAATTTCATTATGCAGCTGTCTTCATATGCAGACAGACCTGTTGAGAAAAAAAATCCATCGTAACAAGTCATTTTTATCCCCCTGTGAAAAGCTTTTGATGACTTATAATTGAAGACTTTATTCCAGAAATGGCCACAACAATTACAATACTCAGCCCTAATTACATCTCTTTCTAAACTGCTTAAAGACATTTCTATAATGCTCCATTGTGTAGCCGGTCTCCACAACAGCTGATAATACCCCATAAAGTCCAACGACTGCGAATATTCCTCTTTCACAGGCTGCTCCTCAAATGTTTTTCACTGCTGGTTTTGTCCCTTAGTGAATAAATGAGGTTGAGAAATCTAACTGCATCACTGTTCACATAATTTGAATAAATGAAGCAGCCTGTTGGACCAGCATGGAAACGGCCACTGCCAAACATCACATTTCATAAACCCAAGAATTTCTTAATGTTGAAACTGGTTTAAAATGGAATGTAATGTATGCGCATGCTCAAAGGTCAGACCTCAGAAAGTCTCTGTATCCACTTCTGTATAAACTGAAATGTTGAGGCCAGCCAGCAGACTTCCTCAAAGAGTGACAGAAATATAAATAAACACTGGAAAGACGCCACAGTAAATATTCCAGAGATGCAAAACTGAACACTGGGTGTCAATCTCTGCTGTTTACTGTCCAGCAGACTGAGACACAATGCTAAATATACAGTAACTGGAATCCATACAAAACCCATGAACTCTGCCCACCACAAAAGAACACATTCTGGAGCTCACATGGAACCAGATGTTTGTTTTCTGCAGTTAAACAGGTCAGTCAAATAGCAGAGAAGACTCTTCTTTTATTTTAACACTGTGAGAGGACAAAGCGCTCCCAGAGTGGAATCTGGGCACAGACGTCAAAGGTCAGCAACACGTGCATGCAAGACTTCATGTTTCACCTCCCTCTTAGCTCACCCTCTGGGTATTTCCTTTGCGGTTAACTGGCTTGCCATTGGTACTAAGGTTACCGTCACCTGAAAAGGCAGCGGTGCCTCTGAATGCAGCATGCCCACTAATCATCCCTCACCACAGAACCCCCAGCGACATGTCGTCATGGCTGCCATTACACACCAGAAAGTGCCCGGGTGAGTCACCAGATTACCACTTCCAGATGATAAGCCCGGGCCTGGCTGCGCGGCAGCGAGGCCCAGCTGTGTTTTACATACAACGACGACCACGTGACCCGTTTAGTGAATGGAAAAGCTGAGTCGGATTTTTTTTTTTTTTTTTTTTTTCTCCAGTTACTACCCCAGCTTGACTCCAGACGTCTAGACCTCTCCAACCGTGCTCTCTGGAGAATCTTAATCTTTACCATTGTCTCTCTAAAGTGCTGCACAGGAAGCCAGCTAGATGCATCCGTTCCCACAACAGAGCTTTAGTAGATTCGAACTCATAAAGGGTAGTTTTTTTCTTTAATTCAAGACAATCAAAACAAGACTTGATCCCTGCGAGAGCTTTGGAGAAGAGAGCTGAGTTATCCACATGTTTGGAGGGCATTTAGAAAAGTACTGTATTAGATTGTAAACTAAGAAGCATAGGAGTGGGCCGGGGAGGCCGAAGCAGAGTTAGCTCTGGTCTGCAGTTTGCTCATAACATTGGAATGTGGATTCACGAGGCCCGCACAGTGAGCAGAAAGATAACATTCTGCTTTTGGTGGCAATTAGCTTCCAGCTTATTGGCCAACTGAGAAAGAGATGCTCAGTCGTGCTTTTAAAGGTCCAGTCAGACAACTTTGACAGTTATGAGTGTAACCTAACAATTACCAGTTTAGCTTTACTTTCCCTGACACTTTCATGAAGGCTATTAAGAAAGGACTTTATAGAGAGCTGTTTCCAGCCAAGAAGACAGAAAAAAATATTATTTAAATGGTGAACTAATTTTAGCCAGCACTTCATTTCCACATTAATATATATAAAAACCACTAGGCCTATGTTTTGTGGACATGTGTACTTGTTGCATTCAAATTCAGAGAAATGTGTCATTTAATTCAATTCGTTAGCTAACATTACTTGTGGTAATTTCATTATAACGGAACAACATTACGTAAATATGTGTCACTGAACGTAATGTGGCTAAAACTTTAATACAAACATGAAAACACGATTTCCGCCCGTGTCACGTCAGATGGATTTTCATCCATAATGGTGGTGAAAACAACAACTCAGGCATAATTAAACTACTTCTATGGGGATTATTTTGATTGAGTTTCCTTGGAGCAGAAATTGTATTTTGTGCATTTAAGTCAGAGGGAATAACCCGCAGTAGTGACAAAGTAAATGGATATGCATCATATAGCTCAATGAGAAAGGATCATTACTTCAAGCAAACTAAGTTTAATGTTCCATGTCTGAATAGACCTATAGTGACTTTCTAATGAACATTTCCTTTTTGTACAAGATAGAAACCATAAAATCCAAGCTGACAAAGTGTCAACAGAAACAAAAGGTACCAAATGGTCCACAGACTTTCATTTTCTTGAAGACAGCAGACTTTTGTTTGGATGTTGCACTGTGCTTATAGAGCCTTTACCTCTACGTGGTTGGCCAGGGTGTTGACAAATTTAAACCCTGGGATCCTCTTGTCGCTGCACACCACACCCACATCTTCACTGTGTTTGCAGTCTGAAACACCAATTCCATTGGAGGGACACTGCGCCAAAGTTTTTTCTTTGCCAGTGCAGTGGAGATTGTCGAACCAGATGGGTCCTGTCGAAACAAAAGAGAGACTCATCAGCGCTTCCATGGGAAGGACTTTTTTCCCTCTCGTAGTGGAAAGTTCATGAAAGCCATACTGTTTTTCCAAAATTTGTGAAGTGTTTACCATGAGCCAGTTTCCAGTTAGTCATGGTACAAACAACTCATAAAGTAGATCCAAACATCACAAATGTGGATATATGCCTACCTTGTCCTTTCCCATATTTGGAGGATGGTGACCATGAGATGGCTTCTAGGTATCCCAGCTCCCTGCACACCACCTGAGCAGCATGGAGGGTGAAGTCGTCATCGCAGACAGTGCCCCACTCGCCGTTGTAGAAAACTTCCACGCGGCCCTCGTTGTGTTTCCGTTTGTCTCCTGCCAGTCGTAGCTGAATCCTGGGCGTGTCCGGTGCCAGCTGTGGTGGAGTATACTGCTCCTGCACCGGTTCGGGGTAGCCCGGCGGATAGCCAAGGTGCTCGTACTGGCCGACGACCAGCTCTAATAGCACCAGAAGAATGAGGGAGCAGCAGGGCAGGTACTGGGTGGCCAGCATTTTGGTGGGAACTGATTGAAAAGAGACAAAGAGAAAAGCACTCATTAAAATTCTTTGGCAACTGTTTCAGATAGTTCGTCGCTGAAATACTTGTTGTTTATTTCAGAGAAGTTAGTGTAGAAACAGTGCGGTATTCCAAAGGAAAGGACACTTAAAGAGTCCCAGAAATGCACATCAAACTGGCAGCAAAACAAGAATACACCTTTAAGTTATGTTGTGGAAAAGAAGGATACAGCATTAATAAAGTTTCACT
Source organism: Coranthus polyacanthus (assembly GCA_037367275.1). NCBI lineage: Eukaryota > Metazoa > Chordata > Actinopteri > Kurtiformes > Apogonidae > Coranthus > Coranthus polyacanthus. The sequence goes on from JAPQRN010000027.1 coordinate 9,783,905, forward strand.
CATACTAGGGAAATAAAGGTCAGCATATCTCGCATCAGTTGCTTTGATTGTGACCCTCCTCTCTTTAATTTGTCCCTTGTAAGTCCTGCAACTTTATGGGATGTGCAATAACAACAGCTGCACTATTCATTTTTATGCCAACAGCAGACATACTTATTGTGTGCCATGTGATCGGTGTTGCTCATAGTAGCAAACCCACAGAACATTATCTCCACACTCAGCTGTTTTGCAGGATTTTAGCATATGTCAACTGATTAACAGTTTTAGTTTGAGGGCTATCGACTTCACTGTGTAATTAATTTAGTTTCCAATCAGCAGAAATGCACACATTAATTGACCGTGTGTTAAGGGCTGATAACCACAAAATTAGCCACTAGGGCTGAACAATTTAATATCGAATATGGCCTGGTGTAATCTCCGAATCGCAGGAGCTGCAAAAAGGTAGAATGTGTCACATACCATTATATAAATGAAGTGTTATGGCGCTACAGAGATGCCCTGGGCTACAAATCATATTCTCCAGATGTGAGGGAGCAGGAGATCCCGGCGAAAATCACATCATCATTTTTGGATTTTTTTTCTATGAAAATTAATACTTTTTGGCACATCATTCAGCCTAGGTGTGATTAAAAATTAAACTATTCATTTCCAGACTTTTTTCTAATATCTGGAACTTCCAAGTTCAAAATTCCTCTTTTGAATTACACCGTTTTGTGTCACGTTCACTCTCCTCTGTGTTTGTTTGTGCAAATATCCTGCCTGCATCCATGTGGAAGAGCACAAATCATGGTCCCAAATGTTGACGCATTTTGATTGGCAACACGTTACAAAAGATACAGCGTAACACGAAACGGTGTACATTTTTCCTACCGTCACTCGATAAATATGTCACCATATCTCACAGCCCTCGTTCAGCCCCAGCAGCGGGTGAACAATTAACAGCAATTAGCTTCTGAAGAGCAGAGAGTACTGACCTCAACTCAATCAGACATTCTCCAAATGAATGAAAGCTCTGTGTTTCTAACTATCTGTTCTCTGGATGTGTTTGCTAACATGTTCAGCGAGGTGATTTTATGCGTCTTTATAGTAATAATCTCCAAAATCCTTGCTTTTGACGATACTGTTTGGCGACTGCTTTTTTGTAGTTAGTTAAAGTCGCTGTCCAAACACACACCACTAACAATCGTTTCATTTCCTCTATACCTTCTTAATAAAGTGTAGGTTGTGGTTTAGTAATTGCAAAATGCACTAGATCCTGTTTTCTTTTAAAAGGTCAGAAAAACACGCTCAGATCATTTGAGCAGCAAATGGAAAATTGTTTATAAGAGGCTCTAAGTCGGAAAAAGACTGTGATACACTGTACAAACAGGCTGTAAAAAGCTGCTAATTGATGTAAAACCGTTCTCGTTCTGGTTAGTGGCTGGAAAAGATCACCCGACAGTTTTGTCTGAGTGGGGTTCAGATAGCAAGTTCAAGAAAAACTGAACTCCAGCCTGAAGCAGACACCTGCAGGGTGATGTAATACTCAACTCCCACAGGAAAATACTAATATATGGTGAGGCCCCCGTTCCTTTAAGCTGAAAGAATAAATCACAGCTTCACATCAGCCAACAGGTCATGGCCAGACAAAGTGCGGCTCAAAGATGTACACAAATGCAATCATAAATTAAGTCATCAACAGCTGCGTTTCCACTCACAAACCAAGTACTGAAAGCTCGAAATCTTCTCCTTTTGTATAAAACCATGAGACAGAAGACAAGAGGATCTCCCGGCTTCAGCGTTTCCAGTTTCCTCGCTGTAACGTGGCAGTGGTTGCACAAGCTAGAAACAACACACACATCACAGATTGAACAGATGGAATGAAGCCCACAGCGTTTGGGTCTGCTTACAATGTGTCAGTCCGACCGGCGATGTTGTCATTAGAAAAACACGGTAAGCATGTACATAAAGAAAAAAAAAAAACAACTAAAACTCAGCTGAGGCAGTACACACGCACGAGTGGGTTTAGATCGAAGAGCTGCTCATTATTTCTCAACTGGATTTCACGCACAAAAAGCAAGTCTCTGCACGGGTTTACGGGGCAAAAGATATGGCATTAAAATGGACGGATGAAGCTGCAGCCACTTAGCAACATCAAACCAAACAGAGGAACATATCCAGGATGTCCTGGCTCCCCTTTGCTTTAAGCTCCAAACCAAATGCCAAGAATGCACCGAACCAGAAACCTTGAAATCCGAAACCTCTGCTGCTTTATGCTTCATACACACTGGCAGATGTTCACGAACATCCATAAATAGAGGTCTGTGGGATATTCTCAAACAGATTCTATATTACGACCATCTTTCGAGGCCTGAAAACACACACCTTTGTGGAATTCAAACACCAGTCCCACCTGCTGCTGGAGGGGATCTGTGTAAGTTGAACAGGTCAAAAGTCACATGTCAACTGCTCTTCAGATGTCTGACTTTTTCTAAAGCACTTGAACAAAAGCTTCCCTCCGGGTCCGCATAATGGACAGAGTTAAAGGATGACACTCAAACGCATCAGGAAGGTTTGGTCTGCGATGCTCTCTCCATTCCATAACGTCCTTTGTCTTCGTCTGGCTTCTTCCTGAGCACCAAACACACGGTCGAAAATATGACATTACAGCAAATACATGTAGGATATTAGTGTCGTTTCCGTCTGATCTACGACTAAATTATTGACGAATCATTTAATGTACATCATCTTAGCTCTGCACAAGATCCCAGAAGTCTTAAAGCTGCCAATTATGTTAATATTACAGCCTGAAAATCCACATGAATGCAATTTGCAGAGACATAAAGCAGTGACACGTGACAAATCCTGACTAAAAGTTTTGCTCTTTGCTTAGTAAACGACTTCATAAAATCGTCGATCCTCCGATGACTAATCGATAAATAAGGTCATCAAATCAACTACACGTAACGTAATGTGAAGGGGGGGAAAAAAACGGTTTGAGTTATAAGTAGTTGGATCAAAACTTTAACCATAACGAAACCCTCAAAAGGTCAATAATTACACAACCGTGTATGAGACGTTCCGTGACAGTAAACGCATCACCGTCAGTAAGTATGATCAGTTCGAGTCCGTGAAGCAGACACGTCAAGTCTCGCCAACGACGCATCGGTTTGTAAAAGTCGCGTAACTTCGTGCTGAACTTACTTTTCGTGTCGTCTCTCCCGCAGCCTCGTACGGTGCAGAGCGGCTTCAGTCGACTCACTGCTGCTCTTTCTCTCTCTTCAACTTTCACTGCCTCCTCCTCATCACCATCATCACCATCATCATCATCCTCATCATCTTCATCTTCACCGCGGCGCGTTGAGGGCTGCCGTGGCCCCGCCCACTCACGCCCACCTTCGCAGTGACCTCACCGGCGACGGCCCGGGACCTGCGGGACGTGCGGGACGTGGGAGCCCGACCTGAACCGAGCGCGGGTGGCATTTGACGCGGTGTTGCTGCATTCGAGGAATGTCTGCGAAAAGACCGAACGAACAAAACAAAAAAAACAAAAAAAAACAGAAAGACGTGCCTTATATTATCACGAGTACACGAACCCTTTAACTTTAAAATCAGAAAAAAAAAACGGATGCATTTAGGTCAAACTTAACGAAGGATGCGGCTCATGGTGGGTCCAACAGAATAATGGAAAATAAAATTAAAAACCCTTCATTTCAGATCAAAATGTGATGTAATGATCTGTTACCAGTTGCTGACATGGCTCGATTAATCTGGTATAATGTTGCTTTTATGTATGTGGCGTTCAGGTTTATTGTGCGGCTATAATAAAAAAAAAATACGCAGCGTGTGATTGGATCAGTTCAAACTTTATTATGGACGGAGATCATTGCGGCTCCACAGAAAGAGAAAATAATTTAAAAAAAAAGAGAAAGTAACATCCCTGAAGCTGCAGCACGTGTTCCCACCTGCTCTGCTGTAATACATCCTATATGGATATATATGAAGGGCATCTAAAGCTGAAAGTGGTCGTTTTTTTTCTTTGTTCACTGTAACCTGAGCTCAGTCAGGCTGGGGTGTACAATGTAGAGTCGCTTCAGGTTCAGGTGTGCATGTAAACGCATCCATGTCCGTATGTCACACGTTTACTGCTTGTTTTAACACAACTTTCCTCACGCTCCTCGCCATTTGCCCTTTGGAAGCTTTTCAAAGGCGCAAAAGTAAACGTGTGGGAGTTTATTCTGTCGTCTTTTTACATGCGGCATCTCCAGGAAGCAGATTAGCTGTACATAATTCAACGCTGATTGCACAAGAGCAGCACAAGGAGCATTTACGCATCCAAGTCATTTTTTTCTTATGCAATTTCAAGCTGCAGGATTCGACTTTGCTGCCACCTTGTGTTACACATGAAAAGGTGTTTTTTTTTTTTCCTAATAATGGGGCAAATTCATACCAATGCAACAGCAATTTCAGGTCATGTTCCACTTAATCTAGAAAATGATTTGTTTGGGTCACCTTTTGGTCTAAGGTTGCTTTTCCTCTCGACACAAAGCAGACATCATTAGTGACTCTGTGATCCAGTGTGTCCCTTGTGGCACAGGAGGAAAAATAATGACGGCGTTGTGAGACGGCCGTGGTCATCCGAAATAAGACTAAATGAATGAAAGCTGCAGAAGAGTTAAAAGGTTCCCTCTCTGAAATCTGGGCCCCATCACACTCGAGTGAAGCCAGGCCAGTGACAGAAGCGGTGACAGATGAAAGAGGCATGGGCTCTTTAGTTCACTCTGCCGTGGTTATGCTTTAGCCTTTGTTGTGTGACATCTCACATGCTTGTCATACTTCTGACGGGACTGGTTTTGTACCATTTTTAGGCTTCACTGAGGTGTTTGTGGCGTTTTTAAACACACCACTGCCAATCCTTTCATTTCTGACACACAGATGCTACATCAAGCACTGGCTGATCATGCTCAGTGTTGCGTAAGGTGTCTCCATCTTTCCCTTTTGTCATTTCTGTGCAGTCGAGCGGTTGCACGACACCAAGGTGGCCTTGGGTGTCGCGGTGTTGCCCAAGGACAGCACGTCGTGCAACTTTTTATCCTATCTTTGCTATTAATCTTCACTGATCATCACGCAGACGTTAAAATCAGGGGTATTAGCAATGTCACCTTATGGCAAAGAGAGAAATGTCATCAGAATCGGAGAGTAAATGAGCTCTTATTTGAAGTCTGAGGAGCGAGGATCAACAAAGCCATCCTTCACAGAAGCCTGACGAGGGCGGCGCACCCTTTTACTGGAAACATTTTACTGATTGGACGCTACAACGGATATGACTGCTCTGGAATCACATCACAGCGTCAGTGAAGTTTGACGAGGAAGAGGACGAAGAACTGAAGAAAACTAGCTCTGTTTTCAATCCACCATTTACTTAAAAATAGCGAAACTGAGGGTGTGACTGGAAAATACAATCTAGTCTAATAAAAATATTTCTAGCCTGCATAAAATTCTAAAACATTCTAACCTTGGAATTTAACTTCAATATTGAATGTATTTATATTGTCACATTCACTGTTGTGTTTCTCTAAGTTGTTCTGCAAGATGGGAATTGACGTATATTTGGTGTGAACTGCGTTGTGCTTAAATGCTGGTGATGTTCTCTGTTCGGGGAGCTTCTCTCCCATAACTCTGTGTTGTGTGAGACTCTGTGCACTGCTTGAATAAAGAGGCTGACTTCAAGATCGTCCTTGTGAGTGGTGAGCGTGTTTCACCCACAACGATCAACAGCCTAAATGTAGACGCAAATAGTAGTTTAAAAAAAAACACACACACAGCTGTCAGTAGAAATGTAAAGATTGTGCAAATTATTAAAAAGACTCACTGGTGTACCAACGTTAATAAGCGCCCTTAATAATTAACTGGACGGTGTTTATGTGCACAAACTCCACACCATAAAATAGAGGCGTTTAATTAAAGCTGACTGATCGGCGGTGAAGTCATTAGAAACGGAGGAAAAGACGTCTCATTTCTCCAGCAGTAGATTAGATTAGAGGTAGCCCTCCTTGCATCTTTTCCTCGTGTCTCCTCGAGTCTCGCTGTGGGAGCGATGAAGACACGAGGAAAAAATGCAAATGAGGATTCAACAACATATTTACAGGGGCTGTTTATTGTCCACTTGAGGGCAGCAAAAACAACGCGTTAACACTCGCTCCA
>JAPQRN010000027.1:9790187-9818193 GCA_037367275.1 Coranthus polyacanthus
GATTCAACAACATATTTACAGGGGCTGTTTATTGTCCACTTGAGGGCAGCAAAAACAACGCGTTAACACTCGCTCCACGTCCAGAAGTTATGGAGCGGCATAATCATCCACTCAGTCATTGTGGAGCTGTGCTTTTGGACTCCTGAGTAATGGAACTCACTCTGGAAAATCCTATCGTTGGATTTGAAAGTCAAGATCTTGGTCAAATTGAGCGGAACGCCCTTTAAGTTACAAATGACAGAGAAAGTCCCCAAGCCCCGAGCGTGTAGTTCAACCGTAAAACCCATCATTACAACAAAACGCACATTACTCAGCTCTTTCAGTAACGGGGAGTGAAAACTACACCACTCGAACCGGGCCAACTCAAAGTCTCCCTTTACTAAAGATGGTTAAGGTTGTATGATTGACAGTAGGTCTTTTCCCTTCTCTCTGCTTCTCCACAACACACTCACACATTATATGATACAGTGGCCTGTCATTCCCCTAACACAACATATTTGTCTGAAGAAATTTACATCATTTCCATACGTTATGAGCCAAACTCAAGTCTCGCAAGGTTACAGTCATGCATCAGACCTCCTCCAAGGTTTCCTCAGATACTTTCAATCACTTTGTCTGCAGCTGGCTGCCTTTGTTCTCCACTGAAAGCCGTCCCGCTGTAACCCCCCCCAACATCAACGTCTGAGTGAAACATCTGATGTGTTCCAGTGGTTTCAGTCACACAACTCTATATTGAGAATGCGGTGTACGCATTCACTGCTCAACTTCCCCAGGGTTTGTTTCTACTTCTCTGTTTCACTGTTGTGTGTTATGGCGCACAGTAACTTCAGTAATTTGTTATCAAGGTGAACTGTGACGGCAGACTCTGGATCAGTCTGTCTGCAGTGGACCAGGAACATGATCCGTCTACTCCCAGCTGCAGCTTCCTCCTGCGCTCATGTTCTGTCAGGTCATGCTACGACCACAGAGCTGGTTTAAACTGCTTTGTTGAAGGAAACATTAACACGGGTCTTGAGGAGTTCCAACTGTATAATCTAACAATTTAACAAGAGCGATAAAACCATTCTCATACCAATCAAATCTTTTTTTTTTTTGTTGTCAAATTAAGGATTTATTTTTGTAAATACCAATGTAATAAGCAGGATAATGCAGAGCGACTCAGTCATTGTGAAATAAACTCACAGGTCACATTTTCACCTTCTACCTTCTTTCCCTGATGTTCTTCACCAGGTCTGCAGCAGACATTACAGAATCAGAATTAATCTGCTAATATGTGCAACCTTCTGTTTCTATATTATATTTCATCTATCCAAACTGAACGCATGCTTACTGTTTGCTTAGTGCAGCATCAGTGTAGTATATTACTCTGTTGAATCCCATATTGTTATGAACTTTGTAAAATGTAAATAGCACCGGTATGATATCAAATCTGCAGTGCATCATGGGAGGGTTTATGATCCATATAAGTGTGGCTTGTCATGGTTTGATGGAAAACATTTTAATTTTTTTCAGAAAAAGCAAACTTAAATATAATGTTATAAATATTTACATCCACAATAGGCTGCTGCCTGTACATTCATTTAAATGTTTCCTTTTCATTTGCTGCTTTCAATGCGGTGAGTAGTTTTGATATTTCTCTCATTCATTTTCTTCTTGAAGCAAAGGCTGTGGGAGACAATAAACAAGGACTAGTAAGAAAGATTTCATTTTAAACCACCTCTCTGATGGCATATCAACTGCACTGATATCCTCACCGTGTAAGTCATGTCCTCAGGACGAGAGTCCGGTCTCTGCCATTTAGGATCGGACAAAATCTTTAGGACGACCAAGCCGAAAGCTACAATCAAAACTCCCAAAGAATTTGCTAACAAAGCCTCAGGTGGAAGTTTTCCATATGACTCATTGGTGTTTCCTTTCCTATGAAAACACATTTTAAAAAGGATAGATTTAACATTTCATATTAACTTAAAGAATTCACACAAAGTAACTGAACATTTGAACTCACAGAACAAAGAAGAGTTTCTCGTTGATCCCAGAGATGCAGGCAGCGACGGTGAGGGTCAGGATGCTGCCTCCTAACCACACATGGGTGGGTTTCAGCAGTTTACGAACTGACACAGGGGTCCAGGGCAGGAGGAAGCCAGACATGCCCCCCACCCACTGGACGGATGAATGCATGGATATAGTCAACCAAACCTTCGTCATGTCTCTGAACAAAAACAACCCTGCCCACGTTGCTGCTTCTGATTAATAAGTCACGTACCTGCATAGCAAAAAGAGCAGTGGCACCGATTCCAATCCAGCTGTGCAAGGAGTATAGGTTGGGATTGTTTTTGGCATTGTGGAAGTCAAACACAGCACAAAGCCCCACGATTGACAGGATGAGAGCCAGCAGCATGAGCGAAGCATGCAACAGCTTCCAGGGGAGTTTGTTCTGACCCCAGGTCAGTGGGACCCGGTACAACACAGCTCCTGCAGGGACCAGACACCATTACAACAAATACTGAACTTTGTTGCTGAGGCAGAGACAGTTTGTTTGTTTTTTCTTTTCTTTTCTTTACGTGTGTTATTTTCTTTTTGGTGTTACGGTGTAGTGATGTTTCTAAAGGAGGATGTGGGTGTGGGAGTACACGGTGCACTACTTGTGTTGTTCTTAGTTTAAACTCAATATAAATGTACTAAAAATAAACGGAACTATGACATGTTGTGCATGTACTGTAACAAATACAAGCTCAAGATATGTATTATCACTGGAGCCTTATTTTTAACCACATATTTTAAAGCATAATGGTCCAAAAGAGCAGAATCACAATCACTGTAATATGCGTTCTAACACACTAATTCTAAACTAATTCATGCATTAAGAAATTTTATGATTTCCAGTCACATTTCCTATATTCAAAGTAAGGCAGCAAAACTGAAATCAGATGATGTGATAACCTCCTCAAAGGCAGACCTTCCCCTCTTAATGAATAATTTTGTTTGCAACAGACAACCATGAAAAGCATTAAATTATATCTGACAGCAGACCGAATTATGACGGCCGAGGCGTGACACGCAAAACAGTAACTCTGGACGTCACCTCGCATGTAAGCTGTCAAAGCATCAAATTATACAGTAGGGCTTCTGAGCCTGAGACGTGTAATTACCTTAATGCAGTCTGACTGTGTGAAGAAAGAACAGAAGTGGGAAACAGAACTGAAACTCGTGTGATCCAAATTTAAAAAATTCACGCACCGTAGCCGTAGAGCACCACGAGGCCGGTCGTCATCAGGACGGGGTGCCAGTTGAACTGAAGGGTGGAGCCGTCCCAGGCGAAACCGCCACGCCACTGGACGTTCCACAGACATACACAGACCACACAGGCCACGCCCAGGCACAGGCACAGCAGGAAGCAAATGTAGAAGAGCACAATGGACCTCATCCTGGACGGGTCTGCAGACTAATCAGCATCAACGCAAAACAAAAGGGGAGAGAGCTTTCAGTTGTCTTCAGACACTTGCTCTTGACATCTCTGTCGAGGTTAAAAACATGTATTTTTATACTCTGACCTTTCTACGCCACTGTTCTTCTAGTCTGTTGTCATGTCGATACCTCTGCATTTATCCCTTGTTGTTTGTAGTCATCAGTGTGGTTCTCATTGTTTCGTTTTTTACTTTAAAGTCGGATGCTCCGTTTAAACTCTATAACCTTTACTGAGCTCCTTATGAGTAAAAAGGGTGACGGACACCTTTGTGACTAAACCTACGCACATGCAGGAACTTCACTACTACAAGACTTTGGTGCAACACCTCAGCAGAAGAAACAGAAAAACCCTGCTGAGATTTCTCTACCACCCCAAAGAGAAAAGATACCACATTATCCCAAACAGACCACATCTGACCTGCGCCTCTACTAAACTAATGTCTAAATAACGTTATAATAAACAGGTCCAAAACCCCATAGACTTTAGTCAAACAAACAAACAGTAAAACGTGCAACTCAACCTATATTTCATTTAAACATCGCAGTTCGCTCCTCAACAAAACGGTCACACTGCAGTGAAACAAGCTTAACTCACTTATAATCACCAAGAATCACCAGAAATACGCACCAGCGTTGTCTCACCTTCTCCAGATCCACTACAACACTGACAATACTTCCTAGTGCACACGATGCTGAACTCATCTCCACATCGTGGAGGTGGAATTGCTTTGACTCATGACTCTCCGTGGTCAACCTCTGGCTGTTACTCACTGTGGTATTTGCTCTCACTTCGCGTTTTTTCGGCTCGGCTGGACTCTCACTTCCACATTCGGCTGCACGGAGGGGGCTGAGGGGGAAGCTGTCACCGGAGGAACAGCTGGGAGATGAAGGGCCACCCCGCTGCTTCTGCTGTCTATAAATATGATGGAAATTGGAAGTAGAACGCATTCATCAGTTCCTATATAGGGCAATTAGAAAACTCAGACCAAAAAAAAAAAAAAATCTAATAACTAATAAATCTATTAAACAAAGGAGGAGGAGGCAAAGGAGGGGATGGGGACAAAAGTTTAAAAAAGTCATAAAATCATAAAACCTGAATGGGGAAAAAAAGGTCATTTCTGTCAAAGGCAAAGGAACAAACCTCATGGTTTAATACATCACTGAATCACTGGCAGGATATTCTTCAATTTGACGCTACAACTATTTCGCGACTTAAGCACAAACGGGCTCGTATTTAACACGTTTCCTACACCGAAACAAAAAGCACGTCTTTCACTTTCCTCGACTGTCGTAATTTATGATACGGTGACTTTTCTAAGTTTCTCTCCTAGCGAAGCGTTTTTAAATTGCGCGTTTTTAGCGGCTAGTTTTCGTGCGACCTTTCGCTTCAGGCAAAAAAAAAGCGCGATTTACGTAGACAGTGAGCGTGTAGTCGTGTACGATACTGACAAAAAACATACTTAAACAGAAGACTGCTCAGCTGTCGAGAGTAATGTCCTGTGTGCAGGTAAAACCAGTAAAACAACTTAAAAGACCACGAAGAGTTGTTTACCTAACACGCTTCCGTATTGACCACGCAAGGCCTTGTGGGAAATGTTGTCTTTTTGTTTTTTTTTTATCACCGGCGCGTCCCGCCACGCTGTGCCTCGTGTAATTAACGCTTTCCAAGTATTTCTGCCATTTAATTGAAAGATTCACAACGCTACATAATTTTACTGCAAGCAGTCGCGTCTTTTGAAGTTTTTCAAGCGCTCTCCATTATTAGTACGCAACACCTGTTACCTGTTTATCCAAAGACGGTTCACAGCCCTGAAAGCGGTTATGTGGCGCAGATCACAAAGAGTTAAGAGGCGCCGATCGAGGATGGCTGGAGCCGGACCTGTGGAGATCTGCTGTCCTTCAGCTCCACCTGGAGGCAGTGTCAGCTTCTACTCCACTGTGTAGCAGCTGTCCTCTGGTCTTTACCTTAGTGAAATACAGACAAATTAAAGGGACAACCTGAAGGGAGTGGTCTCCACCAGGAGGACCGCCCCCCCATCCATATGGTACAGGGACTCACTGAATGGTGTAAGTAGCACAAACTGGACACTTCACGTTGGTTCTTCCTTAAACGTGTCACCTGTCTGCAAGAAGGGGATGAAAAATTGTGATCTGAAAAGTAACTAAAGCTGTCATAAAAATGTAGCGGAGAAAAAGAACAATATTTGCCTCTGACATGTAGTAGTTTAGAATAAAGTTGCATGAAATGGAGTACCTCAAATGTACTTTGGTGGGTAAAAGTATTTGCTGTATTCCACCAATATACTCTCTCTAACTTAATATTTTGTAGCATTAGGTCTATTTCTAACTAACACTTCCCAGCTAAAAGTCTCTGGGCTTCAACATTTTGCATTTATCACCTCTCTTAGGGAATATTATGGGATGTCCTCTCTGACATCCCTAATCACCAAAATCAAAGCAGAGCCGCAAAGCATGCAGGGTGATTTATGTCTGTTTACTGAGTTCAAAGAGCTCCAGAGCGACAAAACACACACCATAGATTATTTGAGAAAATACGCCGCACATATTCTTGTCTCAAATTTGTCCTGTTCTGTTATAAAGGCAAATTTTATTGTAAGGGAGTGTGAAAAATGCAACTGTGTCACTTTATATATATATATATATATATATATATATATACATATATACATATATAGTGTCAACTACGATTTACTTTCAAACACAATTTAGTTTCAGCTACAGCTGCCTGGGCTGAATTATTCATTGTCTGACAGTGGTAGTCCAAACAAGTTTTCAAGAAAAAGCCACTACAGTTCACTGGAATCTGTCTCTGAATTTTATATGCTCTGTCTCTGCTTGTGGTTATGGACTTCATCTGAGAGAAGGTGCATCAATAGTGTATCTCCCAAACAGAGGGTCTGAGCTCCTGTCCTCCAGCACTGTTCTCTAAAACAGACAAGAATCAAGCTGTCGACGGGCGCAAGTCCCTGCCTTATATTATCAAAGACTCTCAGATCCTCTGACAGACTCCTTGAAGTGGTGTTTTTCAAATGCTTCTCCCAATCCCCTCTCGTGTGTGACCGGCCTGAGCTGCACAGCGCTGACGGTGAGGATGTTTGGCTGAAGTGGGCAGAGTGGTAGCTGGCAGAGTGTGACTCAGCGGGACAGCTCCAGTGTTGTGCTCTGTTTCATTGGGATTCTGGTATGCCACGGGCTTTGTCTCATCCTTACAACGGGGCTGTGGTTTCTCCCCATGTGAATTTCAGAGACAGAGCTGCAAAACTCAAGTGCCCAATTTCTGAAAAAAGGCCACTGTTTGGGTTCAGAGTGGACACTTTTTGACATTTCAAGCTACTATCTTCTGTCCCATTTTTGCACACAGGGTCGAATATGACCTGCATGTTCACCAGCTTAGTTCAAATCAAGGAAAAGATGGACTATTATTAATTAAAAATAATAATGAATAAAAACATTACTATTTTTAAAATGAGATAAATACCTCTTGGACCTGAAGACATCTCTTTCTGGCTTATTTAGCGTTCAATCCGTTTTTAAACTCTGATCTAGTCATATTTTCTTCTAATCTGTTTTTTTTTTTTTTTACTTTCAACATCTTATTGTTTTATGGTATTTATACTTCTTGTAAATCTCTGTTTATTTCTAGTACTGTTCTACTCTTGCTCCGTGAAGTCCTTTAGGATACTTTTTGCATAAAAGGTGCTGTATAAATGATGTCAAAGTTAGTTCCTGCAGACACAGAGCCTTCTTCAGAGTGTTGTACGAGTTGAGTGAGAAACTGAAACCAAAATGGAATGAATCAACTGTCAGTGAAATTCCCACAGAGGCTGATTCAGAAGAAACTCTCATTTTAGGCAGTACTATTTTGATTGCCTTTGGTTTCGATTCTCTTCCGTTCTTGGGTGGACTCATAGCTCGTATTTTACCCTTCAAATTTGACTGGGTTTTTAACTGCACAAATGCACCATATAACCTGACTGAACTTGTAACCCTCAAGACGGAAGACACAGAGTTAAGACTGTGTGATTCTGCAGCAGTTAAAGTCAGAAAGCTCACCGTCCTTACAGGCAAAATTCAGGATATACGACGCCCACCGGAAATCCCACTGAAAGTGACACTATGGTTATTATCTAGCAGAATAAGTGGGATGAGCGATTGTGTCCTGACTCGAATTGAAGAGCTAAGATGCAAATCCGTGATGTCACACTGATCTACGACATGGCGCCGGTGTGTTGGCGGTGAAAAGAAAGCTGACTTTGTGAATCGGAAATTACCCCTGGCCCCCACCCCCACCTTCTCTGAAAAAGTCATTCTGAATTCTGTCACCGTGACCTTTCCTACCTTTTACAATTTATTCTCTGCAGGGTTTTACATCAGTATAACAAATTTAGATTAAGGGACAGGGCAAATCTCTGCTCATTTTGAGCTAAGGAGGCTGTATATTTTACACTCTCTCCTGTAACTTCATATTTTAGAGCTGAAATTCATTCCTATTGTCCTATAGTGGTAAGAATAGCCCCGAGGGTCACAAAAGTAAGAGTGAAAGTCTTTTTACGGCACTCTCAGCACTGATTAACGGTGCTCTATGGTATGAAGACTGGCAAGCTGTTTTATCTTTTTCTTAATTGGCTTGAATAGAGCGATCATCATAGCCTTCATCAGAATCAGGCTCCATTCACGTCAAATTGCACAAACTCCTCAGATGTACTTTGGGAACGGCACTCACTTGCATGTGAGGGGAACTGTGTAAGATATATTTGGGAGGAAATCTAATTTATTATCCGTGCATGTGCAGAGGTGCAGCGCTCACACAAATCTGATGCTATCTGTGTTAATGGTAATGTGTTGCATCAGTGGGAGACATGGGAAACATACTAAGAGTGCTTTCTTAAAAGGAAACCAACAGTAACATCGCCAATGGATGTCATTTTGATCCCAGAGGCCTTCTGGTTCACAATCACACACACTAGAGGTTTTGGGTCTCTGCCTCCGGTTCCATCAAGTCCTTGGCATCTGTAGGACGCCAAACTGGGAATGCATTCTGTGGAGTGGCAGCTGGGCTTATTGAGGTCTTACCAATAATCACAGGAAATTGCAGTCACGTTGGTGAAAGAGTAAAAAAAAAAGATATTACTTACAAAGAATCAAATGGTGTTTTTTCAGATTCCGAAATCAGGTGCTAAAGCCGCATTCATTTTTTGACCACTTGGTAAAGGCGTTCAGAAATATTGAAACTTCTGAGCTCACGTTTCCTGTTCTAAGATCAGTTCTCAAATTAAAAGTTGGATTTCTGAACTCAGGACACGCAGTGGAAAATGACTGCGCAGTTCACAGGAGCCGCATCTCCTTCCTTCAGACGCAGAACAGTGTTGACACCGATGGCTTACCGTAAACACTGTTTTCATGTGGGAGGACTGTGAAGCACCTGAGGCAACAGCGTAAATCCTGCTGAGCATCTGAGACTTGATGTTCAAACAATGAAGTCCCCGCGTTCTTGAAACTACATAAAGCAGTTTTATTTAAAGTGATGTGAACGAATATGCTAGCGAAACAAATAAATATGGCGTGAAGCGAGTGATAAAATAAGTGCCACAATAAATAGTCATATGAACAGTAAACACCACGGCTGAATTTGTGTCCCTGGGATCACTTCATATCAATCCAATAAAATATTTCTTAAGTGTTTTATTATTTTCAAATGTTTGATGCTGAAGTGGTTGTTTTTTTGCCAGTACTATGAAAACTATAATGAAACTTGCGTATCTATTTAAAATGATTTACTCTATAAACATCTATGTGAGTAATCTAAGTATTCGTATCGCATTTGATGATACTTTTACTTAACATCGGTATCTGTGAAAACATAGAACCAACATCTTTGTGTCCTCACAGTCGCAGCTCGGCTCTATTTTTCCGTGCTGGATCAAACGCGTTTTTTCGGGGACGTGACAGGTCAGCAGGTGCTTCATCTTTCTCAAGTTTGCACCTGAGCTCTCCAGCCAACATCTTATTTCCATTTGTTTGGCTCTTTGTCTGAGAGCTTCTATCACAGGGAAACAGGGCACGGTGTCTGTAGCAGAGGTCGGTGTCTTCGAAATGGGGTTTGGTCGTAGAGCTGACTTACCATTAATGGAAATGGATGGAAAGACACTACCCTCTGATATTTGTGTTGCTTTTTGGCCATACACTGAACCACAGCGGCATTCTCAAAAGGGTATTTATATACAATAGTAAACAGCGGTTTTATATTTATAGCTGAGATCTGACAAACCCTTTTCAGACAGTCAATTGGTTTCTGACTTCTAAAGTGTAAATCCCAAACACCAACACCGTCATTTTCAGCATGCATCCTGTGCGTTGAAATCTTCAAAGCTGAGCCTCAAAAGCATCAATGTATTTTAAAGAGTAAAAGCCTGTATACTGGCAGGTAAACACTTAGACTTCTGACTGAGGTCTTCCAATTGTACATTTTTCAGAAGTAGATTCAGCAATTACCACTTGAGATGCCGGGCTTTCATACATAAGAACATCTGAGCTTCACTATGCATCAAACGTAGCCAATCTGCTGCTCCACGAAAGTCCATTCTGTAGCCTGTCGCTTGGTTGGTCCGACGCTTCAGTTCCGAGTTTAATGTCTGGGATGGGTGGTGAAAAATGTAGTTAACAAAAGACTTTCCTGAACACTAATGACAAAATGTACAATTATCCAGTTAAGTGTCCACGAGGATGACTTTGTTCATCAGTTATCTCATTTTGCTCATGCTTTTTATTTTTCTGCCTTTTGTGTGTGTGTAGCACAAGTTTAACTCACTTATGCGAAGTGTCTTTACATGTTTTTAAAAGTGCTGTGCAAGTCAAATGTATTCTTATTATCTACAAATATCTTACAGAGGGCTTTAGAATTGCTTGTGTGTAAAATCGTTGAGAATCAAAGTAAGCTTTGTACCTCCACGTCTTTCTTACAGCGTTTTGAGTGCACTGTGCATTTGCTTGGTTAAACACTGTCAGATGATGGTAAAGCTTCATTTTCAGTGACGTGCTCGAGGTAAACGTTAGAATAACCTGATCAAAGGCGGTTTGACGTTGAGCATTTTAGGATGATATAATGCACTGCTTAGACAGCGATAGAAGTCATATACTGTGTACTGCACTACATTTAGGGATAAAGGTGCACCTTTACACTGAATTTCTCTTCTGCACATTTTTGCACAACAGACAAATGTTGTTTACTCTTCAGGTTTAAGCTGGTTACGGAGGACAATCTTCTCCGTACCATAGATGGTACGTTATCACAGTATCAGTCTACAAACTGCAGCAATCACACTTTTAGTCTTAAGTATTTATTGCTCACAATTGAATATAAATGCACCCTCTGACAGGAAGTTAAAGATTAAGATGACTTGAAGCACTGGGATCTTCTCCCAGATGAAGTCTTACAAGTCTGCCTCTTCTCTTTGCTCCTGTACTGCAGGGCTGTCACTGCACTTTCTCTTGGGAAGCTCCTTGGCCGAGCCTCAACTGGAAGCGAAACCCAGCTTAAAAATTCTCCCCGACAGAACCAGAGCTCATGAATGATTTCAATTTTCATATTAAACAAGTTTGTATTTGATGTAACAAGGTGTACAGCGCTAGGCCAGAGTAACTCTCAGATCTTTAATAGATACGTACCTTTAAATCACCTTCCCTGACTGGTAATTTGGCTGGTACACGAGACGGCCACAACAAAATGTTTAATAATGTTCTCAGAGTGCATTAGTTTGATGCATGAGAGTCAGAGCTGATTTGTTACAGCAGAGGTATTATTTAGCTGAATGTTTCTGTGACACCTCAATTAAACGTTCTGGCTTTGAGTACACACTGCAGGCTTTGTAGCAGAATTGATGGACACGATAAGCCCATCAACATTCATAATGGAAATGGAAGAAAAAAAAAAAAAAAAAAAAAAAAACACAAGACACTTACTATGAGAGTAAGCGAAACAACGAGTGCAGTTGAACGAAGAAAGTAGTGAAATACGAGGGAGTCATCTGAGGAAATGACTGACAGCTGGACGGGGGGGGCAGATGAACAGATACATGAATAAATAAATGTTACTTCTGTGAGCGTGGAACTAACATTTGGTTATTACACTTCTGCTACAAGGACCATGAGGTGAGAAATATATATATATACATATACATATACATATACATACACACACACATGCATGTAGTTATCAGGAAAAAAAAAAAAAAACTCAAAAAACTATACCCCTCCATGTGTGAGAACTGTTTTCAGAAATAATCCCAATGACCCAGCCATGCAATAAAGAAAGTTTTTATTCTCTTTCAAAACTAAATGTACATTCATAAGCAAACCTTCGCATTTCATGTATAAAGACACAAAAATCCCTGAATAGGTTTGTAACTGAGTGAACATGAAAAAAACTGTAAAAAAAAAAAAAAAGAAGAATATGAAAGCGAAAGGATGAAAGCAACACACATTAAAATGTAAATGGTGGCTGAATGTAACATTGTAATCGATGTGTCTAAAAGACAGACGTGTACAACTTCACTGAGAGCGGTACTGATCAGTGCTGAAGCTCAATACGAAGAATTGTACGAGTAAAGCACTGGACGCTATCAAAGTTTAAAATGAATGTAATTACATCAAATGCCATCGAGGCATCTTTAATCTTATTCATTTGGTGACCCTCCGAGGTGTTGCCGTTGTATTACAGCTGTAACAGAAGTGTTCACAGCAGATCAGCAGCACAGCGACGACAGGGAGAAGGTGAGAAGGAATGAATCCATTCTGATCAGGAAGGCACAAGAAGCAACCATAATCACGATCACCCCAACACTGATAATCACATATGTAAAAAAAGGCACAAGCGCATCAAAAATAAATAGCTTGTGGCTCTCTGCCTAAAATACACGTAACGTCTCCTGTTCTGCAGCTTAGTCAGTGCGACATTTATTCCAGAGGCAGACAGATTTCTTAAATACAAACTCATCATTCATTCATTGAATGAATGAATGAACGAACAAACTCATCAGTAAGGACTGTAAAATATCAGTCACAATCTACTTGTTTTCTGAGCTCATTGTTTTGTTTTTTTTTCCTTCAAGTATCAAACCTGCCTTTGAAGTCGACAGGACAAGATAACTCTTTATGTTATACTTCACTTACACCTCATGTTGACGTGAAGAATACAATCAACCACAAAATAAACAGCTGCATTCAAGCTGTTATTTCGAGTGTTTAAGGTCAAGCAGGCCTGTGTTTCCTGTTAATAAAACATTAAAACAAGTCTGAAATGAAGACCTTGCGTTCCTTCTTCAGAGCTGTACAGTGCAGTTAACATACTAACTGAAACACCAGAAACAGTACTGACCGCTAAAGCCTCTGACAATTTTACACCAGGCACCGTAAGTGGTAGGCAGGCACTAAGTTCTCAGAAAGGCTTTACCATTTTTTACATTACTCACATATGTAATGACCACGCTCAACTGCTTTCTCCTTGATACTCTCAGCCGACCGCCTCTGATTCAAATCAAGTAATGCTTTCAGGAGGTCATTTAAGCTGGCATCTCTGCCCTCTTTCTCCAGCCAAACATTGAGCAAATCATGAACTCTGTCTACATAGGAAAGGCTCTCTTTGCTTTTGATCAAATTGTCACTGATCCCAAGGTGACGGAAGAATCTTGAGTGGTAGGTGACGTCAATGTCTTCAAAAAATTCAAAGCAGCTCCTCAAGGATTCTTCACCTGTGCACAAAGAAAAAGTACCATCACTTAAGCATCCTGACCTTATTCAGACACGTAGTTAGTGTTGGGCTATAACTCATGAACATTTAAAGCTTCTGTGAATATATATGTATATGTGTGACTTATGGGCTTCAATCAAAAGCAGGACAGCGATATGAGAACTATCATGAAAAGCTATATCAACTATATATCAGCAGTAATAATGCCGCTTTTTAAAATCTGAAATACTTATGAAAACACTTTACCATTCACAGGAACAACCTTGAGAAGCGGTTCATCCAGCTATATGTCAAAAAAAAGAAACAATCATTAGCATTCAAAGACTTCTCCATGAGTCAAGTCGCAACTAATAAGTAGTGCAACTTTTTTTTAATCAATTGCTTACATAAATCACTGATCGGGTAGCTCCAGCCCCATGTCTTAAATTAATAATCTGTTTTTCAGGTTGGTTTCTTCAATCATTCATTTCAGGTTTTGAGGTTTAAAAGGCAAGACAACAAGAACAAGCAATATTTTCTATTAATCAATGACAGGTGGAGCAAAACATGTGTTACTCATTGACTTCCTCATCAACAATGTCAAAACAAATGAACAACAGACCTAAAGTCGCCTGCGACGGTGTCATAAGACAGAGGAGGTATTACTCTGATAACCATGTTTTACAGCACAGTAACTCAGGGAGTCACTCGGCTTGTTTGAAAGACGTAACCACATTTTGTGCAACATGGGAAATTATCAACTGCCAAAAACAAAATGTGTGTCTGTCACATCAGTTTAAGATCTTCTTGCACATAACTTGTGTAATATTCTTCATTTCCACACAGACTAAGCAGAGTTCAGTGGAACTCGTATATCGGAGAGAGGAGTAATCATAGATTTGAGATGTCTTAGCAAGGTGGAGGTGTTCAACAGTTTGCATGCACTTTTTTTTTTATTATTATTATTTTTTTTAAAATATAAAGCTGATCAGGTAAACTGGAGGAAGAGGACAGTCAGAGCATCGCAAGCGTTGCAAATGAACGCACAAGCATCAAGCAGGTGAGAAGGAAAGAAGCAAGGACAGAAGCAAGGAAGGAGCGTGGGTGGAGAGGAGCTGGAGCTCTCACCCTGTTGTTGAGCGGCCTGGAGACCACGGGGCTGGCTCGGGGGGGAGATGCAGGGAAGGCAGGGGGCAGGCCAGTTAGACTGTGCTGAGAGTTACTGGCAGAACTGGTGAGGCTTTCGCACAACTCTTTACACTCATCCTCGTTAGCGGCTGAGGATTTGGCTCTCACCGATACCCGGGGCAGGAACAGAGTTGAGTAGCTTGGCTTTCGGGTTTGTCCATTTCTTTTCTCCTCAGTGTTGTCACTGTAATCCTGCAGGGCACGACAGAAAATGTTCAAATTACATCCTTTATGACATTTTTTAATTTGCCTAAGAAACCTTTTTGTAAAATGTATCCACGGCGTTTCTGCAGGTTTCAACACGTTGAATTTAAGACTTAATAGGATCTTTTTAAGACCACGATGAACCTTGGATTCCACCGGGAGCAACGTTATGACTCTGACGTGGTTTAGTTCCAACCTTTTCTTGGCTTCATGCTTCACCAGGAGTGTTTCAGACGCGTCACGTTGCATCACTTTGCGGCTGTCCGTTTTGATTTGTCTCCAGATTTGGTCAATTTTACTTGATTTTTGCTCTGTGCTGGTTGATGTGGTATCCATCAAAAATAGACTTGATGCATATTCCCAGTGATGCGGATCAATGAGCCAGTTCTGTGACGCTTCTGATGGAAACGCAGGCATTGTGTAGAGTGGCCTCGATCCGCTCCGGAGGCCACGATGCTGCCTTAACGCAACGCATCCAGACCCAGTGGATTCCAGGCGTAAGAACTACTTCACATCCTGTCACGCTGGGATCAGACTTTAGTGATGCTCGAGATGTGAATACAGAAAAAATATTGGGTGATTATACCCAAAGTTCCTAATTTGAGACACTCCTTGTACAACGGGATTCAGTCAAACACTAAATCTAATCAATTTTTAAAAACCTGTGAAAATCATATTTAAGACATTTTAAGGCCTGAAATTCAGGGGCCGTATTGATAAAAGGGTTGCACTACAAAGAAAATTCTAAGAATTAGGGGCATTTTCTAATCCTAGTAAAGATGAAATTTATTGACAAAGCATCTTAGCCCTTGAGAGAGCTCCAAAGCTGAAAAATTGTGCCAGGAAGAGGACTTTTAAGAGGCTTAAGAGTTCCTTTTGACGACTAAATTCTATTATTAGGACTATTGATTTGACTGTCCAAGAGAAGAGTCTTCTTTTTTTCCACACCCTTTAAAAAGATGTGTCATATCTAAGCAAGAAGGTCAACCACGCCTCCTCGGTGAGATAAAAAGTCAGAGTTGCTCTGAAAGTTTTTTCTAAAGTCACTACTAAACTGTGACTCCCTGCTAGAACTTTTTAAGTTAAGTTAAGTTCTCGAAGGGAATCCTCAGACAGGGCAGACAGGGAATCAGGGCCCATTTGTGAATACAGACCCCGATTATTGGATTTTCGACTTTTTAAGGACCCTCAGAAACCGTAAATCCATAAATAATAAAGCCAAAATGTATTACGTGACTCACCGGTCCGGCTTTCAGCCCACCAGCTGGATTTCTCTCAGAGTCTGAAGAAAGAGTGAGGAGAGGATTAGGCAACTTTAAGGAATCCCCCAAAGTCCCACATTAGCAGCCGCTCAACAGCACATATTTGTGACAGGAATTCACTTTTAATTGGAAAAACCAACACTGAAAAACACGGGGAAGAAAAGACAGGGGATTTTCCATCCGGTTTGTGCTGGAATGGGAGGAGTATAGCAACAGGATGGTATATTCATTAAGACACTGATATACCGTCTTATATACAGTACTTATTGTCAACTCATCCACCATCCTGCTACTGCTGTGTGATCATCAGCTGAACCAATTACTTCATACCTGCCATTCACACTCCAGCTGAGCAGGTTTTTGTGCCTAAACTGCTGCGAAACATGTGGCACGATGCATGGTAGTGACGAGCACAGCCCATGCATTTCACAGACACAAAAGCTGTGCTGTCGTCACTGACGGGTAGGCATATAATAATATCCATGCCCAACCAATTGGGCAGAACTTGACTTTTAACAAATAATTACAGTCTTCCAGTTTAATCATAGTCTTAATTACTGAGGGACATTAATTTTAATCTGTAAAAACCTGACAGTTTCTTTTGTGTGTGATTGTCTCATATGCTCAAACCTCTTCACAGTTGTCAAACATACATGATTAGGTACCAGGCTATCGCTCACATTTGGACCAGCTAATATCCGGTTGTGGCTAACGTTGTAACATTCTTGGAATTTTAACAGCACAATAGAGTTTCCCAAATGATGCAATACGGTTTTAGTTCACCTTCAGTTTTCATTTTCGAACAAGGAGTTCATTTTCTGAGACAGGTTTCAAATAATTTGACTGTCTCCTGAAGTTTCCCGGTGCTTTTAGATGAACAGGATATTTAATAATGCAAAATATAAAGAAAGTGTACGGGTATATCTTAGTTTCTTCAGATTTCTGCACTTGATAAGAGTGTCGTCAGGTTTGAGGATCAGGTCCTAAGAGGAAACTTAATTTCCTGCTTTAAACTACGCGAGTGTCTTTCGACTTCAGGAAGGCGGTAAATCCACGGTGCTCCAAATATTGGCCGTCAACCCTTAAAATGTACTGTGTCGTAGTGCATACTTATTTTAACATATAATATTTTGTCAGGTATAATTTAATTTCCTGACTGGATGTGAAGTTGTCATTGTTTAAAACAGTGTAGAGCTTTGGAAATAATTATAAGACTTATTATAAGATTCTTCTGGAGAAATTAAAAATAACAACCCTTCAACACTGATAATGTTTGAAATTCATCAGAGTTGTTAAACAATTACAGTAATTTATAATAGGTATGATAACATCTGATAATAAGAAAATGCATCCAATACATTATGTATAAAAACACTAAATATTCCAAGTATTTTGTAGTATAATTTTACACTAGATGAGCAAAAACATTATTATTACGTGCATCAGCTACATATATACATGGTTAAAACAATCCACAGTAATTAATAACTCAACCAAGAGAAGAGAAGTGTGTGATGAGGGGAAGGCGGACATTTTGATGCTTCATGAAGTAAAGCGAAAGAGTTATTGCTAAGAGACTTGGAATCAGCAAAGCAGCTGTTTACTGTTTATCTCCAGAGGAAAATGCAGTCAGACTTCAAAAACGAAGAGGCAATAAATTGATCTCAACACCACATCACAGCGCATTCACATTTATTTCCAAAGCTGCAAACTCTTAGTGTCTGACCTTTAGACTTCTAGACTCTATTCTTTAAGATGTATGAATCCTAAAAATGATCATTTAAAATGTTTCTAAAACTAAGAAACGTTTCAGACACGTACATTTCATCGGTTTCCTAAATGTAGTATTAAGAATAGAGGATTACCTGTTGCTCGGTAACTCCTTCTCCACCAACACAGCAGTGCTCCAACAATTACCACAACAGCAATCAGTACAAGTGGCACAATCCAAGCAGCTGAAGAAAAAATGTGCAAAAGGGTTTCATTAGGACATATATTTACTTTTAGGTGGACTCATGAACATCACAAAAATTTGAACAAACTATACAGGTCAAATAAACGTCAAAAACAAGATTATCAGCCTCAGGAGAAAGATGTTAATGACATTTCTAGTCCCACCCTCTTTATTTTTAAACTTGAACTCGACTATTCACCAGTATAACTACGTATGTAGGTTTGTAGGCAAGCATGCGACGTCCAGGACATAATTGGTATTTCTGTGCTGAATCAAAAACTACACCATTTGAAGATTGACAACTGATCAAACTAGATACATAGAGGAGTGGCAAAATCACATAAGTGGATTGTATTACGCGAATACTTTTATCAGGTTGTTTCTCTGTAACTCACACCCTTCATTACGACTTGCACTGCTTGTGTTAACATGTTTATAGTTAATTATGTTTGTAACTATGAGAGTGTTATGTTTGGTTATGTCATTTACAATACAATTATTACAAAACCGATCCAGATCCTTATGTTTATGTGCAACTACAAGCAAACTGTCGCTTTTCCTTTAGCTACACACGTGATAAATCTTGTGATGTGACGCAACTGAAAAGGTGTGCACGTCTCTGGTCACGTCTGTCCTGGTGCTCTTCATGCAGTGGTGAACTGAACACTGTACCTGAGGCAGAACCAGAGGCAGGTGGGAGTTTCTTGCACTCTGTGTTGGTGGTAGAGGTGCAGTTCCTCACTGTCACTTCATCTTTTTTACATCTAGTTTGGCAGCAGACAGAAACATTCATTAAAAGCAGAAATGATGTCACATAAGTGAACTGTCTTAAATCAGGCCCTGACTACAGGAGTTACGTCCCATTTATTCCTGATTCATCTCTCCTGACGTTTGCATGTGGGTAGATGAGCCCTGGCGTTGAAATGGCTAAATTTTGCCTCCCCGTGAGATCATACGACGTGGTGCACTGCTCCCTCTGGCACGACAATCTTAACAGTATCCTGTAGTGTGTGATGCACCATTATTTTCGAAGCCTGTAGTGTGTTCAGGTCTGAGATTAGGGAGTAGACGAACATGTGTGTAGTTTTCCCTCGTGTGTGTGACGTAGCCTGATTTTTGAGCGAACCAAAGGTCAAGTGTGTCGTTTGTTTGGTGTGCAAAGACTCACCTCGAACACTTCTTGCACACCTCGCATGCTTCGTCAGGGGCACAGAATCGTCCTGATTTGCACTGACATTCAGCATTATGAGTGGAGGTACATGGCCTTACAATTTCCTGATCTGACAAACAACACGAAACAGACCTTGTTAAGTCTGAGTTTATGCTTGGTCCAATTTGAAAAGGTTGAATATTGATTTCTCTTCCGCTCTTTCCAATCAATAGTGTTAAACCATCAAACAGAATTACCTGGGAGGCACTGTGTGCACGGGAAACACTGTTTCAGTCCGTTGTCATGCTCAGTGAAAGTTCCATGCTCACATTCCTCACACTGCCCTTTCTCCCTTGTTCTGCTGCAGGGTGACTTCATATACGTACCTGAGAAAAAAAAGAAGAAGCAGAGCCCAGATATCACTATTCATCTACTTAATTGAGCCATCAGAATTCAAATGAAGCCGTCACCGTAGCTGAAAAATAACCAATCACAATCAAGCTCAACCTGTTTCATAGCGCTCATGATGGATTTTTAGATTCAAGGTGATGACAGAACTTCAGTCTCCATGGACTAAATCAAGTGTGGCTCCATGTGGCTTACCAGCTGGGCAGTTTAAACAGCAGATGTTGCCGTTTGGGTACTCCAGGTTGTCTCTGCAGGGGACATCCCGTCGTGTCCTGCTGCCTCCCAAGTCAAGACCAGACTGTGGAAATGCCCCCGTGGGTTTGAGGCAGACCAAAATCAAAACAACCTTTGGATAAAAGATGATAGAGACATAAATCAGGCCTCCATTTTCCTTACAGACTCACTCCGTCAGCTGTTTTTTTCTTTTTTAGGGGTTTCATTTGTTTAACGGTGCCATACGTTTACACATGTCGATGTATTTTTACTTATTTCAATGATAATGGCAGGCAAGGCTCCTTAGTAAACACATCAGTTCCTCTTACCAACGTGACTCGTTTACGAGGGGTTACTTCTCTACATACTTGCTTACACTCGAGGCACACATACTCAGTCATTTCTCAGTGGAAGTATCCTTTCTTAGGAGTGGCGAACCAATGAAGTTCTGATCAGGACACATGTTAATAAACAAGCTTAGAGCTGAGCAGGCAGATACGATTGAAAAGGGGACTTCCATCACGGGTGGAGTTAATATTAAGAGCTGTCACCTGAACACGAATATCCAAATATGGTCAGACCAGGTCAGATGAAATGAAGAGGAAAAAAAAAAAAGGATTAGGCAATCACGCCTACACAAGACTGTATAACACACCCATTTCTCAACCTTCTCCACATGTGAAGATCACATACAGGCCCCATCTAATATAGATAATAATAATAATAATAATAATAATAATAATAAGTAGAAGAAAAAGGCTGTAATCTACCAATTTGTAAGCTATATTAAACAGCTTATACTCCTTTAAACCCCAATTTATTTCAACAAAACAAATACTTAGATCATGTGTACTTATGGGAAAACTGTTAGTGTCGCTTCAGCTCATACAGAAAAATAACTGCGTGTTCACAAGTAAATAGAAAGAAAGAAAGAAAGAAAGAAAGAAAGAAAGAAAGAAAAATCCAGAGCGATGTTATTTTCAGCCGGATTTGAAAAGCTTCTTTAAAACACCTGCCTTGACTGTTGACAGAAAACGTTCGAGGCGCTCACACATTTGGTCTAAAACATAGTTAAAAGTCAGCGAGTTCGTTCGCCTTGGAGGAATTTCGCACCTAGGCTCGGAAGGAGTGGGAGGTTAGAAATAGTTTGGCAGATAAACGTGACATTCCGTGAAGACGCTTGTGAAGAAGTGAAACGAAGCAAACGAGGATCATATTAATTACTGTACCGGGCTATTAAAACTTCGACAAAGTGAACCAGGAAAAGAAAAGAAGAGAGAAGAAAAACGACTGGTGAACTTTGGACAGACCCTCGTCACAGCTGCCACTTCTGTCAAGAAAACAACCTAAATAATAATAATAATAATAATAATAATAATAAAAACACTTGGGTAGATAGAAAACACACACGTTTCGAGTAACATCATGGCTGAATGATGTCCCCATGGCAGTCTGAGCTGCGCTATAAAAGTGCCATGTCGCCCGGTGTGAGTGCGCAAGGCCCCGGGCAAACCGAAGTCAACATGTTTTATCGCCCAAAGAAATCAAAGGTGACACTTACTACGTGAGGCTGTAGCCGGTTCATTCTCAGGCGGAGATGAAAGAGTGTAAACACCGTAACTTTGGTCGTTGATTCATTCCAAAACCAGGTCGACAAATGCGTTACCGCCGGCGTCGCGTGCAGCCACCGGTCTTTTTCTCGAAGTCGGAGCAGGTGTGACGTGACGCGCCGTGACGCGACGTGACGCGACGCGACGCCCGGGTTCACGGTCCGTGACGCGTCGACGGGAAGATCAAACTCAAGTCAAATAAAACGGCGCGGGCGGAAGGTGTGACAGCAACAATGTGACAGCCCCGCGATCCAACGCCTCGCCGTGCGCTCGTCGTGCGCTCGTCGTTTTTCTCCACATACGTGAATTCTGGAAAACTCGAGTGAACATCTACTGCGACCAGGAAGACACACTTGGCACGCGCCGCAGGAGTTCGTGCCCTCCTTCCCGTTTCCCGTGACGAGGAAGGCACCGTGCTGCGTTTACGTGCACGTAGAAAAAAAAAGTTTATTATAACAATTAACCCCCCCCCCCTCCAAAAAAAAAAAACCCAAAAACAAACACCCACCACAATCACAACAACCAATAACTAGGCTGCGATTAGACAATGTTAACAAATATTTTGCAGCAACATCGTTCTTTTTAATTGATGACACAATATTATCTTGTTCTTGGCGCTTTCCTGAAAATCCTTGCAGCCTGAAATGTTGCATTAAAGGGAATTTGAAAACCAGTTCCCACCACGCCCAGAAATGCTTGGCAAAAATATTAAAAATCACATTATACGTTTGTTAGGCGAGCACTAAAATGATCTGTACAAGTTTGGATTATGGTTTAATTTTCAGGTTATATAATATACAGACCAGTGGTGAGGGATGTTTTCAGTTCCTTAAGTAAAAGTACTAGTACGCCAATGAAAATGCTCCCCTGCTGTATTCAAAACCTTAGTCAAGTACGAGTATGTAAGCACTGAAGTACGGAAAGTAAAGTAGTCATTGTGCAGTAAAATTTTCCCTGTCAGTGTTTATACTATATTGGATGCTTTTGGATTAATATTACTGCATGTAATGTGTTTGCTGCATTTTACTACTGTAAACGTTTAGGGATAAGGAGCTCATTTGAACTACTTTATATACCGCTGGTAGTTTAATCTACAGCAATGCTTCATGTTCTATAGACCATCTGGCTGTTCCAGGAGAACCAGACATCCCCCAAAACAGCTTTGTGACAATGCATATCTCCGGAGAATCCAAGAGGGTTTATTTAGAACAGATCACTCCCATCCGGGTTTTCCTTTGTCACCACTCCTGTGAGTATCACCCAGTACAAGCTGGCAATCTCGCTCATCCCCCCATGATCAGAAAAGGTCGTTCATTATTTAGAGTAATTGTATGAACATCTAAATGAGCGTTCCAAGCAAAAGTCTTGCACCGGCCTCAGTGCATTTTGATCGGTTGCAAAACATATTAAATCCGCTGCTCCACACGTGATTCAGACTAAGCCCAACGTCACTGCTGCTGCTTTAATGCAAAGCGGTTTCCCTTCTCTACCGTTATGCAGTGGAGGATAATTGGGAAAACAGTCTATTGTACAAAACCTCTCATTACAAGATGCATGAAGTCAGCCATCATCGCAGTTTTTGAACATCATTTTCCTGTGTGTGCCAGTTTAACATTATCTAATGAACAGTTGTCTGCTGCACACAGATATGCAGCCAGACAGGAAGGGGCAGGCTGTGCTGACAGCTCAGAGGATATTAAATATGTGTTAATGCTCAATGGAAAATGGGGTGATATTGAAATAAAAAACAATTGAAAAGGACTAATTTTTGATGGACGCAAGCATAATGAGCTCATTCTTAACTCAAAACCAGAGGTTGAACTCATATAATATGGCTGATTGATGCCTTCTGCTGGGCACCATGACAGGGATCAGCACAGTCATACAAAGCCTACGCTGCTGCTTATCAACATTTTATTCTTAATTTCCGAATGCTACGTTTCTATTTTCCCATTTTCTTTGCATAATGATTCACGGTCTACAGTATGTGGAGGAATTTCTGCACCATTTACTGAACTTGTGTGTTCGATGATAAGGCGAGGGAGGAGGCTTGCAGCCTGTGAGCCAGTTTTTCCAAGATAAGACGTGAAATTTTGCATTCAGACAGACTGCACTGCTTTCCGCTCATCTGTTGCACTGAGGTCAAGATCAATTCCAGTGATACGTAGTATATAAATATTTTCCTCTCTTATAGGGTCTTCTTCGTGCACTGAAATAAAGGTTGTGCTGTGATATGTTGATTCAGGTGGATCTTTTTGAAGTGCAGTGCAGGAAGAAAGGGTAAGCCCACATTAGCTTGCTTTTTGTCTCAGCACAAACAACACACAAATTGAAAAAGAGCCAACACATCAGTGAATCTGGGCATCAAGCCAAACGATACGTACATCACCTCTTCGAGACCAAAACGTGCCTTGCTTGTGAGTTGTGTGGTTTAGTGGAGATAGATACGGTATCACACAATTGAAATGGAACAGCTTATCCGCCTTTTAAGGTTTGCAGAGAGTAACGTTAAAGTGATGCGGGCTGCGGGCTTGTGAAATTGAGAAACGCAAACGATTTCCTGAAAAATGCAACCAAAGCCACTAAAATACTGTATGTTGGTGGAGTCAGATGGGCGTAATAGTTCTCATTTTAGAGACCATTTATCAAGAGATGGACTTGATGAATAGAGTGATTGCTTTGTTTAAGAATATTTATTTGTCTGGCAGAAAACACTGCTGAATGCTGACATGAGATGCCTTTCGCCTTGTCATTTGTGGTTCACTGCTGCGGGTCTTTCAGACTTTTGAACAGTGGCTTACATAGCTTCAGTATATCTCAGCCATCTGTCATGTATCTGTAGTTTCCATGTTTTTAAGTCTTTTTGCGACTCTTATCGCTTTAACTCGGTGGAATAAATGCGTGGATGACTTGTGGTGTTGATATACTTGAACACTACTGAGCACATGTCAGGTTCATACTACAATACACCAATTTATCTGCATGGACGCATTTCTGATGTACTGTAAGCAGTTAGAGCTACAACATTTAGTAGTTCTATGAGCTGCAGTGCCTTACAGCCACGCGTAATAAAATCAACACATGCTCCTTTGTAATCTTGCTATCGATTGACTTAAGTGTAATTAGTATTGGCACGTTTGACTCATTTGAATGGATTGTTTAATTAATTTAATGCATTTGTTTATGGGAACCAAGGACTTTGTGAAGACCATAATACATATAGATAGACCGTAGAGACTGGAATAAAACAGAAGTAAAAGCTTATAAATAGGTTAGTTTAGTTTTTGAGTCAGTCAGGCTGGGCTGAATGAATCACACCTCTGTGCTATGCCTTTACTCTGCTAGACGTTTAACCACAAGCTTCTGAAAAACTTCTGAGAATCTGAGAGAATCTTCTGAGAATTGCAGAGCACTCATTCCCGAAATGATAACAGATGCAATGTTTTTCTTGAATTAACAGCCCAGTGCCTATTACGACACCAAGCTGCAGCTTAGTATCAGAACTACGTTGCAACTTGATATTAGACGACAAGTTGAGTTCATCCAACAGACTCCTCCTACGCCACCGACTCAACAGCAGCCTAAAGATGTCTGTTGAGGTCACTGAAGGCTATTGGAAAACTGCTGATAAGAAAAACACGTGTTAGTCCGAGCTGGACGGGAGAGACACGAGTATACAGGAAATACAGGAATAACAAATAAAAAAAGATCATTGTTTAATGCAACGTGTTATTTATCTAAATCATATTTTCCAGACGCCTTTTTATATAAACAGCCAGCTCAAACATGAACGGAAACACAAACAATAAATCAGTGGAATGTACTTCAATCTAAATCAAGCCTTGATGTTTTGTATCACAAAATGAGCCAGTTGGTAAAGACATTAGCTACTGCAGAAGGTACTGTTTTACCGACAAGCGTGAGTAATCAAGCGAATAACTACAGCAGCTGAGTCGTTTGATATTATAATGGTGTGATTTGTCTGCTGCAAATCTAGCCATCCATTCCTCTTTTAAACCGCATATTGTGTCATCGCGATTGTGCCGCGTCATCATGCACTTTGCACGACACACCCTACAGACGGCAAACACTGCAGCGTAAAACACAGCACCGCTTACTTCCTGGACAGGTCAACAGAGAAAAGGCAAGGCTGAAATGTGGGAGTTCGCCTGGTGTTCATGGAATGTAGTTCACCATTTCACAGCGGATGAAAGAAGAGCGTGACGGTCCATGTACGTCGGAAGTACATCTCGGTATAACGCTGACATGTTCAATAAACCCCACATTCACAGACACTAATGAACACCTAATGTGTAAAATGTCAACCCCTGCTTCTCTAAATTCACTTTTGAAGTCAGACATTAGAATTAAGAAGCCTTTGACACTTTTTTTGCCAGCTGTCACTGTTGCAGAAGCTACTTTAAAAGCATAGTTTCACAAGTTACCACATACTTCACACAAGTGTGTGACGGTGGTTTTGCCTGGGCATGTCTTCACAGC
The DNA here is from genome assembly GCA_037367275.1 of Coranthus polyacanthus. NCBI lineage: Eukaryota > Metazoa > Chordata > Actinopteri > Kurtiformes > Apogonidae > Coranthus > Coranthus polyacanthus. The sequence continues at coordinate 9,815,887 of JAPQRN010000027.1, forward strand.
GATCAGGATGAAAGGAAAAAAAAAGGGACGCGGCCTAAGTGTGTTCAATTAGAGCAGACAATGGTGAAATTACCATTCAAAGACATCTTTTCCTTTTGGTCTTAAACTGTTTATAGTTATTAAGACAAACAAGTAATGTACGTTCTACTTCACCGTTACTTCACTTCACAAATACGAGTGTAGATGAGCTACCAACAGGCGACTGCAAACTAGTTCAATACCCTCAACCGCAGATGGTTAAAAAAAATAAATGTTTCTCTACTGTACATCCCCAATGTACTGATAGCATGCTATAAAACGTAGCATGCTATCGCTTGCGTGTTGTAGGTATACACAAGAAAAGCCACCACAACCCAGAAACCTCACGGGTGTGTGGAACTGAACAAAACTGAAATGCTGATCCAAGTATATGTACACGGAAAGCTTCTCAGAGCGCCCAGCTGCCGCTAAAAAGCTGTACAAACAGTGGGACTGTTCTTTCTGTAAAGACAACCTTATCAACACTAATACTCAGCATATAATAGTATGTGTTTTGCTGCCCAGAGGGATTTAGTTTTTATAGATGCACCTATATTACCTCGAAACACATGAGAAGTGATATCATTTGTTACTGAATTAAGTGAAGGTATTGCATGTTGTCGTGTTTGCTGATTTGCACTAAACACAGTTGAAGCTGATGCGAACAAACATTTTTCTAAATAAGAAGCTGAAGACTGTTCAACTTACTGATGAAAAAAAACGTAGAGTGTAAAGGGTGAATCACAGAGAGAATCTGGTCTTTGTTTGACGCAGCCTTGTCCTAGACGACCACCTGATTTTTGACATTCACTCGGTTATTTTGTGCTTTTTTTTATACTTTTGACCCAGCGCAGCTATCACTACTTTTCTTAAACACTTTATAGATTTGATCTGCAGATGGTGCTTCATTAGAATCAACTACATTTTGTGCAAAACGTACGTGATTTGACTGCACATATGAGTAATGCTTGGGCGTGGAAAAGTTTGTTTTTTTTTCTCCCCAGTTTGATTTGTAAAGTTGCATTTTGAAACTAAGCGTTAAAAATCGTGAATGCATTTCTTTTAACTCCATAATGTGAGGAAGCAAAAACACTGAAAATACACAGCTTGAGATCTTTCAACTGTACATTTATTTCCAAAAGGCTGCATATACATTTGCAAATTCTACTGTACAGAAAACATCCAAAATGTCCATAATTATAGATACAATATACCACAAAGCTGCCCTGGCATTACCAAACATAGATGTTCAGCACTAGAAAAGCTCTGCAGCCTATTCAATAGTATAATCTTAAATACTTTTTCAACTAATACCTTTAAATGTATGTCAGTATGATTAATTGTTCTTTTTTTTTCATCCCCATCTGTACTTTACAACATTCACCATTTACAGTAGTTAAACAAGGCACAAGAATAGTGATATGAAGCCGAAGGCCATGCGTGAAGCAAAAAAGAGCATGAGGCCGACCAACTCCGGTGACAGAAAATCATGAACGCGACAGTGAACAGGGTTAGTCTTACACCAAAGCATTATACATAGTGAGAACACGTTCATGTATGTGTGTCTGAGCTCACTTTAAAAAACAGAATCTCTACACATTTATGAGATACAGTAGACATAGTTGAAACACATCCAAAATGAGGGTGATTGTTGAGTGTGATGAGGTGTACGGCACAGACAGGATGCTCTCGATGCAACATAAGCCACCGCTAAGCGTTACAAAAGCACACATTTCCATTTTTGACACTCTTTGCTTGCAGGAATGAGAAGGAGAATCCAGTTAGTCACAATTAAGGAAACAATCATATTGGGAAAAAATTATAAAATATTACCTTTCACATTCTTCACTTACCAGCAGAAATTACATAAATGATGAATATAATTTGATTAGAAATGCATAGAAATGATGCAGAGAATTAAAAAAAAGGGGAAAAAAAAGGTTCTTTATCATGGCAGGATGAAACCATTCACATATATCAGGTCAGAAACACTAAACTTCAACATGTCATTTGTGATAAACCACATATTTAAAATACATCTAGTTCTTAAAAATATCCTCCCATGTTTAAATCAGTACACATTTTGATGTTAAAAGAATGAGGTATGTGGAGAAAATGGTTGAGTTTATTTCATTAAGAGCAAGAATTTCACATATTTTTCAGTTTAACGATAGTAGAAATGATGTAACTCAGTAATGATTGGATTTAGTGGCGTAGTTTGCAAAGAAAAAAGTGCCAAATCCCCTCAAATTTCCTTTTTAGCTTTCTCCTTTTGACACAATGCGGTTG
>JAPQRN010000027.1:9818293-9847370 GCA_037367275.1 Coranthus polyacanthus
CGTAGTTTGCAAAGAAAAAAGTGCCAAATCCCCTCAAATTTCCTTTTTAGCTTTCTCCTTTTGACACAATGCGGTTGAGTTAAAAAAAAAAAAAAGGAAAAAAAGAAAAAGGGATCAGGTGACATTATTAGAGGTTATTTCGCTCGCTTATTGGTGAGGTTGGGAAACACCGCATGAGTCAAATCACAGCGTTCATTCATGTTTACTTTAAAAACCCTCACCTCCGCCGAGTGAATGAAGATAAGAGTCATTGCTGTAATAAGCAAACAGAGTGCGACCTGTTTTTATCACTTTATGATGAGTCATACTACAACGGTTTCACAACCAGCAGCACGTCAGCCTGCCTGCCAGCCAGGTTTAGCATATTTCAGCCTCTTCTTCTTCTGGTTTCAAAGACTGAACTTCAGAGATGAATTTGTCGATATTGCAGCCTCATATGACAGAGTTGCGCTTGGCTTCAACATATACCGCCACACTTACTGGTTCATTATGGAGCCTTTACGTAAAGCACTCTCACAGTGTTAACCAGCACTGTCGCCGGTAGTTTTACCACACGTTCCCTGGAGGCAACAACCGCACGTTTCTATACAACGCCTTTCCCTTATCATGCTCTCACATCATGTGTGATGTTTGTTTGACTTTGATTTGAGAAGATAAGCGACTGCATGTTTGTAGTTTGTATTGAGTGTCTAATGGAAAACACTCATGACATGGCTACGTAGCCTTGAAATGTCTCCATGTGTGTGTCTGCGTGTGTGCGTGTGTCGGTGGTGGGGTAGCCTGGTGTGTCAGGTCCTGATATGAGGTCTATGTGACGGGTGTTAATGGTAGGAATTGGGTGATAAGACGCGGCGCTACGCTCCCTGCGGTGCCAGGAAATAATGTTTTACAGCTTCCTCGCGCTCTATCTCTTGGTGGAGGAAACTGTAATGAACTGTAATGCCACGGTTTGAAATCTCACTCTGCCACATTACGGCATAACCACAGTTTTCTGCACACGTCTGACCAGACTGTCCTTCACGGTTACACCGGGGCTGACACTGTATGTTTTTTATTATTATTTTTTTTAGTGTGTAAATGAACATACAACACTGTCTCTCTGCAATAAGTCCTGAACTTTCTTAGCATTTTTTTCTTCAATGAACATGATTGAATTTTAAGATACTTGGCTTTGAAAGTTCACAATCACAACATTTAAGCAATCAGCAGCTTCCATTTAAAAATAGAGTATTGGGCGTCGTTTTGTGGTTGAAAAAGAACTAAGATCACATAGAGGTGTCTCTGAAAAGATACCACAGTTGTATCACCTTATTTGCATATAAGGGCTTCTATGCAAATATGCCCAGCTGCCGTGTGGACCAGTGGGGGAAAGGAGGGGAGAAAGCAGGGACAGCCCCTTCTCTTCTAACACAGACTGAGAAAGTACAGAGACAACATTTCAGGAAACACCGTCCCTCCCCTTTCCCTTCTCCCCTACTCACCCTCTGAGCTGAGAAAAAGAATACAATGTCAAGTAACCTTCACTTGAAGAAGGGGAAATAAAGTTAAATGAAACAAGAAGTTGTGTGAAAAGCCAGAAAAAAGGATTTACAGTCCATTCTCAGACAGATTCGTGAAGGAGACGGGTTGATCCACACCGGGCAACGGCTCACCTCAACCTGTTGTGATTTGTCGGCATGTTGACTGTTCGCACGTCTACTCACCGACAACCTCGCGACCCTCCAGCGCACCGCCACAGCGTGTTGTCCATCACTGGCTGCGCGCAGACACAGACATGCCTCAGTTCATGAGCGTCTCTTTTATCTCAGCCTGTATATTCAGGAGCTGAGTCCTCAGTCTTATGACTTGTTAGTTTGCTTGTTCTGCACAGGCTGCCTGCTTCTGTCTGACTGAAGTCGGACTCTGGCTCATCCTGGCCCTTAGGGGAGCTTTTGGAGTGGATCTTGCCAATCTCCTCGAGGGCGCTGGCTAGAGAGTCAAGGTCAGCAGTGTCCTGGTGGCGAGCCTCCCACAGGCTCAGAATGACTGCAGACGGACTGCGCTGTTTTGCAAAATAACCAAGGTTTCTGTGGAGAAGCAAACACAGCATGCGTTAATGAACACAAAGTGATCACTCCAGGGACAGAAAACAGGAAAATCTGTTGGTTTAGATGGAGCAAAGCCAATACGTAAGCATCAGCTAATAGACACAAGTCAAACTGCATCTGAAAGTCTGAATCTATTTCAGAGTTTTCAGTGCCCTTACTGATGTGCAGAAAACTGTGTTAACATCTAGAAATGTAAATATGAGTAATTTAAATGCAATAGCATCCATTTATTTATTTGTTTAGTGATTTATTGTATTCTATATAATGTCTCGCACAGACTTGAGTGCGGGGAAGCTTTTATTCCTTTTTTTAGCGATTTATTCTAAGTAAGAGACCAACAGACGATCCGGGCCTCTCGGACCTGGCTGTGGGGGTGGCTTAAAGGTTAAAGACAGATAAAGCTATTACTATGTGTAATAGCTTTACACATAGTTTATCTTTTTACAGCAGTATTCAAATATTTCTGCTAGTATTAAGCCATGAGGGTAACATGACAAATGAATGTGCCCATAAGACTTTAATACAATGCAAGGCTGTAAGTCTAAAGGTATTTATTTTACTGGATTTGCCAAAAGCAGACATCGCTGGTTTGTTATTTCATTAATTAACCAGTTTTCAGTCGACTAAATTACTGTGATACAGGATGGTATCCATACCCTGTAATTTGCAATTTGGCAGCACTTTCCAACAGTGGAAGATAAAATGGCAGGAGCTGCTTCTGTTTAAGAGTGTGATGGTGGGTGCATTATTAAATTACAATGATTTTCTTACTCTCTAAGTGTAAATTAAACGGGTATTACAAGTCATTTTGAAATGACTTTCACATGATATCTATTACAGTCAAAATGTGTGAGTGAAACATAATAATTATTTTCTGAAACGCCCCCAAAATTGAATTTTAAAGATGCCATGGGTTATTTGAGGTCACTAAACGCATCCCAGTCCCATCCTACTTTAGTCACTGGTTCCACTGACTGATGCAAAATGCAGAAACATTCACAAAAACTGCACCACTTGCACCGTGCGCTGGATTAATTGCGCCGGCTATGCACGTCGTCTCCAACACACAACACTTTACATTTCAATTTCAGCGCATTTCAAAACCCACACAAATACCAGGCTCCCCTGCAGATAAAAACAATGTGTATCTGCAACTAAAATACACAGACTGGATTGACTCAGTGGTGTAAAAACCTCCATCTGTTTCTACGTGTAGGTAAAACAAAAGGTATGACCTTTTAAAACTATTACAGTATTAATCAAGAATAAATTAACATCACAAATTATGAGTAATTAATGGCAAACACTGCTTGTTTTGGCTTTAATTTCCAGTAAAAGAAAGGACAGCGTGTTTCCATGCCAATACGATGCCTTTCTGTATGCAGCGATGGGTCCAGCTGGGGGCAGTGTTTCCCCACCGCTGCTCTGCGCTCCACGGGAGAAATAACAACAAGAAACATGAAAGGCTGCAGCCATTGGTCACATCAAGCTCAGTTCAAAGCAGCCCAACTTGGAGAGGAAAGCTTATCTGGATAATTTGGAATCCCAAAGGACTCTTCGACACCAGCATCTCATGAATCATGCACTTAACAGGAGATTATAGCTGCCACAAGGAAAGACAACAACTGCATTGAGTAAATATTGGCAGAGCTTCTTCATAAGTGCATATATTTTTTTGATGAAGAAGGATGAGTAAATTGGCAGATTGGCGGAGATAGACTTTCCTCTTCATTTTAGAGTTAAGTGCATATTAAAGCCAGCGGTCACAAAATCACAACACGTATTATATCATGCAACAGCGGTCAGCACCATCACCATCACCGGTGTGCTGTACAGTTACATCATCGGGCCTGTTTCCTGCTGAGAACACATGGGATAAAAGCTACTACATATAAAAGTCACATTGATGAGGTCGCCGACACCCACGGCGCTGTTACCATCCTCATCAGCATGTGTCCACGCCGAGGCTATGGCAGAGAACAGGGTGCGCACATCGTGCAATCGCTGATAGGACACACATCACAGCAGCTCACCGATCTAAGTGGAGTTTCTGGGCTAAGAGTTGCCAGTCCTTGCCCTTGGCGTTGGCAGTGTCGAAGGTGGCACAGATCCTCTGGCGGATGGACAGGGGGATTTTGAAGGCCTTGGGCCCCGTCTGGGACGTGATGGTGCAGTCTGTCTGCATAAAAAATGGGACCGACTCCTTTTCAGTCTGGATGAACAAAACAGAAACACACCAGGGTCAAGTAGTATTTGCAAATCCCTGTGTGTGTGTACGCCTGTGTTAACCAGGCTGCAGATCCAGATGGGTGTCTACAGGGTCAGGACAGGTACGTTTAACATTTTAAAACATCCATTCATAGACTGTAAACAAACAAAAAAAACCAAGGTGGAGACATCTGGAAAACTCTGGGCTGACATTCTGCTAAATTAATGCAATACTTCATCCAAAAGCTATTTTTTGATCATTAAATATACACCATTTGAAATGTGGCTTTCAATGTCTGGACTTGAAGAAAACAAAGGCCTTGGTCAGCTTGAATTGAGATTCCACCAATCGACTGGTTTGTGTCGATTAAAGTGTCCGCCCCCTGCTCTATCCCAGCTCAGTCATTGGCTAACCTAGTGAACAGCCTCTAGCTTATTTGCCGGTTTGAATTTCTTACATATCTTTATAAATGACTACTATACTAAACTTTAAATCGACATTTAATGACCACAAATCGTTTAGATGAAATAGGTGAAACAGCAGTATGCTTTCTTTGTAAATCATACCGCTTCATGTTTAAGGGCCATTTTAATAATTGGTGCAAACTGTCCCACAAGTATTTAAGACTACGTTAACTAAGATCCTTCCACTATCTATAAAACCTCACATAATATTTGAGATAGCAGTAAGCTTCCTATGTATATATCTAACGGCAGCATGGTGAGTAAAATGTGAGATCATTCCGAGCCTATCTCAGAGTTGGTCAGAACAAGGTTAGCGAGAACAGTTCAGAACAGCAGAACTACATTTTTCCTGCAGTAAAAAGACTGAAAGTCTGCTTCATTGCACAAAATAGGTTATTTATAAGAGGATGCATCATTTATAGTTAGAGACGATTTTCAGACTACTGAGCACATTTAATGCTTTAAAACCTACAGTTTCTACTCACCATGCAGCCATAAGAGAAGCAGTTATATTTCCTGATCAAAAATGTAGGACTGTGGCTAAAATTAGTCTCAGCAACTTAGTCCAAGACTTAAATGTCATGACTTATAAAGCAACTTCAGTTTAAAAAAAAAAAACAAAACAAAAAGATCCTTTGAAAAACATTAGTTATATAGCAATTATTTCAGCATCAGCATAAGTTAGGGTTACGGTTTGGGACTGAAAGTACCATACGACGGAGGATTTAGTAAACGTCTAATATTTGCACAGATAAATGCTTTTTAAATTTGTGGGACAGCAGTTTGCACCAATTCAGAAGTTCAGTATTAATTCAGTATACTGCCTGTATGTGCTGGCAGTGATCCTTCTTTCAATCTGGTCTTTCAACACAGATATGTAAAAGAGAGACAAAGCATAGAGCAAGTTGTTACAGCGTCGGCGCCGTCCTACAACGAGAAAACTAGACACCGTGACCTCTAGGAACAAGCTTCACAGTTGTCAGATTCTTCGTTAATAGGACCGATTAAGAGACTACCAGCAGTTAAATGGAGACTGATGTACAGATACAAACATCTGAGTCAACATAACTTTAATTTTAAACTGTAAATTAATCATCATGTTTTTAAATCTGATGATTCATTTACAAAAATCAAAACCGGCTGATTTAGATCCCCGGGGTTTGTTTTATAGCTGCCGCACATCGAGTGATTTGCTTCGAGTAAGATGGCGGCGTTTCCTCTCTCTCTCTTTTCAGAACTGCGTTTCAATATTCCATTTGGTTCTCATGTGACGCACTGCGACAGAAGAACAGCGCCCCCTTTCTGTTACATCCCATAAGGACACGGCCCAACAGACGTCCCACCACATCCATCTGAGGCTGCAGAACACACGTGACATCACCTCGTGTTTCTATTAAGTTGAATTTAGTTTTAGTTCAGCCTGCTTCACCTAAAGGTATGGACACTGCTGTGTCTGGAAATAGAGAAGTCATTATTCTAGCGTGTGCCATCACCCTGTATAGTCCATCACGCTGCCAGCCAATAACCTGCAGCATCCCTCTCAAATACTGTTTACAGTCTGTGATCTCTCCACTCAATATATATTTATTACTCAGTGGAACAGTGACATAACATCTGTGGAGCTCAGTGCAGAGTAATTTCAATAAATAGGAAGCTAATGTGACTGTACTTTACAACCACAAGCCCAGCAAAGACTTTAAACTGCACCTGCGTTTCAGCTTCTCCATCAGCATCATTAAAACACCAAATTAAGGAAATTCAGTGTCGGGCTTTATAAATAGACTGGGCACCTGAAATAATACCAAAGTTTTTTTTCTTCAGCTGATGGTGCTGCATTGTTTCCCTACGACTAAACACGGCTTTTAAACTTCGGCGTAGATGATGTTAATCCAGTTCGGTTACCTGCAGTGGGTGCGTTTCCAGGGACTTGAGTGTCACGGTTACAATCTCGGTTTTGTGTTTGCACGTGTAAACGTCACATTTCATTTTCAGGAACCTGGATGAGCCCTGTTTTCTCTTTGAGCGACGTGAACTCTACTCACAGCACCTTTAAACACTTTTTCGACTTCTTTTTTTCTGTCACACCCCGGCTAACCCTCAAAACAGAATTAAATCAAACCATAAAAAAAGTTATTGCAAATAATATTTCGCCTCTGTCTGTCTTGAGTTGCCATGAGTTTCAACAGTGGTAGTGGCCTTGAGGTAGGACAAGCACATTTGTGCCTGGTTGTGAAAAAGCAGTTGGGTAAAATCAATGAGTACCACTCTCTTCTGCGGTAACAACTACTGTCAAGGTGCTCTTGAGTGAGGATTTCTAACTCCTAGCTGCTCCAGTGGAGCTGCTCGCCGGCTGACAGAAGACTGTTGTTACACCGGGCACCTCCCAAGTGTTAATGCATGTGAATGTGAAGCAGGCTGTTTGCTGGATCACATGTCTCCCTCGATAAATAGTGGTTAGACACAGAGGCAACACTTTATTTGGATGGTCCACCTGCAGAGAGTATTTGTAACATTTCAACAGCTTTATTAATTGAGATTCAACATTTCAGCTGTTTTGTCATATACTCTCTAGATAATCCGTTAAACATCATTGATTTTTTTTTCCTCCAGCCTTTCAAGCATGAATTATGAGAAAAATGAAAATCTGTGCTGAAATTTTACACGAGATGTTTTAAGTTACATATTAAATATTGTAAATAAGCTGTTGAAATGGTACGAGTACTTTCTGTACGTGGAGCTTCCGTATAAACTGTTACTGAAACATACATAGAGTAAATATGGTGCACAGCTGGATCTGGATCTGTGTTAGAAACATTTAGCAGAAAAGCAGAAAGTAAGTGAGTGTCCTCCTCTCTCTATTAATACACAATGCAAGCTCAGGAGAGCTGGCCCTGCTGTCAGTGGACACACTACAGCAAGGTTACATAAAGGTTGTGAGAGAAAGTGAAGAGTCCCCCCCCCCCACCCCCCGCGGCTGCTGAGCCTCACCTCGGCCACAGCTGTGTAGACCTGCAGAATCTGCTCGTGGCCTTTGACCTGGCGCACGCTGATTTTGCAGGAGAGCTGGGCGGTGGCAGGGCTGTATCTCTCCAGAGAGAAGGCACAGTGCAGGGGCTGCTGGTTGCTGCACCACACTTGGGGGAAGGAGAATTCCTGAGGAGGGCACAAGAAGAGGGGACATGAGGGACATGAGGCGGTACACAGCGATGCTAACGTACGCTCTGAATGAGATGATTCAGCTCCCCCGTTTACATGTGAGCACACTGTCACATTCGCAGCCACTTACGCAAGGTAAGATAAAAGGTAAGAGCTGGCTTTGAAGTCCCAGTGATCCCATGGATATATTTATGCATGGAAATAACTATTGTTGAAGACAGAGAGGAGATATCATTTACAAATACAGCCTGAAACCCTTTTACAGTAATTGTGATTGCCGAAGCAGCTTGCAAGCTGTAAGGTAAGCAATAAATCTGGGAATATGGGGAACAGGGAAAAGATTGCCTTTGATGTATAATTAATTTCCAGAGAACGGGCACATCTGTGGGGAAACGTCCTTGACCTCTGCTAGACTCCGTCTCTGCCATATCTGCATATTAAAAGTGACCTGTAAACGATTCTTAGTGAAGTCCGTGGCATTAAAAGAAGCAGCCAGTGTGCCTGCTGAAGACTTAACCCTCGTGGCTTTGATCTTGGCTGCTCGGCGCAGCACACAGCAGCAGATAATGGAGTCGGGGATAGGTAGTGGCGGGAGCAGTGGGGGAGGAGAGTTGATGGACATGGAAAGCTCGGACGCTCTTTAGCACTAAAAGCTGACTTGATGTATGGCACGAGAGTCTGCTATTATTCTACACCTGCTCCACCGAAGAGGCTTGCCTGTCTTCCCCTGGCCCTCATAAATAAGGCTGCGGAGAGGCAGAGCTTTCACCCTGCATTCAGATCTTTAAGCAACAACAGCACACACAGCAGGGACACAGCTCCGCTGCTCCACAAACTGCAAAAAACAGGTACAAAACAGCATTCACTGGCTGCTGCAGTGCACTCCGTCTAATACTGTTTGCATCCCCTGGAAACAAACACAAAGCTATTAATCTCAAGTCACGTCCATCTATATGATCAGAGAGAGAATAGTGGATGACAGCAGGATTCCCACTGAAAGAGCGGCTTTAAAGCACAAAACGGTGCACACAAACACATACACAAAGCTTGTCACATCCAGATGAATGTTACGCCGCAGACACAAATTATTTTCCTTAAGGCAGATTTGACTTGACTTATCTTCTTTGTAGGAGCACATGCCTCAACAATAGGTACAAAAACATCGGCACTACAAAGGGAAGATTTCTATGCGCTAATCATTATCTATCGTCATCTTCAGAAATCTTAGGATGACAGTGTGAACTCCCGCTAAAATATGAAAGGATAACGATGAAGCCGATGAAGACAAGTATTCTGGTTTAGTAGTATTAGAGCATTCTTTCAAGGGTTCATGAGGTGGCCATTTTCTATTTGTAGTGCTTTTAGCATTAGCTCTTTTTAGGCCATATGGTGGAGGTGGAAACACTGACAAATGGCAAATTTGTAGCCAAGGATACATCTGGAAGACACTAAAGCAACACTAGCAATTGTTTGGCATCATTCACTTCTGTTTCACTCTCCACCGTTGTTCATTTCTTACTGTCAAAAAATCCATTTTGTCTGTATCCATGTATCCATGTAAGTCATCAATATAAAATATGACTAAATCTTCTTTGTGCTGATCTGAAGAACAAATATCATGCCAGAGGAGGATAAGCTCCAGGTAAAGGAAGTGTGATCTATTAAGAATTAGTTCATTATCATCGTCTGTAATTTATAAACTCAAGAGTGAGGGTAAAAATGGATACAAATTCTCACCAAAAAAAAAAAGGTAAAATGGAAGTTTGGACGACGACAATGAGGTAACGATGCTCGAAAGCCGTATATCAGTTAATAAATGGGCGTGACTTTTCTTTGACTTGATGTATAAATGGGTTATTCATAAATAAGTGGTGCCAGATTAACATTAAAATACATCACGTATTATAGCTAATCAGATAATGCCATGAGATTCTCAGTCCTCATCAACAGAAAAACATGAAAAACACATCACAGCACTCCTCGCACTTCTTGATTGATAATTGAGCCCTGAGAGGAGCCGTGAAGGAACACCACAGTAATTAACCAGAGCAGCAAAAACAGGATCTTGCAAATTTGCATTTTAATAACTCATTTGTGTTATGAAATAATAGACATTATCATCAGCTAGTGCCATTTTTACCTGACATGTGGTAAAGGGTTTGATGCTCCACAGGAACTGGGGAACATCCTGGATGGATACCTGGAGGCTGAAGGTGTTTGCTCGGAAAGGCAACATCTTTGGCTCCTCGAGGAGCTGACCTCCTCTGGTCTTCTCCGCAGCCACCACTCCCTAGAGGAGAAAGCAAAGGAAATTAGAAGAAGGGACAGAGTGGAAGAAAAGAGGTGAGGAAGAGAGAAAATGAATGAATTAGAAAAAAAACAAAGCTATTCCTCTCCTAGAATGTACATTACCTTCGCAATCAGCACTAACACCTGTTGCTAAACCCTTCCTCTGTCACATCCGCTGATTGACTCATTGCAAATATTAACACAGAAACAAGCCGCCAAGAAGTGACGTCAAGTCTCCATTGTACAAATCATACAACTCATGCTCTCCATTAGCATCACATTTACAGCCTCAACATGACAGATTGAAGCTGGAATTTAATGCTGAGGAAACGCGTGTGTCGAGGGCAAACGTCCATCTCCCAAATTGAATTTGTGATGATGAAAGAGCACTCTGATTGTCGCTTGCAGGTATTCATCTGTCATCATTGTTCAGTGTCCTGGTGGGATGATTCAGTGTCTGGCCTGTCTATCCTTAACCATCTCAATCATAAAAGGAAAAAAAAAGACAGGAAACAGAACAGAGCTATGACTAACGTCAGGACAAGCTGATTGATTTTGACGGAGTGTTTGGGTGTGCAAAAGTTTGGTTATGCATGCGAGTGGATGGGCGAACAAGTGTGTGCACTTTTAATCCTCTGTAAAAAAACAAACAAACAAAAAACATGCCTGGGGTGTGTTCCATATTGTCACTGCTGTAGGTGTGAAAACAATCGACTGTTGGTAAAAAGCGGATGAAAGGCTCTCGTAGGAAAAACAAATGTGACAGCAAGGAAACGTGAAACGTGGTGTTGCCTCTTTGTGATCTGCCTCTGTCTTTCTGCTGTGAAGTACCAAGAGACTGGGCAATGCTGGGTTTCTTTGCTTTTCCTGCTTAGATCTGAGCTAATCGTCCATTGTCTGAAATTATTTGAAGCTGTCAAGATGCCATGATTAAAGTTTTCTGAAGGACTGCTGCAATGTCAACCAAGATTGAAGAATTCAGCAAACAAAATAAAGTTACAAAGTTGGCTCTAAAGCAAATTTTCCCTCAGGGATTATAAAGTTAGAGCTGAAAGATGAAAGCTGAAGTAGGAGTACTAATTTTTAGATGCCCAGGGTTCCTGGAAACCTATGGACAAAAACAGAGTAGTTGGCAATACCCCCCCCCAGTTCAACATGCTTAAAGTTATATTGCATGAGCGGGTAAGGATTAAACTTTGTCAGACATAATTAGATCAATCCACTGGTGATTTATGCCATTACTGCAATTTCCTATAAGTCACCCAAAGTAAAAGCAGAGATATTTTATATATTCTGATCACAGACAAAGGAGCCCATGTTAAGGTAAAAAAAAATCTGTAGCAAAACGTAAACTGATTATCACATGGGTTTGGGTGATCTTTTGTCACAGCTTTTGTCTGATCTTCACAGTGTGAATGTGAAAGTGACGTGTGGGGTTTGAAACACGTCCAGCAGTTGAAGTGTAATTTCAGACAGGAAACTTTGCATCAAATTTAAACCATGTGAGCGAACGCCAGCAGCAGCAGCACAGGCAACGCTGACATTTCAGCTCAGCATTGGCTCCGGTGAATCACAGTGAAACGGACATCATGAAGCAGAGGCTGTGGGTTTTGCATTTCTTTTTTTTAAATCTACGGTTTTTATCGTGTTTTTTGAAAGAGCAGCTGATTAATATAGAAGCAAAGAAGGGCTGAAAATGAGCAGATGTCGAGCCTTTTTATTAAAAAATGCATATATCTTCTTTTTAGATGTTTGAGACACTTTATTATAGACGTTTGTATGCATGTCTGTAAAACATTTTCCCAGCTCTCAGACTTCAGTTTTGTGAAACTAGTATTTAAATGTCTAAATGGACTTGCTCCTCAACCTCTTCATGTGGCAAATGTTCCATTCTATAATCAGCTTTTTCTGCAAAAAGAACAAAACTCTTGATCTTGATCATTTGAAATCATTTCAGCAGAGCTAATGAATCCCCGGTTAATTCAGCAACAAACCTATGCTACATGTTTTGAATGTGTACCCGTTTTGTTTCCTGCAACATTATGATATTTTGTTGTATTTACTTCATCTTCTTACTTCACTTTGAAATATTTAGTAAAAGCCCTTCTAGGTACAAATGTTGCAATTTAGCGTTCGCTACGAACACTATGATACTTGCATGGGATTGCTGTTCTCAGTTTATCGATGTACAATGTATCTGTCTGTTAAATAAACCATAAATAAACCCCCTGCACACACAGTCTTTGCAAAAGCTGCTCCTAAGGAGTTAGGAGGAGCAAAGTAACCTCTGAAATGTGATACTGTTTGTTCATCCGAAGCTGTACCGATGATTGAAGTTCTCCGTAGATGTTGACACCTGAACTGCTCCTTGATACTTCACACACGAGTTTTAGAGCTAAAAAAAGACGTAGCAGAGTCGACCAAAAATGACAGATCTGCCAAGTAGAATTCTGAGGACAGAACTGAGGACTGTAGAAAATATCCTTTGCCAAAGCTAAGGCTAAAGGTCAAGGTGAAAAGTACTTTCTGGTAGTACTTACACTGAAGGGCGTAGCGTGCCACCGGAATACTAATACGGGTGGTATTTTCAGGTAAGAGGCTTGAATTTACTGTCAGACAACAGAATTCACTGACCTTGAAAATGGAATAGATTGTGAGGGGCATTAGTTCCATCCAGTCCTAAGAAACAAGCTTTTCAACATTGCTGTCACATACAAATTCAGACCATTTTTGGTGGATTGCAAGATTTGAAGATAAAATAAAACTAGAGCCCAGTGTGAAACTACTGAGGCTACTTTTAAGATGAGATGAAAAGACAGTCAAATTATAAAGAGTGTATCAATCAAAAAACAAAGAAAAACACTGAGGTCATTTAAAAAAAAAACAAAAAAAAAAAAAAACTGACTGCAGCACCGTGCTGCATCACAGAAAATATCTGAAAACTGCCAATCATAAGTCCGTCTTGGTCGGAGTTGAAGAAAACGCCTTCTTCACACAAGTGTTTGTGTTGCATCAGGCATCCTGTTGATCCAGAATCCAGTCTGTGATTGACTTTGTGCCAGAGCTTGAAAAATACACAGCAGAGATGTGGTACTAACAGACAGGAACCCAAGGGATGCACAAAAGTCTGGCATCTGCTCGGCAGGCTGGGAATTCATAAACCAAATCCAGAATGCGTTTAAAGCCAGCTGCCGCTGACGGCTGCGACATGACAGAAAGGCGGTCGGGAGGCAGAGTCAGTCACGAGGCTCTGTTCAGCTCGGCTCAGCTCTTCTGTTAGTCTAGCCTCTCAGGGGAAGACGGGAAGCTTGATTTCCCTTATGTTCACTGATGAAATCTCAATGCTTAAAACCCTATAGGTCGCTAATCAAGTCAAACAAGATAAGAAAAGAAATGACTGGTTAACATTTGAATGGCAGCGATTACATTATGGCAGCCTTTGTTTCCAGTGTATAAAAACAGCTGGAAGTGGCTCTGTCAGGCTGTTACACACTTCCCACTGTCTACCCTGCAGTATTGTTTAAGGGTAATGAATCTGCTTTCACTCACATGATTTAACTGGTAGAGAGCATATGCTGAGGTTGGTTGCTTCACTGAGCTGAACTACAAACACACTTTAAAAGGTTTCCAGTTTGAATCTAGGCCATGACCTGCAATATGTAGAAATAACTTCCAACTTCATGTTCCCTGAGAGTAGTTAAGTGCAAAAGAAGTGATGGACTGCCACATAATAGATGGGGAATTTAGAGGTTTGAAGATTTGATTTATAGGTTTTGGGAAATACATGTTGCTGTTTAAATGTCATTTTTCAGCGCTGTAAGCAGAGGTCGGTTTCCGCTTGTACGATATTTAAACAGACTTGAAGTGAAACAATCCTTCAAGTCTGTAGTTGTAAATAAATCTTAAGCTCCGAGCAGTGCGTTCGTATTACATATTCTGTGATATCGTATTATGCACATTTTTGTCTTGGAACATTTGTTGCCCAAAATTTGAAATATGACGTTAATTTCTGTTGCAACAACGTGTATTTTAAATATCCCCTGCAGGCGCGATAAAAACACTCTGCTTTGAATCAAAAATTTAGCCTCAGACCACATAAAAAATCCTCCTCTCATTACAAAATCCACAATCTCTGAACATACAGATACAGATTTTAAAATTTTACGCCAGATGTTTCCTACTATTTGAAGGAGAAACCCCTTGAGATGAACCTTCTCATTCTCTAGTGGGCCCTTAATGCGAACATAGAGAAAATGCAGTAGAGAATACACCCACAAAATACATGCAGTAAATGTACACATGCCCACACAAAGCTATGTACATATATTAATATGCACCTATGAATTACACATAAAGTAGTTCCATATCTTAAAGCTGCAGTGCTTGCAAAAAATTCATCATATTGTAATTCAAGTGGTCTGAAAATCCACCCCGTGACGCAGACTTTGTCCAATCACAGGAGTTCTCAAACAGGTAGGCGGGTTAAATATGTGATTGACAGTTGTAATTACCGGCCAGACGTGATCCTAGTGCTCGACTCCGTGTCTGGACGCGGAGGCTTGGAAGCGTGGCTTCACTTTTACATAACGGCGTGAAACGACAGGTCATCTGTCTTTACATTTAGGCTGTTGATTGGGACCGAGAGGCGAGAGCTGCAGAAGGAATATTTTAAGGAGTATTTTCAAATTGCTGCGTTTTTTTCCCCCTGATTTCGGCTCCTGCAGCTTCGAGTATGATTAGAAGAAACAGAAAGTTGTTTGAAGATAACTAAAAAGAACTGTCTTAAAGAAATAAAAGGAGGTAATATATCTAAGAGCAGGTTGTTCTAATCAGATGGAGCTTTAAATTTGAAGGCACGTCACCCGATTACTTTAGAAAATCTAGGAAGAAAGAATAAAGGATGCTCGGTATGCCTTTAGACTATAACATACCCTAATTGAGATTAAGAGTTGTTTTAAGTAAGGATAGTTAAATTAATTTACGGATAAACTGCAACCAGTGAAAATGTCTTGAGTTAGTTGTTCACCTAGTTAATGCCTCCGACATAAAGCAGTGATGGGTTGTATAAGGATCTCTCAAAACAAATCTGCAGAGACTATTAAAACTACTTTGTGATACATTCTGATCTAGTGTGGATAATATCAACCGTGAGGTCATCTTTTCAGGTTGAGAATCAAACTAGGGACATAAATACAGGGTTAGACAAGTTAGATTTAAGACTTTTAAATCTACTTCTTCTAATGCCACTCAGAATGAAACATAAGACCAAGTTTAGAAAGACTGAAACTAAAGAAAAGAACGACATCAACCGCTTAGGGTTATTAGGTTATTCTGAATTTAACCTTCTTACTTTGAAGTTAACCTTTTAATTCATCAAAGCACACGACTGCTTGAGACTATCTCATGGGAAAACATTATGGACTTTTGTTGGACCAGCATCTATCATTCTTCCACTTTCGACTGGTTATTGTTTAAATGCAAAAACTCAGATCCAGAAACATTCAGAAACCTCGTACGTAAGATCATAATTGGTTCCAAAATACTCCTGATGTCACAAACCCTGCCTTAAACTCGGGTGTACGCCGCCCACAGAGAAACTTTCCCTCCGCTTTGGAATTAAAGCAATGCAGTCAATGGAAAATGAATGTCAAAACATGAAAGCAAACCCCTTCCCCTGCGCCCGCTCCTACCTGAAAGGCGTGTGGCGTGTCGTCCACACAGTATACCCGCAGGCTGTAGCTCATGGCGCCGCTCTCCAAGCTCCCGAACACAGCCAGCTTCAGCCTCTTGATGGCAGCCTGCGTCAGGGGCTCACCCACCAGGGCGTACGAGCCCGGCTGGTCCAGCAGCAGGTGACAGCTCGTTGAATCCATCAGGCAGTAACACGAGGTGGACTCCTCATCTACCGACATCACTTCCTGCAAGAATGACAAGGGGTCGGCGTTTCCCTCCACGTTATCGGCCTGCAACTCTCAGCTGGAACATACCACGCATTAACTTGTATTCATATTCATTTATTCATTCAGTTTTCCCAGAGTAAAAAAATACAAAAAAAAAAAAAAACCAAGAAGAAAAAACTGTCATTGTAATATACTTGCTGGCAAAGGCTGACACTACCTTCCATTTAATACTGTGTTATGACTCATGGAAAATCTTATAAATACGTCTAGTGCTGAGAATAAAATGTGACACAAAAAAGAGAATTTGCATAATAATACGACGTTTTTCGCATCCAAAAGAAAATATATGTATGTAGCACTTCAGGTAACCATCAGAAACTGTTCTTAGGAACTGCTGCAAGAAAAAAAAAGGGAGGGTTATGTCCACTATGTCCACTAAAATGACAAAGAAAGGCGTTTCCATGATCTTTCTCCATTTATTTTGTTAATATCTGCATGAAATATTTTTTTAAAAAACCAAGCTAAAACTGCATACGTGACAAAATAAAAAAATGATGTACTTGAATCTAAACCGAAAAAAAAAATGGTTCTACTTTACAATGCAATTTATTATGAATTTATTATGGATTGGGTTCCGGTTCAGTGCTGTTGAGTAACATTACACAGGTTTAAATCACAAAGCAAAGCCCACACAGGCGCTTACCATTCCTCTGAGAATGTAGAAAACCATTTTCAACATGAGTGATGGTGTTAGTACATAGGAGAACACAAAATAGTCATTATGAACAATACGGAGTGTTTTATTTATGAGGTGACAACAGCAGCTGGGAAGCTCTTCATTATTTTTAACTGGAAGGCAGCTTTCACATCCTATCTTTCATTTTAAACCTCTTTCCTTTCCCACATCCTGACCAAAAAGCATCAAGGGCTAACACAGCAGGAATCTCCGTGTTAGCTTTTGTAATTAATGACTCACCTGGCGCGAATCATGTGGCACGTATTGTGACGGTATTAATAATGAGACTCCCATCTTCCTAAATACACGGAGCTCGCGGTTTACATCTGTCAAAAAAAGGAACATCTGGACATATCTATAAAGAGGAAAGAAGTCACCGTGTGCAACAAATTTTCACCTTTAATTACTTTGCTTCTCACTGTTCTGTCACACAGTACGTTGCAGCCTCCTTCCTACCAGGCCAAATACAATCCATGAAATACATGTAATTACACAATTTAATGAAGAGCTGTGAGACTGAGCAGTGTGCTGAAGCGCAGCCTGAGGGGCACTGTTTACTCCTTCAAAAACATCATCAGACATTTTTTCTTACATCCCTGCACTGTTGGTGTGCGGGGAAAAAAAAAAAAAAGCTGAAGTAGTTATTTATTGTGTAGTTTGAGCATCTGCGGTGTTGTCGTAGACTGTATGTAAGTAGTGGACGGAGGAACCCACTGGTTTCTGAACGGACGTTTTGAAGCCCGTAGTTTCCAATCGAATCTCAAACGGTGGGAAGGGATGTGGAAATATGACATTTCTGTTAGTTCCATCCGGCTGTTTTTATACAGGTGCAAAATAACCGCCGTTAGCTCAACAAGGCGATTATAATATAATAATAGTTATTATCCACATTTAGGACACATTACCGTCGCTTAGCTTAAAGGTTGAAGGAAGATGGAAAAGGTTTACAAATGAACAGGTGAAATCTTGTTTGTTTAGTCTGCACAAAAACAAAAGTGTGCAAATGATAATCTGTGCTCTTTCTGCAAATTTCATGGTTATTGGACTCTTATTGTCAGAAAAAAAAGAATAAGATCATTATTCTACTCCTGATACACTCACCAAACTCAAACTGTGAATCTATTCGTTTCGAGATCTCTTCTGTCGAGGAGGGCGATTTCTTTGTCCAGTTTTTATCAAGACTTGCAGGATTGATAGTAACTGGCTATGAAGTACGTTGCATCACCTTTCATATGCAGTGCTGTAACAACAGGCCCGCTATTCGTTTGAAATGTTACAGTACAAATAAACTTCTAGAAATGGTTTGACAGTTCTGGTTTAGCAGTCGCTTTCAGGTTCATCGTGCTGCGCAGACATGTGCTTGTTCTCTGTTTTGTTTCGTGAGAACTGGTGACAAATAAGAAACAAATAAAGCACAGTCATCTTTGTCAAAAAGCACCTCAGCAATGTTTCAGCTCAGTGAGTAATGCAATATCTCAGCCAGCTTGCATGTGTGTGCAGAATTGTACACAAACTCGCCAAGATTATAAACTATAATATGCAGTGCAACGGTATGGACACACCTAATTTATTTTCCTGCTGGAAAATATTACAATTTATCAGCTCATAGAGTGTATTATAAACGGGCACTCTGTGAAACGCTAAATATTACCACTTTACTCAGGCACATGCATGCCATTCCTTCTGTGATTGCTTTATGTTTATGCATTTGGAACATACGTTTTCTGCTTCCCTATAAGCACAGTTTAACACATACCAATTGCACTGCATAATATTATACGGTGTCTAGGAGCCTTCTGTGGGTAGTTTGTATTTTAATGACAGCTGAAATGGAGCTAATGGCACAGTGCATTTGCAAGTTTTATGCATCTTCAAAACCATCTCTCTCTCTCTCTCTCTCTTTAGGTTAGACCTCAATGGTAGGCCATTATTTCTAACCAAAAAGCTCTGAGGATCTCTGCGCCCTTTTAATATTAGAGTAAAATCTCAAAGCGACATGAATCTATTCATTCCTATTCCCCCCAGTCTCTTTTCCTTTCTCATTCGCAACACTTGCACATCCTGAGAAACTGGCCTCTAACACTGAAAGGAAATATCTTTTTTTTGTCACACAATAGCGAACCTAGAACGCTTATAAACGGCAAGGTTCGGTAAACACCCGTCTGAACTGAAAGGAAGGGTGTGACAGGGAAGTGTTGACGCCTCTTTAAGCAAACAAGACGTCGGCAGAAGAGCTCTTCAGAATGACATTAATCTCTGACTGAGTGACCTCGAGAGAGTCAACGTTTTCTAATCTGTAGCAGCATCAGGAGGCATCTAAGACGGAGATTATAAAGAGAGGCATGGGAAAAGAAACGGCGGCTGAGGAAAGAGAGGGTAACCTGAAACGTATATTTTCTTGCGGCATCCACCAATGTAGAGCTGCCCTGTGATACTCGACAAATACCTGTAGCACCGAACAATATTGGTGGGTTCACCTGCAATCTTTGGGTTCATCTCAGGTTGCAATATCACAAACCTGCCGCACGTTTAACTGGGGTTTATCACCATGGTAACCTATGCTGCAGTGCCATTCTGCAGGTTCACTTCAGATCAAAATGTTTCAGCAGTCCAGATAAAAAACAGCCTGCAGCTTGTAAAATAAAGTGTATGAACACAGAGTAGCAAGTTTTTATTGATCAGTAGAAACACAGCACTTACTATATATTATCCACTGTGGCTCTAAAGAAACCGAAAACCATATTAGATCCCTTCACCTGACACCTGACGGACAGTCTTTATTTAGACAGCTTTAACACTCTTATTCCATCACTGCAAGGAAACTCAGGGTGACTTTATTGATTATATAGAACTATTACTCAGCTCAGCTCATAGTTACAGTCACGAGCATCATTATCAGACATGTTTATTCTCTTCAGGCCATTTTGTTCATAGATATCTGTACTTGTCTTCTCTACATTATTGCAAGTTCACTCTTGACCTTCGAAGCCGCAGCTGAAATACTTCAAACACCCAAAGAAGTGGACATTTTCCATGACAACTGGACAAACTCCATCCACTGAGGCATAGCATGCGCTATGAACAAAAACCGTTAGAATAGCTACTGAGTGAAACTTAAAGATATTTATGTTGCCAGAGTAGATCAGCTTTGCATGTGCAGTATAATACTGACTTCGTAGCTAACAATGGAGATGCGGTAGCAAGTGTAGGAGCAACAAGGTTAGCATGTAAAATGGTTAAGATAAGGTGTTGCTTGTGATCATGACATGGGAAGTCATGTACTTGAAATGGCTGCTGTTCGAGTAGTAAGTCATGAGAAAACCACTGCTGGCCAATGGCAACATGGATGCCATCAGACTCCTCGTTGTTCTCTCACAGCTCACTCACTTTCAATTTCCGAGGGGGGCATTCATATGGAATTGAACATGGTAAACACGACTTCTCAGTCACAGGGAAACGGTGGTTTTTCAGTCTGCAATGGTTTTCTCAGAAGCCCTGAGAGCATTCACTAACACCATGCTTCTTGTGGATGAGCACACGTCACAACAACAGCTGCAGTAATATCCACAGTTCAAAAACAGGATGAAACAACAAGAATTCAAGTACTGACCAACATGGTTGGTTCTCTGTTTCGTAAAAGCTGCACATAAATGTGATAGATGACGACATGGCGGGTAAGGCTGTTTCTTGAAGAAGTGGAGTGCAACGTTTGAAAGAAAACAAACTGGACAACTGTAGGCCTAGGCTTTGATTATTGTCTCAAATAAGCCAAAATAAGACATCAATGAACTGAAGATGGAGCTCATCAATTTTGATCAGGCATTTGATCTCGGTAGGAATCCAGCGCTAATTCTTTTCTTTAAACTTTCTGAAACAAACCAGTGTTTAATCAAGATGAACATTCATTATATTGTATTTTCGCTTGAGGTAAGAAGTGCATTGAGAGGCCTTGCACCACTTGAATATTCTTTGTAACAGCCATCTCCATCACTTAGTAAAAGATTATTCAGGAAAAAGCCAGACGATGTAGAGAGCAGGCAAATCCGGCTGGTCTTCCTCTAAATAACAAGCTCTTTTAGACGCTGACAAGCACCACAACAGCCAGGAGCAAACCTGCGGTATTCATTATTCTGACCCATGCTCAGCTTGCCAAAACTTTACATCAGAATTTTACATTTACATTACTGCCTGACTGAATATTCTCTTCATTATTCTCCCCCCACTCCTTCTTGCTTTGCTATCGTCTTCGCTGTTACTGCTCAAAAACATAAAGCAAAGTGACGACAGCGATTGAGCTTGTTGTGCCTTTGGGTTTGGGATTAAGCTCCGGGGACTTCATCCAGACCAGTAAAAACAATCATCTTCACTGGAGGGGAAAAAAACAACAACTGCCAACATTGTTGGAATGAAAATAAATACACATAAAGAGCTGGAAAACACAACGCGTCCTGTTCCGCTGCAACCTCCTCGTCAAAGCATCCAAGCAGAGCTAACAAGAAACACAAGGTATTGGGTCACAGCTGCAACGCTTCATTGTGTCAGGGGTCAGTGTTTCGTTAGGTGTGTGTGTGGGGCTGGGGGATGCTCGTGAAGGCAATTTGAGAGTCAACCTCAGCTGGGAAACAATCTCCATGACTCTCCTCCTGATTGCCTCACGTCTAAATTCGCCATGCACTGTCTTTCCTGATCTACTAATCAATACTCCCCATGTCTGACTGGCCCTTATACCCCCCCTGTCTACCTCCCCACCACCCCCGCTGATCCTCCTTGTGACTGACAGCAGCCATGCCTCTTCCTGGCCATTACACACCGTAATTGTTTCTTTATGTTCCCCCTGCTGGACCGGCCCTGCTACCTTCATGTGGCCTTATGTCACCCTCTGGACCCACAGAGGAAATAACGCCGGATCAATCAGCTCTCCCACACTGTTTCCAATAGACCTTTACAGCTTTCCCATAATTCACCAGTCACCCGTCAAGCTGACTAACTGGACCTTTTTCCACATAAAGAAAGTATATAAATGTCAACAAACAGCATGAGAAAAACGGAGTCAACAAGCCATGACATCTTATGTCAGGGAACTTGAATTTCACATCCATTTACAGACATCACTATCACCCGTTACATACAGTTGGTGTAATGGTATAAAAAAAAAAGGCTGTTTTGATGGCAAAATTACATGAATTAAAAATAATAGGAGCACTTCCTGGGCTAAAATGAGTTTAGTTGCGGTGTGTTTTTTATACATTTAAGGACTTATGATTGTCAGATACGTCTCTGACTGGCACCGCGGCATGTTACCCAGCGACCGCCACGAGGCACTTTCTTTTAAACATGGTCATATTAAACCCAGTCAAACAACACTTCCTGATGGACTCGTACTGCTGAAACGCGTCAGAGTTTGATTGGCTGTAATATGACCACGCCATGGTAATACATTGCCTTGATTGTTACAACATATATGTGTTTGCAGATTTCCTGGTCTCCCACCTCTATAGGACAATCAATCACTGCCCCTGCAGGAAGCAGGGAAATTTGCGCAAACTGGCAACAGGAAAATAACATCAAATACAGCAGATAACATTAAAACTCACAAAATAATTCAGGCTGTGACAGTGCCACGCAAGGTTTGATTAGGTTTAAGCACAAGGGAAGATCGAAGGTTGAGATGGACATGAGAACTGGTCCCCTGTGTTGAAGTCGACAGGTTTATTATTCCGCCATTTGGGGCCAGACCACTAGATGTCACAACATAACAGAATGTTACGTAACGTAACTCTGGGTTGTAATAAGCAGGTTGCTCATATGAACACAGTTTCAACAGGAAGAAAATACGAAGGTCTTGCGACTGTTGAGACCTCTGAAAACCTTCACACTCAAGGACATATACTAGGCTATATTTGGTTCTACTAGCTGACTAGCTAATTACTAATAAGTGTCACTTGTGTCTAATAAAAAAAAAAGGTCACATATTGTCTCCTCTGAAAATGAACGTTTACACACATGCAGTACAAGAACAAGGCGCTGCCGATAAAAACCTGTTTGACTTTGTTGAAACTACTCCTAAAACCTCCTTTGACTTGGATTTGTTTAATTTATGTTTCTTTTTTTATACGTTTCTTAGTTGTATTTCGGCATCTGAACAAGAGAAATATTATCAGCACTCATCGCTACTACATCATTCAGTTTTAATAGCATGCTACCAAAACGTTGCCTATTTACACATCCAACAGAAAAGCAACATGTACAGGACAGCTGGCTCTTTAGCACATACAATATTTAGCTTTCTTTGCAAGCTTGCGTCGTTGTTACTTGTCTGTCTGTTGTTTATTTGCCGTTTTTTCCACATGCATGATCTATTTTTTTAATTAAAAAAAATATAAAATTCTTCTTAGGTGCAGTAAATTTTACTGCCCAATTATCACTGATGCTGAACAGCGCCATTACACGATGCAATTATCAGAATAACCCTACAAGTTGACATTAGCTAATTAAGCAGGCAGGTGTTGTGTGTGGGATGAAACCTGAACTCATGGAAGAGTCTGCAGATGTGTATTAGCTGTTGTTTGCTTTATAACTAAGTCATTTTTTTTTAATATCTCAAAAAAGCAGGGGAGGATTGTTCACAAAGACGCGAGCTCAAGATGATGGCGATGTCAGACGAAGTTGCACACAACACACAGCTCATGGAACAACTATGCGAAGTAAGGTGAATGAGTGCAAAGCGAGTGGATTAGTCATCGTTGTTCACAGATCAACAGTCGGCGCATTGTTTCTGTCCCTCATTATAATGTGTAACACTAGATAATGACTTCACTGCATGACAAGTGTGTATGCTTTCTGTTTTCATGATTTGAGAATGTGGTGAGGACACTAAAAATGGACTGTCTTCATGTTTTGTATAGAAATCCATCCCACCTATATAATTTATGGACATGGCTTTGTACTGCAAACACAAACTGTGGAAACATGTAAGGTTTGTTGGCTAACTGTCGCTACCTTCCTGCTGACATGAAGCCGCAAAAAAAAGAATAATGCCGTCGAGAAAAAAAGACAACCAAGGAGAGGAAAATGCTATGTCTGAGCCCAGCTGAGATCTTGATGTGTGTACTTTACTTGACAGTTGTGGGCCTGTAGCGCTCACCTCCCATTTGCTGTCCTGGGTTTTCCTCTTGAGCTGGATGTTCCAGTTCTCGGCGTCCACCTCGGCGCAGTGAGCGATGGTCATGGCCACTGGGCAGAAGAGGTCCAGCCCCGGAGGACCGTACGTCACCTCTGGGCCCAGTAGGATTTCACAGCCTTCCGGTGTTTGGACACTAAACACAGCGTGGCACACAGAGGAGGAGACACAACGGAAAAGATACATGAAAAGAAAGTACGGTCCTGCAGAGAAATTGTGCGGTTATGTGATTGTTCGACAACCTGTAATTGTGCCTTTTGATGTGTCTATTTGAAATGCTTTATAGCTTTATGAATGGTGTTTTTCTTTGTATTACACGTGTGCGTTGCTTGTCTTCTTACCTCAATCATTTGTGCACTGAATTAGTATAATTAGCTGACCCAAATGTGCTTTTCTCTAGTTTTTTAAAACATGCTCAAATCATCCATAATAAGCCGTGAAAATGAATTCTTTATGAAGTGAGAACAGATCAGCAGCAGTAGTCCTCAAGTAGTACAGGACAGCGTCATGTTGTGAACTAGTAACAAGTGAAGGCTGTGATCACAATGACTCTCACATGGTATATTTATTATCTTGCAGCCACTGTATGTGATTAACATCCTTCTCTGTGCAAGCTTATGAACAGTGGTGGGCTGCAAACAAAACATGCCTGCAGGCTTGCAGGTCCAGGTTTGACTCCCTGTGAGTGCTGCTCCTCAAGTTCAACTTACTGTTACACAGGCAGGCTGCTGGAATTTGTTCCACCGCAGGTGAAAAAGTCACTGCGATTTGCCGGCGAGTTGGAGTGTGCTCATTAAAAGCGGCTTACAACAAACAGGTCGCGGCAGAAAAAAAAAAAAAAAGGTTTAGAAAAAAAGGCCAACAGGGATCGAGAAAGAGCAGAAAGAAGCTTTGGCAAAGCTCTGCGCACTGATATCAGTCATCGCAGATCAGAGCACTCTGAGTATTGATTTGATAAGATTTCCTTCCTTAAATTAAACGTTATTCATAGTCGTCGTGGGAGGAATGGCTTTAATGTACAGTAGACTTCACAGTGACTTTTAACATGTAGAGAGTGAGGTGGAAATTTTAATGATGCTGCCTTCATCCTTCATATTCAACTCGCCTAAGGATTATTACAGTTTATTAGCAGCTGGATGTTATTTTTGTGGTTTTAACCATCACAGATATTATTCTGTCTAACAAGGCACAAGTGAGGAAGGCGTTAAAGGCGCTTCGTGTAGAATTTAGTGGCATCTAGTGGTGAGCAGATTGCAACCAACCTCACCCACGCCTTCCTAGTGTCTAAGAGAACCTATGGTGGCCATTCAAAGCCCTCACTAGAGCCGGCGTTTGTCTGCTCTGGGCTTCTGTAGAAACATGGCAGTGCGACGTGGAGGACTCCATAAAAGAGGACCCACTCTCTCTGTAGATATAAACGGCTTATTCGAAGGTAACATAAGCACAACAATTTCTGTTCCCAGGTGATTATACACAAATGAAAACATAATTATGCAAATTCTATTCCATTTCTGCAAATAGATCCTCCTAAATCTTCACACTGAACCTTTGAGCGAGTGGCACTGTGAAAAAATTCAGCCTAGTCTCCAGATACATCCAGAATATGTCCCAACGGTGTCAGGATGTAATACGATCCCGTGGAGTCCATACACGTTATTTTCTTCAGAATTTTGTCCTTTAATATATATCTTTTTTTTTTGACACCTGCCTCAAAGTGTTGGAAACTGTTATGCAAAAGTTATTACATTATCTTATCTGAATTAAAAGCCGCTTCTGTCTCTGTGAACACCTTTATGCTAAATGCTCTCTCTGGGTGCTGACATTTACTCTTGACTTCCCAATTACTACCTTAACATCTGACCTTGGGAGAAGGTGGATATACTCATTTACTCCAGCTATTACGCCTTTCAGGTGCACAATGGCCTCACTTTCTTCCTTACGTTTCTTAGCTCACTAATGTCAACAGCGGTCCTGCTCTTGACTGACTGATCCAGAGGGAGATCTCGATCCCTTCGCCAACAGTGTTGAGCCTGATCACACATTTAATGCAAAGTGTAGGCAAGGAGCAGATTACCTGCTCCTTAAGCAGCCTGCAGCTCATCCACAGAGTCCAGCGGCAACCTTAAAGAAGTGCCCGGGGCTCACTCTCTCTTCTCTCAATTCCACTTGTCATCACGGTGAAGGGCTCTATCCAGCAGCTACTTGAGCCCCTAGATGAGGTGCATTATTTAAAGTGAGTGATGATTCACTCTTTGGGGACCCAGGAGCTGTGCAAAGTGGCAGACCAGGGCAGGAGAGAAGACGGTGGGCTTAATAAATGCACGCATTAAGACGCTCCATTAGCTTCACCTTTATTTGCTTGTAGTCTCCCACCTGTTTGTCCCACTGTGCTTTTGTCCATTTTTAAGTGTTTGCAGACACTTCATGTGCTGCTTGGACACATTAATCAAAGAGGCATCTAGAGGTGAAGCATCATGCGCCGCTGCAGTATCCAGTGAAGACAGGATTTTTAATTCTCCTCCTTTGATCATTCATACCATCCCTCTCCTGCTGCCGTCTTCTTTTTACTGCAAAGCATTCATCAAGCACAAATTAAGTAATCAAGGACTGACAAGGTTACTTGATGGAAAGAGCAGTCCTCTAAGACATTAACTAATAATAATTAATAAACTAAACTCATCACCAATCTGTTTAAAATACACCCGAAGGTGGTAAGCTTTTGATTTATAATGCAATCACAATGACTATTCGACTTTCATTACGCTTCATCTTTAGTCTCAGACCTTGGTGCACTGCAAGCCACTTGACCGGGAAAACAAGTGTAAGCAACACAGCTAATCACTTGAAACAACTCACCATGTCATTTTATCACTTGTCATTGATAGTCCTATTCACACCATTAAAAAAAGTAATGCCTGAACTCACCAAGCGCCAAGTTGAATCAGTTGTTAGAGCACATTTTGATCATCTATGAACCTTAAAGTAAAACATTAGAAAGTTTCTGTTTTTGTTAGTTTCACACTGATGTTGATCATAACATGGACAAAACAGTTTTTTTTGTTTAGTCTTTTAGTTTGTTTTCTGTTTAGTAATATTTGGCTAGATTTAGATTAGTTTTCACTTAGTTTAAGTCTTGTACAATTAATCCACACCTGTGATGCTCCATTATTCTTCGGTACAGGAGAGACACCCGTCCGTGGTGGCTGTCCGTGGACGTCCACAAGGGTCTAAGTGAGTCTTCAGGGGGGTTCGGCTCAGTGGGAGGTTTCGCTGTTGACGGACGTTTCACCCACTTTACCTTCACTCACCAGGTGAGTTAAAAAAGTCATTCGTTCAGATCATCTCACATTAGTTAACCACCAGCACACGAAGTCACGTGGATTTAAAAGTTCATCAGCTCTGCCAGAAATGTATATGATTCCTCTTATTTAAAAGCCTTCGTGTTATTGCTGTGCTTTTATCTACTGTAATGGAAACTGTAATAGGGGAAAAAAACATGAATGCATGACTTGAAACATTTTTCACGGCTAGTTTTAGTCTTAGCTTTGAGTTTAACTGTCTTCCAATTCTACCCACAACAGAATCTAATACACTGTATACTCTGAATGCAGTTATTGGTGAAGACTTAATCTCGTGTCTCCGGCAGCAGGTACCTGACCTCCTAACAGCGGAGTCTTTACTCTCCAACACCTTTTGATGGAGTCAATAAAAAGGACGGAGATTGAGTGCGTGTATGGATGTTTGGTGGTGAGTCATCTCGGCTGAAAATAAATAAGATGGTGACCATACCGAAAATCAATGTCCAGTTTAATCCCTTTACTTCAGGTGAACCTGCTGTCAAACTAAAAGTATAAAAGCTTCATGGGTTTTATTTTTGGAGGCTCCAGCTACGTTTGAGATCGCCTAGCAGTTTTCGCACAGGGAATTTAAGAATGGTCACATGAAGCAGATGATGTTTGTTTCCTGTCAATAAAATTCTGTATCTTTTCAGCTGTAAAGGTTTTCCATTACATTTGCTGAATTTAGCGTAACATGACATTTTTAATTTGGCACATTCAAGCTTTTCTACGCACCATTTCCTTTTGGACACTCCACGAGCTCTTCTCAAGTGCAAAAAAAAATGTCAAGAATAGAAAAAAATAATAATTTATAATTAGACTGTTAGACTGTTTACAGTCACAAATTCATTTCCTTGTTAATTGTTGATCAGCTGCCGTCGCACAAGCCTTCCTGGACACGTTTCACATTAAAAGCCCGTCGGTTAAAGAAGGGTTCATTACATTGAAGCTAAATTGCATGGGAAGAATCAATGCAAGGAAAAACTGCAAAGTAAAAACGGAACAGGCAGGGCCTAGTGAGTGATGCTGGACAAACATGGGACAACTGTCAGGCCTCTTATGAATGTGATTTGGAGGTGACAACTGATCAGGTCCAGATGGAGAGAGTCTGCTCCAGTCAATCTCAGTCTGTGTTTACAGTTGGCAGATAAAATCATGTAGTGTATAAAGATTCTAGTGGTAAGTCTTTACACCTAGTCATTGTTGTCAGTGATGTCCTCGCAAACATTTTTTAAGCATGTTTAATATTTGTCACTGGCATCACTGCCACCTGAGAGACGAGGTGGGGAGATGAGGAAAAGACGAGCAACGACGTTTGTTTCGGTGTGAAGTGATAGAAAGTGGCTGAACTATATACAACGTTACGTCAAAACACACCAAACTAGCTCGTCTACGTCAGGTTTCACTTCAAAGATCGAAACATTTACCTAAAATTAGCTTCGTTTAAGTGCACATTGAGCACACTTCTCCATTCAGGATCTCAAACTCTCCACTTTTCCTTATCCAAACTCTGACACTTTTTGCTCTATTTTGAGAGGGTTTGTGTGAGTATTTTCCGGGCAAATTGCAAATAAACTCCTGGTAAACCTCCATGTTTGTTTTGGTACAAGAACTTGTGACAGTTGACAGACAGTCATAGTGAGATTTGGTTGTCGACTGACAGAATGTCGAGTTGTTACTGACTAGTTGTTAAGCGCGTTGTGCAGTGAACTGACTGT
>JAPQRN010000027.1:9847470-9866038 GCA_037367275.1 Coranthus polyacanthus
TGTGCCCCTGTTTGACTGTCGAAAAACCAACATCTGATGCAGTTGGTGGAAGCAGTCTTTAATTCCGTCGTATTTCCGTACAATGGTGCTGTCCTTACCTTATCTTTTGAGGTTTTGGAAGCACTTATTTCTAAAGTGCGACTTCACCTTCACAGCCACACAGCACACGCCTCAGGACCACTGAGTTGTGTCCTGAGACGTGTGCTGTGAGATCTGTGGAGCATGAGAGCTGTGATGGCTGAACTTGCCATGGCTCTCCATCCACAAAAGCAGATGAGTTGGGTCAGCCACTGTGGGCAGTCCAGACTCTTGACTAGAGGGTAAAGCATCCAAGCAGGAAGTCATGACACACCTACGCACTGGTGTTCTGACAGCCGTGTATATTAGATTATCATTTCAGCCTTCACACTCAGTTTTCCTCTTATGAATTATGAAATAAAACTAGACTGAGAGGCATCCATACAACAATAAACAACCTACAGTGCTATGTCCCAGATGTTCTTCAGGGCTGCTTTTATTGAATACACATATGGAAAGCAGTTTCATCATTAAAAGCTCTTTTCCTACCAGGACAAAGCTGTTTCTGCCTCAGTAGGTTGAGGGATTTATCTTCCAATACAAAGCACTCATAAAACCTCTGAGGCAAAGGGAATATGTCTGACCTAAGCAAAACGGTGCCTTCAAAAGATTTAGACGAGCCTTTGAGAAGCTCCTAGAACAAGCCTTTAAAATAAATAAGCTTACGAGGGTGTGGAGGAGTAGGCTGGACAGAGATTGGGCTGGATGTTGCTGAAGAAAGGACACAATTCTCTGCGTGTCCTCAGGAACTGCAAGGATGTAGACAGTGATTGACAGCTGGCGAGATGACAAGCACACCAGACCACAGGGGGAAAATGGGTGTCTACAGTAAACATCTTTCTGCTCGCACAGAGCGACCGGGCAAAAAAATAAGCACTCGAAAAACACCGCTGTGTCCGAGAGCAAATATCGTCAGGCTGAAATATTTTGAAGTATTTCAAAGGTGGATAAACCAGTGGGAGCAACCGGACGCTTTGTGCTGACAGGTACGAATCTATAACAGCCGACGAGGGCAGCTCTAGACCCTCTTGTAGAGATTTACAAAGACGCCATGGATTACACTCATAAACTATACATTTCAGCAACAGAGCCTAAAGAGGATTTTCTGCAAAGTGCCAGTGATTCATGTTTTCTATGTTATGTTTATAGCACTGTGTATATTCTAATCCTGTTTAGAACAAAGGAAAGGAAAATAGACTGAATGCTGTTAAGATGACCCAAAATATTAAAAGTCTTTGTCATGACGGGCATAACTCACCCTTTGTACCGCTGTATGCATCTGATTATCTCAGCAGACAATACAGTGCCCTGTCAGAGTGATCCAAAGCCCTGTCATTTTTCCTGCTAATGTGTGCATTTTAGGCCTCTCTTTTCTTCTGTGACTTTGTTCAACAGGAGCCGTGTGAATAAACAGTGACACTTCAGAGGAAACTGGAAGCCCTTGTCGCTCGCTGCAGGGAAGAGTGTGCAAACCTGCCCCCCCTGCCCCACCCCCCTGGAGAGAATCTCAGTCCATCCAAGGGTCATTACCTAGCTGTGATCAGAATACATAATGCACATACTGCTGAGATGAAAGGCCTCAGGAGACGTCTGTACCGCGTACTCCGCCGTGCATGTCCATCAGTGCACCGCGCTCCATTCATCACGGCATTCATCATCGTTTAAACAAGCTTCCCAGGTCGTGACTCTTTCCCAGAGAGCCACACTGTTGACACCAAATGGAGTACATAACTACATATTGACTCTCAGCAGAGAAGAGGAGAAGAAAAAGAGATTGGAGGATTGGAGGTTTGACTTTGCTTCCTACGAGTCAGTTGGCTAAATTAAGGAGTCTATTGAAGAGCCCCCTCCAGGGTCGCACAGTGGGAACTTGAGTTTCTCCACAGCAGCTGGGACATCAAAGCCCAGACTATCACCTGTGAGCGACTTGTGGAAATGAAGACCCATATCTTGACACCTACAGGACTCCTATAGGGAAAGGGAGAGGCCCATCTGTCACACAGCCTGATAGTAGACACACACAGAGATGTGGAGATGGCCGTGGGGAGGCGTTCATTCACATCTACTCTCTGCGTACGCTACTGTTACGCAGTTCATATTTATCTGTTTTAGCCTAACTTCATTTTGTTTAACAAAGAAAGGGCCAGATAGTAGTACAACTCGCTGTTACAACTCAATTTGTCTCCTCTGCTGTACATGGGATTTGGTATTGTCTTCGTAATGGGTCTTATAAGCAGTCAATTTCCTTCATTTCCTCCATTTCCTCCTCAGTTCAGCCTGTTGGATTCTCAAAATGTGTCTTTCCAGATCGTATATCTCTTCAGTAGTGATAATGCTACTGCCCTAGAGTTGAGGAACCTTCAGTGTTTATCTTTTTTAAAAGGATGATGCTGTTGCACTGCAGTTTTTGTTCTCTCAGCACTACTTTACTAGGACTAAACTAACTCATGTCTGATAATATGTAGCATTTCTGCATGTAAAAATGACTGGTCCTACGTTACATATATTGTGTCAACTTGTGTACAATATATAAGATGTATGAACAAAATTTTAATATATTAAAATTGTGCGTAAACCTGATTTCTGCTCGAGTCAAGCAGATCGATTTTCATCAGGAAAGGGGTGAAAACAACTCCCATGACCCCACACGCCTTCACAATATCAAACGACATGTTTTGTTAAGGTTTTGACTGAGAGACCACATAGCAGCACAAATGACATACTGCGTGTTAAAGACTAAAATACAGCGTACAGTAAATTTCAAATATTTCTTTCTAGAGTAATTGTTAACACTCCACAGAAAAATCCACAGAATTATGCAGAACTCAAGTTCAATTTTCTTATTTTCACAGTATTTCTGGCACAGCTTCAACTACTTCCACGGCGCACAGAGAAGGAAAACTGTCTAAATTCTAGCAACGAGGGTTGGTTTCTGCCCCACAGTCTCTATCTCGCAGTTGTTAGAAAAACATTGATCGGCTCCAAAATGTAATGGGTTCGTCCTTGCCAAAGTTTTGTTTGGTGTAGCCCTGCTGACAGACAGACTGACAAACTCACAGTAATGAAAACATGACCTCCTTGCTGAAGATAATTATGCAGGTTACAGCGTCTCCGTGTGAGGATTTGATGCTCTTCTCTGACATATCTGAGAGTAAAGTGAATATCTTTGGTTTTTCAGTTTCGAGTGCTGGTTAAATAAAAAAAAAAAAGAAAGCAATTTCAAAGAGAATACTTTGCGCCGGTTGAAATTTTAATCATCCTTTTAGCTATTTTCTAACATTCATAGAAAATATTATCAATCGACAAATAAAATCAATACAGATGAATCAATCGGTAGCTGTAGTGCTTAACAGTATGCTGTAGACGATGCAGATGTCGGCTTACTCCCACAACGAAGCAGTAGCGACTTAAGATTCATGACGACTAAAATGTAGAGGTCAAATATGAGGATTGGAGTTGATGGTTTTTTTGTTCACATTCTAACTGAATAAAACTAACTGCATCTAAAATAAAGAGCTGTGCGTCACGCGGTGTGACAGGGAAGGACGGAAAGAATGTTTTGATTGCACGCCGCATGTTCCTGTTTTTAAAGACAGTGATTATAAACCTGAAAGCCTGAAAAATCTCTCAACTTGGTGTTTCAGAGTGAGGTAGGCAATGGTATGAAAAAAAACAGGCTCATTAAACTGAAGTCAGCGCAGAGCATAAACAGAGGAAAAAAAAAAAACAAAACGTACTTCTTTGACAGCAGCGTGCTTGAATCTAGTTGTGTGCTAATTAAGCCACCAATGATGGCGTGTATTAAACTCCTAACTTCATAATCCGCCTCTGTAGTAAAGTGTTGAGAAGTGAAGTCATTTGAGTGCATGCTGACTTAACGCCGCGGCTATAATGGTGGAAACGGAGGAGGGTAAATCATTAGAGAGAAAACAGGACAGCGAGAACAAAAAGGAAGGAGAGTCAGAGGGGAGAGGGATGATAAGACAGAGGAAGACTGACATGCTTGGAATGATATTTGGGTAAACTGGCCTCACCTCGCTTCTCCCTGATTGATCACCATGTACATCTCCCAGGACATATTTTCAGCCACCGCTCCATGAGGCACCAGCAGGCTGACCCCTGGAAAACACACAAATGTGTCAACAGAAACGCCTCCTGCAGCCTGACAGCATAGGGCAGGAAAAGGTCTTACAGCATGTACAACACACCGGGGTTATGGGAATATTTATGAGAGAGCTTCATTTTACTTCAATGAACTGCAGGATGTAAAATATAAAACAACAGAAACTCTCATGTGTGAATACATTATTTCAATGTGACTTTAGATGAATTTTAGTCTAAATATGATTAAAAAAAATTAAGCATTTGGTGAAGCATGGAAATAAATGCAGACGATCCTGAATACATTTAGACTAAAGGAAAGTGTGGTTGTTGGTAGCATCGGCTCAAGGACAATTTCAGCTAAAACATTAAGATTTATTCATTTATTTAAAATTTCTAAATAGTAAAAGTGACAGGTGCGAAAAGACAAAAACATCAAATAGTTTCTAACACTGGCTGTTATCAGCGATGCGTTTTGGGGTTTGGTGTGTCTAAGAAGTTCTAAATGATATGCCAAAACTTGGGGAATTGTAATTTTTGCATTTTCATTTTCATAGAAATGAAATTCCATCTGGAGAAAATTAGCGTTTGCAGCCTGGGGCATCTCCGCAGCAACGCTAGCAACTATCACCAGCACTGATACCGATACCATGACTTCGATAACACTTCCTAAACTACATACTTTTTCAACACCAATTTCCCATTTTAACAAAAAGAAAATAACACAAGACTGTACAGGACAAATCTTTAGTTAGATTTTTCAGCCCATCTGCATTTTCATACACTCAAAGCATAAAAATATAACACATAACATATATTTACCATGATGTGCTTTAACTTAAGTTGTTTATTTCAACTTTTTAGTCTTGTACATATTTCAGCTGTGCCATTTTACCTTTTCCACAACATAATAAGTAAAACTATTCACCACTGTTAACATAATATTATTAACAAAAATGTATGAAAGTGTCGACGTGGCGACATTTACACCTTGAGTGTTAAAGAACCAGATACGTTTAGATCCTTGATCCTATTAACGAACTGGGCTCAACTCAGTTCAGTGCTCAGTGCTTCATTTCTGATCGTATGTTGTGACACATTTTGCAGACTGCAGCTCCTGTGATTTGGATATTGCACTCGACCGTATTGCGTTTTCAATAATATTTACAACGACTGTTCAGACCTTTGTCTAAGCTGTTCAACCCGAGAGACAACGTACATCATTTATGTTTTAGTGTAAATATGAATTTACAGTGAAAGGTCATTTTTGACGCCGGAATGTGGCGTACTTGGTTATTTCTCTCTTTGTCATCCAAAAATGTGTCTTACTTGCCGAGCCTGGTTCCGGACCTATGAATCTCCACACACACACACTGCATTTGTTCAATAATTCATATAAATGTAATGTAAAATGCAGTCTGATTATTATGTTATTGTCTGCCACCATATGGTTTAGGCTTATGGATTGGTTGAGGCACAAATCAAACCACTGGTTTAGTTCAACTGATGTTGATTGTTGGTAGGAAATGGGATGCAAATGGTGGTTTCCGTTCTCTAAGACTGCAAAGACCGCGGCCAAACAATGAAGGTTGCAAAGCAATATAGGGATAGTGTGTCATTATTTGACTTAACGTTGCACTACCAATCAAATTCATAAAAGCACAGCAGATTTCTGTAATCTTAATGTTATACTTCTTTACACCAAAAGAAAAGCCCTCACCATCGTTACGTTCCCATATAAAGTAATGCAGTGCAGTTGTAAACCCCAGTGAACTAAAATGAAAGGGTCTCGGATCTAGATTGCATTTCATATCTTAAAACCCCACCATCTCTATGTATTGTTTTAATGCGAGGCTGATTTTGTTGCTAGGTTTGTGCATAGTAGTTCAGTTTATTGTAGACTCTTTGTCCTGGTTGACACTAGTTGACTAAATTCCTTCTAAAATGTAACCATGCATTTTCCTATTAGTTAAATGAAGTACAAGGTATTTATCAGATCACGTATAAGCTTTACTGAAGATCCAGTGACTACAAATACCACACATTCATGTACAGGTACAAAATAATTTTTCTTTGCTCCTAAAAAAAACGTTAAAGTTTGTGAATTTTGGCATCAGTCTATCTCAAATGGTTTTTCATTCAGCTGCAAAATGAATATTATACAATATCCGTGTAGAGTCTATTGTTCTGTCAAGAAAATGTAAATGGAGCTTAACACACACTGTAGGCGGCGTGTTTAAAGAGGATGAGACGATGAGATGTACAGAAAAGTGTCTATGGTCGGCTGAATTTTGATTGGCTTACTGCTGTGCGGTTTTCTCACTGATCAGCCTGACCTTATGGATTCTGCTACGAGTCAAAGCAAGTGCACCCTCTTTAGTGATTTGTCTCCGGTTGCATCAGTATCAGACGTTGCACTGAGGAATTAATGAACATTTCATCATTTCAATACAGATGGGTGACAAATTAAAGGAAAAACTATAAAGCGTCTTAGCACGATGTTGGGTCACCATGTGCCACAAGAACATCTTTGATGCCCCTCTAGAAGTCTGTGAATCTACTGCAGGGATGAACACCAGTCTGTCAAAAGATATTCCCTCATTTGGCGTCTTAATGATGGTGGTAGAGAACGCTGTCTGACACGCCGGTGTGGTGAGCGTGAAGGCCATACCATGTGAATTTACATAATTTTCATACTCATCAGTGGATTCGGTGAAGCCTTGTGCCCAGTGGATTGGGGGGAGTGACATCCTGGAAGAGAAGATGTTTCCCTCATAGGATAAAGGTGATCACTCGCAACGACTTTGTATTGATTTGCAGCGACCACTCTAAAGAGACCAACCCACAACAAGCAAGCAAAATGGCCCCAACATCCAGCAGAGACACTGTAGGAGTCAAGCATTCAGCCTGTACTGTTCCCTTGGTGGACGCTAAACATGGGCTCGCCCACTTAGAGAATATGGTGAAGGATGAGTCATCTGACATATAATTTTTTCCACCTGTAGACGAGCGTGTATGTTTTTTTCACCTCTCTTAAATGTGCATTCATCTTTGTAATGACAGGTTTCTGCACGACAGCCCTATTATAATGTCTCTCTCTGTTCTTGCCGAAGGTCTGATCGCATCCTGATTTGACAGTCACCTGAGCAAGAGTTCTGTTTTTCATTACGTATCACACTACGGCATCAGGACATCATCTGTCGACCGCAGTTTCTGATATGTTTCCCAGACATCTACATGTAGATGTAGATGTCTGGGAAACACTCGCCAGCTGAGCAATCTCTGTGACTGAAGCTCCTGCCATCCATATAAAGCCTCTTTCAAAGTTACTTCGATCTTTACCTCTTGCCATCTTGATCCAAAATTAGCATCGACCGGGTGTGTTCAGCATTTTTATACATGCCCCACAGCACGATTGGACGTTCGTCGCTCAATCTGCAGGAAGCATCAGCATTTATTTTGTTTCTCCACACATTTATGCAAGTTTTTCCTTTAATTTGACACCCGTCTGTATGTCTAATACGGGAATAAATGGGTACACAGCATACGGTAGATGGATAAAGCACTATTTGAATTTAATGTAGTTGTAAACACAGTCTGTCCATGTAAGCACTTTGATCTAGATGAATTAAAAGAGTCTTTCTATTTATCCTGATCTCCCAACTGGTTATTCTCCCTGTACATTTACTGTATTTATGCATCATCTTTCATGAAATGATGCAGATTTTTGCAGAGTGTCAACAGAGCAACACTGACCCGCCACTGTTGCCTGGCACTATTCATCTGTTACTGTGTGAGTAGGAAAAGCATTCAGATTGAAAAGAGCAGAGAGCATATAAAAACTCTGCTTTATAAATAACAGGTTCAGCAAAGCAGAGAGCGAGATGACAGATAAAGATGGTGCTCGGCAGCTGGATGGAAAGTGAATATTCTGTAAAACCTGGGCCATCTCTTAAATGCGACTTTTAACGAGTTAACTTTCATTAAAAAAAAGAAACATTTTGCTTCGCATATTAGTGGAGGCTGCTTGGTTGGCACCGTAGATGAGAAAACAGCAAATCACTGCTAAAAGCCTGCATATCTGAGCGACAGCCATGATTAATCTAAGTGCATTTTCAAACTTATTTTATACAGCTCAGTTGAATCACACTCAAGTTTGTTTTCCTCCCGTGGATAGTAAATTTGAGCAGGTTTAAACAGAGCAATCATACTCTGGTGGAGACCAAAATAACCAAACCAAGACTTGCTGTGGGAAAGTGATCACATCCAACTCCACGGGAAGTCTGAAAGTCGGAGTTAAACACCTCCTATAACCAGACAAGCTAATGCATGAAATCAACATCTGCAAGTTGGTTGGAGAATGAATCGAGCTTTGACCTGAACTAATAATAACTAATAATGACTAAATCATAAGAGTTTTATGATAAATGTCCATTCTCCAGAATCTATTTTCCGTGTTTACTTTCTCTTTCCTGGCCCAGGGAGATCGAAATAATTACCTTTCGGTAATAAATTCAGTTTGGCTCGGGCAAAAGAAACCACAACCAAGAGGAAATATACCAAATTTACTAAATGAGCCACAGATTCAGACCAGAGCCAACAACCTAGAAAGCGAACTCAGATATCACTTGACACCTTGCATTGTGTTAAATGTCTTGAAAACCTACTATTCAAAAGGTCAGTTCAGCAAAGAAAAATCAAAACAGCACATTTCTTTACTTGCTTATAGTCGCTAAGAGAAGTCACTGCGACTAAGAAATACATCCAGAAGGCTCTGATCTGGATGGAGCTCAGGGCTTTGGCCCGTCAGGGTCAGCTATCATGCACATTTTAAATTGTCCTTGTACGCGTCGTCCCGCACTGTCCTTGAACTCCATTTAACATTTACTGCCGGGCCACATCCAACACACTGTATAAACCTGATTGCATTTCCATCCTCATAGCACACACTGAATATACTCAGCATATCGCACACATATCTCTAGCGATATTGGAATCGTTTTTTTATATCCTCTGAAATCTCCTATAAGGCATCCTGGGTTTCTGTATTTGCTTTGGTTTTCTTATATGCAACGTATTTCCTTAAGCTGCGTTCATGTTTTTAGGTAGGAATGTGATATATGTGGTGTCAACAGCAACGGCATGTGTTTTTTAAATTTTTTTTTATTCCAGTGAATTGAGCTCTCTTGGCCACAGCATTTGTTTGACAGAAAGTAGTCCAAACTACTACCAAAGCAAAGAGGACAAAGTCTCCAATGGTGTGAACGCTACAAATCATTTAATTTATCTCTTATCTAATTTTAGCAAGGGTTAAACCGGAGCAAAAAAAAAAACTGCATTTCTGAGTTGTTTGTGTGGCTTGACTGTTCTGATTTCGAAATGTTGAATATAAAACTCGAATTCCATAAATGTGAGGAAAGCTGCAGTTGTGTTTCCATAACACTGAGGTGGTGAGAAAGCATCTGTAATCTGCGGCGAAGTGCTACATATGGC
This sequence comes from Coranthus polyacanthus, assembly GCA_037367275.1. Lineage (NCBI taxonomy): Eukaryota > Metazoa > Chordata > Actinopteri > Kurtiformes > Apogonidae > Coranthus > Coranthus polyacanthus. The sequence goes on from JAPQRN010000027.1 coordinate 9,857,143, forward strand.
CGACTGTTCATTGTAATCAATAGGAGTCCCTGCAGACAGCCTGTATGAGAGCTGCACTTGACAGCTGTGACTCCTCCACTCGGGCCCTCAGTCTGAAAGATGACCACGGGAGGCTGATTTTACTTCACTTCTCCAGTCGGTCGTAGGTCTACCTCTACATGCACAAGGACCACAGAAGAGGACCGTAAGTGCATCGGTTTGCACTGGCTGTTGACCTCGTGACAACTTTGCAAACTCCTCTAATCGCTGCATTTGTGTTGGCGGAAAATGATGACAGTGTGACCCCCGTTTGCCTGAGAGAGCCTGCGAGGATGTGGAGGAATAACAAACAGCTACCTGCCTTGGCAACAGAAACGATAACTCTTAGCAAAAGTTTACAAAAGCTTCATTTTCTTTCCTTACTTCCTTACAATTACACACAATTTACACAAGTCTGGTACTGATTACTCATAGATTAAACTAAAATATATAAAGTATTACTGAAATCATATTTAGTCAATTATTTTTCCAGTCAAAAATAAAGTCAAGCTTTAATTATCCAAAGGGCAATAAAAGGTCCTGGTGAATAAGAAATGCTCCTTTACTGTGACGGTGGCTTGAGTGGAGTGAGTCTGTTTCATTATAAGTTCTGACAGCAACGAGAAAATAAACTCAAAATGAATAAACTAACCTATGTTGTAGCTAATAAGTCTGCGGGGGGGCAAACACTATTTCGGTAGCAGTAGTAATAACGTATTGCGGCTCTAAGGTGCAAAACACAACACCTGAAAACACATTGTTCTTATTATAGCATTAGTTTTTACTGTGTTTTACAAAATGCTGTGTTTCTTTTGTGAGTTCTCGTCATGTTTTCCGTTATGCTGTAGTGCTAGCCGAAATGTTTTAGCAGTTCATCCAGTGTTGCATTTTGCAGGTTTCCTCGCGGTTTAATGTGCACGGCGCTCAAGCATGCATGCCGATACCAGCAGTGCCCCTTTCCCCGGTTGAAAATAAGGGCTTTATGTCAATATGGATTAAAATTTGACTGGGAATGATCCTAAATTGCTATTTGAGCCCTTATTTCAGGATAATAACTTAAGGTCAAGTTTGGTAATCTTAGAAATGCAAAACCATGATTGAGAAACGTAACTCGACACTAAGATTTGGCAGACACAAAAGTAAACTACTTAGAAACTCTGAATGAAATTGAGTGACTTATATACTGTCTGGGCAAAAGCTAAAGCCGTGAGCATTCCTGAAAGACGGGGTTGTCATTGTCTATTCCCTCTATTCCCTCGGTGTGACACTGCACCCTCGCAGGGTACCAACGGAATTCAGAAGTGCGGTATTTCTATAGTCTTTTTTTCCAACGCAATCACCATTTTGAAATAAAAAAATAAGATCCAAAATAGGCTGCATCAAAGTATTTTTGAACATATGCTTTCTTTTGTTTAATTTTGAATCGTGGCTACTTTTTAATGCTCTTACGATTCCTGTTCCCACATTTATTTGTCTTCCTATGGGGCTTTTATGCAAAATGACTGATGATTTTTCCTTTTTTTTTTTTTTTTTACCAAATATCAGTAAACCACCTTCAACGGCAAAAAGTTTACAGCATCCTTTTTTTTGTGTGCCAACTCAACAAACAAAACAAAGAGAGTCGTTCTGTCTTGACGCACACACAGCAGACTGTTTATGACAACAAGCAGCATGGAAGTGGAGAAGAATTGGCGGAAAATGTTAGATGTTTGCCGTGTTGTGAGACTGTCTGAGATGGCTGCATCAACGGGTAAACAGTGCTCACTTAGGATGGCTACGATAATGAGATGTAACTGCAGCCCCTCATTATGGAAACTAAGCGAATAGTGTGTGAGCTGCTTTTCATTATAATACAAAAAGGGACAGAGGAAGTGTTGTTGCTACTAATGAAACAAGCTCTTATCTACTTCCTGTGAAGCTCACCAGTGTTCGGCACCACCAGTCGTCCTCCGGGGTGGCCGAATACCCCCGTGGTCCTCTGCTGCTCTTTGTAGGTGCTGAAGGGCCCGTTTAAGGTGAGCAGGCCCTTCTTGCGTCTGTCCACGGTGCTGCAGTAGTCCCGGCTCAGGTCTCGTGGGAAGGTCTCAGAGGGGGCTTTGGCGTGGAACTCCGCCCGCTCGGCCACACCTAGTGAAACCATAAAGGAGCTCTGAACTTTGACCTTGATGTCTGGCAGAGGGTCAAAGAGCTCTTTGTCTGTGCTGTCCTGGAAGCAGAGGGGAGTGCTGTACGTCCGTCCCACTGTTAAGTCTGGCTGAATCGAGGAGTTGAGAAGCAGCGGATTGCCTACAGAGATGGAGAGATGCACAGCCACACAGTCACCTAAAAGCCCTGCTCGCATGGGATTTGCATTATGTGGGAACTGGTTTAATTAATGAATCAAAGCCCAACCTCTGCGTTTCCTGAACAGCACTCACGTGGGATAATGAAGTTCACTGGTGCCCCAGATACAACTAAATAAGGTCAAGTTTGTTTTGTTTTGTTCATTTTTTTTTGTCATTTTAGCAAAGCAAAAGCTGAAATTTGAAAGGTTGAAAAGAAGGGGAAAAAAATTACCAAGAATTCCTTTATCTTTTAATAAAAAGATAAAAATCACATGAGCGGAGCAAGAAAAGAAAATGCCTCTCAATTTGCACAGATGAAACAATATCAAGGGATTTCTGTCTGAAAGTGATTACATTTAATAGAGTTGTTATTTTACAAAAAGCAGACATAGCAGATTAAAATCACCTTTAATCTCCAGAATAATCCAAATTTCTGGAGGTAAAATTCATCCAGTTCAAACCAGGTTTCAGACCCACATCACTGGACTCTACTGAAACTTCTTGCAGCTGACCAGTAAGGCTCCAGTACCAATTAAACAACATGTCCGGGCAGCCGACCAGTGCATCAGAGGTAAGGGAGCGCAACCTGGACAGAAGGTCCCGGGCTCGGAGCCACGGTCAGACCGTTAGATTTAATTACCAAGCACACACAGCTTGATCTCCATAATCCATCTGCTGGAGTCAGCTCCTCTGGACACCGAGCCGTCCTCCTGAAGGACAGAACGGGAAACAGAGGGAGGGCCAGGAGGGGTCTAGGTGACTGCTCTGTAAATGAGGGGAGTCCTCATAGTGTGGACCAAGCACCTTGTGGAGGGGGGTCTTCATCTGTGGCCATTAGACGTGACAACGCTGCCAAACGGAGCGAGCAGCGAGCGCAGCATCGATCTGGCAGACGGAGACACACGCTGCCCCTGGACGAGCCGTGCCAAGATAACAGCGAAGTCACAGAGTCCTTGCTGCCCAGCTGTTGCCTGGCGAGGGGTGCAAGGCGGGAGGCTAATGTTGTTTTATTTTTAGAGAAATCGTTAATTACCGGGGGCGTGATTGGTGATGAGAATTTTGTGGTGTGTTCTGTTTTGACTTGTTCTTCAAAACTCTACTTTTCTTGATGTTTTCCATCTTTATGGCAGATTTCATGGCCTACTAAAGTAACAAACAGAACCTGTAGTCCCTTCACATTTTCATCATCTAACAGTATTTTATCATTTCTTTGGCTAATTCTTCATAATAAGTATCAAAGTATAAAACTCCTTATGCAAAGAGCTTAACAGACTGGCTGCTTTCATGCTGTTAAACACAAAATGCTGTACTTATATGTAAAATGCCGAACAATCACATATTCAGCTCTCCGTACTCCCTTTGAAAAGAATAACAGATGGAGACTCATGGTTTAAATTATGGTTTATGTAATACTTTATGCTTCTCAGCTCAACACCTTTCCTAAAGGGTACTGCAAGATGATTAAACTCACAAGTAATATAAACAACTAAGCTGAGATGTCTGATGATTAAGAACAAATCTGATCCACACACTGAGCAGAAACAGTATCCTGATGGGTACAAACAGACATTATTCTGTCTTGTGTGTGGAGTTTAAGGAAATGATCACTGCAAACTGTGTTTGGAAGAGAATTCGATCCTCTTTAACAGAATTATTTAATTATGACCATTTACTTTAAAATGCAGTTATTATTAAATGTCACCTCTAGCATATACTATATATGCATATATCGTGGTGCTCTAATAAAACTTATCACGTATGTAGTATTTCATTTTGGTACATGAGAATTAAAGGACCAATCAGGAGTTCTGGGAAATCATGTCTGCAAACTGAGCTGATAGAAGGGGAAAATATGCAAATGTAGAAATAATCATGAAAAATACCCATCACTTTTTCCAAGTTGTCATGTTTTTCTGATCAGTCTAAACCTTATTCTAATAATATTCTGATTCAGTTCAAAGACGAGTAATATGTTGGCCTTCTGTAAAAGCTTTGGGCATTTTTGTGTCTGTCTGTGTTTAATTTTCTCTGATTTGGGAAATTTTTTGTTGTTTTTTGTGTTTAAATGTTCAGTATAAATGAACCTGACTTAACTAATTTTCAGTTCATCCGTAACTCCGTTCGTGGACTCTTTATGGTTAGTAAAGTAGGACTGTGGTTAAAATCATACTCATACCGTTGCACGTATTACATTTATGATATTTATGTTTTTACCCATGTACTGTACGCTTCATAAATGCACTTTCATTATAAATGACATAAAAGCGAGCACATATAACGCTGAATGATAATTGTCACTTAAATGAACATTTCATAAAAAGTGCATGCTTCATGAAAAGTGAAAGTGCATTTTTTATTGATAAACAGTCTAATAGTAGCAGTGAACCTGCACATGACTCTGAGGTTATTGCAGCTCTCGGTCGGAGCCGCAGCTGCAGTGGACATTACCCCTGTGAAGCTGACATTCGATCACTGCTAAATTTTCTCCCCTCCGGTCGAGTGGAGAATGATCTGATTATCGCTTGAGTGTGCATCTTTAAGAATGGCGCGGCGAAAATGGAATGGCAGCGGTGAGATGAGAGAAGTTAATGAAATGTACCTCAGGTTGAATACCTTGAGGGATAGGTTTGGAATTGGGCCTCTGATTAAAAATCACTCAGAAGGAGAAGTAATGTGGAGAGACAGGGTCAGGTCCAAAGACTCATTCAGCACTCTGCCTTACAGCCGCTCTGGTAGCAGGAAGGTATCCGAAAGCATTTAAGAACTTGAAGTATTTAGTAAGTAAGTAAGTACTTTTTTTTTCTTTCTAGTGGTTATTAGGCATGAAAAACCTACTGATTTGCAATTAAACACACACTTTTAGGTGTTTCCCCCCTGAGAGGAAATGTTTAATTCCCTACTTTGTTTATAAAAACTACGGTTAACAATGCTATCACTGCAGAAGTAGGCTGATGCCAAAATGCCCCAACAGCTTCCTCCGAAAAAAACAAAAAAACAAAACAAACTGGAGCTGCCGTGAGAACAGAGAGGAGCTGTTCTACATTTCACGGGGAGCCTCGGCCTGGCTGATAGAGAGGAAAATGGGAAGGAGTGATTGTGGCCGGTGGAGGGCACGGCAGGCAGGCTGTGGTGAGAGCTGGCCTATTTAAATAGGATTGATGACCTGCTGAATGTAGAGCTCATACCCTCCCAATGCCACCCGTTTTTCCTCACATCCATCCAATCGGTGGACGAGGGTGGGGCTTGGCCAACTCCCCAGGCCTTGGGGGAGCAGGGGGGGCACGGTGCGGGCTCCAGTAGGGGCTTGTCACCGGAGCAGCGAGGATGGATCACCAATCGCCACGATGGCTATCACTTGTGCTAACCCAGAAGTGTCAGTGACAGTAATATGAATGCCTGTAGCGAGGCTGGCTGGGACAGCCACAGTCACATAAGCAACAGAAGTTATTGCTGCACACAACAAAAATTGAATTGATGTTCACTGTTCCATACCCCTCACATTTATCCATCAGTGGCTTAGGCCAGTGTAATCTGATGGAGGAGATTGGTTGCCTGACAGTCAAATGTGTGGTCCATGGGGTGGGGTGGAGCAGTCTATCAGAGATTGATTATCTCCGGCTTCACAATAACAGAGGAACAGGTCTGTCAAAATAGAAGGACAGGTCCTTTCACTGATTATGGAGGTATAAATCCTAAGCAGATAGGGAGGCTGTGCACCACGCTGCCCGATGCAAACAAACGCCATCAATCACCAGGTTGGCCCTGTCGCAGAGGTCTTTGATGACGCAGCCTTTTGGCCTTGTGGTCGTCAGCGTGTGTCAGCGTGAAGTTGATGCCGCGCTCTCTTACCTTGTCTGGTGGTCTTGAAGTTGAAAGACTGGAAACCCCCCGTGAGCGCAGAGGAGTCGATGACATCCACTCCGTACTCGCTGTGGTTCTTCCTGTACAGCATGACGGCCACCACGAGGATGGCGACCGCGATGATGCCCGCACCCAGGCCAGAGTACAGTGCCACATCGTTGGAGCTGTCCATACCTGAGACACAGGAGACACGCAAAAAAATAGCAGCTACGTAAATCAACGAGTATAAAGGAGATTATTTTTATTTTTACGGTGACGGAGGCGAAAAGTCTCGCCAAAAAGTGAGAAGGCTTTTTAAGAGTCTTGTCTTAATCAAAACCCAGAAACAGTAAGTAGGGAATGGAAGAAAACAGACAATTCTATTATGTAGACATTCAAGGGCAAACACAGGCAAGAGTTACAATGTGTTACACTGGCTACAGCATGAAAATGAAACAAGAGTGATGGAAAGTGGTAAAATGGAGCAGACCATCTGTCTTATCTCTCTATGCTACATTATGCACCACAGAAAGGAAGAAATTAACATGTCCAGCCGTTACTCTAAACTGTTACATATCACACTCAAGCTGCTAACACGAAGGGTGATTAGCCTAACTGCCTTTAGACCCACCGGTCTATATCCAATAGCTATGATGGATATCTCGCAGTGAAGGCAATGAGAGCCCATGCAGAGCAGCCGTGGTCACCATTCATCGCAAGGACCAATCAGAGGCAAATTGATTTAGAGTATTCCTACCAGGGTGATCACTCGCCAGATACCATGCCAGCTTAACGCTCACACAGTTCAATCATTCAAGCTTTCCTTAAAAGCCTCCAAAGATGGCAACAGACACAATTCTTGCACTAATCTGGCAGGATAATGAAAGCACTCAAGCTAGCACCTGACAATCACTTAGCCTTTCTAACTCCAGCGAGTGATTGAAAGCCGCCACAGGAATGAGAGGACAGCGCCGTAAATTGGTCAAATTAGCTCGTTTGCAATGATTACAACTCATTAATCCTCCGCAACATAGCACATGTTCACTTGTCACAACCAATATATCTCCTGGCTCGAAGTAGAAACACAGCTGTAGTTGTCATAAAAAGTTGGCCACTGAATAATGACATGCATGTGTAATGAGCATTTGCAGGGTTAAAACAGGAATTGCTCAGATCAAGGTGAACTAAATGGTGGTAATTCATGGTGTTTCTGTTCCCAGAGTACAGACTGAGTGAATGCGAAAGCCTCTCCCTTCTTTTCTCTTCTTTAAACATTAATATGTCATCTCCTGCCCCCAGTTCAGGGCACTCCTTTATGTGGTGTGTGCAAAGAGGAGGAGTTGAAGATGAAAGAAAGGAAGACTCACTTTGAGGTTTAACGTCATGTAGCAGCTTTCGATCTGCAAAGACAGAGAGATAGAATGAGACAAAGAGGAGAGAAAGTGGTGATTAAAGTCCGAGTCTCTGTGAAGTGACTAACAAGCGTGGGCTCAGATCCGACACCCTGAATAGCGAAAAAGCGCTACTGCTGACTGTGCTCTGCGATGATATACAACAGGCATCATTACTGTCCTCACATCACTATGGATAAAGTGTTGAGGTTGAGCTCAAAGACTTGAAAATGCTTTTGAGTGGGGTAATCATCTCCTAGTCCAAAAAAAAAAAAACAAAACAAAGTCTTATACAGAATATTTTGTCAAACACTTTTCTGCCAGGAACCAAACAAACATTACAACCCAAGTACCGCGATGGAAATTGGGATTATTTCTGTAAATTAAATCGCAAGCACGTTGATGGTCCAAATAAACAAACTTGGACAAAGCCTAACCAAAAAACATTTGCATGAACGAAAAGTCTAATAAAATGATGCAGTTACTTGTTATGCTCATTGTTGAAGACTTCTTACAGTTATTTTAAATCAAATAAACTAGGAAGTACACAAAAAAGCTCAGGAAAAAAACACTAAAAGCTCCTTTTGTATTCCTTCATGTTTCAACCACAGTTGAAGAACTAGAAAGATTAAAAAAATAACTAGTGTTTGAGGTGTTGGCAATAACTGTTTTCCTGCAGTTTGCCTGATCAAAAAGCAGCTAAGGTTTCTGAGTCTCTGAAATAGTTCCTAGAACAGCACATGTAACGTTAGTTAAAACTGGCTACCAGCTAAACTATCCATATTTCTAACAAACAAATTAAAAGTGGACTGCCCTTGGCATTACTTAATAAGTCTTAATGAGTAATAATTAGTAAGACATTTTTGCTGTATCCAACTGTGGTGTATTACTCCTCAGACTATATCAGTTACATACTTGACCAAAAGTCACTTCTTAAAATGTTTATATACGTATATGACAGTAAAACTAGCCTAAATTTAATAGTACTAAATTGTAGCTGGTTTGCTAGCTTTAGCTTCACTGACAGGAAGTATTATTTCACAAATTCAGAGCTTTTACATGTTAAAACCTACTAGTCAAATGATGTGCTTCAACATTTAAGAATACGACTGACAAAATGGTCACTCTGCAGTTTATCGTGCTAACTATTTAGCCAGCTAGCTACACTTCCATTTTTCAGCCTGTTTTCGTCGGCTTCAATGAGCTGGCTATAATGGTCTTTCACTGTTCAAGAAAACATTTGCTCACATTTGCTCACAAAACAACCTTTCGTTTAAAACTTTCAGCTAATGAGGACATTAATGTGGAGTTAAAACTGCCGCT
>JAPQRN010000027.1:9914613-9933175 GCA_037367275.1 Coranthus polyacanthus
ACACACACACACACACACACACACACACACACACACACACACACACACACACACACACAGACAGACACACACACACAGACACACACACACACACACACACACAGAGACACACACACAGACACAGACACACACACACAGAGACACACACACTCTTGGTTCATACATTTCGTACATTAGCTCTTCATGGTAAATTAACATAAACTACTCAAGGAGCCCCTGAAAGTGATACCAAACCTGTCACTATTGGACTAAGTCAACACCTGTTGTTTTCTTCTACAACTTCCACATTTTGCCACTTACAGTACTCTAATCGTCTGCGCCTGTAATCTGGGAGATGTTTGCCTATTATCGTTCACAGATATCTTCTCTCCTCCAGGTAAAGACAAAAAAGCCTATAACATAGCACGAAAGATGATTACAACAGGAATGTCTGTAAGGCAATAAACGCATTTTCTGAGTGCATAAGCATTCTACAATCACTCTGCATACAGAATAATCAGATTTTGATCTTTTGGGGCCAATACATTAGGAACGTCTGGAAGAGCTGTATTGTGGAGTGATTTTATGTTGTTTATGTGTGTAGAGAGCTATGGGAGAACGTCTTACGCTCATGATTGAGAAGGAAATGGAAACTGCATTCAAAGACGCTGCTCCATTCATTCCAGTGCTCATGTATGTTGCTTACAGAAATAGTCTGCGTCATGTTTCCACACACTATTTTTGTGGCCACTGTGATGCCACCCATCGTTTTGTTTTTTTTTGGCTACCGTTTTGATGTGAGGAACGTCAGTTTTAGTCTTGGGTTTTGGAACCAGAAGGGACCATATTTGGACTAAAGGGCAGAGCTGTTGAAGTGCGAGGGGCGATGGGTGATCTAAGGTTCAATGCTAGCTCACTTAGAACTCTTTCAGAAATCAGACTGAACCTGACCAGATCAGCACATTTTTATTCTTGCGATCATCATGTCTGTCTCCACTGAATGGGCGACTAATGAAATTCATTGGCTTCAACTTCTTATGGTTTGGTGAAGCTGGTTCCATTACAGGCTTTACACGCTGACGCCACAAACACATTTGAGTCAAATCCTAATCCCATATTGGTCTAATACATAGTAATATTCTTTTCAGATAACTTCCTTCATATCTCCATAGCTCTCAAGTCTCGGATATATATCAGAAGAGTTATTAGTAGAGTAGAAGACATGAAAGAAAAAATGAAGACAGCTGTACCAAATTATCCAAACTCCATTGGACGGATTCACTTGAATAATCATGTGTCCAAACAACTCTCTGATGAAGATGACTAGTACCGATACACATCAAAAAAACTCTGAATATGACTTTAATGACAGCAGCTGTCAGTGTTTTTGTTCAACTGTGAAGCAAATGATTCACAAACTGCTAAAATGTGAGAAACTTCTCAAATCAACAGGAACTCTTTTGAAATCTGGGTTTTGATGTTCTCACAAATATTTACTTTATGGAGACTGAAAGGACTAAAAAAGAAAATAATATATTGATGCTAATGGTCACATAATGTAAGCAGAATGGTATTAGCTACTTCAAAACGTCAGGAAGCATTCTCCATAGTATCTGAGCAGTTTGGTCGGTGCCATAAAATTGAAGTTTGGAGCCCAGCATCTGTACTTCACTGACGTCTACCGCTACGTCTTTTCTTCTTGTCAATTACTTGAACACAACTTAATAAACCACGACTTTATTGATTTAATTACATATCACCAACGCCATAGATCTGGCACGTTGTAGTTCAGAGGCTTGGGGACATATTCTACAGATATATTATGATTAAAACCATGCTCCAACAAGCGTCAAAACAGAGCAGTGCTAACAAAGGGCGCTAACACACGCCAAAAATTTAGCGAAACGCCTGAAGGGCCGACACTCTGACGTTTGTAAAGAGTTTCGAGAGCTCGGTAGCTCCCATTTCACCATCACTGAAGCATTAAACAGTAAACTCCTGCTGATAGAAGGTGATTTGATTCTCAAAGCTAAGCTAGTCCTGTGGAACCGCAGACACCAGAGAAAACACCTCAGGAGTAAATTAACTCAGATGCTGTTGTTCACACGCAACTACTATTGACTTTACTTCATTTGTAAGATGAATTCGTTAGATTTACAATCATTTATTTCAGTTATTTTTAATGTCAATATTTGCCTGCGATATTGGAAATCTAAAAATGTTCATGCTATTGTTTTGAAGTTAGAAACTCCAGCATCATGACAACACTTCCACCGTGCATTAAAACTGAGCCAGCTGCACCATTCCTATATCATTATTTATTGAAGAAGGCCTTTCATCACAACGTTAACGACCATCAGCCTTTATAATTCACTGCGCTTTAGTTAGAATGAAAATAAGTGGCTGTAATCTTTTTAATAAGAAGAAGGCATCTATTAGAGACTTCGGGATATTCTCAGAACTGTGATGAGCTGCAAAGTCTGGCTGTGCATGTAGCCCCTGAATATAAAGGAAATTATCTTAATTATTATTTCTGTCTGCAGCATATCTCATCTACTCATCTAAAATGAGGACTTAATCACCAGATAAAATCTAAATCTTCATTTGTGCTTTACCAAACTATGGTGTCCACAGTAAAGAACGTCCCCTCAATCTTCCTCATTTACTTTATCTTTGCTTAGTGGTTTCTTACATTTCCCAGAATACATTTTTCAAGGTAGAACAGGAATTATTCTAAAAGGGTTTGAGGGTCAAAGGAATACATTAGGTGTGTTTCCATCCAGCAGTTTTTATTTGCATTTTTAATTTGTGGCCAAAAAAAAAATCAGAGTGGAAACAATACAGTGGAATAAATATCGCACAAAATATCTTTTATGTCTCAATCAATCGCTCAGGTAGTATGTTATATGAAATCGTTTTAAACAATGACGATGATGGAGATCCAACTCAAATTCAACTCAAAAGACGATTTTCTGAAAATTCGGTTAAAATGTGCGACACGTTTGGACAGAAACCTGCCTATTGTAGCTGAGCAGTCAAGTTCTCCCTGAACGTGGCTGTATCTGAAGCCTGGTTCCCGCACAAAATGCCAACTGGCTTTTAAGCTGGATTGTACGCTGGCCCAGTGAGCCAGGTGTGGGAGGAGGAAAAGGTATCTGTTTTTCTTTCATGATAGAGTTCCCCCTGTACAATCCAAAACGGTGACTCTAGAAAAAAAGGACTTTACACTAAACCTCTCAACTTTGTGAAAATCTCCAACTGTAGAGATTTCTAATTACTTTGACATTTCAAGGTGGTCTTTTAGTTGCTGGTAACAACACGCAGGCATCAAAGTGACATTCAGATGAACTTGCTACAAGCAGCTGCACAATGTTTTTTTTTTTTTGTTTTTTTTTTTAGATGGGGATGGAGCAAACTATAAAAAAATACAATCAATATCCATGCACATTGTTTGATTGAATGTGCTCAGGTGTTGTACAGCACACGGTGTAGATATACTCCTCCTCCCTTAGCTGCCAGGGAACTCAAGGGCATTGTCAGCTTTATCAGTACCTAGTGATTCATCAGGCTAGTTGGTAAATAAGAGATGCTATCAGGTGCTCCTGGTGGCATTGAGGGCCCATGTCCTAATCAATAACATTCCAATTCTTCACTGATCTCCTCCTCTGATTAGCCAGACTAATCCAATACACAATGTTGCTGTCTTTTACAGTGCCAGGACAAAGCCTTCCTGTTAAGACCGCCCTTATCTGCAGTTTTGTGTTCACTAAAGATATAAGGCGGGCCTGTGCCAGGGGCTATGGCGAGGACATCCTCGGGCTCTTTAATTGCTAATCCACTTGGGCCAGCTGATAGCGAGGAGATTTCACACGGCCAGGCAGCGCCACAGGCTGTTAAGTGCAGTGATTGTAGTGCGGGGCTAACCGTCCGGCGCACATAGACAGGGTAAGTTCGGGCAAAATGGCTTGTAATTTTTCAACTCACTTAAATGGGACTGGGAGATAGCGGAGTGGCACGGATAATGAAGCAGGTTAAGAAGAGGAGGGGCGGGGGGGTGGTGGCTGTCAGTCAGTAAGGAGCAGTGATGGCAGCAGCCGCTTACTGATGTGAGGAAGCTGATGAACAAGCCAAGCCTAATTTGAGTTAATGAATATGAAATAGGCATTAAATTTCCCCTTTCAAAATGATATGCAATGAGCATAACTGATGGAAGGGGAAATGAATCTGCATTAGCTGCTCACTATTTCACTTGTGGAGACTGATTATACTATGGATGTGTTTTTTTTTTTTAAATGGTCATGTTATACATATCAGCCACATCAGTCCACGCACCCCTGAATTATACAGTCCACGTGCGGGGGAGATAGCTATTAGTGTTTTTAGCGCTACCTGCTCTAATTTGGATGATGCAACTGGATTAAATTTACACATTAAATCACCCATGGGTAGAATCCAAAAGTTGTGACTTTGGCAACCCCTGTGGTAGTTTTAATGGCAACAGATACGTTCTAATTACCACTATGGTTATATCCATGAACACAAACTTCTAACATAAGAATAATTTGAAGCATTGAAATCATGTAAAAACATACAAAAGGATGAGTTATTCATTATAGTTTTCTCTCAAGAGTCCTTTGAAGCTACAATAATAATTTAAAATATCTCCAAAATGACTCTGCCTGTATTTAAATATTCTATTATACATTGTTGAAATTCAGAGAAATCCCTCATTTCATTTCAACGTAACGGCCTGTTTCATTTGTTTGCCTGTCAACAGCGTCACATCCCCTTTACTACTGTTAACATTTAACATAACTCGACGCAGTTACATTAGTATGAAATGACATAATGCGAATGCACGTCACTAAACATAATGAATAAATAAAACTGGCCTGTAAATGTGTTTTTTGCAATGGTGGTGAAAACACACCTCTAATCAGGTGTGCGCGACCTCCAGCTAGAGTTTCCAGACCTCATTCATTTTCCGAAGGGGAACTGAAAACCACCGGATTGGTTTGAAAGCACCCGCAGTCGAACGTCTTTTAAAGCTGGCGCAATCGGCCGGTTTATTTGTCAGTTTGGATCTAAACTAACATGTTAAAGCACTGAGGCAGCTGCAGCTTGTTGTCTGGTTGGTTTGAAGAGGAGTTCAGGGCTTCAGTTCCGCGTGGGAAACGACTGTATGAAGGTAAAGTAAACTGGCGAAAAATTATATTGATGGCCATTTATTGGTGGTAAAGCAGTACAACAATCCAAACTAACCCATTCAGACCCTCATGTGGTTCTTTGTCTGTGATTCTCTGTCCTGCGGATGTCCCTGAACACATATTCATTTAAATAATATCTTTTCATAATTTCAAGTATGTCTCTTTCATCCCTAAAATTCTTTGATCAGCTGTCAACAGGTGTTCTTGCTACAATTCCAGTCGCAGTCACAGGTTGTCATTTGATCTGACTGCCGAACTGCAACTACTATCTGATATGAACCTGCCAGAGGGAAAACGCCAGAAGAGGCAGCTGGATGTCAGCATCAGACTGAAATACTATGGACCTAATAACAAAACATTTTACCAGATTTACCTGTGCCATAGATACAATCTAGGGCTGAACGATATGCAAAAAAAGCCATTATTTTGACAGATATTGTGATTGCGATAGGTCACGGTGGAAATGGTGATTTCTGTATTTAATTTTCACTGAAGAAAAAAAAGAAAAAAGACGCTGTGAGTTTTGCCGCCGTCTGTGCTACACAAGTATGTTCCCTTACATCTGGAGAATACGCTTCATTTATAATGGTATGTTGTGACATGTTTTACCTTTATAAAAAAGTTGCAGCTCTTGCGATTTGGATATACTGTAGTTCTTGGCCAAATAATACCACTATTAATTGTTCAGCAATAATAGAATCATCTTCCTGTTACATGGGTTTAAAGCTGCGTACTGTTTGCATCTTCCTTTGCTATTCCTTTCAGCTACTAAGGTTCACAGCTCGCCTCCTGTCACTTATCCGGGGGAGCGGTTTCTCTGAAAACAGCATTCAGCCTTAGGTTAAAGTGGCAGGGAGATCATTTAGAAAGAAATATTTTACCCCAAGGCTAGTTTTTGAGGTTTGTTAGGTATTTTTCTAGAGGCAAACTATTCATTTTGCCTGAATGGATATATTCCATTGCCTCACACATTACTTTGTGTCGAACATGCCTATTTTAATGGATTAGCATTTCCAATTCTGCGTTCTCTACATCTACAGTATATACACTTTGATATTCCGCTCATGTGATGGTTAAAGGACCATTCATCCAACAACTGATGCTATAATCTAAGCCCCCGTTTCCTGCGTTGTTTTTTAAGTTCATTTACGGAAGACGTGTCTTTTCCCTGTTCATGCCGTCCCGTGGTTTGCAAAAAACAACAACTCAAAAGCCTCAAATCTTATTTAAATTACAGAGTTTTGCACACCCACAAGGTATCAAGTAGCATCTCAGCAGAATGGTAAGGTTTAAGTTTAAACACTGGAGGGGAAACTGTGATGCTGTGGAGGAGGCGTCTCTGGCATTAATCACACCATCTTCTCCAGCTCGGGAACAGTAATATTAATAGAATCATTGTCATGTAAACAGCCCAAAGTAATAACTCACTGGACAATGTTATGTTTGTATGTGTGATAATGTTCGTCTCTGTTGTTCTGATGTTGTCAGAACCAGAAGGATGTTGTTGCAGGTGGTTACACATGCATCGAATAATATATTTAAAGCTAAAAAAAATGCCAACGTGTAATCACAGTGTAATTTGTCATTGAAGGAGCTGCTATTTTGTTTTCTTTCCTCAATAGGTAGGATGTGGTTGAGGTAGATAATGGATACAAAATCCAGGACTTTGAGCCAGAGATTGTGGTTTTTCAACCTGACTTCTGTAGATTTTTTTTACATTTACATAATAAAAGTACTTTGGGTAGAGTTATCTAAGATCACAGATATAGATATATTTTCATCACATCTTTAAATACTTCCAGATAAGAAGTCCAGATAATGGTAAAGTCAACCATAAAAAATCATGAAATACTTGCATATGAACATAATTTCTGAGCGATGCAGTTGAAAAATGCCTCCATATTCACCTTTGGTCCAGAAATGTCAGGATTATATGTATCCGCGGTTTTTCTTACGACTGGGATTTTAAAGTTTACGTTAACTTGTCGAATCGCTTCATGTCCTCTTTAAAGCAGAGACCTATATATGAGTGAAGTCGCACAGTTTCCCCATTCTCCATCTGATGTGACTGTAGCGACACTCGAATTAAAGCAGAGAGTCAGCACTTTAACCTCACCGTTATTGTTTGAAATCCAGTGTGCTGCAGTCCACAACCAGCACGACCTAAAAATGTATCCGTGCAACACTGAACTCTACCGTTTGTTAAAAATATAACTGATTAGCACTTCTTTTAAAAGTGCAAAAACAATTAACTATTTAATTCTAAGTGATTGCATTAATTATGCAATGCAAAAAGCCACATAATGTTAAAGGAGTCACTCGATTATCATCTTCATGGGTTTAAGCACATTTTCGGGTTTTCAGCTCATCACCTAGTTTTACAGCTCACAACTTTAATGCCTTGGTAGAGTCTCTCAACAGCCTCATTCTCGCCGCAGCAGACAGCTGTTTTCAGTAAGCTCATATATTATTAATATCTATTATTTAGTATTCTTAACTATGTGTGAGACGTTCACACAACACTAAGCAGATGCTGTGCTACTGATGCCCAAAAAAACATACAATTTTGTGCGATTAAAAAAGAGAACTTTCAGAGTAGTTGCATCTCAGCTGAAATTCTCACTGTCACAAATGAGTGTTGTCAGTGAATTCATTATCTGTTTAATGATGCTACGAGGTCAAGAGCAGTAAAGAGCCACCAGACGACGACATATCCCCACGGCCTAGTTTAGTTTCAATGAGTTTGCCCACTGACGGCAGAAGGAGTCGAGTAGTTCCTCGAGTAGCTTACAAGTATTTTACGTCTACGTCTTCTCCGGCAACGAAATGATGACAAATGGAATGACGGACAACGCAGATGGATGACAAAAGGCCAACGTATAACTGATAAACTGAAGCAAGTTTGGGGGAAAACAAAATACTGAATGGTTTTCCAGTTACACCGCAGAACCACAAAACACCTTTGCATTTATTGTGCGCCACCTTGTGGTTCACAGGTTGCTAAATAGCAACCGGCACCACTCCAACACAGAACGATAAACTGCAGCAAATTTAATGAAACCACTATAGTGTTTGGTTTTCCAGTTATGCCCCAGAAACAAAATGATGATGATAGATGAATGGACAGAGCAGACAGAGACATTTTTATCCCCAAACCCCAAACAAACTTGACGCAGACGTCAACCAGAAAAGAGGAAACCTCTAGACACTGCAGAAAGACATCATGTCCATATGAGAAGTGAAAAACGAAATCTTTAAATCAAACTCGAGGAGGACATTTGGCACAAGATAGCATCTCCAGTAGAGACTGAACTTTCTCACAGAGTTTAAATGGCCACGGTGGAGTTTTAGCTGCACTCTGATAAGACAGTGAAAACCGAAACTCCTCTCATTGCCTCTCCAAGATCAAGTGAAGCCAAACTTTCTTTTACCTGCTGGAGTTTGGAGACTTTATTACCTGACCAGGAGGACCAAAGGGAAAACGGAAGAAGATGAAGTGTATAATTTGGCCCGGGGGTTCATTGTACATGTTCTAAATTCAGCCTAACCTCGGGTAAAAAAAAATAATATGGATCCATTTCTGGCATACATTTCATGTAATGCGCTGCCAGTTAAACACAATGTTCATTTTAATACATTCAACAATATAATCCAGCTAAGACTTCCATTGTTCTATAGTTCGCTCACCTGAAGTGTTCAGTGTGTTTTACTTTTTCCAGCTAAAATAGAATTTGTAGAAACTTATGGATCAAAATGAGGTAAATCACAACCATTTCTCCTTATCAAACCGAAGAAATTATAAATAAAGATCTGACTCTAATACAAGCCTCCTTCAAATAAAGGCCTGGTACTTTCTGCAGCTGAGATAAATAAAATATGGTATTTTAGTTTGGACCTGCTGTGTTTTAAGGAGCTACATTGACTGCATTAGCATGATGAATAGAAATTGTCATCTTTCAAGTATGTTTTTTTCTTTTAAAAGCTGCATAATCCTGCTTTATTTACAGTATTTCTGTTTCTGCCTTCTTTCCTTCCTTGATGTATGCTGAAGTTCTGAGGTAGACCAGGCTTTTGGACACTCTCAGCTGTCAGATCCACTGATTAGCCTGCCTCCTGCTGGATGCTGACAGCTAATATCACCCAGTGACTTTCCCTTGCATACTTTTCCTCTGCAGCAAACAATTGAAGTTCCAAATTTCATTTTGTCTTTATCAAGCTCACAACAATTTCACAGCACAGCAATCACACCATAATGAACTTCCAGAAGCAATTAAAAGCCTCTTTCCTGTGGAGGGACCTTCATGAATACAAGAAAGACTCTTTCACAGCCTCTAATCACAGAGCATTCCAGCTGAAGTGTCACATTGGCTTTGTTGTTTGCCAGAAATCCCTTCAGGAGGCCTCAGTCAGGTCCTCTAATCAACATGTTTCCACCTGACAAAAACTAATGGGACATAATTGGTATGGCACGCCACCGCTTCCCTCACACTTTAAATCATATCCTCGACCTGAAAATCATATCAGAATGAGTCAAACGTGTATTAACTGTGCATCTCTATAAAGTTGCTGCTTTCACACCTGTAGATCGGTTCACTTGGTCCAAAAGGAAGGAAAATGTTACAGTGTGGGCTTTAAGTTCTGGCGTGGGTCATGATTTATGACCCATTACAAAGAAACTGAAAAAATAACTCTAATTAGACGGCTCTAATAATGTCATTCATGTGTGAAAATACAAGTCTCGTGACTGGCAGCAAGTCATGCTGCATTTTGTAATTAAACTTGAAGATTTCACCTCTTTGGGTCAGACTGAGTTTGGATCAGATCCCCACCACAAGCATAAAGGCTGTTTGTGACCGTTTCATCTAAACGGTTACTGTGTTTTTCTGAAGCCCAGTCCAACTGGATCAGTGGCATAGGTTTATATAAATAGGTTTATAAATGTCCTCTTTACTTACAAATGCCTATTAACAAGAAACAGTCATTTAAAATGAAGGTTACAATTCAATGAAAACATACACGTTTGCGCGACCTGTTAAAAGACAGTGGTGTTAACGGCTTAGAGCCATTACTGTGCAGCGTTGTGTGGTGCCTTCCCTCTTTCAGCACCAACACTGCTGCCACTTGAAATGATAAAGATCAGATAAACTGTTCATCATATATCAACTGTTTAGAATTCTGTGACTGAGTTTGATGACTGACCAAAATGAAAGGGTTACAGCATCCAGCTTGAACGAAAACACATACAAAAACACATCGAAAATGGTAAAAAGCTGTTGTGTGATTGCATGGAAACATGCCTGTTTGGTCTGCCTTGTAGATGAAATGACCAAACTCATTTCAATATAATACTTCATACAAATTGCTTTTTCACTGCTTTAACTAACGTCAGCGTTTCCTAAGTTGGACACTTTTTAAGCTAATATCCTTTAACACTCTCATGTTGTGTGCATGTTTTGCCACTCGTTCCTGACTGAGGGGGCGTGTTAGGTTTCGATTTTCAGTCCAAAACAGAGGTTGCATTCATTGCAAAAGTAATAAAACTCCACGTACACTTTTAAAATTCTTTCAGACAAAGCTCTGTTAGGCAGGTTGAAGTAAAACACATACTAGACATTACTTTAAAATGTTATTTAATAACTGAATAGTCAAATATGCAATAAACATGTGGTTTTATTGCAATTTTCTGTTCAGGAAGGTATTGTATTATATTTGCTAATGCCAATTTTTCAGTGTAAAATGCTGGTGCAACTCTATCTCAGAGTGTTCAACAATCCCATAATAAGTTGTGTATATTTCTGTGGCTCACAACTCATGTGAAGCTGAAATTGTGCTGATGTGGTCCTGCCTCGTATACCCTTCCATCCAGCACTGCAAGGAGCTTAGAATCAGCACATACTGCTTGACCCAGCTATGATTATTGAAGCAGCTCTGCCTCTGTTGGCTTTGAGGCTTAAGCCATCTGAGGCCACTCTGACATTCTTATTGAAGGTCAGTCTAAGTAGCTGTGTTCAGGGCCCAAACAGTCGACACGCAGAGTGAAGAGATTAATGAGTACATGAGGAAAAATCTTTTGTTTATCATTAATGACATGACAAACTGCTCCTGGAGATACTGTTCCACTAAAAGATGTATGCCCACCGCAACTATTATTGTATCTCACAGCTAAATATCTCAAATCTCACCTTGTTGTTGAAAGTCTGTGAAAACACTTCCTGCACACTAAAAATAACATTTCACAGGAAATAATAAAAAAAAAAGCAGACAGAACAGCAACTATTTTTCCACCAGACCTGTTTATTTATCAATTTTACCACTGCAATCCAAAACAAAATGACAAGAATGCATGGCATCAATTTTGTGTGAAATCTATTTTGGAAAAAAAGAACAATTACCCATTCCAATTCTGTGTTATAAAAATATGACGATATAACACTATGAAGCTAAAAAAAAAAAGAAATCCCAATATAAAGCGCATCTTACTGGCTGCTGCAGAGGAAAATTCATCTTAGTCTGTATTCCATTTTGTTTTAACTTTGTTTTTTGCCGTTTCCTGTATTGTCTGACTGACAGTGCGTTCGTTTGCTGTGACAACAAGCAGAGACTTTAAGTGTGACAGCTCATACTTCCAGACTTTCTACTCTTTCCTGGCCCTCTCCTCCACGCACTTATCTCTCAGCCCTCCTGTATTCATCAAGCTCAAAACATGCACAGTTTTCTCTTTTCACTCCTTTTCACACAGTTTAAATATTTTCAACTTGAGCGACGACCCTTCACCTCGACTTGTACCAGAATGTGGCACTCCATCTGCTCATCTCCACATGCATCTTTTCTCTGACTCCATTTGCATTCATTTCACTGAATATTTCTTCAAACTGTATACTGCCACTAAACACTATCTTACTGTGTGTGTCCTTGTGACACCTCTACAAGTTATCTAACTGTAAAGTAAATCAGGACTTAAAGTTGCTCTAATATTTTTTATTCAAAACAATGAATCTAATTAATATGTGCAATGTGTAACTGGTTGTATATACAGTAGTAATGCACGTATTGTGAGTTATCATTCAAGTCTGCAGTTACTGTCATTTATGCAGAGATTTTTTAGTGCCTTTCTATTTAATGTCTTGCCGTTACGACCCAAAAACTTTATGTTTCGGTTCATTGGTACTGCTCTTACTGCTGCTTAATAGCACTGTCAGCAGCAGCAAGCAGCTGTTTTCAGTAAAATGAAAACTTTAATTAGCCCACTGTACAATACCTACTGTATATCTGCCATAAATAGCAGATAATGATAGCTAGCTGTTAAAACTAAAAGACAAATTAAAATTTGGCTGTTTTGAACTTGTCAGGTGGTCTGAGCCATGAGTGCTACTGATAATACACGTCAGATGAGTGAATAGGAAACTTTTTGCTAACATGTTTGCTAAAATAACTTTATAAATGTAAATGATAAAGTTTAAAGCTTTAATGTTTACATAGCTGGAAATACTCCTAGTTGGGGTAGGATGTTTTTGCGTTTTTAACACAGGGTTTCTGTAGGTTCCAACAAGTAAAATGTAAGACTTTTAAGGACCGAGACCTATTTCAATCACGTCGAGGTTGGACTTAATTGATATTGGGTAATGGCAGGCATTTGAGGTGGCTTTTTATGGTGATTTTTCCCATGTGACTCTAATGCTTTTATATCCCAAGTTCCTAATTTGAGCATTCTCTTTCAGAAGGGCTTCAACAAAGCACTAAATTATGTTCAAGACATTTTAAGGCCTACAGTTCAGATTATTGGATTTTAGACTTATAATAATATTCTGCACAAACCCAGTGATAATGTCTGAAATAAGGTCACGTCTTACCAGTGTTGAGGTCCTTATACTCCTGGGAGAAGTGCTCGTTCTGGTGCACCCATTCCCCATTGCACTTGAAGAAGATCTGTAAGGCTGGAGCGGCTCGACAGCGCAGCTTAATGGGGTTGCTTTTGACGATGTAGGCGTCCTCCGGCTCTTGGATGAAGTGCGGCAGGGTACCCTGCACCGAGGGTAGAGCCTCAGGCTGCGCATCCCCCGTGGCACCTGAAAAGCAACACCTATGTTACACCTTCAGGAGAACAATGATGACACTCTGGAACAAAAACTGGTGTGACAGAAACAAAGCCAAATCTATTTGGCTGAATGTTCAATTTAGCAGTGAAAGGTATTTTC
The DNA here is from genome assembly GCA_037367275.1 of Coranthus polyacanthus. Taxonomy (NCBI): domain Eukaryota; kingdom Metazoa; phylum Chordata; class Actinopteri; order Kurtiformes; family Apogonidae; genus Coranthus; species Coranthus polyacanthus. Next base: position 9,927,995 of record JAPQRN010000027.1, read on the forward strand.
AAATGTATTTTGTTTCGCAAACACAAGCAGTAACTGCTTAGAAATTTAAAAAGATTGCTCCGCGGACAATGTTATGAATTCCCAATTCATCAAAAGCTAACTCATTGTAGAATGGAAAAGTACACACAGAATACAATTCTTCCTCCATTCTTGCAAAACTGTTCTCCTCAGAGCAATTTACAGATGAATGAAATCAGAGTGGACCAAGTGGAGAGGAATTAGGAGGGGCTGATTACCCAAATTGTGACTGTGGAGTCTGAATACATCTTATCTCAGCCACAAGGCCTGGATTTCGGTCCACACAAAAACAGCCTTTGTGCTGTGGCCAATGTGCCGCCATCTTTCACAACAATCCACAGCAGGTTACCCTCCTTCCATTCAGGTTGGCAAGCATCTGGCCCAGTTCACGACTATTGTTCGTCGTGGCAGCACATCGATCTAAGCACAGTTTTGGAAACACCGATCAGAGAGATTGTGGGGGCAAGACTTATTATAAGGGATAAGGGATATTTATTTTAGTTTAAAGGTAGCTCTCAGCCTCACGTGGCGTCCTGCGCTCACCTCCTCTGGGTCACACAGAGAGCTGGGACAATAAGGAACAGGATGTCTGCTTCTGCCATCCCTGGGATCCTTCTCAGAATTACACCTTAGTCCCATCAAGGCAGCTCCAGCTAAGCTATTCAGTGCCGTAAAAGCCCATGAAAGCTATTATGCCCCACCATCAAATCCAATTCTGTCCCCTGAAATCGAATCGGCCCTCTCGCCACCTCTCTCAATCAATGTTGTCCTTGTTAAATGGGTAAATGAATGGATGCAGGTGTAAAGAGAGGCCACACATAAAACAAACAGGCAGGGAGGACGGTGAATGAACGGGGATAATATGTTGACATCACCTACTGTAGGACAGGTAGATGTCTTTTTCATATTGCTTCTGCATGAGCTGTTGCAAAATAATACTAAACAACCCATTTCTAAACCAAACTGGCAGAACAAAATGTTGCCATCTCATAATCTCATCTCATTCAGAATCAAAAATACTTTCCAGCATTTCTAGACACGCATATATCAGCGTTAGAATGTTTTTGACATTATGAAGCAATAGAATGAGTGAATGAAGAGAATAATAACTGTGCCTCTCAGACATTAACAGTAAATTAATACAACTGTACAGTAACAGTGGACTCTGCCATGACAACTCACTGTACAGTGCAACACACAGGCTACAAAAAAATCGTTCTGTGCGATGAATGAATTTGCAGCAGTTGCACCGGTGTGATATATGTTTGGATGTGTGAGACAGAATGGATTGTTTGTGTGAGGGTTTTTGCGCTTGTGTTTGAGGTGATCGCCATTCTACTTGGTAGCTGCAGTAAACTGTGCAATTAAAAATCATAGAGCGCCGTAGAATCCATACATTGAACACCAGTTCCCACAGTTCTGTGGATACCACCCCATAAATCCTATGCAGTTGCTTCAATGCTCTTTTCTAAGATAGCTGAGCCACCATCTAGGTGACAACGCAAAATGAGGCGATCAACTAAAACCCCAGACAAACCTGCAAAGAAGAAAATAAAGAGGAGATAGAAGACGCGACACGAAAGGGAAAGACATAATGCTGAACGCAAAAAGGATTTCCCTTGGCTAATTTTTGTTTCTAATCAGCAGCTCTTGTTCTGTTTCTGGTTCATGGAGGCTCCGGAAAAGATTAGAGTAGATAATCCTATCAATCTGTCAGTGAATCATGGAATCTGTCAAGGAATCAGTCTGTCCTTTGCCGGTCACGCGCATGTTTAAGTGAGGATGTTTTCTGAGATTTAACAGACACCGGTGCTACAGTTCTGTGGCCCGTGCTACAAAACTTTCAACCTCTTCACCACAAGCCCTGTGTGTGACAAAAGTGAACATACAGCCCTGCTATACTGTATAAGAAATCCGTTCATCATTAATTCATCAAACCCAGCATTAATACCATCAAAAACAGAGCTTAATAAATGAAAGAGAAAGATGTATGAACATTTTAGTATTCCCTCTGTATCTCTAGAACAGCACGCACAAGTACTTTCATTGTACTTTTTTCTTTGAGGTCGGCTCATAAAAGACTTGACAAAACTCTGATAACCGACTTGTCTTTCAGTCTGTTTACGAGGACGTGTTTGTTTGTGAGATTTCATCATAAGCATAAATGATGCATTTGATGCTAATGGTGATGCATTGTGTTTGTGAGCAAATCTCATTTCCGTAAATGTTGCCAGACAAAAAAAAAAATGATATTCCCACCGTGGAGCTTCCTGCTGTCAGAATAGTATGGCGCTTTTAATATTCTTGGTTTTTAATGAGCGATATTTGAATACGTATGTAACCATCGAGGTGTTCTCGCACTAAGGTTTGTGAAAACATGGTCGACCACATCATTCAGTCTCAACCACTATTGTGTTTTATGTGTTACTAAGAGAGAATTCCAAGTAGTCGTTGAGGTTCTTGCATGAGGCACAGTGTGTTTACTTTGTTAATAATTAAACAAAAATAATTTTAATAAGAGTCCTAAATCACCTAAACACTGTTTTAATCCTAACTAATCCTGCACTACACAAACACTTTGTTGCTGGAAACTTGTTTACTTCCATCACTGTAAGTTTCTTAATTTTCTTGAAACCTAATAATCCTGGAAACTATTATGTTCCCCACAAAACATGGCAATGTATAGAAATGTTATTTGTCAAAGCACCTGATCACGTAAATAATGAAAGGCAGGTTTTATTAGGTCCTCAGACTCACAAGATCCAAACAATATTCAAGAAAATTACACTAACGTGACATGAGCCAGTGTTTTGTGGCTTCGTGTGCGTTGTATCGGAAAATAGTCCCAATAGTCCTGATGTCCACATCTGGAAGAACAAGTGTTATGTCATCTGCTGCTCTGTCTGCAGAACGTCATGATTATCAGAGTTGTCTCAAGATGAGTTTCCATCCAGCTGTCCGTATTCACATTTTCAATGTACACATAAAAAAAAAAACACCGAAAACTGGAAAAAAAACTCGACATACCGGCTACCTCTGACATCTATCAGCTCCTTAATCAGCAGCTCAGATTATATTTTTACACAGTGGTCGGAAACGCTCATAAATTTGTATTTTTTTTTCCTGATTTTCTGAAAATTTGGTTAAAATTTGCAACACATTTGGATGGAAACTGGCTTCAGTTGTGCTGGAAGACAACAGATTTTAAACAGAAAGAATATATCTAATGCTACCGTGTTGCATTATGGGTTATGTAGAATCCAGTGTTTGTTTTTTTGGATCTTAAAGGGTCTAATATCTGTTATCTGACACACAATTTGGAGAAAATCATCCTTTTAGGTGCCTTAAGTTACATGTGTAGACATTAAAAGCGTGCTGTCATACGGTCACATGCAGAGAACATGAACTCCATTATGAAAAACATGACAGGATGCTCAACACCAGCAGTTTTTTCTGTAATCATTGAATAAAAGGTCAAAAATATTCCAACGAGGAGATGGGAGATCCTGTTCTGTATTCTGATAGATTAGTGGGTAAAATTGGAGAATGGGTTCAGGCTGTTTTGGAGGATGGTGGTGTGATGTGGGTTGTAAACTCATTTTTTCAATCTTTCAATCTGTGTAGAGGTGTGTGGTGCACACGTGTGATGGAAAATTCACTCCTGTCCGAACGTTACGTCTCCGTAAACACGCTTCTATGTTGCATTTACCGATGCCGATTAATATTCACACCGCGCGTCATGAAATAAAAACAAAAACAGCAATCACAAAAGAAATTAAAGCAGAGACGATTTCGAAATGGTGGAAATCGGAGGCAGTAGTGCAATTTGAGCTTGGGATTTGCTCTCAGAGGGAAAGCGGTCTTCCTTTGTCCGTATATATCACCCCATGTGGAGGTAAGCCATTACACCAGCTACCACAAGCTGTTTCCCACACACACCGAGGCTGTCTTCATCTCAGCTCGGGGAGAAATTATACATTCTCTGCATCAAAACCAACCTGCTCAATCTCAGCTTCTTTTTTTATTTTACATAGAACGCTTTATTATGACACAGTGCAGGTAATTATCATTCTAATCTTCAGGCAAACGGTAAGAATTTCAGAGTGCAAGTACTTTGTGTAACCCGGTGCGACCTGTGCCTTGTCGACACATATCTGTGGGAGAGCTATTTTCAAAAGAACACCGCTCCAAACTGTGCCCGTCTGCACAGTGCCGCGTCGCAGGCAAACTTCGGAGGTGTTGTCTTCCAAAAGAGAAAAGTTGCTCTGGCTGAGCTCCCATAATAAGGAAACCAGGAAGCACTTACATAAGCTGTTCATTTAGGTTTGTGTTTTTAACAGCAGATACCGGAATGTGACTGTTCTGTCGACGGACCATAAAGACAATTTGAATTTTTGCTATTTAAATACAGAAGTGCACACTGGTAGGAATAAATAAGCCTTAAATGTACTTTTAAACATCCCTCCCCTTTTATAACAGCTAAATAATTACGTACGTCTTATTGAATTTTACACTTCGACAGTTTGAAAACCAACTGGGTTCAATCCAAAACGCTAAACGGCTAAAAACACCGCGTCTTAATCAGCTGCAGAAAAGTTTGGATCTTAGAGGTTTTCATCCATCTGGGGCAAGAGAGAGGCGACAAATTAAAAGCTTAAAGGGACAAGGAAACATAAATGCTTGCGCACAGTTTGTGAACTAAACAGTTAGAATTGGTTGCATGAATGAAGGATACGACGTTTAAGGCCTTTGATCTTTTAACAGAGATACTGAAGACTGCAGCAGCTTCATCATGCCACTGTTCTGCTCAACATTAATAAGGTACGAGGTGTATATTTATATTAGTGAAGCACAGATAGGTTTCTATAAAAACCTCTCAATTAAAAAAAAACAAAAAAAACACTCTACGTAAGGATTTTCCTTTGTGTTGAAAAATCCTCTTTGCATTTCAAACAAATGAAATACTTCCGTTTATATGCTTTCAGTCAGTTGGTCCAGCAGGTTGGGAATGAAATATCTCAACGGCAACTGCATGGACTGTACGTATGTGTTTTTTAATGAAACTGACTCTGATATTTAGAACTCTTTAGAACGAAATCTTAATTTAAAGAGATGAGTGTGTTCATTCTGCCATTTTTCTAAAGACCTTCAAACTTGAGGAGG